>JARHVA010003807.1:1200000-1822832 GCA_037957365.1 Torreya grandis | reverse complement strand
AATCACATAACATCTACAAATATATGATCATATGTAACATGTATAACCCTACATCTCATTGATTCAAATAATACCATGATAAACATGTGTGTAACATGTATATGTAAATCCATAACATAGTTATATAAACATGATATGTATCTATCGACAAAGATAAATGAAAAACATTTTTTGATTTTTTTTTATTGTTATTATTTATGCATATTTGAACTTTTTGGAAGAAAGAGAAGATCACACAAAAAAGAAGCTAAGGGTGATAAGCTAGAAGAATAAATGATAGATCGATCAAGAAATAAAATAATCTAGGTGTAGACACATAAATTAATATTTATTACTAAAAACACTGCACTTATGACCATCTTCTTAAACATACTTAGTTCATACCAAGTTACACAGTCCTTGACCCCCATGTTTCACTTCTATGCAAATAACCTATTCCTATAAGCAACTAACAATTACTAAATGTTTCTATTTCTCATTCTAAATAGTGTAAGCTCATCTCTGGTTTGATCCACATTTCCAACTTAGTTGTTTTTTTTTCCTCAAATAAGGCCACTCTTTCAAGATAATGTTGCTCATCGATGGTGTATAAATTTATCAACTACGTCCTCCCACCAAATAACGACTAGTTCAAATTTAAATTCACCTAATGGGTCATCCTGCATGTTTCACAAGTCTCCTTCAAAGGAATTAAAAAATATTCACTATAAAGCCACATTTTCTAATAATTTATTCACTAAAGGCTCATATGATTGAAAAACATCAAAATATCTAATTGTGCTTTAAGAAAAAAATATCTATTCTTCCTAATTTTGAGTCGACACAACCTAAGTAAACTTAAGATAATTCTAAGCACACCTCCAAGGACACAAGTCATTGTTGAAGCATATAATTACATCAATATTATACACACACCACCATAAAATAAGATAAATTCATGGAGTTCGATCTCTCTTTGAAGTATTAGTATGTAGGCAACGCTCGACACAATGAGTGTTGAGATCAAACACAACTTCAATGACTAATGATTTTTTACATTTACCTCATTTATCCCTCGTGATCTATTGAGATAGGGTTCCAAGTGAAGAGGAAATCACACGGTAGCTTCTGCAATGAATTACATAGATCTGATTGCACACACAGGGCCTCCAAGCAAAAGCACACTGATCTAAATTTACATCAACATTTAAAACCCTATCGAACGTTGACACACCTAAATGTGGCATAACACTTATTTTAAATGTCCTTTTAATTACTTTGTTTATATAAATATTAATTGAGAATTATATACTTAATATTGTACTTTCCACCTTTTAATTTATGACTTTTTCTTATATTTTCCCCTTTTACTTTGTGCACTTTTATTATATTTTCCCCTTTAATTTTGTGCATTTTTGTTATATTTTATGCTTTTTAATATATGATTATCTATGCCTTTATGACCCATTTTTCATGTCCACATGACTTAAACCACACTCAAAGATAGAGGTCTCTAACACCTCTTTTTAACTTTTGTCGTTTGGGTCGCCTTTAAGTTATTTTGGGTCCCTTTTTTGCACAACCAATTTTTTAACTCAAATTATAAGAATCCCTATATGTACAAAGCTGTTGGAAGACATTTCATAACAATCACTCTCGTATTCAAGAGCTATTCCAAGTTTTACATTGCTAATACTAAATTACTATAACTATATTCTAAAATATTATTACATTTTGCATGATTTTCCATGAGTGAGCTAGGATAAGAAGCATTTAAATCTACATATCACCATTTCACAAATATACATAGGTGAGAGAACTACATCGATATGAGATCCCTTTTGGTCTATGTAGGTGACACTTACATTACATGGAGTTTTTTAAGATAGCTTGGTTATTCCCATAATCATATTGCCTCCTTTACATTTGATGTCTATTTTGTTTGTGTGTAGGAACTAGGGTTTTGATATTGTAGGGGCACAAATGTGTGAAAAGTGTTAATGAAAATGTTTCAAAAAGTTTTTATCCATTCCTTTATATTTATCTTTGTGCTCGTTGAACATATACTCCACAAAATTTCATATTTATACTTATTTTCAATAATTCATAGCTTAAATTAGATTCTATCAGTTTAATCTAATTCAAGATTATTATCTTATTAATCCAAAATTTAGATAAAATATATTGGTGAACCCTTGTGCTATTGAACATTGTCAAACCCTAGATACTTACTAGGGTTTCAACCTTATCTTTCCAAATATAAAAAAATCCTTAGTGTTTCACATTTGATTTTTGATTTACCCTTATATTGGTGTAAATTAAAAAAATCACCTTTTTCCCTATGGTTTCACTCTCATCTTATTGTCAGGGCTTTCTTGTAGTATGTTTGTAGCTTATCTACTTGGTTTGGTGCATATCTAATCCAGATCTCTATTTTCAAAAGTATCAAATATTTTTGTTATTCACATATAAATAATTAGAAATCTCTTTTTGTTTGTAATAATATTGTATGGATTTCTTAAAATTCTTACTATTTTTAGTTAATTTGGTATAAAAAGCGAAAAGCATACTAATTTTCAAATTAAATTTTGGGTTTCGTCAAATTTCTATTTTTTTCCAAAACCCTCTTTCAAATTTAAAAAATACCTAACAGATATATTGTAATTACTTATTTTTTATTTTGCATATTTCAAGGTTTTTTAATATTTTGCTTGTAATCAATATGTCTTGATTGACTCATATTTGATTCATAACAACTTTATTATCAAAAGTATCTTAAGTTTGGTTATTCACATTGATATAATTATAAACCTATTTTTTTCTAAAAATATGGCATGTATATTTTGAAATTTTCCATTTACTCTTTTTAGTAAATTTTGGCTTAAGTGGAAAAATTGTACCTATTTTTAAATAAAACTCTGGGTTTCATCAATTTTATGTTTTTTTTCGAAAATCTATTTTAGATTTCAAGATTACTTAGCAGATTGATGATAATTATTAATTATTTACCACATACCTTTTAGGGTTTATCTGTGCTTTTTTTACCTTGTTTGACACATATCTGATTCATAACAACTTTATTTTCAAAATTATCGAAGAATTTTTCTATGCATATTAACATAATTATCTAAAAATATTGTATTGGTTTTTCAAATTTTCAAATTTACTATTTTTAGTAAATTTTAGCTTAAATGGCAAGGGTATATCTATTTTGTAATTAATTTATGGGTTGTGAAAATTTTATCATTTTATGTAAAAACCTCTATCAAATTAGTAGATATTTTTCACTTACTAATTATTTATTTTGAAGATCTTGATCTCAAATTGTAATAGAATGTTGCTTTTGTTTGCTAAATTTTTGTGTGGTATGAAGTTCTAGTTGAATTTATTATTTCATAAAAATAGAATTTTTTATTCCTTACACAAATATATTTTAATTTTATTTTTTCTTAATTTTTGCTTGTTTATATATCTGTGTTTTGGTAGTTGTAAAAATACTTAGTGGCTATCATGAAGGGCTATGTGGTGCTCTATTTTACAAATGTTATGGCATGAGGGATTCAAACCCAATACTCATAACCATTGTACAACAATAAATATGAAATTTAGTTTCTCCATACCTCACATTATATTGGAAATACATAGGATCCCTTGTTTACACAACAAGAAGCCTTTTTAATCATTTGATTTATGGTGCACTTGAGGTGAACGTATTGCTCAATGAAGTTATTGCCATCATACCCTAAAAATAGGGTTATTGGACTATAGGCATGGTTTAGCATCTGTAGTTAATGCTCTAAAATATTCGACTGATACAAATCAACAAATGAGAAAGTATTTATGATAGCCCACACAATCATTCAAACATTTTCATATATCATCCATTATACATTGATTTTTGTTTGTATTGTATTCCTAGTCATTAGCTTCTTTGTACATACTAGATTATTTATTCTCTACATGCATTTTATTTATTATATTTATTTTCATTATATATATCATGGATAGTCTAAGGCATGTTAATGATGTATATCCTCTAGATAAATCGTTATCTACTCATGTTATGCCTTTTAGTTATGATAATGGGACAAATCGTCAAAATCCAAAACTTATGGAAGATGATTTTAGTGATGATTTTTATTTTAATAAAGTTGAAATAAATGAAAGCCATTGTGTTGATCCTTGGGAATAAGTTTTTATCCAATCAAACTCTCCTTTATAATCATCTTTAGTCACATCTTTATATTCTACATTGGAATCTCCTATGGATTCCTCCTTGATAACACCTCTAGATTCTTATTTAGATTCTAATATGGAATTCCCTATAGATTCCTCTTTGTGTTCTTCTCTAGATTTCTCTTTAGATTTACCTTTGGTCATACCTTTAACCTCCTTTTTGGGTTCTTATTTAGCTTCCTCTTTGAACTTACATTTGGTCTTATTGTTAACTTCCTCTTGCTTCCTCTTTGGATTTACATTTTATCATACCTCTAGCTTCCTCTTTAGGTTATTTTCTAACTTAATCTTTGTATATAAATTTTTTCACACTTCTAAATTATTATTTGGAATCTCCTTTCAAGTTCACCTTTGAATCTTCTTTAGATTCTTATTTGGTCACATCTCTAGATTCTCCCTTGGAATCCTCCCTAGATATTTCTCTAGTATCAACTATGGATGTCTCTTTAGAGTCCACCCAAGGTCTTTCTTCACCATAATCCTTGAATGGTCCATTAGAGCACAAAAATTATTCTAAATATGACTATCTAATATCTCTTAGATTACCACCTACTCTCCCAAAGGACGAACCCCATCCTTGCACACCTAATTTTTCTATCCATTTTGCTATCGTGTTGTATTGCATAAAGAAGTATATTGAGCCTATATGTCATAATTATTCCTTCTTTTTAACTAATAGGGAAGAAATCCATTTTTATTTCACTATCATACCACATTTAACCATTATAAACAATGTCACTTCCCTTTCCTCTTATTGTGAAAATGACAATCTTGTTATTCTAAATGTTAATATTGAATATTAAAACTATAGTGATCATGATAAGGATTGGTATGATGATGATTATTATGAATATAGTCATGATTTAAATGCTTATACTAACCCCACTATAGCTTCTTATTTAAATATCCCTCATGTTGATAATATGTTACATAGTGAGTCAAGTGACAAAGTGCTTGATAAAGATGTTATTGTATATCATGACAATGTTTCTAGTTACCCTTTAAAAGGGAAAATTTGTGAACATTTTGATTTTAGTGGTGATATTTATATTTATTATATATAATTAAATAAGCCTTTATAAATCAATAATATATTAAATACTAAATAATCTCCTAAACCAAAGGCATAGTCTATCCTTCCTCCTTATTATCCTATTCAAACTAGTGTTCACATGGCTAAAATACATAATATAATTCAACCCCTAAATGAACCTCTATAAAACCTCAACATGCCTTCCCAAGAATTTATATCCTTAAAGCATGTTGTATGTGATTTGAAAGCCTAAGTACATAAATTATCCTTAAAAATTAAAGCATATCATGCTTGGGTTGAATCTAATGCAGTACATAGTAACCCTATCATGCATAACATTCTTTTTTCACCCTTATCTTATAATTTATAAATTACATTTTCCACATTTGATAAAAGAAGGGACCCTTGCTTTCATCTTAGAGATTTTTGAGAGGCTATGAATGGTTACAATGGTATTCGATTATTATTGTAATTATTTCATAAAGACCTAGAGGGATGTGTCCTTGCTTAGTTCCATTCCCTTCCTAATGGATCCTTAACTACCTATATATAACTAAAAGATGCATGTTTAATACAATATATTCAAAATAATAGACATAGGGTTACTTATGAAAGGTTACCCTCTTTGCACCTGTATCTACTAGAACTAAATATTTATAGCATCTTAGTCTTGTACATTTGACAAATATCAATCAGGGCTCTACCCTTTAATTTTGGACCTTCCCGATGTTAAAAGGCTCATATTCATCATCTCATTGTACTTAAATATTTATCTTATAGTATGAACCTTATAATTATGATGACTTAGATATCATGTATTATACAAATTGTTCAAACCCTGATATACATCATTCATTGTAAGCTTTAGATCCTCAATTATTTTATATCCTTCTAGATACTACCAACTACAAAGGGACACTAGTGTCTAGATCCTTATCTAGTGTCTTGTACTTAAAATTCATCTAAATTATAAATTATTCAAAATCTATGGGTCAACCTATTTATCTTATTAAACCTTATCATGAGATATTTTCCAAATGTGCGATACAAATATAAGTCTAAGCCTTTTCATTAATCATATAGAAAATACTAAGTAATCACTTTTTCAATCTCATTCAATCAATTGAACAACTGAGTTTTACTACCTTATTCCTCCCTATTTTTATATAAGTCATAAGAATAATCATATTAAAGGTTTGAAACATCTAAAGAGAAGCCCATGCATGGTATTTGTCAAGTTACAAGTTAGATTATTGCATGAATCTACATATAACATATTACACCTTGTTCACACACACACAGACACCCACACATAAGAGACAATTAAATAAGTCTGAGGGCCTCTTTGGAGTATTGGCTATGTATGTAACACTCTTTAACAGAGGGGTCTTCAAGGTTAGCTCAACACCATGAGCCTGCTAACCCATTTTTGGCAAACACATCTCAAGGGTAAAGAAGGGTGAAGAGCTAGGATTGATCTATAAGCAGACATATACATCATGTGTTCTAGATCTGATTACATCAATAGAGAGTTGATAAAAAACCTAAAATAATGAATTTGGTTGCATCACAATATAATGCATATTTATATTATACAGTAACATCATAAAATGAATAGTAGCATCGGCAATAGTGTCCCAAGGTTGAAGGTAGTGTTCACATCTCCAAAACCATCATTTATAGAATTTAATGATTGTCTTAGAATCTTGATCATACACACTTTTGCTTCTATATAACTCAGATATGCTTGTGCATTATAAATCTAGGTATCATTTTTCCTTTACATTAAAATCAATAAATTATGTTTCAAATTTATTACTTTATATATTTAGCACATCTTAATATTTTAACTAAATATCCATTTATCTAAGTTTGTGTATAGGCTATTGTACCCCCTTAACTCTTTCTAAACAAAAAATGCTTAAATATTTGGTATACGCAACCTCTTAGTCTTCTTGTGTAAAACCCTAGTTTAACCTAGGCTGATTTCTGAATTGTTAGAATCTTAAAACTAGATTTACATTTATTACAAAATAATCTACCATGTTTAATATGGATACATTAGTACTTATTTCATTGCATAATATATGATGGTAATACTTTCTTCTTATTTCTCATACATTGCTAAATCAATCAAAGATATATTCAAATAGAGTAACCAAATTGATCAATATAATGAGAGTGTTTTAAAACAAGATCATAATTTAATCTCTTTACAACTCTTTTTGAAATAATATTGAGCCTCTTCCTCATCCTCACCCTAAGGTGGGTGATAGCTACCATCCCTCTAACCAAGTTCAGGCTATCACTTTTCTAAAGGTTAAGGTGACCCATCATATGATTTAAAAGGAAGGTAATCAATGTATCCTTCATCAAACCCCTCCACCTCCCACATATCCTCTAGACGATGTGTGTATGTATATTCAATCATAAGTAACTAGGGTTTATGCTTGCCAATACTTGAAAAATCAAATCATCACTATGATCAAGTTCATCGAAGAGTTGCAAAAGAATTTTAATTCAAGGATCACATTATTAGAAAATTATATTACATACCTATAAAATTCAAAATATGCTAGTGTTAATCATTTGTTTGTGTCTTCACCTCACAATGTTATACCAAAAAAAGTTCCATATCCAAATG
Organism: Torreya grandis; assembly: GCA_037957365.1. Lineage (NCBI taxonomy): Eukaryota > Viridiplantae > Streptophyta > Pinopsida > Cupressales > Taxaceae > Torreya > Torreya grandis. The sequence continues at coordinate 1,814,940 of JARHVA010003807.1, read as the reverse complement.
AAAAGCTAAAAAAAAAACATCTAAAACAAGTGATTCAAATATTATAACAAAGGATACTAAGAGTTCAAGTGAAATTCTAAGAGAAATGCTTTGAAACAAAATGGTTAAACTATCTCCTCTACATCTTATAAAGAGATCAAAATGTATTGTGCATATCATGGAATTCATGGGCATCATATGTATTGTTGTTTGGCTTTGAAGCATACAATTAAATTAAAAATTGATAGTGGTGATCCTATAATAGATACACCACTCAAGTAACCCATTCAAATTATGAGTACCTCTTGTAAAACACAAGTGCCAAAACAATAAATATAGTTACCAAAGGACAATTCAGATAAAAACTAGTTAAAAATTAATAAATTAGAGCACAAAAATAATTAAAAGGTAAAGCTAGACCAAGAAATTATTGGCAATTTGGCTTGTCAAGGCCAAATGTCAACCCCTACAACCAAAAACTTTTCATCACATCCAATTAAGCCTCTACATGGTGCTATAATAAGTCATGATGTCTCATATCTATTTCTTGAAGTCATTCAAACACTCTTAGAGATGCCATTGATTTTTTTAGTGATAACCATATCTCCTAGATGTCTTAGGTCCTTAAGTGGTGTGCTTGATCATCATAGTTTTCATTGATTGTCAACTAAATGGATTATGTCTCAGTATCTTGTCATTGCCATGTTTCCATTTCAATTGGTGTCAAGTATCATCATGATGTTTGAGAATGTTTAGATCTCTTTGACAAAGAATTCAAGTGGTCTTGTGATCTAAAGTGCCTTGATGGAGATGTATGCGAGGTGGCAGATGATAACTCAATATGAGTTTATTTGATGTATTCAGTATATTCAAGCATAATGGGCTATAATCCTTGAAAATTGTGATGAACATACATAAAGCCTCATGAAAAACTTTTAATAAGGCTATAATGTACTTTTCCATGATATTCATTGATAATTCTCTTTGTGAAGCTATGTATATTGCTTAAAATAGAGGTTTTGGGTCTTTAAATGATAAATTTTGAGTCAAAAGACCACTAAATCATTCATAATACCTTTAATCACCTTCATAGTCATGTCATTGCTTTAAGTCAAATGTCTTACGCTTTGGAAATGTCTCCTCTACAAGTCTAAACCATTGTTTGGCCTCCAAAGAGTTATCACATGTGAAATATGCCCTCTTTCACTCTTGAAAGACTTATTACTTGTTTTAATATGACTTTTGACTTGTACTCTTCCTAATGTTGCCCCTAAAATGGTGGTTCAAAGCTTAAAGTGTGGAGAAAATACAAGAGAAAAGGTATTTTCATTTATTTCTTATAGAAAGTACATATTTGTACAAACTTTTCCATATAGTGGAGATCAAGAGGTTGTATATAGAGTTATTATAGATGTTTTAGAAAATATTCATGGAAAAATTATCTCAAATAAACTTAAAATAGGTCCTCAAATGCCAGTAAGCTTTTTTACAACTTAGGAGGGCCCTTCAGGTTTTCAGATAGTATAACCATGAGAGAGAATATCAAGATCTAGAATTTTGGGTAGAGGAAAGGGTCTTAGATAAATTTCATCTTTGGGAATTTTTATCAGTTTGATTCTCTTTCATTTATAAACCATCTTTTACAAGTTAAGGTACTCACAATTCATTCTTCATTCAGGCAGGGAATCAATTTTTTGAGTTTTCTCCTTTCCTGAGCATAATGATAGAAGAATGGAAGTTTATGAAGATTTTAAAGAGTCTAATACATCTTCTAATATCATTATAGAACCTCATCCCACACATGTGAGGTTATATAGATCTGAATAACTCATAAACTGCTAACCTATAGTTTGCCAGCAAATTGAGGATGGTTCATGATGGATCCAAGGGTGTCAAGATTCATTGGGACTTTGTTTGTAGGGTTTCATTCATGTAAATAGTCCTTCATTTAAGTTATTCAAAGTTACTCAAAGTATCATGGCTTAGAAACCATCAATTTTCCCTCAAACATCCTCACAGTCCAAGTTTAGCAAATGTTAAGGAAACTTAACATTTGTTAAGGTAGTTTGAAGATTCTTAGGTTTCTCCTTTGACAATATATGCTAGTTTAAGGACCTCCAAAATGATATGTCTAGTTAGGGAATATTCCTATGCTTCCCTAAGATCCTTCATGACTTCCTAGAGATTGGTTTCATTTTTCATTTTCACTCCATCACATTTCATCTCATTTCACAGCGTTATCACTATCATTCACTATTGTTGTAAGCTTATCATTTTATCTTCACCCTCCCATATAGCCTATTATCATCATATTACAGCTATCCATCCATATTCACCTCATAGATCTATTATTTTGGAATAGTTAAGAGTGTTAAAAACCATTATGGTCATCTCCACCTACATTGAGGGCAAATACAGTCAAGATACATGTGAGCTATATTTCATGAGATCATGAATCTACATCATTAAATACAAGATTAATAAGGGTCATTACCATAGTGACATAATTCAAAAGGGAATCATAGTCATTTTAGTGACCTTCTCAATGTCTTTTAACATCCAAGTTTTAAATTTGTCTATACAAACTACATAATCTCCACCTATAGCCATGCTAAAAGGAGGTGAAACCAAAAATGAAAACAAGGAGAAACATGGATGTTTGAGGGGAGAGTTGAACTCAATAAGAATTTCAAGGAAAGGTAAGAGAATTATATGGACTTCAGAGTTCCATTGGTGTCAAGTTCAAGACCTAAAACTTGGACATAGTCCATATAAGGGTAAATTTCTCATACATAGTCAAGCTTATAATGAAGAAAAGTTTATGTTCAAGAGGTAAAGTGATGAGTCAGAGGTGACAGTGTTTTGATTGTGATGAGTTAATAAATTAGAGTCATATTTATGGGCATGGAAAATTAGAGGCCCAAATTACAAAGTAGCATAGCCATCACCTCATAAAATCCATCTAAAGCCTTGACAAGACAAATTTATCTCTAAGTTGTGAAGAGGATGGGAATAGAGTGTGTATGAAAGAGGCCCATGACCAAATGGAGGCTTCATAAGAGTAATAAAAAAATGTGTAATAGGTTAGGGTATGATTAATATTGTCCCAAACAAAGTTCACTCCAATGTTAATCTTGAAATGGCCACACAAAGTCAATACTAGGGTCAATTGTATGGACATATCCACATACCCTAAACAAATGCAATTCAAGGTGCAGTCCATTTATAGGAAGAATATTTATGAAGTCACCTATAAATTCAAATGATAAATTGATACCTTCAGACTTTCAACAAGATCATGATTTCTACTAAAGGTCTCTAAACTCATGAAGGTGCACAGGCCTGTGTATAGAATGAAGATAGTGGGAAGCTAAGAGTACCCTTTAAGAGCCAATGTACCAAAGAAAAAGGTGAGAGGAAGGTTCCCAATGACTTGGGAGGTATAAAATTGATAATTTATTGTGGAATGGATAAAATCACTTTTAATTCCCCAATCAACACCTACAACCAGTATTGGCAGAGGCATTTGCATTAACGAAAATAAGAAGATGTGGTGTGGTGATAGATTTTATAGAGTTGTAAAGAGATGGTGAGAAGGATAAAGACCATTGAAATTAGGATATTAAAAGATCACCAAATCCTTTTGGCACTCTCATAGCATAGTGATAAGGTGAAAATAAACAAACTCAGTCATGGGCCCATGAAGCATAAAAACTCAGGCAACCAACTAGCTAGCTTTGGGGAAAATGAGTTTTGAAGCACCTATAGTTGGATTTAAGATATTAAATTTGATACAAATTGTTTCCATTATAGGATGAGTCTATCCATTATATCTTCAAACCTGTAAATTCATTGAAAACATCCATTGTTTTATCTCAAGACTCTATTAGTTAACAGTCATAATAGAGACCAATAGGGCTATTTGGAGGTCTATGGATAAGACAGGGGGTTCTAAATTCATGTGAAGGTTGTGAGGTAGATAAAGGTGATGTTTAGCCTTCACACATCTAGTGAGATGGATCACACTTATAATTTCATGCCAATATTCCCTTGAGGTCTAGCATATGCAGACATGCCTTAAACCCCTAAAAAACTTTTCCACTATTTTAAATTAATCTAGGTGTTATTTCACATTTATGGTCATAAGAATGGTATGGATAGTCATTTGAAATGTAGAGGGAAGTGTTAGAGTGAGGAGGATACAACAGATTTGTCATTTTGGATCTTAAACCATCCTTTTGCTTTCATAGTCTAGACAGCCAGTCGAAGCACCTTTTCACTATGTACATATCTTGATGTACAGTATGCATGGGAACTCAATATAGCCAGTGTAGTTGAAGGGGTCAGTATACTTGAAATTTATGGAAAGATTTTTGACATTAGGGTTTTGTACATTATGAATCATTTCTAAGCATTTTAGACCCCTAAAACCCTTGCAAACCCTTAAAGGATACCTAATGGATTAAATATGCCTCAAGATGCATTCTAATGAAGATTTTGAGCCATAAAATGGTGTTGGTGGTCTTCTTAACTCTCCTGATCATCATAAAAATCTATTGGTTAGCATGTGCAAGAGTCATGTTGTACGGACTAGGCCTAAGAAGGCTGATTTGACCCTATGAGCAAGGAAATGAAAGTTGTTTGCATATCCAATGACCTACAGAAGGAAGAATGGGACCTAAATTCTCTAAATAGCCTTGCAAGAATCATCTAATGGAGTCTTTGTGATATTTTATATAGACATGTAGGTCTAGGTGTTTAAACAAGAAATTGTGTGCATAGAGATAGAGGGTGAATGGCTTATTCAAGCCAATTGCATGACTCCAAAGGACTTCATAGAGGTTATCTAGGTTCTATACAATGTGTGAAATATTTTAAACTCATAATGAGTTAGAATTCTAAAAAACCTTGAATATACATATGCTTGTCTGTTAGCATCATTGGATAGTGTCATCAAGAATGGGCAGTAGAAGGAAAAATGATGTTATAAGGGCACTTAAAATCTTCATGAACATCATCATCAAGTTGTGAGAGAGATCTATTGATGCAGGAGCATCTACATTATAATACATGATTAAGTTAATACTAGCCTTCAATAGGAATACAAGATTAGTCATGACTGAATTTGAATTCAAATTCCTTGTATTTCCCTCCAAAGGTTGTTTTAAGAGGAGTAAATGTAAATATCTAATGTAAAAATTGAAAGAGTGAGAAAAGTAAAAGTTTGTTGAGAGAATCCCCACGTTGGGAGTTTGTTGAGTAAATGAGGGAGAGATGGTTGAAATATTTCAAATATAAGATATTAGTTGAGATTATATTCTCAACTTAGATATTAGTTCTTAGAAAATCTTCTTGTTTTGGTCTTGAGCCCAAGTTGGGTGTAGAAAGGAGGAAAGACTCTTCAGTAAGAGAATTGTGTAATCATGCAATGAAAGAGAGAGAGTTCATGTAAGAATGAGGGGAGCTCATTCAAGAGTAATGTAATAATATACTTCAAGGAAAGTAAGGAGATTAATGTTAACAGGAAATGAATTATGTAAACATTGACCTCTTGTATAGAATTATGGTTGAGACAAGGAATAATCATGTATATGTGTATACGCATTTTCTTAAGAAACTTAAGGAAACAATAAACATCCATTGGTAAAAATTATGTATGAGAACCTTTGGCATTGAACTAAGAATATTCTAAGACTTTTAATTGATAACAATAAGTTTAGAATTCTTTGAATATGAAAAAGGTTATGAACAGGGTTAAGACAGGGCATTTTGCACCTAAGAACACAGTCCACTATCAAAGCATTGGATTAACATGAAAATGAGTGCATAAAGGTTATAGAAGTATGAAGGTAGGTTTGTGAGATAATTTCAGACATAAATGAATAATAAATAGGCTTTAGAAACCCCTTGAATATCTTAAAACCCCAAAAGTTGACTCTCAAGTTTGTACATGACTGAGATAGGGTAGTAAGAAGAAGTTTGCATATATTATGGGATAAATGATTTGACTGAGTCCAATTAGTATGGGAACTTGAAGATAGAGAATATATTAGGTTTATTAAGGTATTATTATGCTTTAGGATCATTTTTAAAATCTATTCACTAAGAAAAAGGAAGGAAATCCCTGCTCATAGTCATAACACACAGTCCATTTCAAGCGAGATCTTCTTGTTTAGAATGTAAAGAGGGTTAGTATGGTTGATTAGATGAATGGAATAGAGTAAGGGTACCTTTTGAGACCCTAATAGATAATTTATAACCATTGAAACATTATATAACACTCCCAACTCCATTTAGTATGCTCTCGGCCTTGTGTAGGCTTGGGAAAGCCCTGAACTAGGGTTTAGGTTCTAAAAAGAGTTTCAACCCTAAAAAATACATGAAACTTTGGGATATTTATATTTGAGGTGTTATTACACTATTTAATGTGTTTTCAAGGTAGTATAGTATGGATAAGTATAGAAAAGGTCAAATGTAAAGTGAATCCTAGGTGTATGCAAGGAGAAGGGAGTAACCCAATATAGGAAAAGTGGTTTTCTCTAAATAAGTGCACTAAAAAATGTTTGATTAACCTATAATGAGGTAATTGGTATCTTTAATGATGCTTTGTTTGATCATAAAGTCCATACTTTGCTCAGGACAAGGAAGTTTCCTTGATAGGAGGGTTAATTAGAACAGAGGCTAAAGAAGGAAGTACTAAACCATACAAAGGAACCTAAGGTGATTTTCAGATATGTGATAGAAAGGATTAATGGGTATCTAGAAATGGTTTAAATTTTTTTTTTTGAGATAATATACATGAATTTATGGTAAAAAATTAGGGTTTATAAGACTACAAGGAAGAGGCATAAACAAATAGGTAAACTAAGGGTTTTTAACTTTCAATCAAGCATATAATGATCTAAATGGGTTTGAATAAGTATGTTAAGGCATGTGAAGTGTCTCCATGAAGTCATATTGATCTAAGAAGTTATTTTTCATAAATAAGCATTTGATCTCATAAGCAAGGTTTATACGAGATGCATTTGGGTAAACATTGAATTTTGGATATGAGTGAGCTCATTGAACTTCTAGGGTTACACCATGTATGCCAGATTTGATCCATATGAGAGGTGATATGACTAGTAATTTAAGCCTTGATACACCAAATAATGCTCATAAAGCTTGTTTTATTCCCTGAAAGGTGACTTCACATGTTCATGATGGTATAGATATTTTGCATGGGAGGATGGACACCTTGAAAGAGATAGAGAGCTTAGTATACTAGTGTATAATAGCATTGGTTCAGACATTCAATGCCAAAACTTTATGAATCATTGCTAAGAATCCATGACAATCTTAAACCTCTCTAAAACCCTAGTCAAGACCTGATTGAGAAGAATTGAAGGAAAAGGCATCCAAATAGTTTGAAATCACTTGACTAGCACCTAGATCATCTACCACACTCAGAGAGGCTCCTATCCATGTCACTTTGTTGTACTGAACTATATGGACCTTTCATGAAATAGTTTGTTTTTAATAAAAAGAATACAAAGAGAGGTACAAGGTAGTTTAAGAAAATGCCAATCATTTGAGATGTTTGTTTGGCACTTGTTTCATCTTTTCAAAACATTGGATATCTAAGGATTTGCTTAGAAATTCCTTTGTGAGTTCTTTCTAATCAGTTAGTCTGCAAATACGAAGGACAAGATAACCTTCTCACCTATTTTGGCAAGGTTGTAGGTGTTTCTTGTTAAAAGAGAACTATATCATGGTGTTTATCATTGATTGAAGCCTAAAAATCAATTTTCTATAGGTTCTCAAGGTTTCATGAAGGATTTCATGGCTATAAAGTACTGAGAGTTAGGTTAGTAAGCCTAATTTGCCTAAGTAGACCTACTTGGTCAATCAAGTAAAGTTGAGAATGGCATAGGAAGGTTGATGAATGAGTTAATATAGATTAATAGCTCTGCATAATTGATCCTTAAGTGTTAATCCATGCATAACTGATCCTCAAGTGTTAATCCATGCATAATTAATCTTTAACTAGCAATCAATTCGTAACTGATCCTAAAGTAACTACCAGTACAGGGGTTGTTTGAAAAAATAAAGGCATAGTATGCTTCAAGATAGGGTTGAATCGGTTAACTACATCCTCAATTACCTCATCTCAATTCATAATGAATCATGCAAGAGCATTAAACATGGAGAGTTTTTGAAGGACTATTTATAACTAGTTGTAATTGAAGTAATGCTTGAGTTAATGATGGTGGTTGATGACCTTTTTATTCTCTCCTCCATGCCATTCTCCTTACTCTTCTCTCCTCTTTTTGCTATATATTGATGCCTAAAAGGCCTTAATTGATATCCCTCATGTTGGTATACAAAAACTATGCTAATATTGTATCTTGCACCTTGAGTTAATGAGAAAAGATTGTTACAAACTTCTTCATGGTTGTTAGTGTGTTTATTGATTATTGAATTATAGATAAGTATGATATTCATCTTATTGTTTAGGTCCTCTCCTTCACCTAATTTTATGTTTTCATCCTTTATAGGTCACATGAAGTGTTAAGAAATAAAAGTTGTGTTGAAGAGTGAATTAGTTTGTAGTGTCTTTCATAGACCTCCATTCCTTTACCTTCAAGTTGCAGACCTTTTATCTAAACTTCATCTGATATACTCATGATTAGGATTGTATTAATAATGTCTAGTTGATAAGCTATTCGCTTTTGATTCACAAGTGTGCTTAAGAACACGGTTAAGAGATGATCATTAAAGAATTGGTGCATCACCATCACTAATGTAGATTTCCTTTTAAGTTATCTTTCTAAATCTTTTCACCCCCAAATAAAAATAGGTTTATGAAAAGGATTCAAATTTGATAGATCAGAGAAACTAGACTCATGATCTAGAGGTTTAGTTTAGTTATAGGTAACCCACAACCTATAGACAAATCAATGTTAGTCTAGGTTTGAAGGAGAATTGAATAATCTACTTTTATAGGGTACAACTTGGGTTACTAATAGTTCTGGCACACTCGATGGGATAACTCATTAAAAGGATTTGGAGCATACATCTACATATTTTAATACATTAGGAAGCTTCAAAAGTGTTAGAGGCAGATTTCCATACATTTCATGCCAAGAGTGGTTACAAGATCTTCCTCAAAAGGAAAGGAGGTTGAATTTATTGAGTTGTATTTTCATACTATTAAGAAAAATAAGTCTTCTCAACCTAATCCAAATCATGAACCTCCTATTTCTCCTATTGTTTCCCAAAAAGCTACTTTTTTCCAAATAAATATTTTCCAAACAAACATTGATGTAAATCCCACTCTTCAAATGACCATTCCTAGGAGACAAGATTTTGTGACTTTTAATGATGGAAACCCCTTGAACCTCAATTAGTTTGATGACATACCTATTATTTCCTTAAATACCCTTCCTTATTTCATAGGAGAAAATCTAATTACTCCTATTGAGCATATTTTAGACATAGCCAATCTATGTTTAGTGCATAATGTAACCCAGGGGAATGTGTGATCTAGAGGTTAATTCAGAAAAGGACCTAAAGTAGATTAAAACTTGCACCATTGCATAGGGCCCATTGAAACCTTTCCAATAGTATGTGGGAGCTAGAAAATGGACCTCATATGCTCTTTGTGCAATCGGTCAAAGGTCTAGTCAAACTAGTCAAAATTGGTGAAAGCTAGTCAAACTATAGAAATTGACCATTATGGAATGATTCAAGAATAGTTCCAATGCATAGATCATCTTGAGAGCTTTTCAACACAGTTTATAGTTCATGAAATGGAGTCTGTATGTGCAAGTTATGGTCGGTCAAAGTTGCGATGAAACTTGGTCACCATGATGATGTGGCAAACTGAGGATCAGTAAGGATGTGACACATGGCAGTCAGTTCTTGCAACAAAATAGTGGATTTCAATCATTTTTATATTATAGGTGAATATATTCATTTCAACTAACATAACATAACAAGGCAAAAAAAAATTAAAGGTTTGAACGGAACATCCAGTTGGACGTCGATAAGTACCGAGTGGCGAACAAACATTGATGTAAATCCCACACTTCAAATGGCCATTCCTAAGAGAAAAAATTTTGTGAATTTTAATGATGGAAACCCCTTTAACCTCAATCATTTTGATGACATACCTATTGTTGCCTTAAATACCCTTCCTTACTTCACAGGTGAAAATCCAATTACTCCTATTGAGCATATTTTAGACATAGCCAATCTATGTTTAGTGCATAATGTAACCTAGGGGAATGTGTGATCTGGAGGTTAATTTAGAAAAGGTATTAAATTATATTAAAACTTGCACCATTGCATAGGGCCCATTGAAACCTTTCCAACAGTATGTGGTACGTGGAAAATGGACCTCATATGCTCTTTGTGCAATCGATCAAAAGTCTAGTCAAACTAGTCAAAATTGGTCAAAGCTGATCAAACTACATAAATTTATCATTATGGAATGATTCAAGAATAGTTTTAATGCATAGAGCATCTTGAGATCTTTTCAAAATAATTTATAGTTCGTGAAACGGAGTCTGTATGTGCAAGTTATGGTTGGTCAAAGTTGTGATGAAACTTGGTCAACATGATGACGTGGCAAAATGAGGACCAGTAAAGACATGACACATGGCAGTCATTTATTTCAATAAAAAATTAGATTTCAATCATTTATCTATGACAAGTGAATATATTCATCTTCAATTGACATAACATAACAAGGCAATAAAAATTTGAAGATTTAGATGGAACATCCAGTTTGACATCAATAAGTACCAAGTGGTCGACAATTGGTGAGTGTACCACATGATGGGTCTTGGCACCAATTATTTTACCATGATCTAGTTTTATATTTCCCAAATTTTCCAAATAAAACATATACAACTTACCATTTTTATGTGACCCATCCATGTCACCACATTTCGTAACATACATGTCATGTTACATGCCCAAACATCCACGTACATGCCAAGTTCATGCCATCGTGTCCCACGTGAAAACCTCACCAAACCCACATTACACCACAATTCCCATGAAATACTTGATAATTCCAAACACTTGATACCAAAAACCACAAACTTCATGGTTTTTAAACACTATGTGCCACTCCCCACTACCAAATGTGGGATTAATAGATTTGCATTAACCACCAAAAGCATTGGGATGGGTTTCAAACCTATATCCTCCCATATAAAAAGGATAAGGTCCAACCATTTGGGCTATAGGATCCAATGCTATATAAAGCATTGAGACATTATATTTGAACACATTTAAATGAGCCAAGCAACGATAGCAAAGGCTAAGAGCTAGAAAGCTTAGATGAGTTGCAGAGAGTACTAGAGGCAAAACTGGGGAAAAGTTTGAAAAAGGACTTATATTATTTTGGCCCAAGGAACAACTTTTTAGTTTATCACTTTTCATTTTGAATATGTTTGTAATTATTTCTTAAACATTATTCCTAATACATCAGTCAATATAGGACCCAAAGACATAGGCCTCCGTTATTAAATTGTGTGTTGTGTTTTGAGAATTTATTGAATTATTCTTGTTAAGTTGATAATTTTTAAGTCAAAATTTTAAATTATTTTATAAATTAATATTGTAAATCAAAATTAAAATACGTAAATGTATTATTGCTTAAGTTTACAGATCAAGTTAGTATCAGAGAAGTTAGTGTGCTAGGCTAACTTTTGTTTAGGCATTGTTTTGGTGCATTAAGTTTGATATTAGAACCAAATTTGTGGATGGATTTAAAGTTTTATTATTTTAACCAAAATCAATAAGTGTAGAACAATGGATCCAATGCTAGCTCATATTCAGTTGTTACTAAATTTCATTGTCACTGTGATAATGCAATACTACAATTTCAAGATCAAAGTCGGTAAGTGGCAAAGCAATGGTAGGAGAAAAAAATCAAGAGTCTCCAACAAAGCATTGATGCACTATGATCAGAACTATAATAAGAATGTTGATAGAAGAAGAGGATGTGTGAAGATTCAGAGATTTATAGATATTGTGCCTAACGAGGTCATATTGTTGGACAATGTTGGATCCTAAATCCCAATCAAACTCCATTATGGTTTAGAAGTTAGAATGAGGAGAGATGAAAGGCACTAGTCGTATCTAGTAATGGTCAATTAATCTGACTAACAGTACCTTATCAAGCAACTCCAGAGTCTCTAATGCAATAGTTACCAACGAAAGTGCCAAAAATTATGCTATGCTCTGAAGAAACTCAAAGGCAAAACTGCACTGCTATTACTGAAGGGAAGTTCATGCAGATCTATTTTAACTAGAGTTCTAGATCCAGTTATGTTACTGAAGGTCTCGCACAACATCTAAAACTAAGGACTCTTCCATTACCCCACACTAAGACATTTGGAGGAGCTGATGTCATAGTACGTGGACATGTGACTCATTATGGTAGCCTGCATTTTGGCATCAAAGGGTTATTCTTTGCTCAAGTAGCTCTTGATATAGTTTTAGGAGAAGATAAGGATATAAATTTGGGTCATTATTATCTCACATCTCAACATGCTAGAAACACTGCATCAAGAGAAGGAATCCAATCGACAACCAATCATAGCAATGAGGTTCAATCTGGGATAAGCCAGACAACAAAGGTATATTCTGGTTATAATAGTGATCCTCTAATGCATATACTCATAATAGTCCTATCAATGAATATGATGTTAAAAGTCTGGAAGCAAATAATACTTCAATTATCAATGTATCTTCTGATGTACATTCTGAAGATGAAAATAATGAAATCAACTCTTTTGTCTATATTGACAATGTTAGGGATACTAAATGTACTAACCCTCAACATTCATCAATTTCATGTGTTAATACATTTGAAAATCACATGAAGGGAATAGGTTCTAAGCTATTAGCTAAAATGGGATTTGAAGGAAAAGGCCTTGGCATTAATGGTCAAGAAATTATCCAGCCTATCCTAGTGGCAAAGAGACCACTTCATGCATGATTAGGATATGGAGGCGAAGGACAAATATCCCAAGAAGTTGAGTTAAAGAGTTATTCAAGTAGCAAGTCAGAACACCTTGAAGAGTTAAAGGAAGCATTATCTAAAGATGAAGCAGTTAAATTTGGTGAGACACCTTCAGATGACTTATAGAGGTATAAAAAGAAGAAATACTCGAATGTATCTTATAATTATGCCTCAAAAAGCTCTAAAAAGATGCTTAAAATACATGTCAAGAAGAAGATTAACAAAACAAAATTACCTAAAGAAGACATAAAGTTGGGTTTTTACTCCAATGCTAAGGGGCAAATGATGAAAGAAGATAAGCAAACTTATCTACAACCTCAGACAAGAGTTATAACTGTAACTTCAATCAAGCAAAAGATAGAATCTTGTTAGTTAGAACTTGAGGTAACATCAACGAGGGAGATGGTAGTCAATGAGACGCTGATAGTTCAGAAATTAACACCTTGGAAAGGTAAGCAACATTTCTTTAAAAGAAAAATTTTAAAGCATTCTAAGATAGATGCTATTTTAGATAAAATTTATCAAAAGAATTTGATAACTGAAGATGTTGTAGAAAGCCTAGGTTTAAAAACTAAGCCACATTTCCAACCCTATTCTCTAGATAAGATAGATAATGGTAATGGCATACATGTGAGTAAAACATGTAAACTAGGGTTTGTAATTATCACCAATTTTTAAGACGAAGTTGAATTATATATGGTTCCACTTCAATTTAGTGGCATTATCCTAGGTAAACCATATTTATCTCTGAGAAAGGCAACTTTTTTCAAGAAGGAAAATCAGTATGGCATTGTAAAATATAGGATAGAATATCTTATGTGATCACATCAACAGTAACCATTAAAGGTAAATGGTGCCTTTAGTGTTTTTATACCCATGTGTGTTGTAGACAGGAACATTGCAGGACAACATGAAGACGTCATTATGAGAAACATCGAGAACAGCTTGGAAGACAAGTTATATATTTTAATCTATATGTTTTAGAGTGTGCAAACATGCATACATATTTGCCTTATGTTTTTAAAACCTGAATATAGGTATTATTTATAAATGCATAACACTCAAGTATGGGCAATGTTTGTAATCATTATAGTGTTTATAAAGACCCAAGAAGAGCAACATATATAAAATTGTGTAAAACCCTAAGAGGGTAATTGTAAAATGGTGATTGTTATAGCACCAAGTGACATGCAACATTTTTAAATCTGAAGACCCATCGAAGTATCTTCCATGATACTTAGAGATAGAGCAATGAAAAGATACTCATATTGAGTATCAGGGCCAATACTAGCTTTTTAAGGACAAAAAGCCTTCTTAGTGGGGAAGATTGATCCAGAGATCAATTCAAAAAAAGTCTTGAAGTAGATCAAAACTTGCACCATTGCATAGGGCCCATTGAGACCTTTCCAATGGTATGTAGAATGCAAAAAATGAACTTCATATGCTCTTTGTGTAGCTAATCAAAGGTCTAGTCAAACTGGTCAAAATTAATCAAAGCTAGTCAAAATATAGAAATTGACCATTATGAAATGATTCAAGAATAGTTTCAATGTGTAGATCATCTTGAGATATTTTTGGTGTAATTTATAATTCATGAAATGAAGTCTGTATGTGCAAGTTATGGCCGGTTAAAGTTGTAGTCAAATTTGGTCAATAGGATGATGTGGCAAAATGAGGAGTAGTAAGGATGTGATAGGTCGCAGTCATTTCATGTGTAAAAATAGTGGATTTCAATCATTTGTCTTTGATAGAAGAATATAGTCATCTTTGATAGGTCTAATGTAACAGGGTAAAAAAATGTTGGGGTTTGGATGGAACATCTAGTTGGATGTTGACAAGTGGTGAGTGGTCAATAATTGGCGAGTGGATGACAAGTGGTGAGTGAAGATTGGACCACATGGTGGGTCCTAAAGCCACCATGTGGCTTGTCACCAATTATTTTTATCATGGTCCAATTTTATTTTTCTCAAATGTTCCAAACACACCATTTATAACTTACCATTTCTACGTGACCCATCCATGTCACCACGTTCCATACCATACATGCCACATTACATGCCCAAACATCCACAGACATGGCACATTCATGCCACCATGTCCATGTGAAAACCTCACCAAACCCACATGCCACCATAATTCCTACAAAATACTTGATAATGCCAAACACTTGGCACATTACACCACAAACTTCATGGTTTTTAAACCCTACATGCCACTCCCCACTCCCCACTACCACATGTGGGATTAATAGATTTGCATTACCCACCAAAAGTGTTGGGATGGGTTTTGAACCTCTATCTACCTATATAAAATGGATAAGGCCCAACTGCTTGGGCTATGGGATCCAATACTATATAAAGCATTGAGACATTTTATTTAAACACATTCAAACGAGCCAAGCAACGATAGTAAAGGCTAAGAGCTAGAAACCTTGGATGAGTTGTAGAGAGTGCTAGATGCAAAATTGGAGAAATTGTCAACAAGGGACTTATATTATTTTGACCCAAGGAACAACTTTGAAGTTGATCACTTTTCATTTTGGACATGATTTTAAGTATTTTGCAAGCATTTTTTGTAATACATCAATCGATATAGGACCCAGAAACGTAGGCCTTTGTGTCGAACTCTATTATCAAATTGTGTATTGTGTTTTGAGAATTTCTTGAATTATTCTTGTTAAATTGATAATTTGTAAGTCAAATTTTTTAATTATTTCATAAATTAATATTTTAAAGCAAAATTAAAATATGCAAGCGTATTATTGCTTAAGTTTATGGATCAATGTGGCTATGAGATTGTTGGCAACTTCCATTAAAGTTAAGACACTCCAATGCTATAGGGGTTTAGCACATGCATCCATTAACATAGAGGATGAGTTTGGAGAACTCTTGTATAAGCATTTTGAAGACAAGAGTGACCATCTTTTCTTGGTGGAACAACTTACTACAATCAAGAGAAATTCCCAAGAGTTCATGGTAAACTTCAACTATAGGTTGTACAAAACCTAGGATAGGATCCCTGCAATTGTCAAACCCACCCCTAACTATGCATTCTTGTATTATTTAAAATCTCTAAATTTAGATGTGGCTGTTACAATACAATCAATGGGAGGAAGCACTTTTCCAAAGGCCTATGAAGTAGCCATAAGGGCTAAGAATTGCCTAATCCAAGCAAGGAAACTCTCTCCTAGACCACCCATGCCTTTATTTCAAGAGATTTACCCTCCTGTGCCTACCATTGCTCCATTAATAGCTCCAACTAATCTTGATCAAACAAATGGTAACTAGTGGACAGATTGGGTAAGATAGAAAGTGAACTTAAGGCTCAAAATAAAAATCTAGTGGCTTTGGAAAGGCAAAAAGTTCTACCTTATAGGCCTTACCAAGCCCCTAACCAATCCTATTAGTATAACAAGCCTTCTTATCAACCTAATTATCATGGTCAAGGACAATTTACACAATCAAGGCCATATAATGCTTATAATCCTAATGCTACTAGTAGTTCTAGAGATTTGGTTCCAACTCAGAGCAATTATGCTCAATAAGGTCAATGGTCTAATCAATGGGAGAAATCAAACAATATGGAAATGGCTCCAACTAGTGAGGCGAGTTAACAATATTTCATACAACAAGGTATAGCTCTTCCACCACATGACAATCAAATACCTTCAAAACATGAGGAATATTCTTTATCACATGGAGATATTTCTTCTTTCACTCAAGCTGAGGTACTAACTCAATAAGGAGCAGGTGGAAACAAAACACCTTCAAAAACTACCTTTGCCAATTTCCAAGAAGGTGAAAATCTTTTTTATCAAATGGCAGCTAATGAGGGTTAAAATACGGCTAATGTGGACAACTCAGTTGTAGTTCACACAAGGTCCAAAAGAAGGGTAGTTGGTGATGGTTTGGGTCCTAAAAAGGCAACTGTTCTACCTTCTCAACCACGTCAAAATACTACCACTCAAGATGCACCTCAAAAATCACCATCATCTCAGCAAGTACAAGATTGTAAAGGGTAGAATTAGAAAGGTCTTTTCATATCACAATTTATACAACCTTCAGGCAACACTTCTACTCCTAAATTACAGCCCAAGATAGCCAATCATCCTCTTTGCATTGTTGATCAGATGAAGAAGGCCCATGTCTCTATTTCTATGTGGGACATATTACTTATTCCAAGACAAAAGGATCTCCTACAAGAAGAGCTTTCCAAGCTTCATGTTTCAGACAAATAAATAGAAAAACTAGGTGTTATTCTTATAAATTCCAATCAACCCCTTGAGCCTCAATCACCAAAGGTAGTTAAACCCCCCCTTCTATCTTTAATTTTGCATAGGTGATTGCCTTGTACATAATTGAATGATATATAGTGGGGCTAGTGCCTCTGTCATGCTTAAATTCATAGCTAATAGGTTGGGACTTCAATATGTGCCTCATGAGAAGGGATTTTTATAGTTGGATGGGTATCCTACTAAGACCATAGGTGTCCTTAAGGATCTTAAGGTCATGTTAACTGTTTGTCCTAATTTTTACCATCTCTCAAGATGTGGTAGTAGTTGATCTTCGCCCCTACTTTGTTTAATGATTTTCTAGGGATTTAACGAATGAAATAAGGGGGTATCTCTCTTCTAATTGGTCCTACATGGTTTTTAGAACCAAGTATCAGACAAAGGTTACCATAAGGTCAGAACCCATATCAAGATTCCATTTGGAACCTTATATTCCCAACTTATCAAATATCAATTGTACTATCTCAAAGGAGGATGAACACTTCAATGATCAAGAACCTTATAAATTACTTGAAGGTATACCAAATTTACTTCTTGATGAGTGTGAAGTTGATAATCATGGTTATGATCTTTTTAAAATCATAGAAGAATTAGGTTTGGGTGTTTATTGCATGCATGAAGAAGGTGCCACAATGTCTGGTCTCACTAGCACAACATAATATCATGAGGGAGTTTGGAAAATGTTCTTTGATGGGTCCAAATCAAAGAATAGGAGTGGGGAAGGTGTCATGCTTGTTTATCCTCTCAATGAAAGGTATTGTTTTGCTATAAGATTTCAATTTAGTTGCACCTATAATAGAATATGAGGCTCTCATTCATAGTCTATAATGGGCAAAGAAGAGAGGGATTAAGCTTCTACAGGTTAAAGGAGATAGTGAATTAGTAGTGCAGTAGGTAAGAGGTCTGAGTGTAGCCAATAATCTACTCTTGAAGGCCTAAAAACATAGGGTTTGGGATCTTATAGAGGACATGTAGGCTTTTGACATTCGCTCCAATCTTAGAGGAGCCAACCATCATGCAGACCGGTTAGTTTCTATTGGGGCATAATATGATATAGTTGATGAGATTAAAGACACTAAGGAGTAGTCCCAATTTAATGTGGTATGCAAGCCCTTAGTCCCTAATAATGAAGTAAGTTGGAAAGTATTTGGTAGTGATAAATAAATTGTCTATTTCTTACAACATGAGGCAAAATTTTGTTCAAAAAATTAAGATAAGTTACAATGCCAATATGAGGACCAGATTGTTCAATTGAATTCAAATAAGTTACCTAAAGGCTTAGTAACTTTAGAGATCATATTTAATGAGGATGACTAGCTGAGAAAAGATAAGGTAAGCATCTCCACAAAAAAAGAACATTATGAACAAATTGCCATAGCTAAAGATAAACTACTCAAGTTAGCAAAAGTGAATACTAACAAGGAGAGAGAATCCTTCATAGAATTGTGCAAAGAGTTTATGAATCTTTTTGCATAGGAATATCATGATTTTAATGTTTTTGATCCTAGGTTGGCACAACATACCATAGAGTTGGAAGAAAATGCCAAACCTGTGAGATAGAAATAAAGACTAATCAACCCCAAAGGTTGAGATCCTTATGAGGAAAGAGCTAACAAAGCTTATTGAATCCAACATAATTTTTACCATCGAACATTCTACATGGGTGGAAAATATTGTACCTATGAGGAAAGAGAAATCAAAGACAAGGTTGTGTGTAGATTTCAAAGTATCTCAACAAGGTGTCATTGAGAGATCACTACCCTCTTCCATCTCTGAATTAGATTTTAAAAAGAGTTTCATGTTCACAAAGGTCTTCCATACTTGATGGATACTTAGGTTATAATCAAATATTGGTGAAGGAGCAAGATCAATATAAAATTGTCTTCACAACTAAGTGGGGTACCTATGCATACAAAAAAATGCCTTTTGTACTATCCAATGTTGAGGCTACTTTTCAAAGGTCAATCGATGTAGCTTTTCAAGGGATTATAAGTGAAATGGTACTCATATACCTTGATGATACTACTATGTTTTCTAAAGATACTAACAATCATTTGACACATTTGAGATTGGTGTTTGATAGGTGTAGACAGTTTGGGGTCTCTTTGAACTCAAAAAAGTGTATCTTTGTAGTGCATGAGGGAAGGCTTCTAGGACATGTTGTATCCAAGAGTGGAATTTATATTTATCCTAAAATAATAGAGGAAATCCTTGCTTTGTCTTTGCCTAAACATAAAAAAGGATTTCAAAGCTTCTTGGGAAAGATCAATTTTATTAGGAAGTTCATACCTGAATTTGTAGAATTGGTAAGGCTACTAACTCACATGCTTAAAAAGCATCAAGAGTTCTCATGGAAAAAATAAGGTAAGAGAAGTTTTGAGGCCATTAAATATTCCACTAGTCAAGCTCCTACCCTACTCAACCCTGATTTTTCTAAATATTTCTTCATGTATGCCTTTTCCACATGTGACACAATTTCTGCCATATTCATGCAATAAAACAATGAAGGATTAGAGCAACTTATTGCTTTTTTTAGTCAAGCATTGGAAGGGTATGAGTATAAATATACATTTTTTGAAAAGCATGTCCTTGTTATCATAAGGGTATTGAATAATTTTAGACATATGGTCTCTAGCAATAAGATCTTTGTGGTGGTGGTTCATCCTAGTGTAAAGGATTTTCTCCTTAATAGAAACCTAAGTGAAAAGAGGGCTGATTGGGTGACCAAATGCATAGAATATGATATAGAAGTGAAAGTTACAAAGTTGGTTAGAGGTATGGAAATTTATGAACACCTTGCATTAGATGTTAAAGAGTAAAAAGAAGTGGTTTTGACAGTCTTAGACAGTCAACATGCAGCTGTAACTATCTCTTCTTCTAGCTGGACGTAAGACATATCAAGATTCCTCCAAATGGGAGAGTGTATTATAGGTTTAGATGGGGTAAAGAGGAGACATTTTAGGCTGAAATATATCCCTTACATCTTGATTGATGGAGTAATCTTCAAGAAGGACATTGGAGGTATGTTTTTAAGATATGTAGAAACTAGCCAAGTAGATAGATTGTTAGAGCAATTTCATGATGGGCCTACAAGAGGCCACTTTACAGGAAAGACTACAACATCAAATATTATAAGATCTAGATATTTTTGGCCTAATTTATTCAAATACTAACATGCTTGGGTTACAATATGTTTCAAGTGTGTAATGTTTACTGGCAAACAAAGACTAGTTGTCATGCCTTTGAAACCTATTCAAGTTGAGCAACCCTCCAAGAAATGGGGATCAGACTTTATTGTCATGATTCATCCTCCATTAAGTGATGTACATAAGTGGGTTTTGAAAACCACTGATTACTTTACTAGGTGGGTAGAATTAGTTGAAATCAAGGAAGTAAATGAGAAATCAGTTTTAGAGTTCTATGATAACTTAGTGACTCATTTTAGGGTCCCCTCAACCATCATATCAAACAAAACTTTGGCTTTAAATAGTGAAAAGGTGTGTGAGTAGGCCCTTTATCATGGTATTTATCTCAAATATTCATCAAATTACTATCCTCAGGGTAATGGACTAGAAGAGTCCACCAATAAGGATTTGATTAGGATCATCAAGAGAACAATGGAGGACAATCAAAGAGGATGGCATACTAAGTTAAAGACTACTTTGTGGGTAGATATAATTACTCCAAATAAGACTATTGGTCACTCTCCTTACCTCCTAGTTTATGGTAGAAAATTAAATTTTGCTATTTCATTAGAGCTGCCAGCCTTGGAACTTGCACATCATCTAGAGCTTATGGAAAATGATGCAATGGAGGTAAGAATGAATGAGTTGAGAGAGTTACAAGAAACAAGGGACATTGCTATGCATACTATGTGGTACAACCAATAACAAGTCAAAAGATATTTTAACAAAAGAGTTTCATCCAAGAGCTTTCAATAAGGTGATATTATACTCAAGCGGGATTAAGACCATGACAAACCAGGTAAACATTCTTTTTTTAAGTCTTTGGAGTGGTCCATATGACAATACTGGTTGTAAAGAAAGTAATGATTTCAAATTTTCCAATTTGAATAGAGATGAGGTCACTATTCCTATCAATGAGATGTTCCTCAAGTATTTTTATTAGGAAAACTGATCCTTTTTTACATAGTGGTAGTTTCATTCATCTAGTGTTTTTGCACATGCTTATTAGCTATTATTTTGTTTTAGTTGTTTGTTGTTATATCTTATTTGTGTCTTATTTGTTTGCTTTATGTCAAGTTTCCAAGTTTTGATAGTTTTAGAGAACAATCATGTTTTGTGTAGCCATGAGTGATAATTAAGAAGATTTTGGATTCTCTTGACCAGGGGGTTGGTCAACCCCTATGAATCACCAAAAATATTGTCAATTTGGTCTATCAAGTCCAAATGCCAACCCCTACAACTAAAAACTTTTTAGGACATCTACTTAAGCCTCTATATGGTGCTATCTTGAGTCATGATGTCTCTTATCTGCTTCTTGAAGTCATTCAAACACTCTTAGAGATGTTTTTCAGTCTATTTGTGATCACCATATCTCTTAGATGTCTTAGGTCCTTATGTTATGTGCTTGATCATCATACTATTCAATAACTATCATCTGAATGGAGTATGTATCAATGTCTTGTCATTTTCATGTTTCCATTTCGATTGGTGTCAATTTTTATCATGATGTTTGAGAATGTTTAGAGCTCTTCGACAAAGAATTCAAGTGGTCTTGTGATCTAAAGTGCCTTGATGGAGTTGTATGAGAGGTGGAAGTTGATAACTCACTATGATTTTCTTTGATGTATTTATTATAGTCAAGCATGATTGGCTAGAATCCTTAAAAAGGGTGATAAACATACATAAAGCCTCATGAAGAACTTTTAAAAAGGCTATAATGTACTTTTTCATGATATTCATTGAGAATTGTCCTTGTGAAGTTCTGTATATTGCTTAAAAGAGAGGTTTTGGGTCTTTAAATGATAAATTTTGAGTCAAAAGGCCACTAAATCATTCATAATACCTTTAATCACCTTCACAGTCATGTCATTGCTTTAAGTGAATTATCTTATGCTTTGGTAATGTCTCCTCTATGAGTCTAGAGCATTGTTTGGCTTCCAAAGAGTTCCTACATGTGAAATATGCCTTATTTTTATCTTAAAAGACTTATTACTTGTTTTAATATGCCTTTTGACTCGTAATCTTCCTCGTGTTGCCCCTAAAATGGTGGTTCAAAGCTTAAAGTGTGGAAAAAATATAGGATAGGGGTATTTTCATGTGTTTCTTGCAAAAAGTATGGATTTGTATAGACTTTTCTGTATAGTGGACATCATAAGATTGTAGATGGAGTCAATACAGGTGTTTCAAAAAAGATTCATAGAAAAAGGATATCAAATAGACTCAAAATCGGTCCTCAAACACCACCAATATTCTTTGTAACTTGGGAGAGCCCTTTAGGTTTTTAGATGGTATGGCCATGAGAGAAAATATCAAGATCTAGAATTTTGGGTAGAGGAAGGAGTCTTAGAGAGCTTCCATATTTAGGAATTTTTTTCTCAATTTGACTCTCTCCCATTTATGAACCATTCTTTACAAGTTAAGGCACTCACAATGTATTCTTCATTCAAGCAGGGAGCCAATTTTTTTAATTTTCTCCTTTATTGAGCATGACGATAGAATAATGGAAGTTTATGAAGATTTTTAGGAGTCTAATGCATCTTCTTATATCATTATATAACCTCATCCTACATATGTGAGGTTATATATATTTGAGGAACTCATAAACTGCTAATCTACAATCTGCAACCAAATTTGAGGATGGTTGTACAGTTCATGATGGATCCAAGGGTGTCAATATTCATTAAGACTTTGTTTGTAGGGTTTTATTCAAGTTCCTCAAATTCTCATGGCTTAAAAACCATCAATTTTCCCTCAAACATATTCATAATCCAATTTTAGTTTATGTTAAGGAAACTTAACATATGGTAAGGTAGTTTAATGATTCCTATGGTTTCTCCTTTGATAGTATTTGTTAGTTCATGGACCTCCAAAATGATACATATGGTTAGGGAATATGTATACACTTACCTAAGATACTTCATGACTACCTAGAGATTTGATTCATGTTTCATTTTCACTCCATCATGTTTCATCCCACTTCACAGCCTTATCATTGTCATTCACTATTGTTGTAAGCTTATCATTTTATCTTCACCCTCCCATATAGCCTATTATCATCATATTACTTCTATCCATCAACATTTACCTTATGGATACATTATTTTAGAAGAGTAAAGAGTTTTAAAAACCATTATGGTTATGAATTTGTGTTGTAAATCCTTGAAACCCTGCTTAAGAGGTCAATCTCCACCTACAGCTAAGGCAAATACGATCAAGATGCATGTGAGGTCTATTTCATGAGATCATGAACCTACATCATCAATAAAGGAATAAAAAGGGTCATTGTCATAGTGACATCATTCACAATGGAATCATAGTCATATTAGTGACCTTCTCAAGGTCTTTTAACATCCAATTTTTACTTTTGTCCATACAAACTACATAATATCCACCTACAACCATGCTAAGAGGAGGTGAAACCGAAAATGCAAACAAGGAGAAACCTAGATGTTTGAGGGGAGAGTTGAACTCAATAATAATTTAAATGAAAGGAAAGATTATTAGATGGAATTGAGAGGTATTTTAGTGTCAATTTTAAGACCTAAAACTTAGACACAATCCGTACAAGGGTCAAATTCTCATACACACTCAGGCCTATAATGAAGAAAAGTCTATGTTCAAGAGGTAGAGTAATGAGTTAGAGGTGAAAGTGTTATGAAAGTAATGAGTTGTATAAATCAGAGGCAAATTGATGGGCATGGAAACTCAAAGGCCCAAATTACAAATTAGCATAGCCATCACCTCATCAAAGCCATCTACAACCTTGCCAAGACAAGTCTATCTCCAAGTTTTAAAGAGGATGGGAATAAAGTATCTATGAAAGAGGTGCATGAATAAATGGAGGCTTCATACGAGTAATTGAAAATGTGTAATAGGTTAGGGTATGAATAATATTGTCCTAAACAAAGTTCACTCCAATGTTAACCTTGAAATGGCCATACATAGACAATACTAGGGTTAATTGTATGGACATATCCACATACCCTAGACAAATGCAATTCAAGGTACAGTCAATCTATAAGAGGAAGATTTATGAAAGTAACATATTCATTAAAATTATAAATTGATACCTTCAGACTTTTAACAAGATCATGACTTCTCCTAAAGGTCTACAAACTCATGGAGGTACAAAGGCCTATGTACGAAATGAAGACAATGGGAACTTAAAAGTACCCTTGAAGAGCCAATGTACCAAAGAAAGAAGTGAGAGGAAGGTTACCAATGACTTGGGAGGTATAAAAGTGATAATTGATGGTGTAATGGATAAAATCACTTCTAATTCTCTAATTAACACCTACAACCAGTATTGGCAAAGGCAATTACATTAAAGGAAATAAGGATATATGGTATGGTGATAGGTTGTAAAGAGTTGTAAAGAGATACTGAGAAGGATAAATAACATTGAAAGAAGGATCCTAAAACATCACCAAAACATTTTTGAACTCTCATACCATAGTGACAAGGTGAAAAGAAACAAACTCAGTCATGGGCCCATGAAGCATAAAAACTCAGGGAACCAACTAGGTAGTTTTCAGAAAAATGAGTTTTGAAGTACCTATAGTTGGAGTTAAGCTCTCAAATTTGATTAAAATGGTATAAATTAATGGATGAGTCTATCCATGTTATCCTTAATCCTATAAAATTAGTGGAAATATATACTATTTTGTCTCAGAGCTGCCTCTATTAGTTGACAGTCATAATAGAGACCAATAGGACTATTTGGAGGTCTATGGATAAGATAGGGGTTATAACTTCTTGTGAAGGTTTGTGAGGTAGAAAAAGGTGATGATTAGTCTTAAAAAATTTGTTGAGATGGATCACACTCAAAATTTTATGCGAATATGCCCTTAAGGGCTCACATATGTAGACATGTCTTAAACCCCTACTAAACCTTGCCACCATTTTGAACTGATCCAAGTGCTATTTCACATTGATGGTCTTAAGAATGGTGTGGAGAGTCATTTAGAATATTGAGGGAAATTTTAGAGTGAGGGGATGCAACATAGTTATCATTTTGGCTCTTAAACTATCATTTTTCCTGCATAGTCTAGATAACCTATCGAATCACCTTTTCACTACGTACATATCTTGATGTACATTGTGTAGGGGAACTTGAGATGTTCAGTGTAGTATAAGGGGTTAGGATACTTTAAATTCATGGTAAGAGGTTTTGAATTAGGGGTCTATACACTATGAATCATTGCTAAGAGTTTTAGACCCTTAAAACCTTTGAAATACCCTAAAGGATACATGATTGAGTATATATGCCTAAATATGCATTCTAATGAAGTGTTTGAGCCATGAAATGGTGTTGGTGGTCTTCCTAACTCTCTTAAACATCATAACAGTCTATTGGTTGGCACGTGCAGGAGTCAAGCTATATGGACTAAGCATGAGAAGGCTAATTTGAGCCTATGGGAAAGGAAATGAAAGGTGTTTGCATATACAATGAACTAAAAAAGGAAGAATGGGACCTAAAATCTCTAAAAAACCTTGAAATAACCATCTATAGGAGTCTTTATGATAATTTATATAGACAAATAGGTTTAAGTGTTAAAATAAGAAGTTGTGTGCATAGAGATAGAGGGTGAATGGCTCATTCAGGCCAACACCATGACTCCAAAGGACTTCATGGAGGTTATTCAGGTTCCCATACAATTAGTAAGAGCTTTTAAACTCATAATGAGGCTAGAATTCTAAAAAACCTTGCATATACATATGCTTTTCTATTAGCATCATTGGACTGTGTCATCAAGAGTGGGAAATACAAGGCAAAATGATGTCATATTTGAGCCATAGGAGAGGTGATATGGCTGGTCATTTAAGACTTAAGACACTAACCAATGCTCATAAAGCTTGTTTATTCCCCAAGAGGTGACTTCAAATGCTCACTGTGGTACATATCTTTTGCATGGGAGGCTGGGCACTTTGGGAGAGGTAGAGGGCTCAATATACTAGTGTATTGTGGCATTAGTTCCGACATTCAATGTCAAAACCTTATGAATCATTGTTAAGAATCCATGACACTCTTAAATCTCTCTAAAACCCTAATTAAGACCTGATTGAGAAAAATTGAAGGAAAAGGCATCCAAACAGTTTGAAATCCCCTGACTAGCACCTAGATCATCTAGCACACTCCGAAAGGCTCATGTCCATGTCACTTTATTGTATTGAACTATACAAACCTATAAAAAAAAAGTGTTTTTTGAATAAAAAGAGTAGGAAGAGAGGTACAAGGTAGTTTAAGAATATGCCAATCATTGGAGATGTTTGTTTGGCACTTTTTTCACCTTTTCAAAACATTGGATGTCCAATGATCTAGCTAAAAATTCCTTTGTGATTTCCTTATAATTAGTAAGTCTATAGATGTGAAGGACAAGATAACCTAGTTACCTATTTTGGCAAGGTTACAGGTGTTTCTTATCAAAGGAGACCTATATCATGGTGTGTAGTATTGACTCAAGCCTAAATATCATTTTTTCATAGGTTCTCAAGGTTTCATACAGGCTTTCATGGCTATCAAGCACTAAGAGTTAGGCTATTAGGCCTAATTGGTCTAAGTAGACCTACTTGGTCAATCAAGTAAAGTTGAGAATGGTGTAGGAAGGTTGATGAATGAGTTAATGCAGAGTAATAATGTTGCATAGTTTATCCTTAATTGTTAATCCATGCATAAATGATCCTTAAGTGTTAATCCATCCATAATTGATCCTTAACTAGCAATCAATACGTAATTGATCCTTAAGTAACTAAGAGTTGTTTAAAAAAATAAAGGTATAGCATGCTTCAAGATAAGGTTGAATCAGTCAACTACATCCTCAACTACCTCATCTCAATGCATAAGGAATCATGCAAGAGCATTAAACATGGAGAGTTTTTGAAGGACTGTTTATAACTAGTTGTGACTAAAGTAATGCTTGAGTTAATGATGGTGATTTATGACCTTTTTATTCTCTCCTCCATACCATTATCCTTCTTTTTATCTCCTCTTTACACTATATATTGATGCCTGAAAGGCCTTAATTGAGATCCCTCAGGCTAGTATAAAAAAACTATGTTGAAATTGTATCTTGAGCCTTGAGTTAATGAGAAAAGATTGTTGCAGACTTCTTCAAGGTTGTTAGTGTGTTTCTTGATTGTTGATTTATAGATAAGTATAATATTCATCTTATTTTTTAGGTCCTCTCCTTCACCTAATGCTATTTTATCATACTCTGTAGGTCACATGAAGTGTTAAGAGATAGAAGTTGTGTTGAAAAGTGAGTTAGTTTTTAGTGTCTTTCATAGACATCCATTCCTTTACCTTCAAGTTGCATACCTTTTATCTAACCTTCATCTAAAATACTCATGTTTAGGATTGTATTAAGAAAGTCTAGTTGATAATTTTTTCCCTTTTGATTCACAAGTGTGTTTAATAACAAGGTTAAGAGAGGATCATTAAAGAATTGGTGCATCATCATCACTAGTGTAGATTTCATTTTAAGTTATTGTTGTCAATTAGACTTGCACCCTTGTAAAGGTAGTTTCAGGCCTTCACAGTCTGCTAAAACATGGAAACAATCCTAGGTTATGGGTAACTTAATTAGTGGCTTGAATCTCTAGATTGTAAGGGCTAGCTCCCTTTGATGTATCAATTAGGATCTCTACTCCACGCTACAAACTGCTTGGGAAAATGGAAAAGGAAACTTGAAGGAAAATCCTATCTAACTATGGTGATACAATTGAATTTTGAATTAATCCACTCAATTTGAGCTCCTAAAAACACTAATCTAGACAAGAAAAGGGTTGGACTTTTAACTCCAATTGACCACTATGCATAAGTATTTCATGAAAAAGATTCATCTGGTGATTAAAGTTTGAGGGAAATGATGGAATAGCCCTGATTCAAGGTCCTAACAACCCACTTGCATCCACTGTAAATTCAGCCAAAAGACATTAAACACAGAACATGATCTGCATAATCTGATTAGCTAGTAACTAGGTAAGAAGCAAGACTTGACAAGGAAGAAAATTTTATCACTTATACAAATCACTGACATAAATACTATATACCAGTAGCTATAAATTGAAAATAGTCTTATTAATATGAAAAATATTACAACTCAATCTTTGGCAGAATTTTGGTCTTGCCAAAGGAGGGATACAATTCAAGGTTGAAAAGCTAACTTATATAGAAAAGCACACACAAGCCAAAGACTAGTGTTGAAAATATAAGAGGAGATTAACTCCCACATCATCCCAAATCTAATTACAGTTGTCCAAAGATAAAAAGACCTCTAAAAATAATATTCTTTTGTATTATGCCTTGCATGAAAGGCTCCTTGGCATTGAAAATGGATGGTGGGCTCATCTTGGACCAATCTGCCCCATGCATGAAATCTATGACAACTTTGGATGTCTTAACTAAATCTTGAACCAATTTGAAGCTGAGTTGGAATGTGAGTATGTCCTCTATTTCATGGAAAGCATGAGTGGATATGACACTTGATAACCAATCAACTAGAACTCAAGACTAGTCAACCTCCAATGAACCTTTCCTTGCATGAAAACTATGCCACAACTTGAATGGAGAACTCCAATTGAACTATTTGGAAGCATTGAAAAGCTTTGTATTGCATGAAAACCAAAGATAATCATGACTTGTCAACTTGTCAACTCAAGTGCAAGACTAGTCAACTTCAACTCATCTCTCTTTGCATGAAAAAACTATTTGATAACTGAAGCATACATGAAAAATCGATGTCAACTCCTTGAAATTCCTTGGTCTCTTATTCTTATGCTCTTCACTTTTGCATCTATTGCTCTATGCTATTTCTTTACTTGCATGTAGGTTGTTTGCTTCTATCCCTATTGATTTCTTTAAATTATCTATGGTTATCCTTCTTGGGTCTTCATTTTGGGTACTTTCCTGCAGGTAATTTCTCTAGAGCTTATTCTCTCAATCATTTTACAATGAACTCTATACTAGTAAGTCTTCCAAATGAATTATTTCAAATAATTTATCCAAAGGAATTCCCTCAAACTTTTTGTTTGCAACTTTCCTATTTTTATTTTTCTTTCTTTCGACATTTTCCTCTTATTCATTTCCTTCAGACAAATTATCTGAAAGAATTATTTTGAGATTCCTTTCCAAATTACCCTTCAAACTTTTTGAATAAACCCTTTCAGACTTTGTGAAATATCCCTTCATATTTTTTGGCACAACCTTTCCTGAAGGGAAAGAGCTCTTTGGATTTTTTGAAATGATCCTTCCTGAAGGAATTCTACCCTTCAGCTTTTGTGGCATGAACATTCCCTAAGGGTAAGATCCATTTGGGATTTCTAAAGTGTCCCTCAACATTTCTATTAAGTGTATTTTCTTCTTACCAAAAACCTACCTGAAGGGAACATACCTTTTAGAAAAAATGAAAGCGACCCTTCGGATTTTCTTGCTTTGTCCACTTGCCCTAATGAAAATGCCTTTTCTGAAAGGAAGGAACACTTCAAAAATCTTGATATGGTCGTCGAAACTTTTGGAAAAGACCCTTTTTCTGAAAGGAATGAACCCTTTGAAATATTTGAAATGGACCTTTTTGGAAGGTAACAGACTCTTCAAAATGATCTTTTGTCCTTCAAAATCTCAAAAATGCACCTTCGAGTTTGTGAAGAAGAACCCTTTCGAAGAGAAAAAGACCTTCAAACTTTTACAAATGGTCCCTCAAAACTTGGAAATGGTCTTTCAATAAAATGAAATAGAACCCTTCAGAGATGCAAAAAGAACCCTTCAAAAAAGTTGTCTTGAAAAAATGCTTCAGACAAAAAGTCTGAAAGAATTCAACAAAGGACAAAACCTGAAAGAATTCCTTTTAAAATAAATAGGCATTGTTCTTTTGCTGTGGGCTCTTTGTGGAAAACTCGTGTCAAAATAAACCTTGAATGCCAATACTTGGCTTGAAGGTTGAAGATGTATACAAGTTTGCCTCTTCTAGACCTGTCCCTACAATTGCTTTGAAGACCTTAATAAACCTACTTGGATCCTTCCACTACAATGACAAAAAAGAAACTTTGAATGATAAGGGTGGCAATTTGACCTGTGGGGTCAAAATTGTTAACATTTTGGAAACTCAGTCGGGAAGCATGCCTGCTATGATTGAGAACCTAGCCATAGACATGAGTTTTAAATTCACAAAGAAATGATAGATCTGATCCATGATTGGAAACTCTCTTTTGGCATGAGATAACCTTCATCCTCTAAAATAGAAGGAAAACACACAAAGTAGGGATACCTAACTAAGCAAAGCAAATGTGTAAACAAACACTTATTTGGGACAAAATAGAAATAAACTAATGTGCTTGAACAACACTTGGAGGAAAGCAAACTAACTATGTAGAAGGAATTTTGCTCTTTAATAGCAATGTTTCATGTTGTCCCCCAAAAATATCACTCATTTTTGGGACAACATTTGAACTATTTTGGTCCTGAAGATCAAAATCCTCTCTTCCCCTTTCAATAATTATTCTGAGCATCCTGATTCTTCATTTTTCAAAGCTTTCTCAAAAATCTATGGACCCTACAGTATGTTTCTATGGACTCAACATGCTTGAGATTAGCAGGGTCAATGGGTTAAAAAAGCTTCTACAGGCAAGTTTAGTCAAAAGAACAAGCTTCTAACACTTAGTTGTTTCCAGGATTGGTTCAGTGCCTCAGTTCAATCAAAAGGATTTCAATCGACAAATGATAAAGGACTTAGGCTTGAACCATTAAACTTTGAACCACTTTGGTTTAAAGGTTCAATGGGTTCAACAACCAAGTTGGTTCAAGGCACTTATTGCAAAAGAATAAAAGACTTTGCCAAATAACAAAGAATGAACCGTTGAACCAAAGTTGGTTCAATCGAAAGGTTCAAGGGGTTGCCCTAAAGAAAAAAAAGCAAGTGCCCTTGCGGAGGGCAGGCAGCATTGGTTCGAAGGAATTCACCCGAGAAGAGAGCTCGAAGAAAGCAAAGGAAAAGTCCAACTGAAGAGAAAAGCCCACAAAAAAGCGCTCGATGGAAAAAGACAAAGTGCAGTAGACGCTGCCATGTGTCCATTATAAAGTAAAGCGGAAGCTACCATGTGTCATCTTCTACAAGACCTGCAAAAGGTTTCTAAAGCTTTTGAAAGTGCAGTAGAATACGTCACGTGTCTTGTTATGACTCAGCAGAACGCGACAAGTGTTTGCACTCGTCATGCAAGAGCGGCAATTTTTGCCGCCCTTGCATCTTTTTGGTCTCTTTCATGCAGGAGTGGCAAATTTTTCCGCTCATGCAACCCCATTTCCTCCTCCTCGAGGTGTAAGGGCGGCAATTTTCATTGCCAACATACTTTCTCCCTGATGTGCACACGCAGTAATTTTTGCCGCCTATGCACAAGAACTTCTCCAATATGCAAGGGCGACAATTTTTGCCACCCATACCTTCCTTCTCCCCATTTTTCCTAACTCTGGGAAATTTTCATTTTTCCTATTTTTTGCATTCACTCCCCTTTTTTCTGCTTTCTGACCTGCTCTTGCCTCAGCGTTTTCAAGCGCGTTTCCCTAGTCATGATCACTCAAATGTGCAGTTTTTCCAGATTGCTAATTTTTCCCCTAATTTCACAATTATGATTCTTACTACAGTTTCTCTAAAGGATCCCTCTTCATCGAAGTCTTTTCAACAAAAGTTCTTCTAGATCACTGAAGTTTTTCTGAAGAAGTCGAAGACCATGAAGAAGACTGGAAATAAAGATTGAAGCTATTCTTCCATGCTTTATTCAAAATGCACTTTGTAATTGACTTGGGACATTTTCACGTGTACTTTTGTAATGTGTAATTACATGTGGAAAATCTAGAAAATATCCCAAAGTCAATGCTGACTCATCTTTGACTAGGTTTTCAATATTTTAATCTTTTTCTAATTTTGAAAGTTTCTCCCTATATATAGAGGGGACCTCTTTTGTAAATGGATCTTTGATAATTAAGAGCAAAAACTCTGCTAAAATTGAGACACTTCTTGAGACTTTGTGCTCAACTTGTAAATTATATTTCATCAAATGAATGAGAAACAAGTTTATTTTAGACTTTGTGTTGAAGTAATTTGTGTTATTTAGGAAATGGTTCTTATGGCCTCTTTTCTGATAATCTCTTATTTGTTTGATTTAATAAGCAAAGTGTGTGTGTTGATATTATCTGAGGATATTTTTAAAAGATAAAAGAAAGACTTTGAGCTACTTTTATCTTGGTGATCCTTTTATCTTTGGTAGTTTTAGGCAAAGACTTTGTGCTTTGTTTCACTTTACGATTACGCGTATTTTGAATCAGCAAAAGAAACTATGGAAGACTTTGTGCTTACGTAGGTTTCCTTGTTAACTTTGTTACCTACTTCAAGGGATTTTCTACTCTATGCCTAATATCATTCTTGAAATAAGAGGAATGTTCTTAGCCAACGACTAGGATTTCTCTCTCTTGTTCCTTGGACATCATCTCTGAAAAAAGAGAGGTGGATGATGTTATACTATGTCGAGTATTATTTTCTACTTAGCTATATATACATATAGCATATAAATATTCATAAGAAACCTCCCCTTGATGAGAAGAGAGATTTACCTCGTCCAGATGTGGTAAACCCACACTTTTAATAGTGTAAATCTCTCTGTGCTATGGTTGATATACCCATTTTGTCATCAGTTAGTTGACGACAAAATATTCACCCAACAGCTTTTTGGCAACTCCGCTAGGGACACAGTAATTTTGTGCAATTTGAAACCTTAAGTTTTAGATTGAAACATCACCTGTGTCTTACCCATAATCATTATAACCCTTATCCATTACAGACTCTAACGACTTTGTTCCATGTCTTACCCATTATCATTATAGCCTTACCATCTTCCTCCACTTCCATTATTTTATTTGATCTACAAAACTAGAGCTGTTGGGAAAGAGTGCATAGTTTGAAGCCTCAAGCCTCAAGCTAAAGCAGGGCCAGTTCTTTTACATTTTTGTTCTGCAATCTAGCCACTCCATCTAGATTTGTTATCCCTATTTTTCATAATTAAATCATGGCAATTCGAGGCCCCTGGGGTAACTCTTTTGGCCCACTCAACTTCACTCCACCTCTGCATGAGCTTCCACGCAATTCAAAAAAAAATCTCTAAATTCTTTGGTGATGGAAAAGTTCATCTTGATGAACACATTATTGCTTTCGGCATAGCCTATGGCATAATAGGGGTGGAATTCAAAGACATAGCAATTAGGTTGTTCTTGGAGACACTACAAGGTGCTGTTGTAGACTGGTTCTACCATCTACAAGTTGGATCAGTACTGACTGAAATACACTCAAAGCCAAGTTTGAAGCCAGGTTCAAGCCTGTAGAGGATGTGCATGCTTTGCTGGCCCAACTCACTTAGATGAAGAAGGAACCTCATGAGCCTATGAGGGACTTCATTACCAGGTTCAACAACCTGAGGCATAGGATTCCCATGATCGCCTAGCTGACACCTCAGAATCTCATGTGTTTCTTCATCAACTCACAGTTGCCTAAAGTGAATTTTTTGTTGAGATGGGCTAGACACAGACTTTGAGGCTGCTCAAGACTTGGCTACTGAGTTAGAAGATGACCTTATTTTGGTAGGAAAGATAAAAAGAGACCTAAACAGAGGCAAACCCTCTTCATCTTCTAAATACTCACCCACAGTGACCACTAACCCAATGGTGCAAAAGCTAGCAAATGAATTGCTAGCCTTGAAAAGGCAAATGGCACAAGGTATGTCTTCTGCTCCTTTATATAAAGATATACCAAGGAGGACATTCTCCAATTAGCCATATCAAGGCAACCAAAAGTAAAGGGCAACCAAATTATCTTCCTCCCCCACAGAGGAACCTTGCCCTTGAAGCACCTCCAACCAACTCATCAGTAAGATATCTAGAAACAGAACATGTTTCCTATTTCTAACCTGAGTTTGAGCAAGAAAATGATGCTAGTCTCTTCATGGAAGATAAAGAAGAATCAGCTGACGACTCCCACATTGGTTTCTTAAATTTTTAGGATGAACCCAGAAGTGAAGGCGAAGCAGTAGAAAGATCATACGCAGTATTCACCAGGTCTGAGAATAAGTCAGCCCAGTAGGCTGACAAAGAGAAAACAAAGGAGTGACCCCAACTAGCAATTTCAATTGATAAGCAGAGAACCCCTCTTCCTTTCCAGTCAAAGGACCCAGTGATTGCCAAAAAGGTAAGTATCCCAAGCATTTTTGCACCTTTTACTTCAAATTCACAGGCCAGTCCCCCCACCCCTCCCATAAACTAAAAGGAAGAACTCCCATCCCCTGTGCCTAGTCCAATCCAACCATTTGACATAATTGATCATGTCAAATGTGTAAAGATCCAAACGGTGGCCCTTACAGCCTAAATTTTGTTTGAGTCTTTAGGCAGGGATGAAATAGCAGAAGAATTGATGGAGTGCGGCATAAGTGTAGAAGAACCCTGCCCTCCAAACGAAGAAGAATCTGAGATATCTGAGGGAGACAATCAAGACATGTGCTGGGATGAGCTATCAGAACAGCAAATTATGGTACTAGGCCGTGCTGCTGCCCATCAAAATTAAAAAAAGGAACTCTTTGCTAGGAGAGCAAAGATTCATGGTTTTTGGACTAAAAGTCAACTCTTGCTTTGGGGCAAGAAGAAGAAGAAAGAGCCAAGAGGAAGACATAGAAAATTGGTTTCCTGGTGGAGAGTTCCATTCACCTGTCACTGATTCTGGGGACAAAAGAGTTTCCTATTGGTTTATCAGAATGGCACACTATTTTCACTATCTCATAGTGGGTGGCATCTGAAGCACTTCAAATCTTGAGGCATCAGATAAGATCATCTGTACATATGTATATCTGTATAGTCTTTAGTTCTATTTTGTGCTTTTCATTTTCATTTTTTGGAGCCTTTCTTTTTGGGTAGCATGACTCTGTAGCCCAATGGCACACTTCAAGGCATTGGAGATTCTGGTTTCTACTCCCCTCAACTGTTCCAAGTTTTCAACTAAAGGAAGTTCCCCAACTGGAGCCAGCTGTTGTCTCCCAAAAATATCACTCATTTTTGAGACAACATTTGAACTATTTTGGTCTTACAAATCAAAATCCTCTCTTCCCCTTTCAAGAATTGTTTTGAGCATTCTAGTTCTTCATTTTTCAAAGCTTTCTCAGAAATCTATGGACTCTATAGATATGTTTCTATAAACTCAACATGCTTGAGATTAGCAGGTTCAACAGGTTAAAAAAGCTTCTGCAGGCAAGTTCAGTCAAAAGAACAAGCTTCTAACACTTAGTCATTTCTAGGATTGGTTCAGCGCCTCGATTCAATCAAAAGGATTTCAATTGGCAAATGATAAAGGACTTAGGCTTGAACCATTGAAGTTTAAACCACTTTGGTTCAAAGTTTCAATGGGTTCGACGACCAAGTTGGTTTAACACACTTGGTGCAAAAGAACAAAGGACTTTGCCAAATAACGAAGAATGAACCATTGAACCGTTGAACCAAAGTTGGTTCAATCGAAAGGTTCAAGGGGTTGCCCCAAAGTGAAAAAGGTAAGTGCCCTTGCAGAGGGTAGCTAGCATTGGTTCGAAGGAATTCACTCGAGAAGAGAGCTCGAAGAAAGCAAAGGAAAAGCCTGACTGAAGAGAAAAGCCCGCAAAAAAGTGCCTGATGGAAAAAGATAAAGTGCAACGGACACCACCATGTGTCCATTAGAAAGTAGAGTGAAAGTTGCCACGTGTCATCTTTTGTATGACCCACAAAAATTTTCTAAAGCTTTTAAAAGTGCAGCGGAATACGTCACGTGTCTTGTTATGACTCAGCAGAATGCAACAAGTGTTTGCACCCGTCATGCAAGAGCGGTAATTTTTGCCGCCCTTACATCTTTTTGGTCTTTTCCATGTAGGAGCGACAAATTTTGCCACCATGCATCCCCATTTCCTCCTCCTCCAGGTGCAAGGGCAGCGATTTTTGCCACCCTTACACGTTCTTCTTCTTTCTTCCTGATGTGCATAGGAAGCGATTTTTGCCGTCTATGCATAAGAACTTCTCTAATATGCAAGGGCGGAAATTTTTTCCACCCATACATTCCTTCTCCCCATTTTTCCTAACTCTAGAAAATTTTCATTTTTCCTATTTTTTTTGCCCACTCCCCTTTTCTTCTACTTTCTGATCTGCTCTCGCCTCAGTGTTTTCAAGCGTGTTTCCCTAGTCATGATCACTCAAATGTGCAATTTTCTCAGATTGCTTATTTTTTCCCTAATTGCACAATCATGATTCTTACTACAGTTTCTCTAAACGATCCCTCTTCATCGACGTCTTTTCAATAAAAGTTCTTCTAGATCACTGAAGTTTCTCTGAAGAAGTCAAAGACCATGAAGAAGACTAGAAATAAAGATTGAAGCTATTCTTCCATGCTTTATTCAAAATGCACTTTGTAATTGACTTGGGACATTTTCACGTGTACTTTTGTAATGTGTAATTACATGTAAAAAATCTAGAAAATATCTCAAAGTCAATGCTGACTCATCTTTGACTAGGTTTTCAATATTTTAATCTTTTTCTAATTTTGAAGGTTTCTTCCTATATATAGAGGGGACTTCTTTTCTAAATGGATCTTTGATAATTGAGAGCAAAAACTCTGCTGAAATTGAGACACTTCTTGAAACTTTGTGCTCAATTTGTAAATCATATTTCATCAAATGAATGAGAAATAGGTTTATTTCAGACTTTGTGTTGAAGTAATTTGTGTTATTTAAGAAATGGTTCTTATGTCCTCTTTCCTGATAATCTCTTATATGTTTGATTTAATAAGCAAAGTGTGTGTGTTGATATTATCTGAGGACGTTTCTAGAAGATAGAAGAAAGACTTTGAGCTACTTTTATCTTGGTGATCCTTTTATCCTTGGTAGTTTTAGGCAAAGACTTTGTGCTTTATTTCACTCTACGGTTACGCGTATTCTGAATCAACAAAAGAAACTATGGAAGACTGTTTGCTTACGTAGGTTTCCTTGTTAACTTTGTTACCTACTTCAAGGGATTTTCTGCTCTATGCCTGATATCATTCTTGAAAGAAGAGGAATGTTCTTAGCCAATGACCAAGATTTCTCTCTTGTTCCTTGGACATCATCTCTGAAAAAAGAGAGGTGGATGCTGTTATACTACCCCGAGTATTATTTTCTGCTTAACTATATATACATATAGCATATAAATATTCATAGGGAACCTACCCTTGATGAGAGGAGAGATTTACCTCGTCTAGATATGGTAAACCCACACTTTTTGTGGTGTAAATATCTCTGTGTTGTGGTTGATATACCCATTTTGTCATCAGTTAGTTGACAACAAAATATTCACCCAACATTTCAGATATATTCCATTAACTGAGATTGAAAGCTTGTCACCATCCATCTTTGCAAGTTAGAAGGCATTATGGGATTTACAGCTAAAGATTGTGTATGGCCCACTCTAAAGGGAATCAAACTTTGGGTGCCTTCCTGGTTGAGCTCTATCCTTATCCTGCTTGAGGACCAAATCTCCTTGAAACTTCATGAAAAAGTTCCTTTGTCAAAATTTCCCTTCACTTATGCTTGATGCATTTCCATGGCTAGCATGGATAGATTTCTCATCTCTTCCAACTCCATAAGCTAATCATACCTGATATTCATAAGATTATTCTCGAACAACTCAAGCTGATACATTAGTTCTAAAGCAAGAAATTCAAGAGAAATGGGTAACCTTGCTTCCTTACCATATACCAGCTTGTATAGAAAGTTAGATATTATTCCTTTGTATGGTGATCCTATCAGCCCATAGAGCTAACTTTAAATTGAGATGCAATGACCTTTGATTGTCTTTAATAGTCCTTATGATCCTCAATAAGTTCTTATTCATAGATTCAGCCAGACCATTGCCTTGTGGATAATAGTTCGATAAAGTACTAAGATAAATTCTATGTTGGACGGCCCATTGACTGATCTTAGATCCCACAAAATCTATTGCATTATCAAAAATAATAGTTGAAGAAACTTTGAATCTAGTAAGCAAACCTTCATAGATATATAGAACATTGGTTTCATTTGCTTCTTTCAATGTTATTGCTTTTGTCCAATGTATGAAGTAATCTGTAGCAGTTAGAATCCATTTATGCCCTGAACTTAAAGGAGGATTTATGAGACCAATAAAGTCTAATATCCATTGGACAAAAGGTTGATCCACCGTAATTAGTTGATGAGGTAAGGATGAAAGTTTCACTTTTCCTACAAACATAACACAATGTTTGCACTTTCTAACCCATGCATGGCAATCACCAAATATACTAGCCCAATAGTACCCACCTTTCATAATCTTAAGGGTTGTAGTTTTTGTAGAAAAATGTCCTCCACCATGTCCATCATAAAATTCTTCAAGCAATTTTTGAGTTTGGCTTGGATCTATACATCTTAACAACATGTCATTAATATCTTTCTTGAACAAAACACCATCAATAAGCAAAAATAGAATTGCTTGCAACTTGAAATATCTTCTTTTTGAAGCACTTAGATGAAAGGAATAAATACCATCTTAGAGATAGCTTACCAAGTCATGAAACCAGTTAGAAGGTGAGATATGACCAGATGTAACCTCTTCATCATTTGATACCAAAACAACCTCATTAGTCTCTTGCAAGTCTTGAGCTAGATGCTCACAAAGTCCTTTGCCTCTAATCAGCTTTGTGACCTTAATTTCCACATCATGTTCCATTAACTTGGTTATCCAACCAACTCTCTTCTCATTTATATCTTTATTTAAAAAGAACTCTTTGATGCTTGGATGAGAAACCATTAGGCATATCTTATTGTTAAACAACAAGTATCTAAACTTTTTAAAAGCCCTGATAACTGAGAGTACATGTTTTTCAACAAAAGAGTACCTTGTTTCATATTCTTCCAAGCCTTGAATAAAGAAAGTTATTGGTTGCTCCAAAGCCTCATGATTTTTCTACATATTAATGCCTAAAATGGTGTCAATGTTAGCATATGTATACAATGTAGACACCTAAAGCTAGCCATCGATAACCTCCAATTAGGGTTTTGGCCAGTTTTCACTTAAAATATATAATTTGGCTTAAAAATACTAAAACACACTAAATGATGTGAAATTGATGTATTCAAGTTTCAATTTTACCCAGGGTATCACTAAATAGGGCAATGCAATTCATGGGCCAACTAAATTTGATTAAATCATTTTAAGTCAAAATGCCAATTTTGCACCTAGGTGCTCTAGATTGCTCTTTCCTATCAAATCTTCTGCACAAAACATGTGCCTTTCTTATTTGTTATTGATAACATACTAAATATATTAATGGATCCAATGCATTTGACATTGCCTTCTAATTCTAATCCAATCAAATTTTGGACCAATAATAAGACATTCTGATCAATTTGAGTAATTTGTGCATAAAGTGCTTCAACATGATTAAGAGCTAATTAACCCAAATCAAGGCATAATTAAGAATTCCATAGAAACTTGTTCAATACTTATTTTTAAAAATAAATATTGAATGTCTGAATCATTAAGTGACCTCATTTTTTGGCAAGACATCCCTAGGCCATAAATACCACAAATATCAAGATTCATGCCCTCCATGCCTCATCAATGCCTTCCACGGTTCCCTACATGCCTTTTAATTTCCCCTTATTCCAATGTCATGATGAGGATAATTATAAGCTTAATTCAAAAAATTGAATTAATCCTCAACCACACATCTCAATCTCAAGATGGATGGTTCATGTTGATTTTGATCAATCTCAAAAAATTATAAATAGAGAGGCCATGAACATCATTTCCAAGCTATTTTGGTGCAAAGTTATTATGCTCAAATATCTTCAAAGTCTTTATAATTAGTGTTACCATGCCAAATTGATTCCAATCAAAGCCAAGCCACAAGCCAAAGGTGCCAAGGAGAGACAGAGGTAGCCAAGCTTCCATTGCCAAGGACTTCATGAGCACAAGCCGAGCAAGCCACTACAACAAGCATTTTGGAGCATCCAAGGAAGGTAAAAGAGGTTTATTTTACATTTTAGTTGTGTGTTTTATTCATGTTTGATAACTAAGCTCTCCCTAGTGTCTAGGCTTAGAGATGTTATGCTAGCTAGTGTGTTTCTTTCATTTTGCTTTTATTTTGGAACTAACACCATACTAACCATCCTCTCTGTAGTCAAATTCCTAGATCACATACAAAATAAAATCTTTTGTAAAATATGGATTTATAAGTGTAGGAGCGCTAGTTATGGCTTTCTTAATATCTTCAAAAAATTTAACTCCTTCTTTGGACCAATTGAAGCTCTGATTCTTCTTTAGCATGGTTGTAAGTGGCTTAGCTAAAATGTTAAAATCTAAAATATATCTCCTAATGAACTTGGATTTTCCAAAGAAGCTTTGCATAGCCTTTTTGTGCTTAGGCAATGAGTGTGTAAGAATGGAGTCTATCCTTTCAGAATTTATACTCAAACAATACTTTGAGACCACATTTCCAAGAAGCTTACCTTCATGAACTGAGAAAACACACTTTTTGAGATTTAGAGATACACCAAATTGCCTACACCTTTCAAACACTTGCTTAAGATGAACCATGTGATCACCTGCATTCTTTGAAAACACTATTATATCATCCAAATAAACAAGTACAAACTTGTTAATAAGGCTTTAAAATGCCATATCCATGGCTCTTTGAAAGGTTGCTCTAGCATTAGATAAATTGAATGTCATCTTTCTATACGCAAATGTTTCCCACTAAGTTGTGAAGGCTGTCTTAAATTGGTCTTCTTTCTTGACCAAAATCTGATTGTAGCCACTATATCCATGCAACAAAGGAAACCTCTCTGAACCTGCAACCAACTATAAAATTTATTCCATTAATGGCAATGGATAGTGATCTTTAAGTGAATCTCTATTCAAATCATGGAAGTCAACACACAATCTAATCTCACCGTTATTCTATACCAGAACAAGATTTACCACCCA
Source organism: Torreya grandis (assembly GCA_037957365.1). Classification (NCBI taxonomy): domain Eukaryota; kingdom Viridiplantae; phylum Streptophyta; class Pinopsida; order Cupressales; family Taxaceae; genus Torreya; species Torreya grandis. The sequence goes on along the minus strand of JARHVA010003807.1, from coordinate 1,773,442 downwards.
ATTTGAGTGCTTGATTCAAAATATAATAGTTGATTCTATGAGCTTGTGAAGCTTAGCTCTCATTAAAGGCTCAAGCTTAAGATTGATGGGCCTTTGTCTCACTAGTTTAGTTTCAGCTTCTAACTAAATGGTGTGTTGAGATAGACTTGGGTCAAATCCCTTGAGATCACTATATTACCATGTAAATACATCAACAAAACTTGTTCATAACTCAATGAAAGCTTCTTTTTGTGAAGGAGTACATACCTTACCCAGTTTCAAATTTTTACCAGCTGTAATCTCTACATTGGCATAGTGATCTTCTTTTGTTTACAAGGATGACTTTTCTTTCCTTAACTCATCATCAGCACTTAAAATGTTCTCAAGTGTGACCAATCACTTAGATAGATTATTTGTTTTTAGTTACATAATTTTATCACCATACTGTTGTAAGTGCTTTGATTGGTTTCTTAAAGAAAACTCAACCTCCTCTTGCAATAATCTTACAACTTGATTGTCATCTTCAAAAACCTACCAATTCTCATGATTATTTGGAATAGAAGGCCTTATAACTACCTTTATATGTGACTAGTTGTTCTCACTTTTTACATCAGCTAGGATACTAAATTGTGTCCCAATAGCAACCAATCTATCTGCATGTTTATTTTCACCTCCTGGTATTGTCTGAATGTTAAAAGCTTGAAAATCTTCAAGTAAGTCCCATATTATATGCCTGTAAGACTTAAGCAATGAGATTTTATATATATTCAAACCTCTTACTTGGTGAACCACAAATTCACTATCACCAAATACTTACAAAGAATTGACTTTCATTTTCCTAACCCATTGCAAATCGTAAACTAGTGCCTCATACTCTGCAACATTATTTGAACAACCAAACTAAAACTTAATAGAAGAGAAATACCTTTGATTTTTTTGAGAAACCAACATAATTCTAGCTCTAGTTCCATACTTATTCCTTGATCCATCAAATTACAATTGCCATAGACCTTCACTAAACTCATCATCCTTAATCATGGTTGGACTTAGTGCATCATTCTTATGAAGGCAATACACACCAAGTCCTTCTTCAATTAGCTTATAAGGATCATGTTCATGCAAGGTAAAATTCCACTCATCAAGAAACAAATATGGAACTCCATCCAAAGGTGATCCATTTTCTACTTCACTAGTTTCTAGCACATCATCTATAATGATATAGTTAGTTTTCACAACACTTAGCATAGATGGCTCCATATGAAAATGTGAAATAGGTTCAAAATGAATTGTTACCTTAGTATCATACCTAGTTTTGAACATTTAATAATTCCAATCAACTAATAAATATCCCCCAATCTTTGAGGTGAAGTCCCTTGAAAGGCACATGACAAAGTAAGCAGGCAAGTCTACCACAACAACATCTTGTTGAATAGTACCGTTAAGACAAGCATGTAACATCAACTTCAGATCTTTTATGATGCCTACCATCTTTGTTGGTGACCCATCCAAATGCAATACCCCTTTAGTATTTGGCTCATAAACAAGGCCAAGCTTGTCTACAATCTGTTTAAACATGACTGTACTACTAGCTCCACTATTCACCTTATAATTATGAACCAAAGTATCACCTACTATCAAAGAAAGGTAGAAAAGAGTTTTATTTGATTTTACCTTAGTTTTGTCCACCTTTGACATATTATTTACTTATTTTACCTGTCACTTAATTGGTTGATCTGAATTAGTCAAGATAACGTCTTCTTTCTCAACCAATTTTAGAGACAATTCAAGAGCTGAAAGCTATTGAATGAGCTTATTCTTTTGTCCTATAATGGAAAGAGAATCCCACATACTAATACTAATATTATATTTCTTCATTTGATCCACTATACTGAAATGAGATCCACTAACTTTTGGTTGCACTTTTTCAAGCACTGGCTACTCACGAACTAGAGGTAGTTGATGAACTTTACTAACCTCTATATTCTAATTTTTATGAGTTATATGGTCAATAAGTTTTTCTTTTGTACACTTAGAAACAAAAATAGGAGTACTTGAAGCCTTTGTCACCTCTTGTATCTCATCAATAAATCTTCTTTTAGCTCTAGTTACAGTTGTAATTTGACCACTTGAATTGTTAGTTTCAACACCCTGAGTAAAAACAACATGATCATTCAATTGCCAATTTACATTAATGGCATCATGTTGCCCTTGAAATTGATGAGTCTCTCCTTGTGATTCCAAACTTATATCTTGGTACTGACCTCCTTGGAAAGAAAACTCTTCTTCTATCATTTGTGGCATAGTGATGTTCTATGATATCAAGGCTTGGTTTTGAGCGTCAATGAGATTTGAGGACTGCCAATCTGAATCTTGCATCATGTTGTTTTAAAGTGCGGCGGGAATAATAGCCTTTGAATTGGAAGGAGTATTAAGATCAAGGGTAGCATATGGCTTAGTTGGAGTTATGGTTCCTTGTCTTTGATAAGGTGGTTTATTCTCTCTGAAACCTTGATAAGGAGAATTTTGATCTTTGAAGTAGATAGGTGTTCTAATTTTGTTGTTGATAGAGCTTATTAGCTTGAAATTTTTGCATTTTGAGCTGCACTATTTCATTCCTAGAGGACTGTAACAATCTTTTCAACTCTCCTATCTCATTAGCTTGATTAGTAGGGGCTATAATTTGAGCTTAAGGTGTTGGAATAAGAGCTAAAGATGGGATTTGAGGAACCTGAGGGGCTGGTATATAACTTATTTCTAGAAATATAAGAATTGGAGGCTTTAGAGAAAGCTTACTAGCTTGTATCAAACTATTTTCTACCCTTATTACAACCTCATAAGCATCTAGCAAGTTAGTACCACCCATTAACTATATCATCACACTAATGTCATAATTAAGGGCTTTCAAATAGTATATAAATGCATATTCAAGGGATGGCCTTATCGACACAGGTATTTTAGTCCATGTCTTTTCAAATCTGAGGTTAAAATCAGATATGAACTCATGAGAAGCTCTGTTTATGGTGGTTAATTGCTCAACTAAAGATAAGTGATCAGATTTGTCCTCAAATTACTTAACTAAGGCTACACCCAATTCATCCTAGTAGAAATAGAATTTATTGGGAGATTTCTATACCATTGCAATGTTATTTATTTGAAAGAAGAAATAAGCAATTTGATAGCAACATTATTTTCCACAACATTATGGACTGAACATAGATTAGCAAAATCTTGGATATGCTCAATAGGGGTTGTTTGGTTTTCTCCTAATAAGAATGGGATACTCTTGAGGGAAGACACCAGAATGTCATCAAACTAGGATAAATTCAATGGGCTACCTCTATTGAATGGAGTAAACACCTAGTTTTTGTTGGCCATTTGGATAGTGGGGTTTGTAGTGGTTAGAATAGTAGGATAACCAGGAGATAAATACTATTTTTGAGGATATGGTTTTGCCCTCCTATACCTTGATCTCTTATATGATATAAATTTAAAAGTAATACCTTTACTTGTCAACCTTGTGGTAACCTTTGGCATGAATGAATTTTTTGAATGATGTTATGAGCTCTGCAACTGGGTGTTGATGATAATGAATATCTTCTTCTACTACAAAACTTCTTTAGATATGCAAAGAATTTATTTGAAGTCCCACCAGGCATGCCAAAAATTGTTGTAAATTAGACTCTCACCCTTGTGTATGTAGTTTCAGGCCTTCATAATCTACTAAAATATGGAAACAATCCTAGGCTGTGGGTAACCTAATTAGTGGATTGAATCTCTAGATTGTAAGGGCTAACTCCCTTTGGTGTATCAATTAGGATCTCTACTCTACGCTATAAACTTCTTGGGAAAAAAGAAAAGGAAACTTGAAGGAAAATCCTATCTAATTATGGTGATACACCTAAATATTGAATTGATCCACTCAATCTGAGCTCTTAAAAACACTGATCTAGACAAGAAAAGGGCCAAACTTTCAACTCCAATCAACCACTATGCATAAGTATTTTATGAAAAGGATTTATCAAGTGATTAAAGCTTGAGGGAAAAGGGCTAAAACATGGAAACAATCCAACATAATATGCCCTTCAAATTCATAGTCTGTACACCAAACACCACTACGTGTTTCATGCACATTATTGGCCATCAACTTTTCAATTTGTGATGCCATTGAGGTTATTTAGGCATACATAAAGGGACTGATCCCATTATCAATGCTTCCAACTACCTCAACATGGATAACAGCTTCTAAAGCCTTGTGTGGACTAGTAAAATTCCTCTACAACAAGGTTTGATGAAAAGGTAGTAACAAGCCTCCACAAAGCATTGTGCATGTTGAGCAGTGTTAATTTCAAATGACAATTTAGACAACAAAGTTTTAAAGCTTGCATTAGACTCATGCACACTTTAGTCCTTGATTTATGTATTTCATCACTGCTATGCTTTGTTGCTAAAATTTAGGAATGTCAAACTCCTAAAGGAAGGTTATCTTTATTTGGTCATAGTAGACCACCACTTTTTGAAGGTTAAACTTGTGATACCATTTGTACGTGCACTCCAAAAGCGTAGCTGAAAACTATGTGGCCTTATGCTCAGAGGATGTGATACCTTACACCCTTTAAATTATTTTGCATTTGTGGACATGCTCAGTTGCATTCTCCATACCTTGATACTCTAATAAGTGTAATGTAATCTCATAATACACTATAGTCGATCAAGGTGCTTGAATAGGTGATTACTGGGAACCTCCAGCCCTAACACCTTGAGGAGGAAGTCCACTACTTCTTGTACCACCTCCTAGTCCACCTCCAGTGCCTTCAATAGTAGTGCTTGTGATGTGAGGCACAATAGATGGTTAATTACTCAAATTGGGTCTTGTATTCTATCCTTGTAGGCCTGGTCCACCAAGCATTCCAAGTTGTGCCATAGAATTCCTTTGAAGAGGTAAAGAGAGTGTTAAGTCTAAATGAGCATCAAAAGGCTCAATTTTATTATCCCTTATCAGTTTAGTTTCTGATTACAAACTATTTGTATCCCAATTTCATATGTGTACTTTATTTGACTAAAAATAATGAGTACACACTATGGTGAGGGATCCTGGTTGGTTCAAACTTAGTTCTTTAGTTCATATCATCTAGATTGTTTCTCCTTCATAGGATAGAAGTGGCATAGAATGTGTCTCAAAAGTGATGGGTTCCTCATGTGTTTTTTCTTCAATGTGGCTCCTAACAACACTCCTTGAGTTCTCTCAATCTCTTCCTAGACCACTAACTCCTATAATCCTTTATTGAGCTTCGTCATACTTCCATTTTTGTAATCCATAATGACTGACTACCATTTTGAACCCACAATCTTCTACCAACTCCTATTCTCCCCTTCCAAATGTGTGGCTCATGCACAAGATAATTTATCTCTCCAATGGTGTAGTTTCAAGTCCAATATCAAAAAATAACTTCTTAATTTCAAAAGCAAAAAGCTTAATATAATGACCATGTGGTTCTTGAAGGAACTAGAACTTGGCTTCTTTAGGGCATGAATAATAATGTAGTTGTTCATAACTCCTTTCCACCAAAAGTTGATTGCTCACATCCACAAGGCTCTAAGTCATGTTAAAGCCCTTTGTCATTCTAGCATCCAAGACTACCTTTTTCCAAGATTATTTGATCATCCTTGAGCATATGCTATCAACCAAGCATGTAAATGAATAAAGACCTTCGAAAATAAGGTTTCATACAATGCACTATAGAGATTTTCTCTACCCACTATGGTGTGGAGATTCCTGGCTCAAGATAAGGAATTGCAAAATTATCTTTAACACTGGTAACCCATTCTTTTATATTCTCCAGCGTAATTTGCTCAAACATTTTTCCATGACTATGCTTCAAGTACTTTGAGTCCTAACAATAGAACTAAAATGTTGGGTTATTTTTGATAATTCTAGATTGGCACCGAAGTCTATCCCAATGAGCTAGCATGTTATCCCTTTCATGCAAGAGTTATGCCTTGCATGCTCACCTAAAGTGCATAGAAAAAGACCAGTCCCCATAGGTTTTGTTGCACATTTTGGATAACTTGTTCATAGTCCTCTTTATTCTAATCAAATAAGGATTATATAAAAGCATAAATAGACTACTTTGATCCTTTGAGTTATAGGTTAGATTAATATTACTATGTAGAATATTGTCATTTTCTATTAGCATTAGTTATCTTTGAAAAGAAAATATGATAGGGTATTACTTGTATATAAGCCAACACTTAATTCACACCATCATTCATCGGAAAACAAGAAGTTAGAAAAAAACCCACTATTCTCATTTATTAAGCTTAACCCACAAAAAGGTATATGTTTGTCACAATTACATCCTAAAATCTATCCATCTTTTCAATGTTTTACAATAGGGGTATTTATACTTGTTTTGCCCTAACTAAGTGTTTACAATCATTAATGGCATGAATAATTGGCCAAAAAACTCTCAACAAACTATGAGTCATGGTGCTTAACAATCAATTCTTTCTAAAGATTTGGGCCTCTGCACCCCTTATATCCTCGCTCTATGCTATATCTTTATTGTCATGTGTTCCTCTCCTTATGGGCTGGTGTAAAACTTACTATAAATAAGGTCAGAGTGACCCGTATGAACCATTTTTCTAACTAATCTTGCTTCTCACACACTCCCATAGTCTTCCACTATTACTCTAAGTCCTACGTCCTTGGGTTCCTCATGATTCATTCCCCTTTGATTGGGTCCTCTCGTGTTGGTTACTTCATGCCATTGTCCTCTTGAACCACGTAGATCCCATGCCAAGATGATTTTGTGCCTATCAGTTTTTCACCATAGCCCTTATGTGCCATGGTCCTTCCACATCATGCTAGTTATGTGCTAAAATTGGATGACACTTAGTCAAAATTCTAGGGCCAACATCTACACACATATATCATACCACTAGGTTTTTGCATTGGTTCACGTAGCCGGTGAGGTGTATTCATTCATTTCCTCTCTCTCTCTTATCTCTTTACTCTGTTTTGTCTTTACTTTTGATATTCCTTAAGTAAGGATTAATTTTCACATGTTTCATTTTTAGGATATATAATGGAGACCCCTTTGTACACTCAAACCCAGATTCATGGGCTTCACCTCATAAGTAAGTCTAGGTACATTTTTTTCCATTTATCTTAGTCATTTCATTTTACTATGTTTATAAAATAAAGGGGGGATAAATATAGTAATATAAAATGTCTTTTGAGTGCAATGAGTGTCACTTGAGGCAACCCATCCCTAAATTAGACCTCAACCTATATTAGGGGCTCTTTTGACACTTATCCAGCTTTCATATGGGACTTACACATCCATAAACATCTAAAAATCAATCCCAGACCTTCCCCTAGGGATCCAAGCCTATAGCCCTATAGATCCAGGCCTGTAGTGCCTCAGGTTTTGCCACTTAGACACTAATGCAGTACTTTAGACACTAGCACACCATGCTAGTGACCAAGGTAAAATGCTAATGTCCCTTGCCTAATTTCAACCCTAATGGATATCTTTTCAATTCTTAAGACACCTAGGGTTGACCTAAACCTATTTCACACTCTGTACAAGCATCAAATCAATATAAATACATGACTTTTAGCCCTTTATCCACTAGATGGAAATCAGATGAAAAATACACAAACAAATGTAGAACTAGTTGTGAAAAATGAAGGTTATTGATCCCTATTATGCCCTACTTTTGCATATATTCATCTACAACCATCCTAAGTCCAAAATACACATATTTATAGTCTCAATCTTTGTTTAGATAACTCAAGTCAACACTCATACTAGCATTCACTTGCACTTGTACCAAACACTTAAGCGAGAGAACTACATCAGGCTTGATGCGGCCAAAGTAAAAGGCTAATAGGAGTAAACAACCATTACCATCCATTACCAAAGTAGAAGAATATGAGAGAACAAAATAAGGAAGTCCCATTCATATCCTAGAAGAAGGATCTATTGAATGTAACACACAAGGCACAAACCACACAAAGCTAGAGGAAGGGAAATCTAGTGGAAAGGCACCAGAAATGGTGTGTGTAAGAAACACAGTTGTTTCCACACCACCACCCTCTCCCATTTTGATTAAAAAAATGTAATACCCAAAGATAGTTTTTCATGTGGATGATCGGGATTTGAATGTCTCCATGTGTCAAGTCCTCAAATATAATCATTGACAACCTAGAAATGAACTCGACTTTTAATGGGACGACTAGGTGGAGCGCCAGAACACTCAAAATGAGATCACTTGTGATCTCATGGTCTACAACTTACTAGAGGATGCATGGGTGTTATCACTCTTCCAACTACCTTATTTTGGAAATCCATAGAAGGTAGTTCACTTTCTAATTTCATGCATTCACGAAAACTATCTCCACTTTGTTGGGCACATAATGAGAATCACCCCTAAGCAGATCAATAAAGTAACAGGGTTACTTTATTCTAGTGATGACATAAATGCAGATATTGAAGATCAAGAGGTAATTAATAAAATGGTGGTGGTGCTACAATATAAAAAGGAAGACCGCACCATGTACATCACAAGGCTCACCAATCCCTCAATTCAAGTGGTTGTGCACTTGCCCATGACCAAGTTGGGATGTGTGGTTTGGTGGAAGGAGGTGGATATTTCCCACCTCCATGTTGGTAGCCAAATGGCCAAGGGAGAAAAGTATAATTACTTCTTATACTTTACTGAGAAAATTATGTAGGATGTTGAAAAGGTGCATTGCTTGCCTAACCATAAGTTCCTTTGGGGCACAATTTTGTTTTTTATTTTTGATGAAATTGGCATCCTAAAGTATTATAACAAGGAGCTAAAGTGTTTATACCCACCAAAGCATAAGTCCCCTATTGAAAGGTTCAAAACAATTCATTTGCCCTAACACCATCTCATCTTCATACAAAGCAAAGATGAAGGGTTGGTTTGATGGCACGAGGAAAGCATTTAGGAATGAATGTCGCATACCTAAAGAGTTACCCACATAGATGGGAACCTATGATCCATTTGCTATAAAGCAAAATTATTCCCTCATGAAAATTTGGATGGTAGGCACTAACAACTTGTCACCATGGCTCAAGTTACACTATGCATTCACTACCAAATATTTCATGGACTTTGTGAATCACATTCAGGATGCATGCCTTATAAATATTGATGTGGATAAGATTGACATTAAGATCCATACTATTCATAATCTTTACGTCTATCTGGGGAGGCATGCATATGTAGAGCTGCATGAGACTGATAACACTGATCTTAATCCCTACAAGATAGTCATGCAAGGGTAGATCTAGGTGGTTTTATATATGCTCAAGCCCTGAAAGAAAACATAAAGAAGCTAGGAAGCAAAAAAGGAACTGCTCCCCCCTCAATCATGAACATGTGCAGATAAAAGGTGCACATGAGGGAGAAGAGGCTAAGACCAGAGGCCACCAAATTAAATAGGGCACAACCCAAGGTTCAGCCTAAATGATAAAGGTGAACCCCATCACCAACAAGAATTCAGGGGATACCTGCAGAATAGAAATATGTTGCTTCACAACCAACTACCTAAGTAGAGCCTGAGCATGAGACACCCCGAGTGGTGATTCTAGACATAGGTGGGGTGCCTTCATATGCATAAATTATCAAGGAACCCACTCTTGAGCCTAATGAATAAAAACCTATTGATGAGTAGTAAATGGATGTGGAGAGTCTAAAACTTGAAGAATTAGAAAGAGGTGAAGGCCCAAACATAGAGGACCTTGGTGTCGGTACCAACGAGCAATGGGTAAAAAGTCCCAAAATTATTAATTTAGAGTGTGACCCCCAAAAGGGTAAGGAACCTATAAAAGAGGTGGAACAACAATAATAGACAAATCAAGAACCCCCTATTTGTGTTGTATTCCAACATGACACATCAAACAAATAACTATATTTGTGGGGTTATTTTCCCGAGCATGAGTCCACAGAACAAAATTAGCATGAAATGTATTTTGTAATGGAAGTGTATCATGATGAATGATGGTTTGAGCTTCCAAGGGATAACATTAACATAATCCCAAAAGTGGCTAATGTTCTAGACACACTTTGGGTAAGTCCCATGAATTGATCTCCAGTGTAAGCAGGTACAACCCTCATCAAGTTTGCCTTAGAGGTTTCTAGGTAAAATATTATCAATAATCATGATGTGGTACAAATTTGATAAAAACATCAGGAGATCATTAGGATATATCAAGAAGAGCATAAAATAAGGTGCAAGCTTGAATAAGAGATTGAAGAACTCAAGCACCAACAAGATGCAACCAAAGCAACTCGACTTATGACATTGGGCCATTACCAAACAATGTTGAGAAGTGAATTAGCACTCATAGATGGAGTTCCCATTACTGGTGAAGTAATTAATAAATTGGAGACATTCGTGAACCTTTTGTTGAATAAATGTAAAAACATGGTGGATCCTAAACATGAGAAACTATGGGCTACCACATAGTTCATTAAGGCGATGGATGTCTACCTTGATTTTTTGAAAAAATTGAGTGCCACCCCATTGTCATGGGGTTTTTGTCAACTTTGCACAACCAAATGAAATTTTAGAAGCACAATTTTTACCCAAGGAACAATTATTCCAATAATTGGCTGAGAATGCTCTAAGCATCAAGGATAGGGCATAATGCATGAAGGTATTCCAGGACGTTAAAGAACTTGAAAATAAATAAGCACCCATTGACAACATTTTAATTCTAGTTTCTCAATGTTTTGAGGACAAGTTTTGATAGAGGTTGGGGCAATCGAGGACACTCACAAAGTCACAAACACTCAGCTTGAGACTTTGACAACTCAAGCAGATACTTTTCTAGATCATCCCGAGGACATGAAATGATTGAAAGGTAAAGTGGAAGTTATTACTTCCAATCTTCAAAAAAAACTCAACTAGTGGGAGGAGCTCAAGAATAAAATACAAGAGGTAGATATTGCATTTTTTCAATTGAAGAAAATGTTACATAGTCTGGGATCGACTATCGATTTAGTCTGGGGTAAATGTTAGACCCAAATTTTGTAATAAATTCTAAGTATTTTTTAGCCATAAACATAGATATGCAAGGGCACGAGATGAGTGTGGAAGACCATAATGTGGGAGAGAATGACACAAGATATAAATAAGGGAAAATAACACGTAAGACCTTGACATAGATGAGGGTGTTGTGAAAGACAAGGAGTAGAGAATAAGCAGCACAAGACGTAAGACTCAAAGAAGCGTAAGAATAAGACAAGGGTGCAAAAAGTGAAGCTAGTTACAAAATAGTTCATGTAAGTATCAAAGATTAATGGGAGTGAAAATCTAGCACCAGCTCGCAGAAGAGGATGAACACAAATGTTAATATCTAGCATAGAGAGAGTATAAGGGTTGTTGGGCCTAGTTCAAGAGGAACTTAAGTATAATGGCTTGCCACTTCTTTCTTTAAAATAGTCATTGGCTTGTCATCTCTTATGCATTAATGTTACAACCCCAAAATGGGTTTGTTTATGTATAAATACCCCTTTGGATTTGTTTAGAAAGGGATATTGTGGTTATTATTAAATATAGATGTGTTTTTAATATGAAGATATAGATCTAGAGAGCGTGTACTGAATGAAGCACCTTTGTAATCTTATCAAATTGATCAATGGAACTAATATTATGTGAATCTTTATGTGTTTAATCTATTTGGTGTTAATTTGTTTTATGATACCAGAGTACTTGCACTGTGTGAATGCATTAAGTGGCTAACTCTAGAATGATGATTGTAATGATGATGATTGTAATGATGATGATTAAATATGTTAACTCAAGTGCCTAAGTAATATTTGTCTATTCAGCATCTCATAACATAACCGATGGGAACTGGTCTATGCTACGTTCTTTGGGTGAACGTGTAAGGTCACTCATGTGATATGTCAACACGCTAGCATGTTATCTTCTCCCTTGCTCTAGGCATGTGACTAATACTTAGTCATGCGAAACTTAGGATAGAAAGAAACCTAACATCATGTTAAATATATGAAATATAGAAATATATATGCAAAATATAAACTATCATAAAATGAGATGTATCGGTGAAGCACAAAAGATAGAATAACATGAGTAATCTAGAATCTCATCTAAAATATAATGTCCTAGGAAGTCATGTACATTGTTGGAAGTATCAAAAAAATAGTTGAGAACTATGTAGTAACCTGAATCACCATCCTAATAAATGATATAATGGAAATGGGCATGAAAAGCCATTGAAACCTCTTAGAAAGCATGCATAGTAGTTTGAATGTGTCTTGGTAAAGTTTAACTCTTAGTAGGTACTCTAATATGTACCAATGCAAGAGGTTTTAAATCAACCTTGGGAAGTGGATGAGTAGGCAATGTATGTCTTGGTAGTCAAACTACAAGAGTCATAACTCTAGGAGTTGTGACTCGAGATGTCAAAACTATAGATGAAATAATCATATGAACCATGATTAAAGGTAACGAAATAGTAGCAGATGTCATGCGAGGTTGAATGATGTGATTTTTAGGAAACACCTTGAGTAATGTTCCATGTTGTTTATGAGGTTGGATAAGTAACTTGAATGGTGTGCCATGGATAGTATATACTCTGTCATTATGCTCAAACTTAAGGTAGTGGTGTAATGTGGAAGAGATTGCTCTCATTTTATTTAGCCATGGGAATCAAAGTAATAGATCTTGTAATTCCCATTATCACCAATATGTATAGCTAAATTGTTGACATTGTAGATTGCACCCTTGATAGGAGGCTGAGCTCCTATCTTCCACATGGCACAATGGAGACTCCCCTCTTGCTGTGGGTTAGCAAAACTAGGGGGAGAATCTCTAAATAAGGGCTAGCTCCCTTTGATGCATCTCTGAAGGTTTTCTACTACTACTGCTAACAATGGGGGGGGTGAAAAGAGAGAATAAATAACTAGAACAGAAAACTACTCTAAGTGGTGATGCACCAAATCATGTTGATCTACTCAGTTGTTCACACTTCATACTAGAAAGGGGGTGAACATACACTTTATCTGACAAAAGACCAGACTATAGGGAGCTTTAAAAGGGAGGCTTAATGAAGACACACAGGAAATGTAACTTATCACAGGCACTGTAGAAAACACACTGTCTGATGGCTACTCTTTCTGTCTCTGCGCTCCAGATGCAACACTTCCTATTAACCTGTAAAAGTGGTGCTTTGGCTACACTAGGTGTGTTGGTATCAATTTGTGAGAGCATCAAGCTAAAATAACTGAACACAAAATTGATACTCAAACACACTCAAAAGCATAACCAGTTAGATAGAGGTAAAACACTTTCTTATTGATTCAAGGTGAAAATTTGGCAGGGTTGTGCCATAAAAGAATGAGAGATCCCCTCCTCGATTGAGAGGTTACAACATATATAGCATGAAGAAGAAGACTTTGGTGCTTTGTAGAACAAGTGGCCCATGCTGCGTTAAACACCTTGGAAAGAGGAAACTACTGAAGGAACCATGTTGTACGTGTCACAAGTCTTGAATTTGGTGCCTAACCCATATTAAATATCACTCCAAGAGCATGGCTCACTTTGTCTATTTGAATGACAAGGCCACTTCTTAATGAAGTTCACGCGGTTGTCTGCTCATTAATGTAAAATGAGGAAAAATGGGCCATTCTATTAAATGCCCATGCTCTCCTTGGTGGCCACTTGGCAGAGACTATTTCATCCACTATAATAACTTCTTGTGCCGATGCTTTCTATGCCACTTGGACCATTTCTATCTGCCCCTGCACTCGGCTTTTGTCCTTTCCTGGCTTTTCAACCCTCAGGGCTATCTTCTATCATTTTTTGGCTCTTCGAGCTCCTTTCTCAATCGACGCATCCCATCAAAATTAACATCTGCAAGCCTGTCACTATTCAAAAACCAATGGCTATTTTGATGCCTTGAATTTGATGTTTGCATGCCTATCACTGGATGTTTGAACCTCCAACAACTAGTTTTCTATGTTGAATTTGACGTCTTCAGGCCCGTCACCCCTTTGGAAATTTCTTCGGCTTTCTAATTCTTTTGGGCTTTTGCATTTGATCCTTCCTGAAGGGAAGGTATCCCTTCGATCTTTGGAAAAGGTCCCTTCTTGGTCTGTCGAGAGTCCCCCGCAAGGACACCTTCCCTTTGGGCTACTTCAATTCTCAATTCCTTCAAACAAAATGTCTGAAGGAATTATGCCTTTGGATTTTCCCTTGGATTTTCTTGGGACAAAATGTCTAAAGAAATCCTTTGCCTTTCACTCTTTGATGAATCTGCTCACTGACTTTCGTGAGGGCCCTTTGGGTCTTCGAAGGCCCGTTCAGAACTTCTGATTTGGTCCTTCCTGACCAAAGTACCCTCCAAAGAAATTTTGTTTCCCTTTTTGTGAACTGCTTAGGCCATTTTGGGTTTTTAAATTATGACTTTGACGTTTCGATTGAACTTGAACCCTTTTTCAGAGTTTAATGGTTCAATGGTTCAACACTCTATGTTCTACAAGGAGTTGTGTTCACTTAATTCCCTTGTGAATTTAATGTATCATTGAACCTACTATTTGAACCTACCACTTGAACCTACCGCTTGAACGTATAATGGTTCAACTGTTCAATATTCCAATATTTCTAAGTTCAAAGCTCCTAGAAAGATTATGTGACTATTGGTCAGTCTATGTAGTTCATTTCATATCATTGAACCACGACATTGAACCACTTTTCTAATTGTTAGGAAATGTACCTCCAAATTTTGGTCTCTTTCCTTGTGAATTTATTTAGACAAAATGTCTGAAGAAATCCCTTTGGGCACTTTATCTTTAAAGCTTTGTAAAAGACTTATATCTCTTTGAAGTTGGCCCATTCCCTTATCGAAAAGGTTTGTGAAAACCAGCTGCCTACAGCAAAATAAACCTTTGGATTAACTCGAAACATCTACAAAGCTCAAGTCACTTGGCTCTTTACAAAACAGGTCTACTACAAAGGGAAATGGCACAATTGCAGTGGGGGGAATACATCCAATATTGATGGTTTAGGATAGCAGGGAAAGAAGGAGACCAATTTTTGGCTTGTAGGACCAAAATGGTTAACAAATTTGGTGATTCCCAGGGGAAGCATGCCTTCTATGCTTGGGAAGACTGGTAGCCTCTAAGTCCATTGGGTATGGAGTCAGGACGTAGCTTGAAAAGGTTAGCAATAGCCTTCTAAAGACCTATGAACTAACAAAGCTTTACCTCAAACACAAAGGAGAACACACACAACAAAGGTTAAAGAAAAAACTACACACACGTGCAAAAGCACTTAGGGAAAATAAGGAAAAACAAGGAAAATATATACATGATGAGAGAAGGCTCAGTGACAGTGCTTAAGATATATCCCATTAACTGGGAAATGTAGTTCTTCACCATCCAACCTAGAGAGTTAGAATGCATTATGCTACTTGCACTGAGTGATGACATATGGACCACTCCATAGGGCATCAAACTTTGTGTGCTTTCCAGTCTTAGCTCAGTCCTCATCCCATTTTAAGATGATGTCACCTTTAGAGAAACCTTTTTACGAGGATTTTTTGTCAAAGTGCTTCTTCGTTTACTATTGACAGCTGGTCATAGAAACCATGGTTTGGTCTCTTGTCTTTTGAAGTTCCATCAATTCACACAGCCTAACCTTCATGTCGTTGCCTTCTTCTAATTGTAGCTGGTGAGTAAGATCCAAAGCTGGCAATTCAAGTGAAATAGGAAGTCTAGCTTCCCTTCCATATACAAGCGTGTATGGTGAATTGCCAACTACCCTTTTTAGAGTAACCCTGTCTGCCCACAGGGCTATTTTCAACTTGGCATGCCAAGTTCTCTGATTCTCCTCCATTGTCCTTCTAATGATTCTGATCAGATTCTTATTGGTGGACTTAGCTAGCCCATTCCCTTGTGGGTAGCAGTTGGAAGAGGTGCTAAGGTAGATGTCATATCCCAACACCTACTCACTCATTTTAGTTCCCAAGAAAGCTAAAGCATTATCTAAGATGACGGTAGCTGGGACTCCAAACCTTGTCACCAGGCCTTCATAAAAATCCAGGACTGCACTTTCATTGGCCTCCTTAAAAGCAACAAATTCTACCTATCTCGTGAAGTAGTCTGTAGCGGTCAAGACCCATTTGTGTCCCGCACTGGAGGGAGGGTTGATCATCTCTATGAAGTCTAGGCCTAGTTGCATGAATGGTTGTTCTACTTAAATAGGTTGTAGAGGCATGGCAATTAGCCATTGTTTCCCATCAAAGAGAGCACACTTTTGACACTTTTGTACCCAGGCATGGGTGTCTCTAAATAGAGTGGGCCAAAAGTAACCAACTCTCATAATCCTTGCTGCTGTAGGCTTAGGAACAAAGTGACCACCAATTGGCCCATCATGGAACTCTCACAACACCCTATCGACCTGACCTGGGTCTATGCACCTCAAGAGTACTCCCAAAAAATCTCTTCTGAATAGCACCCTGTCAATCAGGATATAAGGGAGAGATTGGAGTCTAAAAATATCTCCTCTTGGTCCTATCAAAGCCCTATGGGCACTCACTAGTGAGAAGGAAATGTTTCATATCTGATGCCCAATCCTTCATGCTTGTTGGTTCTTTTGTTGTAGCTTCATCATGGATTAGTAAAATGTCCTCTTTCTACTGTTTAAGGTCTACAACAAGGTGTTCACATAGGCCTTTTCCCCTTACCATCTTGGTGGTTTCGATGTTCACATCATATTCCATTACTTTGGTGATCCATCCCACTCTCTTTTCATTTAGATTATGATTGATCAAGAAATCTTTGATGCTGGGATGTGGCACCATGAGATGAACCCTGCTATTAAACAACATGTGTCTGGATTTCTTCAGGCTTCGTATGACTGCAAGGACTTGCTTCTCCACATATGTATAATTGATCTCAAAACCTTCTAGACCTTGGATAAAAAATGCAGGTGGCTATTCAAGGTTCTCGCCATTTGCCTGGGTAAGCATGGTAGAGATTACCTCTTCATTTTTGAAGGTGTAGAGGTTGAATTCCTTGGTGAAGTCAGGACTGATCAAGGTAGGATCCTAGGTGATAGCCTGCTTGATCCCTTAAAAACTATCCTTCCTTTGCATTATCCACGTGAATTTCTCATCGTTATTCAGCATGGAGGTCAGTGGCTTGACTATCTCAGCAAAATTTGAGATAAATCTCCTAATGAAATTTATTTTTCCAAAGAAGCTTTGCAGACCTTTCTTATGCTTAGGCAAGGAAAGCTCTAGGATGGAGTGAACTCTTTCTAGATCAATAGTCAAGCCCTCTTTCGAAACAACATGGCCAAGGAGTTTACCTTTATAGACAGCGAACACACATTTATTTGGGTTGAGAGAGATACCAAACTCTCTACACCTCTCGAAGATTTGCCTAATGTGTCTTATATGTTAGCCTACTTCCTTAGAAAATACTGTCACATCATCAAGATATACCAGTACAATATTATTTATCAGGCCTTGAAAAGCCATGTTCATGGCTCGTTGAAAAGTGGCACCAACATTGGATAGTCCAAATGGCATTTTTTGATAAGAAAATGTCCCCCACTTGGTAGTGAAGCTTGTCTTGTATTGATCACAATCTTGCACTAAAATTTGATTATACCCTGAATACCCATCCAAGAGGGAGAAACATCCGCTGCCTGTCACCATTTAGAGGATCTACTCCATTCTTGGGAGAGGATAGTGGTCCTTCAATGAGACTCTATTAAGGTCTCTGAAATCTACACATACTCTGATCTCCCCATTCTTTTTCTGGACATGAACAAGATTGGCCAGCCAAGAAGAGTGTTTGATTGGAAATATGATTCTGCACTCAATCAACTTGGTGAGTTCCTTCTGCATGAGAGGCTCAATTTTTGGGTTGAAAGGCCTTTGTTTTTGTTTGATGGGCTTGGCTCCTTCCTCCAGCTCAATAGTGTGTTGGGCCAAACTTGGGTCAAAACCCTTCAGGTCGTTATACTCCTAAGTGAAGACATTAACAAATTCTTGGCACAATAAGATGAAAGCCTGCCTTTCATCATTTGTACATACCTTCCCAAGTGTAAGTAGCCTATTCTTGAATATCTCACCCTTTTTTTAGTTTTATTTCTTCGTTGTGATGCTTGTTTTGTCATTTTTCAATTGGTCATCCTCATTGAAGATACTTTCAAGAGTGACCAAGCGTTTAGGAAGTTTGTTGTTCTTCAGCTAAACAATCTGGCTACCATACTGCTATTGTAGCTTGGCTTGATTTCTAAAGGCAAACTCAGCCTCCTCTTATAAGAAGAGCACTATCTGATGATCACTGTCAAACACTTCCCAGTTGGTGATGTTATCAGGCACGGAGGGTCTGATTACCACTTTTAAATAGTGCGGACTATTGTCTCAACCTATCTCTTTGGGGACATCAAATTGAGCACCAACTATTGCTAGTCTATCAGCTTGTTTATTCTGCTTTCTTAAAATGGAAGTAACATTGAAAGCAAGGAAACTCTCCACTAAGTCCCACACCCTATGCTTGTAAGACTTAATCAAGGAATTCTTTGTCAGATTTTGGCCTCTCACCTAATTTATGATCAACTCGCTATCCCTAAAAACCTACAGCTCTTTGATTCCTCCTTTCCTTGCCCACTCCAAACCATGGATGAAAGATTCATACTCTGCAACATTACAAGTGCAAGAAAACTGGAACTTGAAAGTTGAGAAGTATTTATCTTGTGAGGGGGAGATTAATACTACTCCACCACCAACTCCCAATTTACTTCTTGAGCCATCAAAGAAAAGCTGCCATAAACTTGAGCTCTCTTAGTTTGCTTTCATCAAATTTGGTACAAAATTACCCTCTTCATGCATGCAATAAATCCAGAGGTCTGCCTCCTCTATGAACTTGTATGGGTCATGTTCAAAGTTGTCACTTCCCCATTCGTCTAAGAGCAGGTCAGCAACACCTTCAAGGGTAGAATGCAAAGATTGATCCACTTGGAAATCTTCTTCATCAATAATGGTGTAGCTGTCATTCACCACTTTGAGTGAGTATGGCTCCAGATGATCTCTATGGATGGGCTCTGACTCAATCTTGACCTTAGTCCTATATTTGGTTCTAAAAACAATATAAGACCAATTTACTGCTAGGTCCCGCCTATTTTGGATGTGAAATCCTTGGACAAGCAAATGGCAAAGTAAGGAGGAACATCTGCCACCACCACATCGGGGGGAACTGAGAAATTCAGATAGGCATGGAGCATTAAGTTAAAGCCTCTCACTATTCCTACTATCTTAGCTAGTGATCCATCTAGCTTCAGGACTCCCTTGGTCATTTCTTCGTATTTGAATCCCAGCTTATTCGCTATGCATTTGGGCATTATTGAGGTGCTTGCCCCACTGTTAATAATGTAGTTATGTACCAATAAATCTCCTATGACTAAGGATAGATAGAAAGGGGGAACCTTTTCTTCTTTCTTTACTTGGCCTACTATGGAGGGGTGCCCATTCATGATCAAAATGTTATCAACTTTTGTTGGGACAACTGGTTGATATAGCTCATGCAACTCCTTTTGGAGTATGTCCTTTTGTCTCGGTATTGCCAATGAATCCCACAAGGAGATATTCATGTGTATCTTTTTCATCTGGTCTACTACATTGATCTAAGGGTTTCTCCCTTTCAAAATTTATTTGGGGTTGCTTGCAGCTTGAGGCGCAGGCCAGGGAGCTGAGGGTGTAATTGGTGGCCTAAAATTTAGAAATTTTTGGTTCATGTTGACGCTATGGATTGCACCCTTGACAGGAGGCTGAGCTCTTGTCTTCCATGCATCACAATGGAAACTCCCCTCTTGCCTGTGGGTCTGGTAAAACTAGGGGGAGAGTCTCTAGATAAGGGCTAGCTCCTTTTGATGTATCTCTAAGGTCCTATATTTCCTATTGCTAAAAATGGGGGGGGGGGGGTGAAAAGAGAGAAGGATGCTAAAGTAGAACCTAAACTAAACGGTGATACATTAAAAAAGTTTGATCTACTTAGCTTGAACCTACACTTTCCACCAAGAACAAGCTGGCATACACTTCATTTGATATGAGGGACTCTTCTACATTAGTGATATAGGGGTCTGTGGAGATATAGGGAGGAAGAACTACCAGAGGTGTTCAAAAACACACTATGGTGGCCTATTCACATACGCTTATACTCTGTTGTAGACACTTCTGGCAGACCTGCAAAAGAAGAAACTTCACAATATACTAGACATGCTGGAATCATTCTGTGAAAGCATAAAGGAAAATAACTTAACACAAAACAAGAACATAGACATAAGCTCAAATGGAGGTAAAAAATGTTGTCTTTGATTCAATGTAAATTTTGGCAGAGCTCCGCCTTAGAAGCCAAGAGATTTTTTCTCCAAATGAGAAGTTACAATATATATAGAGAAAAGGAAGCAAAAGGTGCCCCCCTTTGGAAAAGACTTTGGCACCTTTTTACAAGATGTCCCATGTGCGTTGATAGCATTGGGAAAAGGAAGTCGTTGTTGTTGATATCATCCTTATAGAAGAGGCCTACTAGAACCATGTTGTGTAATCATCAATCTTAACTTTGGCATTTAAAACGTATTAAATGCTACTGCAAAAGTGTGAGTCACTTGATTATTTTAATGACAAGGTCGGTCCTTTTGTCTGCAAACAAGACCACTTCTTAAATAGATTCATGTGGTTTGTCTGCTCATCAATGCAAAGTAGAGAAAAATAGGTCGCATTGTTCACTGTTTGCACCCCTTGATGACCACTTGGCAGATACTGTGTCAACCACTGGAGTAACTCCTTGAGTCAACACCTTCCTTTGCCACTTGGATTGTTTTGTCTGTTTCTACACTTTGTCTCTTCTTAGCTTTGTCTTTTCTGGCTTCTTCGACCCTCGAGGGCTATCTTCCCAGTCTTACTGGCTCCTTGGGCTCTTCTCTCAACAGCTCTTCCTTTTGGCCTTAAGGCCTTTGAATGTATTCAAGTTTTTGCTCAAACCTTTAAAGATCAACGACTATTTCATTGCCGTAAAGTTGACATTTGCAGGCCCTTCGCCATTTGAAAGCCAACGGCTAGTTCATGGTGACCAACTTTGACGTCTGCAAGCCCATCACCCCTTGGTCAATTCCTTCAGCTTTTTCCTTTGCTTTAGCCTTTTTGCTTCCTTTCCTTTAGACTTTTATCTTTGGAACCTCCCAAAAGGAAGGTGTCCCTTCAAGACTTGAGAAAGGTCCTTTCAATAGCTGAGAGTCCCCTGCAAGGGCACCTACCCTTCGGGGTCCTTCAGGCTCCTTGGTCCTAAAATCCTTTGGACAAAATGTCTGAAGGAATTCCTTCGAACATTTTGTCCAAAGGATTTCTTCCTTTGTCTTTCTCGCTTATTCTTTTTTCTGTCGGCTTTTTTCATGGGTGAATTCCTTCGAATAAAATGTCTGAAGGAATTCCTTCAGACTTTTTGTTCGAAGGATTTGCTTCGTTCACTTTGCCGCGAGAACTTTTTTAAAAGAATTCCCTATTCTTTACCTTGTGAATTTCTTCAGACAAAATCTTCGAAGGAATTCCTTCGGGCATTTTGTCCGAAGAAATTCTTCATCTCTTGCCTTGAACAAATCCGAAAGAATTCCAACTTTTCTATCTTGTTCACTTTTCTGAAGAAAACCTTACCCTTTTGGCCTTCTCTTTGATCTCTTTGCAAGTGTTTCCTATCCTCTGCAAGAGCACTTAGGTCCAAAACTGCCCTCTGCAAGGGCACTTGAATGGTCCCTTTTATGCTCGACTGCCCTCCACAAGGGCACTTATTCTTCAAGCTTTAGGAGACTCCCTTGAACCTTTCGATTGAACTGACTGCTTGAACCGTTAGATTGAACCAACATTGGTTCAATGGTTCAATGGTGCGTCCTGCTCATTCAATTGACCATTTGAACCACCCACTTCAAACCATCTGATTGAACCCTTTGATTGAACCGATCGATTGAACCATGTCATTGAACTAAACCAATTGAAACGACTGCTTGAACCAAAGATGAACCAACTGATTGAACCATCTGGTTGAATGGTTCAATGGTTCAAAGTTTAAAATTCAAAACTCTTGGAAAGATCATGTCGTTGAACCCCGATGTTGAACCACTTTTCCAACCTTAAGGAAAAGTGTCTTGAATTATTTTTTGCTCTCTTTCCTTGTGAATTTCCTTAGACAAGAGTTCGAAGAAGCTTTTTAAAAGCCCTTTCATTCTTTTGAACTGGTTCATCTTCTATCAAAAGACTTGTGCAATCCGAATTGAACTGGCTCAAAACAACAAGGGAAGAAGGGGACTGATTTTGGCTTGCAGGACCAAAATGGTCAACAATTTAGCGATTCCTAGGGGAATCATGCCTACTATGCTTAGAAGCCAGTTGCCTTAAAGTCCATTGGGCACAGAGTCAAAACACAACTTGAAAAAAGTTAGCAACAACCCCAATAGATCCAAGAATCAATCATGAAGCTTTTACCCCAAACACAAGGAAAACACACACAAGGCTAAAAACACTACTTGTGCAAACAACACTTAGGGAAAATAGAAAAAGAAAATTGAAAGCAAACTACTATATACATCGAACCAAGTATATTTGCCTCCCTCTTGGATCAAAGGGAAAACTTCTTAAGTCTCCTTCATGGCAAGGAAACTTATGGTGCCAGATAAGTGGTTGAGTGGAATAGAGATTTGGTGACCTACTCATCTTGCCTGCCACCTTGATTGGCTTACATCTGAGTGGATCAGAGTCAAACATGCTCCCAACATATATGTACTCTTCTTGTTCTTGGAAGCTTGTTGAATGCTAGCTCTTCATGCTAGTGTGTTTCATCAAAAAATCAATGGTTGTTGGCTCATCACCATAAGCCCTTTGATATGCATAGTCCCTTTGCAGTGCACCATGGTTTGACTCATTCCCTTCTGCTTCATTGAAGACCCTGTCAAACTCATCCTTTGCTCCCTCATGGCTTTCTTGAAGAAGGGTGACTGTTGTGATGTCTGCGATGGAATCACAAACTAATTGCTCATCCCACATAACATCATTTTTTTGTTCAAAGCTCTCTTCTTCAAGGCTTTCCTCAAGATGGACAAGCCTCTCCTTTTCCTACTCAAGGATCAGAGTCTCTAGTTGTTCAAATACATCCTCCTGATCCTCCTCTAACTCAGGCTCCATGGCATAGTCATCCTCTTCGTCAAAGCAACAAGGAAGTTCATCAAACAAGGGAGGAGAGAGGTCACCATGTTTACTTTCCTCTTCATATTGCTGGAACATCCGCATGTATGCATGACCTGTGTCTTCTCCATTATTGATGATGTCTTCAAAAGGAGCATCCATGATGATTTCATCTTCATTGTCGATCATGATAGCCTCTTGAGCAGCTGGAAATTAGATCCTTTCTTCTTCACTTGACTCTTGCAAAATAGGTTCCTCTCTGAGAAGGGATGAAGTGGAAGGCTAAAGATTAAACCCATGTGGAAGAGGAGGCAGTCCCTAAGCTAGAATCAAATGATTTTCCTCCTTTCATTTGGCCAGCACTTCATCTATATCAGATGTGGCCTGATAGCTTTCTTGGAAGTGTGTAGATGGGGTGTGTTTAGGCATAGAATCTGTTGTTTGGTCTGAACCGTCCATCACACATTGGCTGAGGAACCTCATTCTGGACTCCAACTCTGTAATTTGCCTGGCTAGATTTTCTTGAAAGAGCCTTTCTTGGAGGTCACAAGCATCATCATGATGAGTAGGAGCAGCTTCACCTTCTTCAAAGTCCTGAGCCGATTCATGATATTCCCTCTTCCAACTTGGAATCTTGACATCATGTTGAGAGACCTGAGGAAGTTAAGGAAGACTAGGAAGGGTCCGCTCATGCACATGAAGAGATGCTTCAAGAGAGATGTGTTGGTTCATGGTATTCCCTTCAAAGGAGGATTTACATTCTAAGGAATTGAGAAGGTTCATTTCCATGAGAGGTTGCTCTAATGCTCTTTGATGTTTGAAAGCTAGGCACAAGGGGTTCAGAGTAGGAGTGATCAATGCATCAGACGAGCTAGAGTGAGCAAGTGTTATCTAGTAGAAAGGATTTGGTGCACAAGAGGGGGCTTTTTTTAGAATAAGAGGGGGCACACAAGGCTGACTGCCTTGAATGAATGGACTCTTCCATTTTGCTACCTCTTCCTCCATTGGTTGCAAGGCCTGAGCTTGCCTAAACAAACACTCTTCTTTGTATATAAGCTCTTGTTGATATCTATACTGCTCATCCAATCTATCTATCTCCATCACTTGCTTCTCAAACTCCAGCGTTACTTCCCTTATTGTTGAAGGGCAACTAGGAGAGCTGCTTGAGGCGATTCCATGAACAACCTGAGCTTGATCAAAACTATATGAAGGAATACAAGGCCCATTATGCTGGGCAATGGTATTATACATACAAAAATGTGATTTCTTGATGGCACTAGAACTACTTAACCAGATGATTCAACTTAGAGTCGCCATTGGTGTTGATGAAAAAGCCTCCAAAGGTTGGTTGGTTGAAGGAGACACCAAAATTCTTCAACTCTTTGGACAACACTTGTCCCACAATCTCCTGATTAAAGGTCAGATGTTGTATTAATGGTTCATTCTACTATAACAGGACCACCACCAATCCTATAACTTTTTTGAGTGTTAAAACATTGTCCCACCAAGCGTGCCAAAAATTGTTAACGTTGTGGATTGCACCCTTGATAGGAGGCTGAGCTCCTGTCTTCCACGCATCACAATGGAAACTTCCTTCTTGCCTGTGGGTCTAGTAAAATTTGAGGGAGAGTCTCTAGATAAGGGCTAGCTCCCTTTGATGTATCTCTGAGGTCCTAGATTTCCTACTGCTAATAATGGGGGGGGGGGAAAGAGAGAAGGATGCTAAAGCAGAACCTAAACTAAACGGTGATACACCAAAAAAGTTTGATCTACTTAGCTTGAACCTATGCTTTCCACCAAGAACAAGCTGGCATACACTTCATTTCATATGAAGGAATCTTCTACATTAGTGAGCTAGGGATCCGTGGAGATACAGGGAGGAAGAACTACCAAAGGTGTTCAAAGACACACTATGGCGGCCTATTCACATATGCCTATACTCTGCTATAGACACTTTTGGTAGACTTGCAAAAGAAAAAACTTCACAATACACTAGACATGCTGGATTCATTCTATGAAAGCATAAAGGAAAATAACTTAACACAAAAAAAGAACATAGACATATGCAAAAGTGTAAGCTCAAACGGTGGTAAAAAATGATATGTCTTTGATTCAACGTAAATTTCAACAAAGCTCCACCTTACAAGCCAAGAGATTTTTTTCTCCAAATGAGAAGTTACAATATATATAGAGAAAAGGAAGCAAAAGGCACCCCCCTTTGGAAAAGACTTTGGCGCCTTTTTACAAGTTAGCCCATGTGTGTTGATAGCATTGGGAAGATGAAGTCGTTGTTGCTAATATCATCCTTCTAGAAGAGGCCTGCTAGAACCATGCTGTGTAATTGTCGGTCTTGATTTTGGCGCTTAAAACATATTAAATGCTACTATAGAAGCATGAGTCACCTAATTGTTTTAATGACAATGCCAGCCCTTTTATATGCAAACAAGACCACTTCTTAAATAGATTCACGTGGTTTGTCTGCTCATCAATGCAAAGTGGATAAAAATAGGTCATGCCGTTCACTGTTTGTGCCCCTTGATGACCACTTGGTAGATACTGTGTCAACCACTGGAGTAACTCCTTGAGTCGACACCTTCCTTTGCCACTTGGACTATTTTGTCCATTTCTGCACTTTGTCTCTTCCTGGCTTTGTCTTTTCTATCTCCTTCAGCCCTTGGGGGCTATCTTCCCAGCCTTGATGGCTCTTTGGGCTCTTCTCTTAGTGGCTCTTCTTTTTGGCCTTAAGGCCTTTGAATGTATTCGGGTCTGTGCTCAAACCTTTAAAGATCAATGACTATTTCATTGTCGTAAAGTTGATGTTCATGGGCCTGTCGCCATTTGAAAGCCAACGGCTAGTTCATGGTGCCCAACTTTGACGTCTGCGGGCCCATCACCCCTTGGTCAATTCCTTTGGCTTTTTGCTTTGCTTCGGCCTTTTTGCTTCCTTTCCTTTAGGCTTTTATCTTTGGAACCTCCCAAAGGGAAGGTGTCCCTTCAGGCCTTGAGAAAGGTCCTTCTTTCGACAACTGAGAGTCCCCCGCAAGGACACCTGCCCTTCGGGGTCCTTCAGGGTCCTTGGTCCTGAAATCCTTCAGAAAAAATGTCCGAAGGATTTCTTCCTTTGTCTTTCCCGCTTATTCCTTTTTCAGTCAAATTTTTCCCTGGGTGAATTCCTTCAGATAAAATGTCTGAAAGAATTCCTTTGGACTTTTTATCTGAAGGATTTGCTTCGTTTACTTTGCCGCAGGGAATTTTTTTGAAAGAATTCCCTGTTCTTTACCTTGTGAATTTCTTCGAACAAAATGTTTGAAGGAATTCCTTTGGGCATTTTGTCCAAAGAAATTCTTCATCTCTTGCCTTGAACAAATCCGAAGGAATTCCAACTTTTCTGCCTTGTTCACTTTTCCAAAGAAAACCTTACCCTTTCAACCTTCTCTTTAATCTCTTTGCAAGTGTTCCCTGTCCTCCGCAAGGGCACTTGGGTTTGAAATTTCCCTCCACAAGGGCAATGGAATGGTCCCTTTTATGCTTGACTACCCTCCACAAGGGCACTTGTCCTTTGGGCTTTGGGAGACTCCCTTGAACCTTTCAATTGAGCCAACTGCTTGAACCGTTCGATTGAACCAACAATGGTTCAACAGTTCAATGGTTCAATGGTGCATCTTGCTCATTTAATTGACCATTTGAATCCCCTGCTTTGAACCATCTGATTGAACCCTTTGATTGAACTAACTGATTGAACCATGTCATTGAACCAAACTAATTAAATCGACTGGCTTGAACCAAAGATGAACGAACTGATTGAACCATCTGGTTGAATGGTTCAATGGTTCAAATTTCAAAATTCAAAACTCTTAGAAAGATCATGTCGTTGAACCCCGACGTTGAACCACTTTTCCAACCTTAAGGAAAAGTGTCTTGAATCATTTTTCACTCTCTTTCCTTGTGAATTTCCTCGGACAAGAGTCTGAAGAAGCTTTTTAAAAGCCCTTTCATTCTTTTGAACTGGTTCATCTTCTGTTGAAAGACTTGTGCAATCCAAATTGAACTGGCTCAGAATAACAAGGGAAGAAGGGGACCGATTTTAGCCTATAGGACCAAAATGGTTAACAGTTCACATGTGATGAAGAAGATGTTGTGGATGTTTGGGTAGCTGCCTAGCCTTCCTCCATAGCTCTTCTTTTGGACCTTGTGTTGGCTACAACATAATCACCTTGGTTGTTCATACTGCCCACATAGTTGACTGCACAAAATTCACCTTCCATGTGATTCATGAGAGTGAAATCGGGTTGAGCCTGACTGCTGCCCATGCTGGGTTGTATTGACATCTCAAAGCTTGAGAATTGGGCAGCTTGATTGTCTTATGCATTCATATATTGACTTGACGTCTCATTTGTATAAGTAGCCTGATCTTGACCATATCCCAAGGGTGAGCAATTTGGCTGTTCTTGTACCAAATTATTTTGAGCAGGCACAAGAGCTTTGGACAATGAAGGAGTGCCTGGATTATACCCTAAATATGGTCTAGCCTGTGCAAACTGACCCTATCCTTGATTATAATTTTGAAAAGGGAGTCTATTTGCTTGTCCAAACTACTGGTATCCTTTATTTGGCTGGTGGTTTTGAGCTTGTTGTCTCTTGAGAGCCACTAGTTCATTAGTCATGTTTTGTAGCAAGCTCTTAACTTCATGGAGGTCATTGGGTGAAGTAGCAGTCAACTTTTCTATGCCAGGTAGAAGAGCTAAGGTGGGTGCAACAGTCTGGACTGGAGGTGTCAATTCAGGGAAGAGCAGCATATGAGGTCTATGGGCTATCTTTCCTGCTTGCATCAGGTAATTTTTAGCGACTATGGCTATTTCATAGGTAGCTAACAGTACTTGTCCTCCCATGGATTGTATCATGACAGCAATGTCACTATTCAAAGCTTTTAAATAATAGAGGAAGGCATAGCTTGGGGTTGGCCTTACCAAAATGGGGATTCTGTCCCATGTCTTTTGAAACTGGGTATTGAAATCCTGCATGAATTTGTGTGGAGCTCTCTTCATGGTGGTTAGTTGCTCAACAAAAGAGAGGTGATCACTCCTCTCCCTGAATCTTTTCATTAAGAGAGTGCCTAATTTGTTCCATGTGCTGACTGAATTCATAGGCAAAATCCCATACCAGTATAGAACCTTACCCTTAAAAGACAACGCTAGCGACCTAATAGCAATGTTCTCTTCAATAACATTGTGAATACTATAGAGGTTGGCAATATTTTTGATGTGCTCAATGGAAACAATAGGCCCCTCCCCATTAAAAGGAGGAACACTCTTAAGGGTTATCCCTAGGATTGGGTCATAATGCAGAAGGTTTGAAGGGCCCTAACCATGAAAGGCCACAAAAGGTAAAGCCATGGTGATGACAAGGGTCTTCTGGAGTCTTCTTGAGTAAGTATATTTTATAGTAGGTCTGGGAAAATGCCTTGTTGTATAGGGATGGGTCCTTGCAAATCTTAGTCACCTTGCTAAGTTTAATGCTAGTTCAATGAATTCAAAAGGGACACCTTTGGCAGCATATCGTGTAGTGACCTTAGGCATAGGATGTCAGGTTGATCTCTGATCAGAGACTGATGTTCCATAAATTGGAGTCGCCAAATGCTAGATTAGTGGTTCATTCTTGCTGTAATAGGACCAACACCAATCCTAGAACTTTTTTGAGCAATTAAAAATGGTCCCACCAGGCATGCCAAAAATTGTTGACATTGTGGATTACACCCTTGACAGGAGGTTGAGCTCCTGTCTTCTACGTGGCACAATGGAGACTCCCCTCTTGTTGTGGGTCTGGTAAAACTGGGGGGAGAATCTCTAGATAAGGGCTAGCTCCCTTTGATGCATCTCTAAAGGTTTTCTACTACTACTGCTAACAATGGGGGGGGTGAAAAGAGAGAAGAAATAACTAGAACATAAAACTACTCTAAGTGGTGATGCACCAAATGATGTTGATCTACTCAGTTGTTTACACTTCAAACTAGAAAAGGGGCAAACATACACTTTATTTGGCAAAAGACCAAACTATAGGGAGCTTTAAAAGGGAGGCTTAATGAACACACACATGAAATGCAACTTACCACAAGCGCTATAGAAAACACACTATCTGATGGCTACTCTTTCTGTCTTTGCACTCTAGATGCAACACTTCCTATTAACCTGCAGAATTGGTACTTTGGCTACACTAGGTGTGTTAGTGTCAATTTGTGAGAGCATCAAGATAAAATAATTGAACATAGAATTGATACTCAGACACACTCAAAAACATAACCAGTCAGATAGAGGTAAAACACTTTTTTATTGATTAAAGGTGAAATTTTGGCATGGCTGCACCATACAAAAATGAGAGATCCCCTCCTCAACTGAGAGGTTACAATATATATAGCATGAAGAAGAAGACTTTGGCGCTTTCTAGAACAAGTGGCCCATGCTGCGTTGAACACCTTGGAAAGAGGAAACTGCTAAAGGAACCATGCTGTAGGTGTCATAAGTCTTGACTTTGGTGCCTAACCCATATTAAATATCACTGCAAGAGCATGGGTCACTTTGTCTATTTGAATGACAAGGCCACTTCTCAATGAAGTTCAAGCGGTTGTCTGCTCATTGATGTAAAATGAGAAAAAATGGGCCATTTTATTAAATTCCTGCACTCTCCTTGGTGGCCACTTGGTAGAGACTGTCAGGATCTTGCTCCACCACAATTAGAGCACATATGATTACCACTTGTACTAGCAACTAAACACGGAATTATACCAGAAGTGACAAGTAACTAGAAATATGAAACAACATAGGATATAAGAGACAATACACAATTGTATTATATACACAGAAGAAAATACAATAAGGAAGATGCCACTTCTTCCTCCACCTCAAAGGCTCGCCACACCTCAAGACCTTCTTCCCTCTCTCTCTCGGTCCCAACAATCAACTCCAATATAGAATTGATGTTCACCTCTCCAACCAGTCAGTAACAATGCTGCTAGTTCACCAAGCACACAACTGTACTCCAAGTAGATCTCCCATTAACCTTCAACCTGCAATTCAATAGACCATACTCACAATTGTAGATCTCTTTACACCCTTGAAGAACCCTTCTTCAACTAGTACCCCGGTGGATCAACTCCTTGACCTTGCAGACCTTGCAACTCTCCCTGATCAAACACTCTCAGCACCCCTATGGAACTAGGAGGAGCTACACTAGCTCTCTCTAAAAGCTCTATGGCTTTCTAGCACACACTTACAATACAGCCCATGAGTCCATATATAGATCTCATGCTTACAATAATTAGACTAACCTAATTACAATAATTAGACTCGTAACTCAAGACTACGACTAGCCTTCAACATGCAAACTAGCAGTCCAAAAATAGACTCTCCCGGATTCATCATGTGAACTGCCTGTTCTCACACAAGCTGCCGACGTCGACTCCTCCATGACCGATGTTGACCGACTGGTAACCGACGCTGGTTGCTTCCTTTTGCTATCTGACCGACGTCGGCTGATCAGATCGACACCATTTTTCCTGCAACTGAATCAACAACACCCCGCAACTCTGGATCCTCCTTAACTTCTCCTGTTTACATCCTGGTGAAGCTTTTAGCTCCACAACATAACAATCTCCCACTTGGAGATAAATAGCTACACCTGTACCTGTACCTGTACACCGTCTAAATTATTCCCTGGCTTGTATTTCTCTTCAAGATCAACCCTGAAGACCGACCACCACACAACCTGTGATGCTACACCTGTCATTCAAGTAACCTGCCGCATCCGAACCTACATATCCATGTAGTGAAGAACTTGACCCTGCATAACGAGAAACCCTGCTGCTAGTCCCACTGAACTGCCCTCCAGTACTCCTTCCCCGAATTGGCTCCATACTTTCTGACAACTCCCACTGCTTGGGAAAACTCTGGTCTACACTAGACCTCATGTGATTTCGAACCCTGTTTCAAGCTAAGCTTGAACTGTCCAGCCCTTGGTGTGCATTCCGATTCTGCATCCTGCATCATGAACCCTGCCAACACCGTCTTCACATCAGCTCCCACTGGAGATCAAATCTCCATGTCTCTTATGCCAAAGAATTTCGCTGCTCCAAATTCTTTATGACACACCTCTGAACTAACCTTACCCTTAGCTCAGCAACACCCTGTATGTACAATCCTGCTAGCAAACAAACCATCCACATACAGTAACAGAATGATGTCATGACTCATCATCCACCTGGTAAGACAAAACCACAATAGTTACATTGACATTGACTGAAGCCATGCTTAGTCATCCACCTGTCAATACCTGTACCACTGTCCTGCAGCTTCTTCAAGACCATATGCCTTAGCCTTCTGTCTCTCGTATCCATCCACTCTCTTCTTTATCTTGAGAATCCATTTCATCTCTAGTGCTTACTTCCAGCTGACAACTTTACCAACAAATCCCTGTTTGGTTTTTCTCCAAGGACTCACACTCCTCATCCATGCCAAACTCCCACTGTATCTGGACTCTACCTGCATTGCTTCTTCCATCTCCCTAGTTCTTGACTATCAAAGAAGCAATATAAAGAAGGTGAACAACGAATATGAGGTTCACTTACCCTTACTGACCTCAACATGAGCGTTTAAGACTTGCTGTCTGCCCACTATCCGTACTAGTGATCGATCTCGGCCATCTCCCAGTCTGTTTCTGACCGATGTCGGCTCCCTGTACTGTACCTGACTGCCGACGTCGGTTCCTTTATGACCGACGTCGATCTTCTTGTTGCCGACGTCGGTTACTATCTAACCGACGCCGGTACTTGTGTTCGTCTGTGAGTGATAACTTTTTACCCGCGAGCTCTCCATGGATCAAAATCCTAATCAAATCAACCCTGCTCTGCTCAGAATAATTCAGCTTCCTCACCTGATCCCTGTCCGTCATCTCCTCCATGAACACCAAGGCTTTCCAGTTCTTTAGCTTGTCAAAGACATCTGGCCTCCTCTTCAAAACCTGCATTCTCATTCTACATATGTGACTAAGCCTATGAAGCCACATCTCTGCAACAGAAGGTGAATCAGTAATATAAGTAGATAGATAAAGGATACCTACTTTCTTACCACCATCTAATTCAAGTGCATCCGCTGTGAGAGTTATAGTGCATCTCTCATCACCCAAATTTCTTGAAGAAATTAGACTCATCTCCAAGACTGGTACCTGCATGACTTCCTTCAACCACTGTGTGTCATCCGCCTGCAATTTCAGCTTCACTTCCCCTTCGTCTATAATCTGACAAGGCTCTCCAACCCCTAAATAAATCTCTCCAAAGTCTTCAAAGACATACCCATGAAAAGATGCTCTATTTCGGGCTGCATGAAAAGAGGCAAAAGAATCTGTAAACAAAGATTCCACTTTATCCAAAACATCCTGTACAATATTACCTACAACATGTGCTTCCACCAGCTGATCTTCTACCGACCAACGATCTCTTTTAACCTGCTCTTTCTTTCCATCAATCAGACCATTCGTGCTATTCAGTTTCTCCATTCGTAGCTTACTTTCTTCTGCCATTGCTATACTCCCACTCAATCTGAAACCCCTGTGAGTGACCTGTAATCAACAAACACTACCAGATCTGAGATCACCTGTTAGTCCATCCAACCAAAAGCTCTGATACCACTTGTTGGTATCAGCTCTTGAACCTACAACCAAGGCTCTGATACCACTTGTCAGGATCTTGCTCCACCACAATTAGAGCACATATGATTACCACTTGTATTAGCAACTAAACACGGAATTATACCAGAAGTGACAAGTAACTAGAAATATGAAACAACACAGGATATAAGAGATAATACACAATTGTATTATATACACAGAAAAAAATACAATAAGGAAGATGCCACTTCTTCCTCCACCTCAAAGGCTCGCCACACCTCAAGACCTTCTTCCTTCTCTCTCTCGGTCCCATCAATCAACTCCAATATAGAATTGATGTTCACCTCTCCAACCAGTCAGTAACAACGCTGCCAGTTCACCAAGCACACAACCGTACTCCAAGTAGATCTCCCATGAACCTTCAACTTGTAATTCAATAGACCATACTCACAATTGTAGATCTCTTTACACCCTTGAAGAACCCTTCTTCAACCAGTACCCCGGTGGATCAGCTCCTTGACCTTGCAGACCTTGCAACTCTCCCTGATCAAACACTCTCAGCACCCCTATGGAACTAGGAGGAGCTACACTAGCTCTCTCTAAAAGCTCTATGGCTTTCTAGCACACACTTACAATACAGCCCATGAGTCCATATATATATCTCATGCTTACAATAATTAGACTAACCTAATTACAATAATTAGACTCGCAACTCAAGACTACGACTAGCCTTCAACATGCAAACTAGCAGTCCAAAAATAGACTCTCCCGGATTTGTCATGCGAACTGCCTATTCTCACACAGGCTGCCGACGTCGGCTCCTCCATGACCGATGTCGGCCGACTGGTAACCGACGCCGGTTGCTTCCTCTTGCTATCTGACCGACGTCGGCTGATCAGACCGACGCCATTTTTCCTGCAACTGAATCAGCAACACCCCGCAACTCTGGATCCTCCTTAACTTCTCCTGTTTGCATCCTAGTGAAGCTTTTAGCTCCACAACATAACAGAGACTATTTCATTCACTGTAATAACTTCTTGTGCTGATGATTTCTATGCCACCTGGACCATTTCTATCTGTCTCTGCGCTCAACTTTTGTCTTTCTTGGCTTTTTGGCCCTCAGGGCTATCTTTTGTCATTTCTTAGCTCTTAGGCTCCTTTCTTAGTTGATGCATCCCATTAAAATTGACATATGTAGGCCTGTCACTATTCAATAACCAATGGCTATTTTGCTTCCTTGAATTTGACGTTCGCACACCTATCACCGGACGTTTGAACCTGCAACAGCTAGTTCACTACATTAAATTAGATGTCTTTGGGCCTGTCACCCCTTTGGCAATTTCTTCGGCTTTCCAATTCCTTTGGGTTTTTACATTTGATCCTTCCTGAATGGAAGGTATCCCTTCGGTCTTTGGAAAAGGTCCCTTCTTGGTTTGTCGAGAGTCCCTCGTAAGGGCACCTGCCCTCCGGGCTACTTCGATTCTCAATTCCTTCGAACATTTTGTCTAAAGGAATTGTGCCTTTGGATTTTCCCTTAGGTTTTCTTCGAACAAAATGTCTAGATAAATCCTTTGCCTTTCACTCTTTGATGAATCTGCTCACTGCCTTTCGTGAGGGCCCTTTGGGTCTTGGAAGGCCCCTTCGAAACTTTTGATTTGGTCCTTCCCAACCAAAGTACCCTCTGAAGAAATTTTGTTTCCCTTTTTATGAACTACTTAGGCCATTTCAGGTTTTTTAATTATGAATTTGAACCTTTCGATTGAACCTGAACCCTTTTTTGGATTTCAATGGTTCAATGGTTCAATAGTTCAACACTCTATGTTCTGCAAGGAGTCGTGTTCACTCAATTCCCTTGTGAATTTAATGTATCATTAAACCTACTATTTGAACCTACCACTTGAACCTACAATGGTTCAATGGTTCAATATTATAATATTTCTAAGTTCAAAGCTGTTGGAAAGATCATGTGACTATTGGTCGGTTTGTGTAGTTCATTCCATATCATTGAACCCCGATGTTGAACCACTTTTCCAATTTTTAGAAAATGTGCCTCCAAATTTTGGTCCCTTTCCTTGTGAATTTATTCAGACAAAATGTTCAAAGAAATCCCTTCAGGCACTTTGTCTTTAGAGCTTTGTAAAATACTTATATCTCTTTGAAGTTGGCCCATTCCCTTGTTAAAAAGGTTTGTGAAAACTAGCTGCCTACAATGAAATAAACCTTCGGATTAACTCAAAACATCTACAAAGCTCAAGTCACTTGGCTCTTTATAGAACAGGTCTACTACAAAGGGAAATGACATAATTGCTATGGGGGGAATACATCCAATATTGACAGTTTAGGATAGCAGGGAAAGAAGGAGACCGATTTTTGGCTTATAGGACCAAAATGGTCAACATAAACTAATAAGGTCTTAGGACCTATGATGACTGGTAATCTGATACCACTGATGGGTGTCAGTGAAAGAGTGTCATAACTCTTAATTACCATTTTTGTGACTAATAAGTCATGTTGAGTACACCTTCAACTAGCTAATAATGTCATCGTAATTAGATTTTGACTTAAACCATTATCAACCATAATGACATGTATGATTGAATGGTGTGAAAAAAAATATGAATATATATAGATAGTACCATTATTTAGACAATCATTTCATATTTTTGGTCATGAAATGTGATAGATGGTGGTTGCTTTTAAGAACTGACAACCACAATATAAACACCTAAATTTTGTATTAGGGTAATTGACAACATCAACTTTGACATACTTAAATGTTGCACATGTATTTGAATCTTGTGCACAATTTCCCTCTATCTGTCTACCTATCTATTGTCTTGACCAACTCTATTTACTATATACACCTATTCAGGATCAACCTAGTATATACAAAAACATTCTAAAATCCTCAACAAGCCTTATCCATATCTTAGTTCACTTATTTACATTTCTAGGATGATATCGGTAACACCTAAACAATTGTGGTTATCACAACTGTCTCTCTCTATCAGAAGTGTCCAGAAGCACTCAAATACTTTTAAAATTTGGAAGTCTCTTATTTTAGCCTAGACACATTTCATGGGTCAATCATATCAAGAAATAATGAAGAGTCAACTATAAATATTATAATCTTAAAGCTATGCTTACTTGGTTATGACTTTAAAACTTATAAATTACTTGATCAAAACTTGAGAAATCCATTAGCACTCTCTTGAGACATTATCACAAAGGCATATAGTTTTGAAAACCCCTCAAAGAAGCAATGTGGATCCAAGTTTGAATACACAAAAGTCAAAGTTGCATGGTGCAAAGTGTTGAACATCAAAACATTACATTACATTGTAGATTGATCATGATGTTGCACACACTCATAGATGGGAGAACTATGTGCAGTTTGAGCCCTATTTTCAGTATTATAATGTAATAAATACTTACACATTTAGTGAATAGTAGTCGGGGTTGTCCAACCCAAAATACTAACCCCCTTTCCAAGGGCATATTACGGTCGAAAGCACAATTAGGGTTTAGATGGAAGGATAGGGAAAACATGTAGAGGAATATTCTACAATAACATAAATAGAACTATAAATAATATTCTACAATAACATGTAGAGGAATATTCTTTAATTGTTGGGTGTCAAATTTTAGAATTGTCAATTTAATATGTTTTGTCAAAGATTCTCATTGCCTAGAGTAGGAAAATTATTTGTTAAAATGCTTCTTATATCACCATACCTTGGCAAGCACTAAAAATGAATGTGCTATCATAATAAAATAAAAATCCTTATTGTGTAACTTAAGTAATTCTTAATGAAATAATAAAGGAGTTTAGCTTACATGATGTGCATGATCAATTACCTAAATTAATTTTAACTAATAACTTTAATTACTCATTAATGTAAATTAATTTTAATTGTTAATAAAATTTAATTGGAAAATACATCTTCTCAATCATACATAACTCATCAATTATTTGAACAAATAGATATAATAGAATCACATCTAAAAGAAAGACTTCAAATATAAAAGAAACGAATTAAAAAAAAAAAAAAAAAACCCAATTTTTCTATGATAAGGATTGTTGGAAAAACATAGGTTTCCACACTCTTTTGATTACAATCGTCCCTGCCAAAATTGAAGGATCCTTTATTGTTAAGGGCATTTAGAAATCCTTCAATGTTGTTAAGCCTCATCTCAAGTGAGTTGAGTATGGGTTCAAAATTGGTCTTTCTTTAAATGACCATAATATCTGGGGATTCCCTATCATGACAAGTACTGGCAATTCTCTTGCAGAAACCCCATATATAAAAGTCCTTTAGCTTTTCATAAAAGGCAAACAAAGTTGAATCTACTAAGATCAGACTTACCTTCTATTATGTGTATTCAAGAGATGATGCCAAATGTCATGCTTCACAAGACAGGTCTACAACCTCTGGTTCCCTGGTGCAAAGATTGGTGGTGGAATTGTGATACTCCCTTCAGAAACCACTCCCATGATCTCCTATGTTAGATTATGAGTCCATTTTCTTCATCTATGACAAATCTTAACAAGCAATGGAGTTTGGACTCTTCTCCTAGAAAGTGGCTTACCAGACTCAACAGGGTATGGAATCCCAAGCTAGAGCCCAAACTTGCCCACTTCTTCTCTTATTTTGTTTATCAAGGCCTACCACTTGGGGATGTCTTAAACACATTGGGGTACTTAATCCTAAATGCCATACTTGTTCCAACTCTGAGTCTTTTCAGCTCTTATTTTGGACTTGCCCAAGAGCTCAAAAAGTTTGGCAATGTATTTATAGTGTATTTCAACGTCATCACCCAGAGCCTATCAATTGGCGAATGGCTTTCTTTGGAAACAATTCTTAGTGGTTAGCATACATTATTTTTATAGTTTTTTTTCAGAGTTATAATAATACATTTCAATTATGGAAGTCTATAACTTTAGCTATTTTTAACAACAAATAATTATTTCTTCAGTTTTCTATTAAAGATAGTGTTTGTTACCTCTTTAGTATTTTTTCACATTCAAGTTCATACAAAGAAAGTGGCTTTAGAATTCCAACATCTCTAAGAGGTGCTCAACCATGGGGGAGTTCTTTTTATACTATGAACTAACTTCCTCTAGACAAGCCATTGCATGGCACCCCTCCACTAGTGCTTAGACATTGGCAAAGCCATTCCCACAACAACATCTCCACCCCTCCTCTTTAGTCGGGGGATGGAGCCCACGGTTGTGCAGAGAGACCTCTGCTGATCTATCTTGGTGGCCTTGCTTATTCAGAGTGGAGAATCGGTGGGATATTAGACGCCTTCACCCTGTGGTGAGGAATTATAGTTTCATTGGCTCCTTTTAAAACCACACAAGATAATTTGGTGGCTCGTCATCCTCCCTTAGGAGAGCCATGTTCTTATGTTGTTTAGCTTCCCAAAAATGCTCTGCCTCCACCCTCCTCTGATGTTGTTGTTTATACTTGATTTTCTCACTTGCCTTGTGATATGTTTTTTAATCATACTATTGTATAACCAATGTTTATGTTATTTTATCATGAGCCACTTTTTAGTACTTGTTGTGTAGGTAGTATTGTAATCAATTAGCTCTATTATTTTTACATTGAAACTTGTGCAACCAATAGAAATAATATATATTTTTTAATTCTTGAGTTTAGACATTGGCTTAGGAATACGATGTTATAAAATAATAAGAGATAAAATAATTTGTTTGATGTGTGAATGGTTAAAGGTCTTTCTTGCAAAATTGAAACATTTATTAATTAAAATATAAGAAAAAAATAATGTCTTGTTTCTAGTGTTTTTGCTTCATGTTTTCCAAGAAAAAAAAGTTGATTTAGATGTGAGTTGGTTGTAACTGGGTATGCATCATTTATTTTCATTAATTTATTGTGCAGGTATATCATCCACTGTATGCATGTCAATCACCATGCCTATTTTCTTTTCCAAATTGAATTAGCTAACAACTTGCGTTTCTATTCCACTTACTATGAATAAATTGCATCCTCTTCAAAATTTTAAGAATACATAATGGTTAATCCTCTTCCATCTCTCTCTTTATATACATAATATTATTATGATATAATATAATATATTATTATATTAATATATATTTTAATTATATACACTATATATAAATATAATAACACTGTATAATATATTATATAATTTTATGTTTTCAGAGAAGGTGTTGAATATCTGACACTTGTTTTCATTGAGATGACACTTGTTTATCACTGGACTTTTCATGTGTATTTACTTAAACTTTATTGAGCCCGCCACCTCATTGCCCCTCACCATCATCGCCTAGATCATCCAAAAATATTTCATCACTTTCATATTCAGTTAGGCGTTGCCTTTCTCCACCACTTCTCCATTTCTCAAAAACTTTGTGAAACAAAATGTCTCCTCCCAAAATTTGTGCTTTGATCTCCTCTTTAAATTTTATTATTCGCAACTGAAATGACTTGATGTCACATATATGCCATGTAGTGAGTGGATCAAGGTACAAGTGAATATATTGAAAATGTGAAACGTGAATTGCATCTTCCAAACATTTCCAATACACTATGTGAGGCTAAATTTGCATGTGTCATTGCTCACTATTTTTAACTTCAGTGGGAAAAGTGTCGATAATATATTTAATAATATTAATAGTATATATTTAATAATATATAATTAAATACCAATGAGATGTGGGTGAGTTGGTAAAGTGGTTTAGTTGTTTCAAGCCCCACCCAAGTTCAAATATCACTAAGGTATCTGAGGTCAAATGTGGCTATTGTTGGTATTCTTGGGCCAATTGGTAATCTTGAGGTTGAATGTGGCTGTGTTTGGTAATCTTGGACCGATTATGACCGTTTTTGGTATTCTTGGGTCAATTGGTAATCTTGGACTGATTATGGCCGTTCATTAGTATTCTTGGGTTGATTGTGGTTGTTATTGGTATTCTTGAGTTGGTATTAGCCGTTGTTGATATATTTGATACATGTGGTAGATGATCACTTAAGGGTCTGGGCCCCTAATTATGTCTCAAACTGATTCATAGTTCTAATCACTTAAAGGTCTAGACCCCTGATTATGTCTCAAACTGATTCATAGTTCTAATTAAAAGCGAATACCAATACATACATACATACATATATATATACCATTAAGGACCCTTCTCTATTTGAAATTGTGATTTTTTATTTATTTATGTTTTATACTATTATAGTGTTTTATTCCTCTAGTTTTAATGTAGTATTCTTCATAATAATTCATATACGCTAACGTCAATAACAAAGTCATCAAGGAAGAGTTTTCTAATATAATTTCTCTTAAAACATGCTCAATTCTACATTTATTTTCAACAAAACAAATTTTTATGTAAATTTTTTTATAAACTCAATATTGTCAATCCCCATTCACAACTCAACTCTCATTATGAAAATACAAATTATTTTTATCTTTTCATCCATATTTTATTCTTCTCTATCTTACCAACTTACCCATAAAAACTGCTCCTAACATCTAGGAAGATTAAAACCACACCAGGACACTTATTTTTATTTGATATATGAATAAGTTCTAATTTAAAAAACAGAAACAAAACATACATACAAACACACAAAATTGTAATTAACATAATTAAAAATAGCTATCATGGCAACACTTATGGACTGGACAAGCACATCTGCCATTAAGAAAAGGAGCGTTGACGGGCTCGTCTCAAATGTGCAGCAACAGTAGCAACCTAAATTCGGCGCCTAGACAAGGCAATTCCACAATTCTTTTCATCTTTTATAGAAAAGGATGAACGCCATGGCGAAAAATGGGTGCCTTGTATGCTGCTCTTTGGTTGCACATTCTGTAGAGGAGACAGTGATGCAAATGCAGCAGGCCAAAGCTGATGGTGCAGACATCATTGAGCTCAGAATTGACTATCTTCACAACTTCAATCCAGACACTCACTTGCAAATTCTTCTCCAGCAAAGGCCACTCCCCATCATCATTACTTACAGGTATTGCATGTTTCACACTCTAATTTGAATTCAACTTGCATTTGGATACTGATGTTGAAGTAACTACGAGGTGGTTTCTGCTCAGTATTCTTTGTGGAGATGTATTTTCTAATGGGTACGTATAGATCTTGTCCGCAAGTCACGGATGAATTTTCGGGCTACTTGACTTAATTTTGTTTTTGATTTGGTAAATTCCCCTTCACCCAATACAACTTGCATTTTGGCATTAATGTTTGAAGTAGATTACAAGGTGGGTCTATTTCAGTCTTCATTCGTGAAATGTAGTTTCTAATGGGTGTTATATTCTGTACTCAAATCATACGGGTGAATTTTGGGGCTGCTAGACACAGATTGTTTTTTATTTGGTTTTGTAAATTTTCCCTTTCCAGACTAATATTCAGCTTCGCTGACATGTTCGAGGGGTATCTCTTCTGTCAAATTCATCTGGAAAGTGCACACTGCTTCAAATCCAGCGAGTTGGATGCTTTGTTTTATCTAATTTCTACACTTTATTGTGTCTCTTGGGGTTTGACCCCGCAGCTATTATGGAAGTGTCCACACCTTTACCACTTTGTTCCACTTGATGTCTTGGGGTATTGTGAGAGATTATAGGAATTGATATGAACAGAATGTTGTGGCAATGGCCCCAAGTCTAATGGGTATCATCAAGTGGGCCAAAAGATTGATGTGCCTAATGACCGGGGTCCCATCCACACTCCCATGTCATCTATTCATGAATATTCATTCACATTGATCCCACTCGCAAAAAGTCCCAGCCTGTGAAGTACCATTCAGTGCAATGGAGGTCTTCGACAATACACTCGGTGAAATTCCATCCATCCTTTTTCAGTTTTTAATTATATTTTTAAACAGGATGTTAGTAAGTTAGTTGGACCGTGGTCTAGCATTAACTTGGTAGGAGTTTACCAACACAAGTCCTAATACAATTCTTAGGGCCAAGTGACACAATCCCAGGGGTTCGATCCTCCCCAGCCAAGAAAAAGGACTTAACCTAACCAAAAACAAGGATGGAATTGAAAAGTTACTGCTATTATATAGTTTTTTTGAGTTTTTCCATGCCCACATACCTGATCTACATCTTGACATCCTAGTTATTTTTTTGTAGGCAGTTGGCTTTTGGAAGAGAGTTTTTTTTTTTTTTTTCCTGGATCGGCTAAATTTTAAGATTGATTGAAGAGATTATGATATGTACATTAACATGGCACAAAGCCAAATAACAGAGATGGACGCATGAATGCTAAATCTATCTATAAAATGTCAGATTTATGTCTTCAGATACAGAATGCCAATAACCATAAAAGCAAAACTTAGACTATTTTATATAATTGGCAACCATCCTCTCGCATACAACAACAATAGGCTGGAGGTAAAAGCTTTTGACACAGTTTTATCCGAAATTATTTTGTCTCATTAATATGGACTGTGGAAGCCTAAAATCTTTTAAAGTTTATATTTAAAATCCAATGTGCTATGGTCATGTGGATGGTTATGACGGTCTATGTTTAAGATAAATTTGAACATTGAATTCCTAAACAAAACAAAGGTTCATAGGTTATAGCAAGTCTATTAGACAAAAGCTGAGCATGAGCTAGATACCAGCAGAGTGCATACTGACTAGCAGATATAAGATAGATAAGATAAGATAAATATATTAAGATACCAGCAAAGCGCATACTGACAACCTGTAGACAGTTCAAGCATCAATGGACTCTGACTGAAATTGCTAGATAGAACTGAGATAATGACGGACTTCCTTGAGGCTTGAGCTGATTGGTCATGACTTGTCTTGCTCTCATCTCCTTGAATCCTCAGTTTATTGCAGAAAGGGAAGTCCCTCCCAGCTAGATATTCTATAAATTGTGCTGTTAAGGATTTTCTTCGGCCTACAATGCCAGAGACTGCAGATTCTCTATTGACTGCCCTACTTCTATGGATGATCTCTTTGCCTCGCGAGTTGACCTCTGATGCCTTTTCTGCATAGTCTTTTACATGCTCATGAACACTAACTTTGATGGTCCAATCTCTCTACCGTAGTCAGCCACCTGCTTGCCTGCAGTAAAATTAATGAGCCCCTGAATCATCACACGGTACTGTTTTGAAGTTTGAATGTTGATGGTTTCATAGTGAATCAATCTTAACCTACGTTGCCGATACGGATATGGGTACAAGTATCGGATACAGGGATACGGTGATTCTTTTATTTGGGGTTTGGATACGGCTGGATACAGCCGTACAAAAATATATATATAAAAAATTAAAAATATAAAAATATAGCCATATAAGCAAAATTAACCACATAATATGCATAGAGGAAACAAAATAACTTCAAATAAGTTAAATAACTACAAAATATATCTTCATAATTCAATGCCAAATATCATAATATTCAATAGTTGAACTTATATTAGTTTTATAACAGGTACATGGTGCAAATGTTACAATGTATGGACAAAAATGAAGACAAATCAACATTCTCATTGTTCACTATATTTGTCTTCGGCTGCAATGTCTTCATCATCATGTGGTCCATTAGAACCACAAGCAGCAACAGTGCCACTCCCACTAGCTCCACTATGCAAGTCGTGTGAAGCATTGTCTAGCTCCGTGTCAAGTAAAGAAAGGTAGGCAACGGAGGCATCTAAATCAACAGCATCTGGGTTTACATCCCACAACTTTGTTGGCCCTTCCTTGTATTGATGTTGTTTGTGTGAGAGAAGACATAAGTTGGAATGCACATAAACCAAATCCTCCGCTTTTTTTGCAGCCAACTTGTTGCGTTTAACTGAGTGGATAAAGCCATAGGTGCCCCAACGCCGCTCAGTTGAAGAAGAACTTGCAACCTATTGAAGCCACAACGTGAATTAGAATTTATAAAAATTAAAAGACTAAAAGTTAAAACTTAAAACAAAACATCGAAAAGGTCAAAAGAATGGTAAAGAAAAAAAATTTAAAAGAAGGATAGAATTTTTATTGCAAGCGGTTGAAGGTGGGTGGATGCTTGCCCATGGAGGTACCACCAAAAGTGAGCGTCCATCTTGTACTTGTCACAAATAGCACCAAGGGAGTGACCCACCGAGGATATGAAATGCACAAACTCTTCTTTGACTTGGTCTTTTACCTCTGGATCAGGGAAGATTTTAGAGAATGCTGCCTTATATCCCTCAGCAACCTCAACATTCCCATATGGTGCAATCCTCTTGGGCAAAGAAAGAATCTTTGCACTGTAGTATTTGGGTGTCAAGGCAAAAGCAAAAAGATGCAATGGGGTGGTCATTTTGTTCCACCTTTCAATGAGATGCGACTGCACTTGAAGAACCTCTCCGTGAGATCTTGCTCTTTGGCATTTATGATGGATCTAATGTTTTCAATCATTGAGTCAATTCCATCATAAATCTCACCCAAACATGGATGATCCATGTCCACATATCTCAACATGTCGATGATGGGCTCAGTAAAACTCAACCAATACTCCACATGTTCCCACCACGCATCATCAAGAATCCACCCTTTCACCTTTGTGACTCTCT
Source organism: Torreya grandis (assembly GCA_037957365.1). Lineage (NCBI taxonomy): Eukaryota > Viridiplantae > Streptophyta > Pinopsida > Cupressales > Taxaceae > Torreya > Torreya grandis. The sequence goes on along the minus strand of JARHVA010003807.1, from coordinate 1,729,003 downwards.
CACTGTTTGCCTGCCTCCATACATCCCAAAGGTTGTTGATGACTATGCTCCTCAATGCCTCACGCACTTTAACAAATCGTTTCAAGACGAGGGTGTGTGAGGCAAATCAAGTCTCAACAACCTAATACAAAATTAAAACAAATAATTAATAAACTTAAAAAAATGTTCAAAAATATAAACACAACAAATTACAAACTTATAAAATAAAATAAAATTAAGAGTTACCTTCAACAACTGCAATTTTGAGAAGGTCTTGAAGATGCCTTGGGATACGTGATGGTTGGTTTTGAACATTTGGATCTCACTCGCCTCCTCATAGATTTGTTTGATCCAGTCACTTTTTGTCCCCAACGTTTGCAACATAAAGTTGAGGGAATAAACGACACAAAGTGTCCAAAATATATGCCCATACCTTGTCTCAACCAACATGCCCGCAACTCTACAATTTTTAGCGTTGTCCGTTACAACCCACTGCCTCAATGGACTCTATCAGGATGTCAACAATGAATTGTGCATCCTTCACTTGCCCTTCATGATCAACGGCCTTCAAAAACATTGCCCTTGTAGGGTTCTCACTGCAATCACATTAATCAATAGCCTATTTGCCGTATCTTTCCATCCATCGAAAATGATGGACGCCCCTGTTTCAATCCATGAATCTTTGATGGGCTTCAGTGCATCTTCAATGTGTTTTTTTTCTTTTGTCAATAAGGTGGTGTGCACCTTTTCATAACCCGAGGTGACAAACCCTTTAGGGGCAATATTGATAGATCTCACCATTTCCTACCAATATGGTGAGCTAACAACATTAAATGACAACCCACATGCGTAAAGACAATGCGCGATGCTATGCTCTGCTATGTCCTTGAATTCATTTTGGAATGCCCTATCCAATGGGCCTACATCTTTTGTTCTTTTGCGACCAAGAGGTGAATCTTCTTCCTCTTTGGCCGCAACGGGTGTAGCAAGAAAGGAGTGTGGGGTCACCATATTAGCACGAGATGGATCAACAGGTGGTGATCCTTTCTTTTTCAAAGGATGCTTCGATCTTTGCCCCACAATGACATCTGCCTCTTTTTGCTCTTTGATGTATGCAAGGATCTTTGCTTGTGGCAAGCCCTTTCCCGGCCTTCCATTTATGCTTGGCCTACCACAAACTTTGATTCTAGTGTCAGAAATCACACACAAATGAGCTTTCACTCGACTATACAAGCTCTTGTATTTATAGTTACAATCTGAGCAAACCCAATGAAAACACCCTCCATCAGGCATCTGTTCTAATACTGTCATATACTTCCAAAGGGGCGTTCGCGGATCAAATTTGGGGGTTATTCCTTGCCCCATCGAACTAGCACTTGCACCCTGAGACATTCTAATTTATGACAAATCCCTATAGCCCCTAGTAAAAGATAAAAAATTGCTGTTAAAATTTAATGGTAAAAACTAAAAAAAAAACAATTGCTATTAAAATTAAAAACATAATCATTGTATTTGGTATTTGTGGAAATAACGGGTAAAATTTAAAAGAATAACAAAAAAAATTAAAATAAAAACTAGTTACAAACAAAACAAAACAAAACAAAAAAAACCATAAATCTAAAACACTTACCTTAAATCAACAAATCTTTTTCCTTGCAAGCTCCTCAAGCTCCTTGGTGCCAAATAGGTTGAAGCGATGGTGTAGGTTTAGCACAAGGAAGGAGTTTCAAGCTTGTGCAATTGAAAAAACAAACAAGAGTGAACAAATGTGCAATGAGAGTGAAAAATGCAATGAAAGAGCAATGTGTTATAAAATTAGTATGAATGCTGCTTTTAGGGTTGGGAATCCACTTTATTTTGTTTTTAATTGTATTTTGAAGTCCACGTATGACTTTTTCAAAGGCAAAATTAAAAAAATTGTTTTTTGCGCTCGAGAGCGTGGGGATACGTCTAGGAAGTGCGCCCGGGTTGCGGATACACCCGGGTACGTCGCCAAAGACATACTCCGGCGTATCCGCAGTAAGTTATATGTAATCTAATTACTTCATTTTATTCCTTTTATTGGCTTCCCATATGTTAAGATCTACGTTACTGGATACACAACCTGCAGGTCTCGATAGTGTGGGAGATATGCCGATGGGTACGGAAGTGCAGGGAGATGCCCAGGGAACGTGCCTGGGCTACGAATACGCCTAGGTACGTCGTGTCTCCCTAGGAGCATGCATGCGTTGCAGATATGCCCAGTTACATCACCATGACATACTTGGGCGTATCCGCAGCCCAGGCACGCTCCCTAGGCGTCTCCCTACGCTCCTCCCATGCTTCCGTATCGATGTACTTGGGCGTATCCACAGTGCAAGCACGCTCCCTAGGCATCTCCCTGCGCTCCTCCCATGCTTTTGTACCCATCTCCATATCTCTTGCGCTACCGAGACCTGCAAGTTGCGTATCCGATAACGTAGATCTTAACATATGGGAAGCCAATAAAAGGAATAAAACGAAGTAATTAGATTACAAACTAACTTATATAGTAATCATTAAATCTAATTTGATAGGTACTCATATAAAATCATAAATATCACCCTCCCATAGAATAATCTTTAGTAATGCTTAGGAATAATACGTATAAAGAGAATGATTGATATACGATTATAGTAGGGTTAGCAAGTAGCGCTTCTCCATCATTTGTTCCTTATATGGGAATTTGATAGTTTGATGAAATATATTTGATTAAGGGTTAATGATCTCACTTGATGGATCATCCAAAAGTGCAAGTTCAAGGCTTTGGTCAGCATTGAAAACATTCTTAGGGTCTCTGATGTATTCTTTAATAGCATAGAGAATAGAATTCATAACATTTCATCACATACATACATATTGAACATGAAACGTATGACAAGATGAAACCCCTTGGTGGCATTTTTTCAAAACTATCATTAATATGGAGCTTGTACTAATCAAGTCTTCATAACCACTACTTCATTTTTTACTTTAAAAAATATCACAAAGTCTTCACTATTGAATCTACAAAATGTACTAAGTACTAAAATGCTCTTTACAACCCATCCAATCGCCTACATTACTGGCCTCATTGTAGCAGTGTGGTAATGAAATTGATGCAAACCTTGATCTTTAACCCCATAGCCTTATTCAAATAACATCAAGGCATGAATCGGATTATGTATTCATGGCATCAATTATATTTAAGAATCTCCTTCAACCGGAAGGTCACAAATAACTTTATACAAGGCATCAATTATATTTAAGAATCCATAGGCCTTTGACAAACACTTCAAACTCGATGTTATCGGAAGTTCGGTTGCAGTGGATAGCATAACAGTAAATCATCTTCCCCTCTGCATTCTCATGTAGCTTTCCATCAATATTTGTAGGGCTTGGACAGAATATGATCAGAAATTTGATCATGTTTATCATCCATCTCAGTTGGTATTACAACCAATTGTCAATAATGTGTAATTTGTGAAAAGTTGAGACCTAGAAATTGCTATTTTTTGTTGTATGGGCTAAAACAATATATGTTTTGTTTCACAACTAATTTTTAATTACATATTTGGATTCCCCTCGAAAAATTAGACAAGCTAAAAAAAAATGGCATGGCGTTTCGAGGTCGTATGCAAAAGTCATGACCATTTGAAGTTGGCATACTCTAAGCTCCGGGATCTCTCGGGACCTCGCTTGTTCAACTCTAGAGCTTGGACTGTTGGACTCTAGAGCCAGCCAAGACCATGGGAATTTGAAGTGTTTTTTTGACATTTTAGCTTTTTAGTGGTTCATTTTAGGTGCTAGGTGGATTCCATCCATATGGGAGCTTATATACAGGGCTTAGAAGGCAGATTACAAGAGATAGATGCACAAAAAGATGAAAGAACATGAGGTGTATTACTTCAATTTCCAACTCTTGGACTTCTTGAATGCGTCTAAGAGGTATTCTTGTGTATAATGAACTTATATTCAGAAGGGGAGAACAGAGGAGCAGAGACAGATCATAAACAAGTGCAATGAGATGCATTTTACTTGGTGTTTAACTCTAAATTGGATAAGGGGGATTATCCTATCCTTTGTGGTGTAAGGGTCAAGAATATAGAAAAAACAATGCACAAGGGTGATAATTAGATCTACATCAGGGCAATTGGGTGCTAAACTCAGATATAAGCATATACTGAGTTTATTATGTTGAGTATAGTTTAAATATAGAAATTACAACTAAGCTATGCATGGCAACAACAAAGAAGTAATATACTTAGCTGGTTTTGATGCTCACATAGTGTTGGATCTGGAACAGAAAAGAACAAGCTAGGAGACGGTTCTAGAACAGTCGTCAGATTCTGGGTCTGTCGCTTCTGGTGCTCTGGACACTAATGTCAGCCTGGGATGGTTGCGTCGACGTTACTGTATGGGTTCCACGCAAGTGTCTTGTACGAAATACTTACTAAAAAGAGATGCGACCACTTAAATGCTTATGGGTTTTACTTTGCCTTTGCTTTGGTGCATTTAGATCTGGGTCATGGACTATCTTTCCTTATGAATTTGCAAAACCCAAGTTCTTCATCTTCATGGGGAAAAATGGGTTATTGGGCACACGATGTCGAGCTGACCCCAAAGATCGTTTTGTTAGTGGGCGTTGTCTACATACCAATACTCCAAAAGAGGGCCTTAGACTCATGTTGTTCTCCCCTACGTGTTGGCTTATGGGTGAACATGCAATATTATGCAAAGCAAGTACAACAGTGACCTAGCTTGTAACTTGGCAAATCAGGGTCTTGGGTTGCTTGTTTATTACTTCAGATTTGTAAATGTGTTGTACCTATGATTGGTGTGGAAATAGAGAAGCTTTCTTTAGTTGAATGCTTGATAGAGTGCTTTTAATAAGTTGCCTTGGTCTCTTTGGTCTTTTGCTAGGTATTGCCAGTGAGGAATGAATGAGGGTTGATCTTGTATTTATATCAATCCCTTTGAAAAAGTAATTCGCATTAAAACACTTAGGCCGACCATTATGATACGTTTTATTTGTAAATTGGTTGACTTTAGGGCATTGGACACTTGCATCGGGTCAAGACATTAACGTCGCTACTAGTACTTGTCCCAAATTTTAGTGTTCATGGAGTAGAAAAGTAGGTACAGGTTCAGAGCTTGCAGAGTTGGAAGACAAATACATTGTTAAGGTGTGGAGCTAAAAGCTTCAACTGTTTGCAGACACAAGGAAGGATGCTGAAGAACCAGAGCCACCGGCGTCGGTAGTATGACCGACGTCGGTTAGATGCAGTGGAGAAGGAGACCGGCGACGGCAGGGAGTCGGCCGACATCGGCAGCACCAGACAAGCAGGGACCGGCGTCGGTCGCCTGTGCGGTCCAGAACTGTTCGTTGCACGAACAGTTAGTTAGTTGAACCGAGTGTTTGCATGCTAAGGGGCTAATTTAAGTCGCGGGCTGTGTGTCTAATTTTAGTAGTCAGAGTTCTATTTTTGTAACCATGGGATTCTATTTAAAGACCCATAAGGCATGTATTGTAAATTAATTCAAAGGCAAGTAAGAGCATTGAAGCAAGCAAGGTCAAGGAGATCTACAGGTGTAAGGTCAAGGAGATCAGTTGAAGCATTCAAGGAGGGATAGCAACTCAGGCTTTAGAGTTGTTGTGTTGAGCAAGAGAGAGAGGGAAGAAGGTCTTGAGGTGTGGCAAGCCTTTGAGGTGGAGGAAGAAGTGGCATCTTCCTTATTGTATTTTCTTCTAGTAATATTTAATACAAGAGTGTGTATTGTCTCTCAAATTTTTTGCTGTCTCAAGTTTCTAGCTACTTTATCATTCTGGTATAATTTCGTGTTTAATTGCATATAAGAAAGTAATTAATTGTGCTCTAACTGGTAGAGCTAGAGATCCCCTGACAAGTGGTATCAGAGCTACGGTTTGCAGGAAGCAGGGTATTGTTTTTGATTACAGGTCATTCACAGGGTTTTCTAATTGAGTGGGAGTTCAACAATGGCAGAAGAAAGTAAGCTACGAATGGAGAAGTTTAACGGCAAGAATTATCAACATTGGAGGATGCAGATTGAGGACTATCTGTATCAGAAGGATTTATACTTACCGTTGGGTGGGGTTGCATGCAAACCACAGATATGAAGGATGAAGAATGAAATGTTCTTGATCGGAAGGCTCTAGGTTCCATAAGGTTGAGCCTTGCATCGTCTGTGATTTCCAACTTATCACAGTGTAAGACAACGGAAGAGTTGATAAAGTCCTTGGCGAATTTATACGAAAAGCCCTCGGCTTCTAATAAGGTATATCTTATGAAGCAGCTATTTACTTTGCAAATGCAGGAAGGTGGATCGGTACATACTCATCTCAGTGATTTTCATGATTTGGTAAACCAACTAGCTTCAGTCAATATTGTTTTTGATGATGAGGTAAAGGCTCTCTTGATTTTATGTTATTTGCCTGAAAGTTGGGACGGTTTGGTTATGGCAGTAAGTAATTCTGCATCTGCTTCTAAAATCTTAAAAGTTGATGATGTTGTGAGTGTGATCTTGAATGAGAAAATACGCAGGAGAAGCATAGGTGAATCATCAAGGAATGCTCTAAGTGCAAAAAGCAGGGAAAGGCAAAGGGAGAAGGTTGAGCAAGGGAAATCAAGGTCGGGAAGGAGATCCGAGTCCAAAGGTATTACCTGCTGGTTTTGTGGAAAGAAAGGACATACAAAGGAGTGTTGGTTGAGAGATAAAAAGAATCAACATGCAGGTATGGAAGAAGCAAATGATGCAAATATTGTGATGCAGGATGCTCTCATACTTTCTTCAGATAGTCAGGTAGGATCATGGATTTTAGATTCTGGTTCATCTTTTTATGCATCCCCAAACAGAGATTTGTTCTATGAGTATGAACAAGGAGACTTTGGAGTGCTCTATTTAGGGGATGGTACGCCTTGTCAGATAGTTGGCAAAGGAAAAGTGCAGTTGAGATTGCAGATTGACACCACATGGGTGTTGAAAGAGGTCATGCATGTTCCAATTCTGAAGTAGAGTCCGATTTCTGTAAGAAGGTTGGGAGATGAGGGATGCACAATAACCCTCACAGCGGATTCTTAGAAGGTTACCAAGGGAGCACTTGTTCTAGCAAGAGGTAAGAAAGTAGATACTCTTTATCTATCTACTTGTATTACTGATTCCACTTCTGGTGTAGATTCGAAGATGTGGCCTAATAGGCTTGGTCACAAGAATAGGAAGGGAATGAAAGTTCTTGATTCAAAAGGTATGTGTTCAAATTTGGAAAACATAAATACAGTTCATTGCAAAAAGAGAAAATTTGATGCTTTTGACAGAAACAAAGAAGCCTTGGTGTTTATGGAGGAGATGAAGGACAGAGATCAGTCACAGGGGCTGAATAAATCTGAGCAGGGCAGCATGGACAGAGGTTTGATCTAAGAAGAGCTCGCGGATGAAAATTTCATCACTTATAGGAACACACAGACACCGATGTCGGTAGCTTGGCACCGACGTCAGTCATCCAGATACCGACATCGGTCATGTGCAGACCAGCAGGGTTGGTAGGTTGGACTGGAGAAGTCCGACATTGGTCATAAGGACCGACGTCGGCAGGAGGGACGCCGGCGTCGGCCAGGGAAACAACGTCGGCAGTCAGGGTCAGTGCAAGGAACCGACATCGGTCGGGAGCAGACTGGGAGATGGCCTAGATCGGTCACTGGAACGGATGTTGGGTGAATTAATAAGTCTCAAACACCCATGTGGAGGTCAGGAAAGGTATGTGAACCTCATATTCGTTGTTCACCTTCTTTATATTGTTTACTGATAGTCATGAACTAGGAAGATGGAAGAAGCAATGCAGGTAGAATCTAGAAACAATGGGAGCTTGGCATGGATGAGGAGTGTGTCCTTGGAGAACCAAACAGGTATTTGTTGGTAGTGTTGTCAGCTGGAAGGAAGCACTGGATAGAGGGATGGATTCTCGTTTTAGAGAAGAGAGTGGATGGACACATGAGACAAAAGACTATGGTATATGGTCCTGAGTACGCTGCAGAACAATGGAGGTTTGACCATTGTATTTTATCTTTACCAGGTTGGATAATATTAGCTACATTATCCTGTTACTGTATTGTGTTACTTGTTGCAGGGTTTCATATACAGGGAGTTTTTTGAGCTAAGGGTAGAGTTGGTTCAGAAGTATGTCATGGAGAATTTGGGAGCAGCAAAATTCTTGTGGCATAAGAGACAGGTATAGCATCACAGGTTTGCGTGGTGGTTGGTCTTCAAAAGTGACGCTGAAAACGGATACAGAGCCTAAGCAACAAAATAGATGGTGTACAGGTATAGGTACAGTTGCAGCTGTTTATCTCCAAGTGGGAGATTGTTAAGGTGTGGAGCTAAAAGCTTCAACTGTTTGCAGACACAAGGAAGGATGCTGAAGAACCAGAGCCACCGGCGTCGGCAGTATGACCGACGTCGGTTAGATGCAGTGGAGAAGGAGACCGGCGACGGCAGGGAGTCGGTCGACGTCAGTAGCACCAGACAAGCAGGGACCGGCGTCGGTCGCCTGTGCGGTCCAGAACTGTTCGTTGCACGAACAGTTAGTTAGTTGAACCGAGTGTTTGCATGCTAAGGGGCTAATTTAAGTCGCGGGCTGTGTGTCTAATTTTAGTAGTCAGAGTTCTATTTTTGTAACCATGGGTTTCTATTTAAAGACCCATAAGGCATGTATTGTAAATTAATTCAAAGGCAAGTAAGAGCATTGAAGCAAGCAAGGTCAAGGAGATCTACAGGTGTAAGGTCAAGGAGATCAGCTGAAGCATTCAAGGAGGGATAGCAACTCAGGCTTTAGAGTTGTTGTGTTGAGCAAGAGAGAGAGGGAAGAAGGTCTTGAGGTGTGGCAAGCCTTTGAGGTGGAAGAAGAAGTGGCATCTTCCTTATTGTATTTTCTTCTAGTAATATTTAATACAAGAGTGTGTATTGTCTCTCAAATTTTTTGCTGTCTCAAGTTTCTAGCTACTTTATCATTCTGGTATAATTCTGTGTTTAATTGCATATAAGAAAGTAATCAATTGTGCTCTAACTGGTAGAGCTAGAGATCCCCTGACAGGACACTTGCATCGGGTCAAGACATTAACGTCGCTACTAGTACTTGTCCCAAATTTTAGTGTTCATGGAGCAGAAAAGTAGGTACAGGTTCAGAGCTTGCAGAGTTGGAAGACAAATACATTTTAAGCATTCTGGACAAGAGATAAGGCTTGGGTCATCAACATAAGACAGTCAGACTAAGAGATATAGGCCAAGGGACATAAAATAGAACAAATGCGAGACTTGCGGAAGTGGTAAATGTCAAGAATTGAGAAGAATAACTAAGGTTTGAGTTTGCCAAGTGTATAAGACTGAGGTGCTATATAATTCATAAATATCATCTACATTTGCCCCCTTAATTTAGTAATGAAATTGTTAGTTTAAAGGAAAGAAATATGTACCTGGGTGTGTAAAACACACCTTGTCTTTGCGTGTGCTGAACTTGAATGCTTTGTTGGTGATTGACCTGCAACCAAGAGCATGTTACAGTATATAATCAATGCATATAATTTGGGTTGAAAGTACTTAAAATAAATTGAAATTGAAAGAACAAGGTTTAGGAGTACACTTGCGTGTCGATGTAACTGTCTTGCCTATTGACAAGTTGATTTGAAAAAGATGTATCATTGTAAGGCTCTGAAATTGAGATTATGATAAATATAGATAAAACCTTTAAAGCACATATATCCAAGGAGATACAGATAGAGAGAGAGAGAGATTGGAAGGCACATGCCCCCAACCTTGGAGCAAAAGTGAGTTGCCACCTAGTAGTTGAGATTAACTCAATCATGCAGCGCAATGATACTTATAACCTGGTGAGGCTGGATGATACAATCAAGTCCATCCCGAAAAATTGGTAAGATTGAGTGATTTGATCATCTCAACCATATCAACAACAAATCAACTACTGCAGTAGATTGGCTCAATAAAGTCCTTAAAAGTTTTTGGAGTATCAGTACAAAAAAAAGTCTGTGATGTGGTAACAGTCCATAAAAGAGTTTTGGAATCTGAAACTAATTTGAATTTTGCGATATTAGGTGCACATTGCATAGCAAATGCACCTTAGATATGTCTAATGTTGAAATTATGTATAACAATGGTACCAATGTATAGAATTCTACCACAATTGTGAATTTGAATCATATAATTGTATGCTTTGGCCAATTCGGATAACTGTGTAAGAGTGGAGAACATGCTTCCAAAGCATATCCCCAGTTTATATGCAGACATTTAAAAATTGATATAAGTATCATTGTGGAGAACATGTTTCCAAAGCATGCCCCCACTATGATCTAGAGATGTTGAATACTGAATAGGCATGTAGAACATGCTTCTAAAGCATGCCCCCATTGAATCTAAAAACTATAAATATGTGGAAGCCATGCCCATATGACATGCCCCACTGAATCTGAAAATTGATACAAATACTCAATATTGAATAAGTGTGGAGAACATGCTTCCAAAGCATGCCCCTATTGAATCTAAGAACTGATATACATACCATATATTGAATGAGTGTGGAGAACATGCTTCCAAAGCATGCCTCCATTGAATCTGAAAACTATGCCAAGTGTGGAGAACATGCCTTTCTGACATGCCCCCCTTTGAGGTGAGAGAAAGATAAGAACTAGTAGTTACCTCTCCTCAAAAGGATAAGACAACTATATAATTTGTGAATGTAACCATGTAGCATACAAAAAAAACATGTCTAGGTAGATATAACATTGAATTGCATAGAACCTATGTGATCACATGAAGGCCTAAGATGCATGATAAGGATCATAACAACATCTGGATAGTAACAACACGAGCTCAACAAGCAAACAAACACACACACAGGGGCATTCAAAAGCAATTCAAAAGGCAATGGTCCAAGGAGACCGCAAACAAGGGGCATAATCAAATGCTGCACAATCAAAGGGACATTACTTAGTCGAAAGTCCACAAAAGTAAGGATGACATATTCAAATGTCCATAAAACAAACAATGACATATGCAAATGTCAATGAAAGCATACATAGGTACAGGGGCTGCAAGCAAATAAGCATATTCAAGTCTTCGAACAAGGAATACAATAGCAAGGCAAGACACTCAAGGGGGTGCATAAAGTAAAGTATAAGCAACCAACATAAACATGTCATATTAGCCCATGGATTAAGTGTTAAGAACAAATGTCAAGTGCATAGCATATCAAGTACCTTGTGTAAGATATAATCATGGATAAAAGCATGTGTAAGTATATATATAAGCTCAAACATGATAATGTAGTATGATCATCGAATCATATAACTTGTGTGTATCAAGATCAAAAAAGCGGATGCCCCTAATGTCTACATGACATGAGTAGAGGGAAGACCCAGCATCCGAAATAAGAATAAATTATGTATTTGTGTATGCTTGTATCACACTCAAATAAAAGTGTGACACACATGTGTGTATGTAGAAGTAACTGAATAAGCGAATACTGGAGTGGGACCTTCCATTGCATTCGGTAACAGAGTATGCAATCCTAATTGTGTGGATTTTCCAACAACACCAATAGGGAGTGAGATACAAATCATAGTTATGGCATGAAATATCCCATTTATTATGCTATTGTGCGTTGGAAAATCATTTTGTTCATGGAATCCATTGACATGGAACTAAAACATAGATACCAAGGAGCCAATAGAACATGTAGGTGTCAAAAATGTTTTTGATTTTTTTGGTATTTTTGGAATATATGAAGAGGAAAGATCATCCTATGCTCTCATCCAAAGGATGGTCATAGGTATCTCGCGACTTAGAACCTGGTGCAAGGAATCTGTGGTACTGCCAAGGAGCATGTGTAGATGCAATATTTGTCACTCTAGTATCTGTGATGCTCTGTGTATGTATAATAGGACTTTGTGGTCATGAAGGGATAGTAGGAGTAGTAGGGGTTCCTGGGACCCATCTCTGTGTTCTATGTGGCTTCTTTGAAATAATAATAGTAGAAACATGTTTAGGTGTTTAGGATGTCTAAATATGATACATATTATAAAATATTTCAATCTAATAAAACTTGCAATTTAGTGGTTATGAAGTAATTACCGCATGCAATGAAATCTAGATGGAAATAAGAAAGCTTGACCATAATGATCATGTGGTAATAGGACTGCTGATTTTGTAACTACCTTTGAAATATCTATAAAAATGTCATGTGAATCTATATGTATCTGTTTAGGTACCCATATATGCTTTGTAGATTCACCTTCTCCCCATGTCTCTATATGAAGGCCTTGATCAACCAATGGCTCCTCGGTGGGATCAGTGTGGGAGAGATCAGTCTTGGGAGAGAGTACACTAGGAGGGCTTCTACTAGTGGTCGTCGTCTGTGAAGGTCAATGGACCATGTGTTCCTCACAAGGAGCAACATGGGATGGCTTGACCCTCTTAGACAAGGCTCTAGGAGAAGTATGTGGAATAGGTGTAGATATGTCTTTTCGATATGCAATGATTCCTCGATCGGCTAACTGTATAAGCTTTTGCTCAAGAGCAAAACACTTATTATCTCGATGTTCGTTAATATCATGGTAAGTACACAAGTGTTGTTCTTTTGCCTTTTCAAATTGGTGTGGTGGATAAGGTGAATTAAGAGGGATTGTTATCATTCGTTTGTTCAACAAAGTTCGCAATATGTTATGTGGTCTGTAGTGTCCCTTTTAGGGCAGAATTAGAACCAAACGGCTTTCCCAACAAACCCTAACAATAAATGCAATTTTTTGATTCTTTTTCAATCAAACCCTAAGCAAATGCAAATTTTAGAATTCTGGAAGTGCCAATTAGGGCACAAAATTAATGTTTTATTTACCAAATAATTACCAATAAATCCAGAAATATTACAACAAATAATAGTCCATTCAAATCTGATTTTTATCCCAATTTAATGGCTGGAAAAATATGATAAAAATACCTTAAATGTCTTGATGCCTTCAAATTGAAGTTAGGCTTGAATTAGCCTTTAAAATGTCACTACAAACCCCAAGAGGAGGTTTGTTGCCCTCCTTACAAGTTTGTTGCTCTCCCTTGATAGTACATTGCCCTTCTAGGGCTCCCAAATCAGCTCGCTAGCCTCCCAAACATGTTCATTACTCTTCCTTGATGCCCCTTCTGCTACATGAACCTGAAAATGGTGTTCAATACACCTCAACGGATCACTGATACCCTATGCAACCTTTGAAAATAAGGCTACCCAGTTGAAAGGTAAGGGCTTTCGTCCTTTAACCTTCTAATGAAGGTTTCTGTCTTCAATAGATGAAGTCAAGCAAATCGTGTTTAAACTTGTGATTTTAATTCATAAACATAACATGAGTCTTCAAAAGAAACTCCTCTTTCCCTTTTATATCCTTTCCGCAAAGGGGTGCGTTCCACTTGGAGGGAAAATTCAAATAATCAAAAAACAACTTCGTTAGAAATTCACTTAAGGGCTAATCTTGTACATGACCCCTAAAAGTCCCTTTTTAAGTCAAAAATAGAAAGGAGTTGCCGACATACACTTTTGGCAACTAAGGCATATTATTACTTTTATTTAAAGTATTTAAAAATATTTTTTATTTTAATAATAATATTATTTTATTTTTATAAAATGAGACATTACAGTCCTTCCCTCTTGAAATTGCTTGTCCTCAAGCAATGCTGTTTTCCACTACCTGGATCCCAAACCCACCTTTGGGATTTGTAATCCCAAACACTTGCTTCATGGCATAAAACAACTTGCATGTAGACTGAAAACAGTTCATAACAGCCACAAACCCCCTTTCATCTCATCCCCTTCAGCATTAGGATGGCTGGGTTGATTATACCTAATATTGGACATCTTCTACTAACATTTTCATGCAAGAAAACTCTCCCAAAATACACAAATCCATAGTTATTCAAGACTGAAAACAACACATGATGTAGACCCGTGATTTAGAAATCATTGCATACTTGGTGACTCTTCAAAGATCTGAATTTTGAATTTCCTCACAAGCGTTTGCAATGTTGCAGGGTGTATTCTCCACCATTTTTGGACGTGCACATGGAACAAATGCATTAAGAAAAATAAGATTGTTTTAACAACACTCTTTCAATCACTTCATCATGCCTTATAGACATGATATCAAACCCCCTTCTATGGTTTGCATTTTCCTTACACTTTCTGCTTCTAAAATAGATTCCCAAGGGTTCATTATGTTGTCCTAAGCATGGCTATAGCATGGCATTTTCTTCTTCAAAATCAAACCTGTAGCAGCTGGAAACTCACTTGTGTCAGCTACAAACACCTTCATAATGACAAGGGGTGGGAAACATATCTCCCATGTGACAAGATTTACCTTTATGGCAGTAACATTTGGGTGGAACCAACTGGAAAGGTGAATAACAGCAGTCCAAAAATTATAAACAGCTCTCATAACGACTCTTGGGTCAAGGTGTTTGTTACTCATAACCATTTTTGTGATCTCCTAAACTGTACCTCTTGACAAACAACATGGAATAAAATGCACGTGGGCTGTACAATGGTTGTAACAGTCATAAGTTACTCAAAATTCCTCCCCAAACAACGATGTGTTAGTTGGAAAATTTGTACTTGAGGACCCCATATGGTGAACCCTACAACACACGATATCGAGCAAAGAGTTCCTCTTCATATCATGACTGTTACACTATGTTTTCCCATTTGCAATTTGATTTGCAAGGGCTGGAAATGATCTTGTAACAACTGTACATGCCTTAGTATTGACCAAAAAGGTTGGCAAGTAACTGGAAGCTCTTTTATGACTGTCACAACAGTCAGTAAAAGGAAAGTACAGTAGCTGTCATAGCGAAAAACTTTCACAGTTTTACTTAACGTGTTAGAAGCAATTGCATTCTTGGCTTGATCCATCATGATAGACAATTCCCAATCTCTATGAAGGGTAGAACTATAACAAAAAGTAGTCATTCTGAAAAAGATATCAGCACCTACATTTCTATCCCTTTTAATAATGGAATCACAATTTTGGATTGCCCTTACCCCATTATATGGCTCACTATGTAGATCCAAGGGAGACTTCAATTCCTTGTAATCTATCCCCTTGTAAGCTTTTTGTATTGCATCCTGATGCATGCCTTGAGCACTAATGACTTGGCCCAAGTATGTGGCATCAAACTCCCATGTAGAAATTTTGGCATGTCTATCGATTTTGGGCTGAGTATCATCATGATGTTACTACTATTCTAAAACTTCAGATCTGAAATTTATCATGTGATGAGCTGCCCAAGGGACTTGACCTCCTCTAAAAGCTCTTCCCATCTTTACCGTGACCACTTGAGGAGCTCCATTGGCTATGTCTCGATGTACAACTTCTTTGTCATCAAATCTGAATTCCATTTCCATGGTTTGAGACTTTCGAGTGAATTTGCCGAGAGAATGCCATCAGTGTACCCCAAGCACTAAATCTTCCTTTCCAATATCAACAACATCGAAATCCTCATTTACGTTATGCCTTCCCAAAGAAAGATTGAGCTGCTGGATTCTTTTTATGCATAGGATGAAGAAATTATTAGCAATACAAATATTGGAATTAGAAACTCTATCCTCTCTAAATTCCAAGATATCACCCGAATCCCATGCTTCCCTTTCCAAAATAGGAATTGTTAACATACCCTTGATACCTCCATCCGTGTGACTCAAAGTTTTCCTCTTAAATGCATGCTTATTAGTTGAATTAACAACACTATGAGAGAAGAATGTTGTTGTCCTATCTAGCATACCATGGATCATGACTAGAGGATGGTCATCTCCAATCTTCAACACACAAGCAATCAAAGCGTGGACATCAAATCTGAAATCATCAACATTATTCTGAATTTATTGGCCCCAATTTTGAGTTGTCTCTTTTACTTTATCGTCCTTTTTAGCATGTTATTCATGATGACAAAAATATTGCAGCGACATAGGAGGGAGCAAGAAATATGAACTATGATTATCGCTATCATTCCTCGGGCTGTCAACAAAAAGTCATTCCTCCTTGGGTAAAGCGGGGTTTGTGGAGATACCTCCAACCCTTCTGTCTTTGTGATTCCCAATATTTTCTTCAAACGTGTCTCTCCACAATGCTGTTTTGAAAATCCATCTCATATGGTAATGGCTCAATCATTGAAATACTTGGAAAATGGAGGGGACTTCTTGGAAAAGATCCTCTTTCCATTTGGTACCCTTCATCTTATCCTCATTGTTAGAATGATTCTCATGATGATCAAGATATTGTAAGGACATAGTATGATGGTGATACAAAAAATCCTTGCTATGAAGCTAATCAAATTGCTTACCCTTCTCTTTAAATTTTTTTTGTTGTCTTGAGTGAATGGCTGCCAACTTTGCCTCTTTCACTCTTTTTAGCCAATCATCACACCTTCTGTGGGTCCTTATCACATCTTTCGTGCTTGCTTGCAAGGTGGCTGGTTGGTTTTCTTTCAATCCCAGGATCATTAAATTTTACCTCACATATGAAATTTATGCCCTTCCTTTCCGGTGAACTCTTAGGGCAATCAACCAATGGCGTTTCCTCTTCCAAGATTTCTTATGTGGCTTCCTCATTCCATTGCTCCTTTGTAGGGTTTTGGAATTCAGACCTTGAATTTCCCGTTTTCTCTTCTTCTACCCTAATACTTTGTACATTCGAATCCATATCTTTCCCTTTGGAGGGCTCTTCATTTTCAATTTGCATGGCGGATTCCTCTATGGGCAGCTTGATCTTTTGTGGTGATGAAGTATTCATCACTTTTGCTGGTTCTTTTTCTTCTTCTAAGAGAGACTCTGGAGGTGTAAGGCTTAACCCTACAAATTTTATCCATCCTTGGGACCCATTGCCCTTGGTTCTCTCTAAGATTCTTGCATAGCTTGCAACATCTCTTCCATGGCTTCCAGTGTTGTCTTCATCTTTCTGTCACTACCCTGCATGAAGAAGAGTCTGCAAACAACTCGCTACCCATAGTTGGCTAGAAAATGACTCTGATACCACTGTAGTGTCCTTTTTAGTGCAAAATTAGAACCAAAGGGTTTTCCCAACAAACCCTAACAATAAATGCAATTTTCTGATTCTTTTTAAATCAAACTCTAAACAAATGCAAATTTCAGAATTCTCGAAGTGCCAATTAGGGCCCAAAATTAATGTTTTATTTACCAAATAATTACCAAAAAATCTAGAATTATTACAGCGAATAATAGTCCATTTAAATTTGATTTTTAACCCAATTTAATGGCTGGAAAAATATGATAAAAATACCATAAATGTTTTGATGCCTTCAAACTGAAGTTAGGCTTGAATTAGCCTTGAAAATGTCACTACAAACCCCAAGAAGAGGTTTGCTTCCCTCCTTAGAAGTCTACTTCCCTCCCTAAACAGTTTTTTGTCCTTCTAGGGCTCCCAAATCAGCGCGCTAGCCTCCCAAACCTATTCGTTACTCTTCCTTGATGCCCCTTCTGTTGCATGAACTTGCAAATGGTGTTCAAAACACCTCAATGGATCACTGATGCTCTATGCAACCTTTGAAAATAAGGTTGCCAGCTGAAAGGTAAGGGTTTTCGTCTTTACTTCAGCGTTCCAACAAAGGTTTCCATCTTCAATGGATGAAGTCAAGCAAATCGTGCTTAAACTTGTGATTTCAATTCATAAACATAACATGAGTCTCCAAAAGAAACTCCTCTTTCCCTGTTATATCCTTTCCCTTTTATAAAGAAGTTAAGGGCTAATCTTGTCTACGACCCTTGAAAGTCCCCTTCTTAAGTCAAAATAGAAATGAATTGTCGGCATATTCACTTTTGACAACTAAGGCATATTATTATTTTTATTTAAAGTATTTAAAAATACTCTTTATTTTAATAAATTTTTATTGTTATTTTTATAAAATGGGACATTACATGGTCTATCTCGGTACCAATCAAACTGAAGAGGCTGCCGTTTGGTAGAAGTATATGGTCTAGTTGTGGGAGATATTCTGTAAGCATGTTCCTTTCCTTTGTTCAACACCCTTATCGTTTGTTTTGACATATATTGTTGGTTGTGCAGAAGGTGTTTGAATTGGTTTATGATCTTTTGTAACTTGTTTATTTGCCTTGAAGACATGATTTTTATCATGCATTATTTTTGGTGAAGAGATACGCAAGTTGGTTTGAGTACTCATTGGAGCGCATGCATATTTGTGAAAATCCCAATATAGGCTCTCGAATGAAGCAAAGGGCTTATGCAATGCTCTTTTTCTGAGTGGAGAAAAAAGACCTCTACTAAATATAAATTGTATTTCCAAATCTAAGGGTGTATAAGTTAAGGAATACAAGGCATCCTTAAATCGAATAATATGGTCTTGTATAGGCTTATTTGCAATTTGTTTCAATGTTTGCAAATGTTTCAATGGTAACTTAGGTAAAGTATAATGATGAAAATGCGATAGAAACACATCTTCAAGTGTTTTGAAAGTTGATAATGAACCATTTGGAAGACTATAAAACCAATCAAGAGCCCCTTGGGTTAAGTTACGATGAAAAGCCTTTAAGAGCAAGCTTTCATTTTGGGCCCATTGTTCAAATGAATGTATGTATTGTTGCAAGTGAATAGAAGGGTCCCCTTGACCATTGAAGGAGAAAAACTGAGGCATAATAAAGTGTGAAGGATAAGGATGCTCAAATACGCTCCTAACAATAGGTTTCTTGGTTAATATATTCTCCTCAAGAATAGCCTCATGAGAAGAAATGTGCAGTTTAAGAGTTTTGACTTGTTGCAAATCTCCCATGATAGTCAGGATAGATAACATGTCATAAGAAGAGGTTGAAATTTTTGCTAGTGGGTGTAAATTACCATGCACATGAAACATAGGAATAATTGAATTTGTTTCACTATTGAGGGTTGAATGATCACATGTTTTTATTTCCCGTTGCAAGGAGGTATTTATGGTTAAAGAGGTAAGTATCTCATGTCGGATTGCACGGAGATTGGTACCAATTTCATTAAAAATCTTTGGACATTGAACGGATATTTCATTTGCAATCATTTGCTCTTTTGTGTCAGAAAGTTCAAAGGAGGGAAGGCAAGAAATACTTTCTAGGTCATTTGTAACATTAGGAGGAATGCAATGTTTACTTTCGGTTTTACTGTCTAAAGGAGGAGAAGATGCAATGCTAGATTTGATTCTCTTTGTCTTACAAGGCTTGTTTTTTGCAAATGATACATGGAATATACTTGGGAGCTTATTTGTGTCCTCCAACAATGTATGTTTTGTAAGTACTTCCTTATGATGGTTATGTGCACTCTCATTTTTGTTCTCAAGCAAGACAATGAAAGATATAGGACATGTATGTTGTTCATCACAAACTAGGGGGGAAGAACAACTTTGACTATTTGCATTTGAATCCTCCAAAGGGGGAATATAATTTTCGACATTAATATTAGTTGGAGAAGAAGGTACATACTTGATTTCATCAACGTGTTCACCATGAGAGATAGGGGAGGAACATGCAATGTCTTCGACATTTGCATTATTGGAAGGGGAGGAAGGACACTCACTTTGTGAAGTAACTAAAGGTGTGCATGCAATATATTGATTTTGAACATTATGAATGCTATCAGTTGGTGTATCTGGTACCTCTTTATCATTGTAAAATAAAGGAATAAGACCAGTGTCATAACCAAGAGGGGTGTCATTATAGTAATACCCAAAAGTAGAAAGGTCATAATCACCATCTTGATTATTGAGATTTGCATTTGTATCATTGATTTTTTCATTATCATAGTTGTAAGAAAACATGGCTTTGTTTTGTGTTTCGTGTTCTTCTAGGTCCTCAAATGCAATACATTGATCATCGGATGGATTAAAATAATCATTAAAAGGGTGATTCCTTGTATAGAGTTCTACTAGTGAGGCCATAAGGTTTGCAATTTTCAGTACAACTATGAAGCACACAACTAGTAGGGCCAAAACAAAGATATAACTACGCATCCCTAAGCTATGCTCGTATAAGTAAGAGAGAAATCAGATCTAAAAATAAAATACAAAAATTTGAAATTAATTTTTTTGAATAAGATGAAAACCCTAATAGGCAAACTAGGGTTTTGGTTCAACAAACAGATGATAGGTTCACCAAATGTATAACCCTAAATTGGCTAAGGGGGATTATCCTATCATTTGTGGTTTAAAGGTTAAGAATATAGAAATGACAATGCACAAGGGTGATAATCAGATCTACAACAGTCCAATTGGGTGTTAGACTCAGATATAAGCATATACTGAGTTTATTATGTTGAGTATAGTCTAAATATATAAGTTTATTATGTTGAGTATAGTCTAAATATATAAAGTATAATTAAGCTATGCATGAAAATGACAAAGAAGTAATATACTTAGCTGATTCTGATGTTAACACAGTGATGGATCTGGAACAAGCAAGAAATAGGCTGGGAGATGGTTTTGGAACAGTTGTCAGATTCTAGATCTGATGCATTTTGGCACTTTGGGCACTAACATCAGCCTGGCATGGTTGCGTCGACGCTACTGTCTGGCTTCGATGCAAGTGTCATGTACAAAATACTTTTTGAAAAGAGATGTGACCACTTAATGCCTTTGAGTTTTACTTCGTCTTCACTCTGGTGCATTTAAATCTGGGTCATGGACTGTCGCTCCTTATGAATTTGCAAAACCTTAGTTCTTCATCTTCACAGTGACCTTGGAGAAAAATGGGTTAGTGGGCATACGGTGTCGAGCTGACCCTGTTGTCAACCTAGAGTTGCACCTTGATCGAAGACGTGCTGAAATGGCTAATCCTCGCTCTTGTTGAAACAATGGGATCTTCTCATGAGGGTGGGTACCTCAATGGTGAAAAGAACCTCCAGAGAAGGCTAGTCCCTGTAAGATGTATCAGTGAGGATCTCAACTTCTACGCTACAAACTGCCTGGAGAAAATGGGAGAAAGAACTTGAAAAGAAATCCTAGCTAAAGCGGTGATACACCTAATTTGTTTGATCCACTCAAATCGAGCTTCTGAGAACACTGATTCAGACAAGGAAGAGGCAGAACTTCAACTCTAATTAATCAATACACATAAGTATTTCACGAAAAAGTTCTGTCTAATGATCTAAGCTTAAGGGAAACGTAGAAATAGGCCTGATTGAAAGCACTAACAGCCACTAATATCCACTATAAACTCAACAAAAGACAATCCAACACAGAACGTGACCTGCATTAATGATCAGCTAGTAACTAGATACAAATCCAAATTTGACAAGGAAGAAAGAAAATCTATCACTTAGACAACTCTATAACAAAAATACACTATACCAGCTGTTGGAAATTGAAAAAAGCACAGTCCTCTTATTGATTTTGAAAAAAGGTTTACAACACAAACTTTGGCAGAAGATTGCTTGCCAAAAGAGGGATCATTTTTACAACGCTGAAAAGCCATTAATATAAAAAATTTATAAAAGCCAAGAGGTGGCGTTTGAAAATAGAGGAAAGGTTAAATCCGTCCAACTTAGCCTTTACAAAACGTCTATTTTGTCTTTTTTAACTTTGCATGAAATGTCCTTGGTGCTAGAATTGGACGGTGGAATCATACGTTTGACTTTGCTTGTGCATGGAGTTTCTTGGCGTTGAAAATAGACAATGGCTAATTTTTGGGATGTTAAACTCTTTATCATGCAAAAAAAATGGTATGCCCACCTCCAAATTTAGAACCCTTCATGAGCTGCGAGAACGTTTGAAGAGCTGAGTTGACCAAGAGTATGCATGAAATCCATGCCATCCTAAAATTAGAACTCCAATTGAAACGTTGGAAGCTGAGTTGGAATGTTTGAAAGCACAAGTTTGACCTGGAGATGAGCTTGACTTCAACAACCAATCAACTGAAGCATTGACCAGTCAACTGAAAATAGCTCTTGCTTGCATGTATTTTATATTTTGGTCTGCTTGTTTGTGGCTTGTCTATTTTTGACGGGATTCTATTTTCTGATAATCTTATCTATATTTGGTCTATTATCTTGTTTCAACCCCTTAGCCTAATTCTTTCGGATATTCTGCTTGGCTTAATTTTTTTGGAATTCTTGTTTGCAATTTCCTTCGGACTTTATTCTGCAGATTTCTGTTTCCTGCCCTTGGCTTTAATTACTTTGGTTTTATCTCAGTCTCATGTTTTCCTTGGATATTCTTTGTCTTATCCTAGCTTTAATTTCCGTCGGATTTTCCTGTGGACCTAAATTCCTTGGTTTTCTCCGTGGTTTTGTATTCCTTCGGAATTCCTGTTTACTGGATTTATGTTTGCGGATTTGTTCTTTGGTTCCTTAGGATCTTTTCCTTTCAACTTCTCTTTGACTCCCTGCATACTTTTTCCTTGCCCCTATGACGTATTCCTTGTCGAAATTTTCTGTTGACTATTCTTCTTTGGTCTTTCCTCGGACTTTTGTTAGTCTTATTTCCTTGCTTGCAATTTTCCAGTATTCCTTTGGACTTTTTGTCCGAAGGATATCTTCCTTCCTTTTCTTTCTTTGCCTTGTTTCTCATTTCTTCGGGTTTTTTGCAATTGTAAATTCCCTCGGGCTTTATTTCCCTTCTTTGGATTTCCTTGTTGACTCATCTTTTTTTTGCGGACTTTTGTGTATGCAATTTTCCCGAACTTTATGTTTGTCCTCTTCTTGGCTTTGGATTGCCTTGGCCAACTTTTTCGAATAAATTTCTGCCTATTTTCCGGAAGGAATCCTTCGGACAAAAAGTCCGAAGGATATCTTCCTTTTCATTTGCTTATTTTATCATAATCTCTCGAGCTTTTTGGATTTGACTTTTCGCGGAAAATTCTAAGTGCCCTCCGGAATTTTCAAACAGCCCCCTCGGACTTTTTGGACAGCCCCTTCGGACTTTTTGTCTGAAGGACATCTTCCTTTTTTTTATGTCTTCTTTATTTCTTCGAGTTTTTTGGAGGGTACCCGGACTTTTTGTAACGCACTCGGGCTTTTTGGAGGGTACCCAGGTTTTTTGGAAACGTCCCTTTCAACCTTGATGTGAACTATCCCGAAGGGCACTTCGGGATTTTTTGAAATTGCCCTCAGGAAGCTTGATAATGGCCCTTCAAACATTTAACCCGGGTTGTTTGCAGGACACCCAAACTTTTTGTAAGGCACCCGGACTTTTTGTAAAGTCCTTGAAAAATGCATTCTCTCGCCTTTCAGAAAACATGTCCGAGTCTTCTCTTAGACCTTTATTTTGCAGAAAAACGTCAAGCCCCTTGGATTTTTATGCAAAGAACTTTTCCAAGCCCTTTTTTTTTCATCCTTTGAACATTCCTGAAGCTATGTCAAACTTGTAACCTTCTTTGGTGAACCATTCCTTCGGACAAAAGTCTGAAGGAATTCCTGTTGTAGCAAAGGTCCTTACAAAAACTAAGTTATTCTTTCTTTTGTAATCTTTATTCCTTGGATGGAGATGTGAATTTTCTGAATGGCAAGAGACAATTTGATCTGTGGAAGAATTGTCAACATTTCTGGTGACTCAGCTGGCCCAGCATGCCTGCTATGTTTGAGAACTCATACCATGTAGATGCTATTCCAACTCCCGAAACAATGATAAACCTAATTTCTGACTGAAAATGTCCTCGTGACCATCGCTGAAGTAACCTTCCTCCTTCCTCCTTCAAAATAAGAAGGAAAACACACGAAAGCAGGAAAACGAACTAAGAAACAAATGTGCAAACAAGCACTTATTGGAACAAAATAGAACGGAAATATTGTGCTTGAACAACACTTGGAGGAAAGTAAAACAAAATAACTATGTACGTGGAGCTTTGCTCTTCAATATCAATGTTTCAGATGTATCCCATTGACTGGGATTGGAAGCTCCTGGCCATCCATCTTTGCAAGCTGGAAGGCATTGTGAGATTTGCAGCTGGAGATCGTATATGGGCCACTCTAAAGGGAATCAAACTTTGTGTGCCTTCCTGGTTTGGCTCGATCCTCATCCCACTTGAGGACCAAATCTCCTTTGAAGCTTTGTGAGGAAGCTCCTTTGTCAAAGGTTCTCTTCACCTGTGCTTGATGACTTTCCATGGCTAGCATGGATTGATTTTTTGTCTCTTCCAACTCCATAAGCTCTGCATACCTAATTCCCATAGGCTCATTCTCCAACAATTCGAGCTGATGTATTAGTTTCAAAGCTGGAAATTCAAGAGAAATAGGTAACCTTGCTTTCTTACCATATACCAGCTTGTATAGAGAGTTGGCTATTGACTTCTTGTAGGTGATTCGATCAGTCCATAGAGTTGATTTCAGCTTGAGATGTCATGACATCTGATTGTCTTCAATAGTCCTTCGTATGATTCGTAAGAGGTTCTTATTTGTAGATTTAGCAAGGCCATTGCCTTGTGGATAGTAGTTCGATGAAGTGCCGAGATAAACTCCATGTTGGACAGCCCATTGGCTGATCTTAGATCCTAGAAAAGCCATTGCATTATCAAAAATAATCATTGAAAGAACTTCAAATCTAGTAAGCAAACCTTTGTAGAAATCAAGAACATTGGTTTCGTTTGCTTCTTTCAATGCTATTGCCTTTGTCCAACGTGTGAAGTAATCCGTAGTTGTTAGAATCCATTTGTGCCCTGAACTTGAAGGAGGATTTATGAGACCAATAAAGTCCAATCCCCACTGGGCAAAAGTCTGATCCACTGCAATTGGCTGAATGGGCAAAGTTGCAAGCTTGACTTTTCCTACAAACATAGCACAATGTTTGCACTTTCTAACCCATGCATGACAATCACCAAATATAGTAGGCCAATAGTACCCACCTCTCATGATTTTAAGTGCTGTAGTTCTTGCGAAAAAGTGTCCACCATGGAATTCTTCAAGTAATCTTTGAGTTTGGCTTGGTTCCACACACCTTAGTAACATTCCATTAATATCTTTTTTGAACAAGACCCCATCAACGAGCAAGAATGGAATTGATTGCAATCTGAAATATTTTCTTTTTGAAGCACTTGGGTAAGAAGGGTAAATACCATTTTGTAGATAGCTTACCAAATCATGAAACCAGCTGGAAGGTGAGGTGTGAACAACAACAATCTCTTCATCATTTGACACTAAAACAGCTTCATTAGTTTTTTGCAAGCCCTGAGCTAGATGCTCACAAAGTCCTTTGCCTCTAATCAACTTTGTAACCTTAATTTCCACGTCATATTCCATTACTTTGGTTATCCAACCAGCTCTCTTCTCATTAATATCCTTGTTCAAAAGAAATTCTTTGATGCTTGGATGGGAAACCATTAGATGCATCTTGTTATTAGACAACAAGTGTTTAAACTTCTTAAGAGATCTTATAACTTAAAGGACATGCTTTTCAACAAAAGAATACCTTGTTTCGTACTCTTCCAAGCCTTGGCTGTAGAAAGCTATTGGTTGCTTTAAATCCTCATGACTTTGTTGCATAAGAATGCCGGAAATGGTGTCCACGTTAGCATACGTATACAGAATGAAATATTTCGTAAAATTTGGATTTAAAAGTGTAGGAGCACTTGTTATGGCTTGCTTAACATCTTCAAACCCTTTAACTCCCTCCTTGGACTCGCTGAAGTTCTGATGTTTCTTTAGTATGGCTATAAGTGATTTAGCTATAGTAGCGAAATCTAAAATGTATCTCCTTATGAAATTGATTTTCCCAAAGAAACTTTGCAAAGCCTTTTTGTGCTTAGGCAAGGAGAGTGCAAGAATGGATTGAATCCTTTCAAAATATATGTTTAAACCATACTTTGAAACATGTCTAAGAAGCTTACCTTCATGAACTAAAAATACACACTTTTTGGGATTTAGAGATATCCCAAATTGCCTACACTTTTCAAAAACTTGCTTGAGATGAACCATGTGATTTTCTGCATTCTTTGAAAACACTGTTATATCATCCAAATAAACAAGCACAAACCTGTTAAGAAGGCCTTGGAAGGCTATATCCATGGCTCTTTAAAAAATTGCTCCAGCATTAGACAAACCGAATGGCATCTTTTTGTATGCAAATGTCCTCCACTTAGTTGTGAAGGCTGTCTTGAATTGGTCCTCTTCTTTGACCAAACTCTGATTGTAACCACTATATCTATTCAACAAGGAAAACCTCTTTGAACCTGCAACAAGCTGTACAATTTGTTCCATTGATGGCAATGGGTAGTGGTCTTTAAGCGAAGCCCTGTTTAAATCATGAAAATCAACACACAAACGAATCTCACCATTCTTTTTTGGTATCGGAACAATGTTCGCCACCCAAGTTGAGTGCTTGATTGAAAATTTAATAGCTGATTCTATGAGCTTGTGAATCTCAGCTCTCATTAAAAGCTCAAGTTTTGGTTTGATTGGCCTTTGTCTTTGTCTCACTAGTCTAGTTTCCTTCTCTAACTCAATGGTGTGTTGAGCCAAATTTAGATCAAAACCTTTGAGATTTCTATACTGCCATGCAAATATATCAGCAAAACTTGTGCATAAATCAATGAAAGCTTTCTTTTGTGGAGAAGTGCATACCTTGCCCAATTTCAAAATTTTACTAGTTGCAATCTCTAGATTGGCATAGTGCTCTCCTTCGTTGACAAGGATGATTTCTTTTTCCTTAGCTCATCTCCACTGAAAATATTCTCAAGAGTGACCAATCCCTTGGGCAACCTATTCGTTTTTAGTTGTACAATCTGATCAACATACTGCTGTAAGTGTTTTGACTGATTTTTTGAAGAAAACTCAGCCTCTTCTTGCAAAAATCTCACAATTTGATTGTCATCTTCAAACACGTGCCAATTCTCATGGTTATCCGGAACGAAAGGCCTTACAACTACCTTTATATGTGACTGAAAATTGTCACTTTTTACATCAACGAGAATGTTAAATTGTGCCCAACAGCAGCCAACCTATTAGCATCTTTATTCCTATCTCTCGGTATTGCCCGAATGTTAAAAAATTGAAAATCTTCAAGTAAATCCCAAAATCTATGCTTGTAAAATTTAAGTAACAAATTTTTGCATACATTCAAACCTCTTACTTGATAAACTACAAGTTCACTATCTCCAAATACTTGCAAACAATTGGTTTTCATCTTTTTAGCCCACTGCAAACCGTGAACTAGCGATTCATATTCAGCAACATTGTTTGAGCCATAGTCACAAGGTTCGCCGAATTTTTACTTAAAAATTCGGAATTCGGCGAACTTAGTGCCCTTCACTAAAAATTTGCTCAAGTTCGCCCTGTTCGGAGAATTTCATGTTCGGACCCAATAGTATAGAAATAAAATAAATGTTTAAGTATAAGTTTACATTTATATATGGACATCTAGTTTCTTATACTTTAAGTTATATTTTATTTATATACTTTCAGGGTGTTTGAGAGGGGTTTCAGACCGCTAGAGCTATAATGCAAATTCTAGGTTTTGGAGGATCCTATCATATTTCACAATTAGTCAGATTCCAGGGTTTCAGGGTTTCAAACTTAGCCATATTTCAGGGTTTCAAGATTTCAAGGAGACATCATAGGAGGTATGAAGGTTGCATGAAGGGATGTATGCGTGATAGAATAGTATGAGAATATCTCTCGCAAAATGCCACAAGCCGATCCCACCCCATTCCCAGTGCACCCTTTAAGGCATGCACTCTGTGAGATTCAATGCACCGATGAGCCCTTGTGAGAGAAAGTGTTAGTAAATGAGATTGTGCCCGCAAGTGGTCTCAACACTGGGGGAGAGTAGCCGAGTGGTTTAAAGCGGCACAAGAAGACATTGTTAGCATCGATCCCCATTTATGGCGGCAGACGTATGGTTCTTTTACTCCAGAGTTACAAAAGCTTGCCGTGCGTGTCCACAGTCAATGTGCCAGTGCTTTGTTCTTTGGGTCCTTCGGATCTTTTCCTTTTGACTTCTCTTTGACTCCCTGTAGACTTTTTCCTTGCCCCTTTGACTTATTCCCTGTCGGAATTTTCTGTTGACTCTTCTTCTTTGGTCTTTCCTCGGACTTTTGTTAGTCTTATTTCCTTGCTTGCAATTTTCCCGAAGTATTCCTTCGGACAAAAAGTCCGAAGGAATTCCTTTGGACTTTTTGTCCGAAGGATATCTTCCATCCTTTTCTTTCTTTGCCTTGTTTCTCATTTCTTTGGGTTTTTTGCAATTGTAAATTTCCTCGGGCTTTATTTCCCTTCTTTGGATTTCCTTCGGATTTCCTTGTTGACTCATCTTTTTTCTGCGGAC
Source organism: Torreya grandis (assembly GCA_037957365.1). Taxonomy (NCBI): domain Eukaryota; kingdom Viridiplantae; phylum Streptophyta; class Pinopsida; order Cupressales; family Taxaceae; genus Torreya; species Torreya grandis. The sequence continues at coordinate 1,700,728 of JARHVA010003807.1, read as the reverse complement.
TTTTGTGTATGCAATTTTTCCGAACTTTATGTCTGTCCTCTCCTTGGGTTTGGATTTCCTTGGCCAACTTTTCCGAATAAATTTCTGCCTATTTTCCCAAAGGAATCCTTTGGACAAAAAGTCTGAAGGATATCCTCCTTTTTATTTGCTTATTTTATCATAATCTCTTGGGCTTTTTCGATTTGTCTTCCCGCAGAAAATTCTAGGTGCCCTCCGGAATTTTCAAACAACCCCTTTGGACTTTTTGGACAGCCCCTTCAGACTTGTTGGACAGCCCCTCGGTTTTAATTCTTTCCTTCGGATTTTTTGTTTGCATTTTTCCCGAAGGATTCCTTTGGACAAAAAGTCCGAAGGAATTCCTTCGGACTTTTTGTCCAAAGGATATCTCCCTTTATTTTTTTTGTCTTCTTTATTTCTTCGGGTTTTTTGGAGGGTACCCGGACTTTTTGTAAGGCACCCGGGCTTTTTGGAGCGCACACGGGTTTTTTGGAAACATCCCTTTCAACCTTGATGTGAACTATCCCGAAGGGCAAGTGTCCTTCGGGATTTTTTGAAATTGCCCTCCGGAAGCTTGAAAATGGCCCTTCAAACATTTAACCCGGTTTTTTTGCAGGACACCCGGACTTTTTGTAAGGCATCCAGAATTTTTGTAAAGCCCTTGAAAAATGCATTCTCTCGCCTTTCGGAAAACATGTCCGAGTCTTCTCTTAGCCCTTTATTTTGCGGAAAAACGTCAAGCCCCTTGGATTTTTATGCAAAGAACTTTTCCAAGCCCTTTATTTTTCATCCTTTGAACTTTCCCGAAGCTATGTCAAAACTTGTAACCTTCTTTGGTGAACCATTCCTTCGGACAAAAGTCCGAAGGAATTCCTGTTGTAGCAAAGGTCCTTAAAAAAACTAAGTTATTCTTTCTTTTGTAGTCTTTATTCCTTGGATGGAGACGTGAATTTTTCGAATGGCAAGAGACAATCTGACCTATGGAAGAATTGTCAATAGACCCTAAAAACCATGTTGCCAATAAGTGTTGCCTACATAGCCAATACTTTAGAAGAGGGTCTCAAACTCATGTAGTTCTCCCTTATGTGTTGACTTGTGTGTGAATCATGTAATATCGTGCAAAGCAAGTACAACAGTGACCTAATTTGTAACTTGGCAAATCGGGCTCGTGGGCTGCTCATTTATTACTTCAAACCTATAGATGTGTTATACCTATGATTGGTGTGGAGATAGGGAAGCTTTGCTCCTTTATCACTTCAGACTTGTAGATGTGTTGTACCTATGACTGGTGTGGAAATATGGAAGCTTTGTTCAATTGAATGCTTGATAGAGTGCTTTTGATAAGTTGCCTTGGTGTTTTTGGTCTTTTGCTAGGTATTGCCAGGGGAGGAATGAATGTGGGTTGATCTTATATTTATATCAATCTCTTTGGAGAAGTAACTCGCATTAAAACACTTAGGTCGATCATTAGAATACGTTTCATTTGCAAATTGGATGACTTTAGGGCACTGGACACTTACGTCGGGTCAGGACACTAATGTCGTTGTTAGTGTCTATTCCGGATGCTATTATCTAAGGAGTAGGAAAGCAGGTATAGGCTCAAAACTTGCAAAGATAGAAAAGTATATTTTAAGCATTCCGAACGAGATAGAAGGCTTGGGTCATCAACATAAGACTGGTTGGACTAAGAGTATGGGCCAAGAGGCACAAGATAGAGTAGATGCGAGACTTGCGAAAGCGAGAAAGATCCAAAACTGAGAGGAACAATCAAGGTTTGAGTTTGCCAAGTGTACAAAACTAAGATGCTATATAATTTATAAATATCATTTACACTTGGATTCACATCGTGTATGGGTAGGTTTGAGTCATTATTTTTTCATTGTTGCTTAGCTGTAAGTGATTGTTTTGAAAAATACACATCTGAAAGAGGCTGATTTTAGTAGTTATTCCTTTCTTTAGAAGCAAATCTTCAACTGAATATTAGAAAGATCCTTGAGAGTGTATGATGTTATTTTCCTTGTAAGCCCAAGAGGCAAAAAAACTTATAAAATGTAGAACATAGTGGAGACGAGGAAGCATGACTTCACTCTTGCTAGAGTTTTCACCACTTGAGTTTGTTTAGGGTATGTCTTATGTATCTCTCTTCATGGTTATTGTGTTTGTTTCCTTTGCTTGCATATTTACATTCCTTGCAACTAGGCTAATACACAAACTTTTAAGAGAGCTCGAGATTCATCCTTATAATTAAAGAACTTCATATTTGACATTGCACCTCTATGCAAGCATGTTGATTGCAATCATGTTGATTGCAATCATGTATGGAGTAGTAGCATGTTTAGAGTACGGAGGTATTATTTTATATGTTGTTTATGACAATCTTAAGAGTTGTAATACATATTAAAACAACATTTTAGGTGTTTTTCTGTGGCATAGCACTTGAGGGAAACGCCTTGACTTGAAAGGATTCGTGTTGGTGAAACTTAGTATGGAATATCCATCTAGTTTAAGGAGCATATTGGTATTAGAGCAAGTTATTCTTTTTGCCATAAAAGATTTGTTAACATATTTATGCAGATGTTCATTTTGTTTGTGTTCTATTTTGGTGGTTGTTGTGGTGACCAGTGTGCAGATATTTCTCATTACTCAGATAGCAAGTGCTAGTGGACAGATTGTCTTGATTCATTGTAGCCAGGTGGTTTAAATTTTCATTATTGTTGTTGATGCAAGACATTATGGGCTTTTGTGATGTGATGGTATTTACCAAAAGTCTTTGATGGACCAGCTATCCAAGGGACATGGAAAATGCGGAGCATTCAGCTTGACAGAAATTACTTTTCCAAAAAAATAAAGGTTAAGAGAGTTGCAAAGTGCAAAGCAAGACATGTTCAACAAGGATTTGAGTATACTTTCCTTGTGATAGCAGGGTATGGTTGTACTTGAGCAAAGAAAAGACTCCAAAGGTAACACTATGAAGCTTGATGAAGAATGTTTTTACTTAGATATGTCTCATTTTCTTTTTATTTTGAAAACTTATGTTTCTTTGAGCCTTCCATGTGGAACAAAGAGGGTATTTTGTACCTTTTATTGTAGATCCTTGCTCCTATTGGCCAAGAGGAGTGGCACAAAGTTGTTGTAGATGAAAGAAAGAGCATCAAGAAGAGGAGATCAAGAAAATCCAAATAACATTTGAAGGAGTGGAGTAAGGAGTCTTCGCCACTTGAGTTTCTGCAATTGTGGGATTGAAAACCTTTAAATTGGAGAGTTGAATATATATTGGAAATTGAAAATGGTATTGTCTAAGAACTGATCAAATTAGAACCTAAGTATGGTATTGTCCAAAAGAATATCAGATTGGAACATGAAATGGGTATTGTCGAAGAGGATGATAAGATGGGTTTCTTACTTGGGTGATAGAACATAAATATTCATCTTTTTATAGCCTTTGTGGAACCCAAAAGTCTTAAATTTTGGCCATGTGATAAGAAATTTGATCATGTTTATCATCCCTCTCAGTTGGTATAACAACTACCTATCAAATATGAGTAATTTGTGAAATGTTGAGACCTAGAAATTGTTAGTTTCTATTGTATGGGCTAAAACAACACATGTTTGGTTTCAAAAGTAAATTTTAATTACATATTTGGATTCCCCTTGAAAAATTAGACAAGTTCAAAAAAACGGCACATCGTTTTGAGGACGTATGCAATAGTTATGACCGTTTGAAGTTGGCATACTCTAAGCTCTGGGATTTCTCGAGTGCTCGACTGTTCAACTCCAGAGCTTGGACTGTTGGACTTCGGAGCTAGCTGAGACCATGGGAATTTGAAGCGTTTTTTGATGTTTTAGCTTTTTAGTGGTTCGTTTCAGGTGTTGGGTGGATTCCAAACATATGGGAGCTTAAATATAGGGCTTAGAAGGCAGATTATAGGAGATAGATGCACAGGAAGATGAAAGGACATGAGGTGTATTACTTCAGTTCCCAACTCATGGACTTCTTGAATGCGTCCAAGAGGTATTCGTGTATAAATATGAACCTACAAAGTTCATTCAGGTGGGAGAACAGAGGAGCTGAGACAGATCATAAACAAGTGCAATGGGATCTATTTTACTTGGATTCACATTGTGTATGGGCAGTTTTGAGTCATTATTTTCTCATTGTTGCTTGGTTGTAGGTGATTGTTTTGAAGACTACATAGCTGAAAGACGCTGAGTTCAATAGTTATTATTTTCTTTAGAAACAAATCTTCAATTGAATATTATAGAGATCATTATGAGTGTATGAGGTTATTTTCTTTGTAAGCCCAAGAGACAGAAAAACTTGTAAACTGCAGAACATAATGGAGATGAGGAAGCATGGCTTCACTCTTGCTGGAGTTTTCTCCCATTGAGCTTCTCCAAGGTATGTTTTGTGTATCTTTCTTTGTGATTATTGTGTTTATTTCCTTTACTTGTATATTTAAATTCCTTGCAACTAGGCTAATATACAAACTTTTAAGAGAGCTCAAGATTCAGCCCTATGATTAAAGAACTTCACATTTAGCATTGCATCTCTATGCAAGCATGTTGATTGCAGTCATGTATGGAGTAGTATCATGTTTAGAGTGTGGAGGTATTCTTTTATATGTTGTATGTGACAGTCTTAAGCACTAGAATACATATTAGAACATCATTTTAAGTGTTTTTCTATGGTAAAGAACTTGAGGGAAATACCTTGCCTTGAAAGCATCCGTGGTGGTGAAGCTTAGTGTGGAATATCCACCTGGTTTACTTATCATTTTAGATGATATGTCATGTTTTAGATGAGTTTTCTTGTACTTATCATCTTGCATCACCAAAGTGAGTATTAAAAGTATGTTTTTCATTATATTATGTCCCTCTTACAAACTAGATTCTTCATATTTCTTAGATCATTTAGTGATCCACCTTTGCATTTTTTAAGCTAAAAAATCCTTTTAAATTATCTGCTTTCCCTCTAATTTAACATTATTCTTGAGTTCTTAAAGGGCAATGTATGAAAGTTTAATTGTTACTGTAGTTTTTTATTCTATTTAATGGGTTTTCCCTATACATGTTGTTTAGCTTGCTTATGTGTCTTTTTAGGTCATACTGAAAGATAATCCCACATTCATGAGGATTTGAGGACATGTTTATCTTCCACCTATATAATGTGCATTTCTAAAGCTTTTATGGCTAATGATTCTATAATTCATCCGTAATTGTTATGGCAAAGCTTCTTCTGGCTCATGTTTGATTTCGTATCTACAAACAGGGAATTTTTTCGTGCATTCGATTCTATCCAAACCGATCCTCGATTGTGGCCCACTTCGACACTAATTTCCTAGGGTATTCCCTTTTTGGTCATAATGACATTCTCACTCTCTGTGCAGTTTATTCTTCATAAAGTTTTCAAAGAACTTGCTGGTGAGAGTAAAAATTGTATTCATTATAATCGTAAGTTAATTTCATTGCGTTGGGTATTATATCTCTTCTTTTCCCCATATCATGATTTTCTAAACTTTATGCTGCAGTCGCAAAAGCCCTTAGAAGACCTACAGCAAAGATTTCTGGGAAACCAAAAAAATGGAGTTATTTTTGAAAACAGAAGCATTCAACATCATAATAAAAAATGAATCAAACCAATTAAATGCCTCTTTTTAATCTTACAGATTGAAACATTGATAGTATTTTGTCTTTAGGTTATTTAGATACTGTTCAATAAAAAGTTGAAGAAAACAGATCAAGGCCAAAAGATCAGAATGTCTTTTACAAATACAGATAAGCTCTAGAGTTGAATTGAAATCAAACATTGGTTATCCTCCTCAAGGCAATGATTATTTTTCTTGGTAAATGTTCGGTGAAGTTATGGGTCACCTTTCTTATGGTGGATACCGTTCAATAAAAAGTTGGAGAAAACAGATCAAGGCTAAAATACCAGAACATATTTTACAAATTTAGCAGTATAGTTGAATTGAAATCAAATATTGGTTATCCTCATGAAGCCAAGGATGTTTTTCTTGTTAAATCTTGGGTGAGTTTATGGGCTACCTTTAACATGGTGTGGTGTAAGCATGGACCCCATTCTTAAGTTTTGTGAACACAGGTCATGCTCAATTGTACCAAGTGATTGCTACACCACAACTTTACCTCGCTTACTTGACCACTGGAGTTATGGATTGCTTTATTCATTACCGCAGTGGGAGGACTTGAACTTGGGTTTTCCTCTTATGAATGTCTCTCATTGCCATTACCCCACAACTCCTTCTCTTGAGCCCATGGATTTACATAAGTTATAAGTTTGAATTATGAGGCTTACAATTATAATAAGGCAGTACTCCAGTACACAGTTTTACGACTCATTAGATTAAGATGCTTGTCCCAACATATGTTCTCTCTGGTGTTTTACCATGTAAAAGTTAGAGAATATCGAGGACAATGCTAAAAGTTTAGAAAATATGTCTTTTATAGAGTTAGGGATACAGTTGTCATGAGTCGAACATCGCTTATCCTTGAGGCCAGAAAGAGAGTTTAGTTTTTAGTTTTCAGTTTGAACTCTAATGCTACAATTTCAATGAACTATTTAACATTCCTAAAGTATCCAGCTTTAGGGTTTGTTAGATCACTTGTTGAATGCAATAAATAACTAATCCCAACATATCTGTTCTCATCTGCTCTTAAGGATAATATATATATTTTTAAACTCGCTCCTTGTTTTGCATTTCAGACCAAAGTGGGAGGGAGGTGAGTATGGAGGCGAAGAAGTGACACGTCTTGATACTCTTCGTTTGGCCTTGGAACTGGGTGCTGACTATGTTGATGTGGAGCTTCAGGTTCCTTTTCATCTGAAATGTCTAATTGACTATAAGCACATATTCTGCAACTTTCATTTATTTCTTCTCAAGCTACAATACATGCATTTTTTCAATTCATGTTTTCCATAGCCATTGTATGATTTTGATAAATTGACTGATAAATACATTCAAATTGTGAGATTGGGAGGATGCAACTCTGGATTGGCAGTTTGTATCAAAGCTTTTCTGAGATTTGTGACTGCTGTGCTCAATTTATTGAAGATCCGACAGCTTTACTTTAATAAGAATTGATAGGTTTGGAAGCATGCATCCTATATTACGTTCTAAAACAATAGGAGTATTTTCAGGAAATCAGCAATTGGAATTTTTAGCAGCCACACAGGGAACCTCTTGTTGCATAAGCAATGAAAGCTAACATATCAGATTTTGTGCCTTTCGAGATCAACATCTTTTATAAACATATTCTTCCCAACAAGATGATGAACAGCTAAATCTGCTTGAAAAAACTCAATTATCTGTCAGATTTAGATTTGGAGGAATTCCATTAGAAGTCAATTTGCATCTATGCCTCCACAAACAGAGATGCCAACTAACATAATAGTGTCCTATATATCATCCCATATTTCTGAAGTATTTACGCCGAGAGGCATCATACAATGGCATCCAGGGTGGTGGTGGTGGGCTGTAATGTCTGTGAGTTTGTTCATTTTTAATTCTGACCTTAAATTGGGCGTCCATTTGACCGTCACTTTTTTCTTGAAGAAGTCAATAAAAAAATCATAATATATGGTGGAGTTTGGACCCCTCCTTTTTCTCTTGAAATTTTTTTTTGAGCTTGACACACTAGTGTAGTTAGATTGACATGATTTAGCACCAGTAGATGGATAATTTCCGAAAAAGGTAATGAAATTATTAATAATTATGCTAAGTGAAAAATCCAAGATAAGGGCCTTGAAATTGATATCGGCGTTTTTCAGATAGATATATTTAAGATATCTGTACATTTAAGATATCTGTACTAGTTTTATGTCACTGAGAAACACCCCTTTCAATTGAAGGATTCTGAAGAAAAAAGACTGCTGTATTCTGAAATAATACAATCCGTAAATGGCTTGCCTTATTACACTGCCAGAATACATGATGCGCCATTTCTTATCTTTGACAAACCACAAAAGCATCAGCAGTCAGCCCAGACTACCTTAGTTTAGACTCTAGCCTTAATGCCTAATCTTTAAGTAGTGAAACCAGAATTCATAATTTGAATGCCACCTATGCTTTCCAAATTGTCTTGTATTATTTCACCTGCTGATCTTTCACAGACACACACAGACAGTGGAGTCACAAGTACAAGCATTGATGTAATAACTTGAAGGGATGATAACCTGGGGTCTTCCCCTAGACCTGCAAGGATTTGTATGGAGTATAATCCATGCCAAATCCATCTGTAATCTGATGTCCCTTGATGTTCACAGCCATCTTCCTGCAAGAACTAGGGCTCAGTAATTTGAAATTCCAACCAATTCGTCATGTCTGACTATTCTTTAAAAGTTAAAATAGATAATTTAGTAGTTTTCACTATGAATTATCCAAGGCTGTTCAAATCTCAGTTTTGGTCTTCAGGCAGACCAGTTTTTCTTGGACATGCTATAATATTACCTCTGTTGGGCAGTCCTCTTCCATCTGAGTCATCTGCTAGGTAAATCCTGTTTGGGATATTTGTAATCTGAAATTACCTCAGTCAGGTCTATCCTCATCAGTATTTCTGCAGAAAACTTAAAAAAAAAAGAATAAAAAAATGGAATTTTGAAAAAATCAGGGCCGACCTGGACCGAACCTATCCCAGCTGGCCAAAAAATCTGGATCCAGCCGGATTTTGTGCAGATCCGGCCAGATTTGGTAACTATGTTCTACACCCACTCTTAGGTCTCACAAACACCTTCATTGATGATGTTCTAGATGAAAATGCTTAAGATCATTAATGGTGCTAGAAATACTCTTATGTGTTTGTGCAGATCCTTAGGTTGGTAAAATTGCACAAGAGATGTTTTTATCTGGCTTAATATAGTATAGGCAGTTCTCAGGATGTATGAGGAGGTCATTCAAAATGATTTCTGAAGCTTTGGTTTAAGTGATCCACATTGGATAGACTGCTAAAGATCCTCAACTGGATGCATAGTTTTCTTGGTGGTTTTGTTTTCGAAGCGATGATGAAAAATGTGAAATAGTGGATATCACTAAGCTGAAAGCAAGCTCTGATATCACTCTTCACTTCTCTTATTTACCCCTTTCAACAAGAGAAACTCCTTGAGCTCTAATGTCGGAGATTCCCAAATCCATTTATGCCTTCGAAAAGTGGAGATATTCCAAGCCACCAAAGGAAACCCTTTCACCCCACCTTGTTTGCTCCAAAGAAATATTTTTAGCATTTTCTCCAACATTTTTTGTAGGCCTTTTGAGAGGGAAAACACAAGAGTAGTAGTAAATGTGTCTTGCTGCTAGAATTTTATCAGTGGTCATAACCTTCCCTACAAGAGAAATACCGAGACTACTACAGGCTTGACTTTTCTAACCCATCCATTATCTACATCCATTGATCAGCAAAAGAAAATCTGAGTATCAAATGATTACCCAAATAACAGATGATTTCCCTCGACTTTATAAGCCAAAATAAAAAAATATCCATTTTTTCTCACTACCATAGTTACCAAATCCAGCCGGATCTGCACAAAATCCAGCTGGATCTGCCCGGCTTGCCCTTTTTTTCTTTAATATATATATTTTTTAGATTTTTTGTGAAAAAAAAAAAGCCCATAAACCATATATATTATATAATATTAACATTTAATATTAATTTAGTAATGTTTTTCATTGTATTTGTCAATTTTGCATATTTATAAAACCATGCTCTCACACACACATATATTCTAGATCGGATTTTTTTCAAACTTTTCCAAGAAATATGGATTTACGAATTTTTTTCCACCCCTGAATTGATCCCGATTTCCGAACTTGGTAACTATGCTTACTACTGCTCCAGGAGATTTTACAAAATTATCTCAGCAAAAATAGTGCCTTATATAGATTGCTAAGTCAGTTCAGGGGTTATGGGTGAATTCTTAGAGAAATAAGTAATTGGCTACATCTTGGTGAAGTGATTTCTATCATTTGTTCTTGCATTCTACCTACTTCCAACAAATGAAATCCGATACAACTCCATATAGATTGGAAATGGTGTAATGGGAAGGCCTTCAACAATTTTGTGACAAAAGATCTCTACAAATTATTGAGACACGTTTCAGCTCTTGCGCCACATTTGAGTACAAGGCGAGAGCGAGTGATCCCGAAGTTCAATGGCAAAGGCGATGCTAATCTATTTGTACATCAAAAGCTTCCCTCAAGCACAAAGTTTTGGGGTGGCGAATGCTCCAACAAGGCTTGGCAATGAACGCAAGAATTTAAAAAGTCGATGTTATCAATTCTTTATGCAGTCTTCGTGGTAGAGAGGAAATTATTGAACGTCTTTGGGAGATTTAGTCTTGCCTTAACTTTTTGAACATGGTTCCAAGTTGAATTTAATTATTTCTTCAGCTCCCCCCTTTCGAGCCCCCTCCTTTGGACAAATGCAATTTTTTATGGCACATAATTCAGTCGATTGCTATTGGATTCCTAGGGAAGTCAACATGTAAGGCCACATTTCATGAGAACCCTAACCCTCTCAGCTTAGGCGAACTGGGGCTTTTCAAGCAGGATTTGTCCCCAATTATCAAAGTTAAATTGAAGTGTTTTTATAAAGATTTTGTCTATGCATCTAGGTGCACAAGAAATTTTTTAGGGAGAGACTTTCCCTATAACCTTGTTCTTAGTTTGATGCAACTCTTTTGTTTCTTGGAGTAATATAAGATACATTTTGCCAAAAAATGCAAAGAGTTGGCATTTATATATGTTAATTTTTTTTTGATAGATAAATGCTTTTGGCTGAAGTTATGAACCGGAAGTGAGAATCTATAGGGGTCTCACCCAAGAAAACATAAAAAATGAAGTAAAATCATTAAGCCAAAGAACACTAAGAGGCCCAAGGAAATAGACAAATCTTATAGCCTAAGAAAACCAAGAAGATTCTTTTAATAGTTACAACCAAAATAGAAGAACAATGTCTTCAACCACGGGCATCCTCAACAACGAGTAGCACACACCCTTCTTCCCCTACGAGAAATGAGGGCCTCCATTGTCCAGTGTGTGCCCTTATTAATATAATTCATTGCATATAGGGGCAGCTTTCTGCTTCCGTCTTTCTTCCTCTATGCTTTGAGGTTCCACAATTTGCTATGGATAACAATGATTCTATCTGTGAGATGGTGAGAACCGCTCTATTAGCCAAGTGATCATCATCATCCTTCCGAGAAGAAGCTTCCTCCAATTCTTGAAGGATGTCAATGTCTTGCTGCTCTAGAGTCTTGTCTGCCAATGACTTGCTTTTACTTGCTGAAACTAATTCCATCAGGTTCTCATACCTCAATGTCCCAACACCACCTCCACAATTGGGTGGAGAGCCCTGCACTGGGCTTGATGTAAATGCCAATGCCTCGTTTGCCCAAAGCTCTGTAGTAGTTTCATGAGGATTAATGGCTTGGGATTGAGATGGAGTGATCAAACCTATATCTTTTGTTTTCGGAATCCATTTATGGGTAAATGGAAATACGACCTTCTTGTGAGAGGGGAAAACAACAAATTTATGCCCAATAATATTCTAATTAAAATAAAAAGTATTTTTAATACTTAAAAGTAAAATTAATAATATTCCTACGTTGCCAAAAATGTCGGCAACTTATGTTTTATTATTAAAAAAATAAAGTAAGCGGGGTTTTGAGTAGGAATGATATAAAAGGAGATGGAGGAGCTCATTTGGGGTTATGCATGATTTGATAATTGAATTGTGTGAGTCTAATCATGAAAACACTCAACTTATCCATTGAGGATGAAACCCTTCAATAGTCAGTTGGAGTAAGGACGAAAACTCTTACATTCAACTAGGGCATCCTCATCCAGAGGTTGTATTGAGCTTCATTGGTCTGATTTTACAGAATCTTCATCATATTTTAAACAGTAAATTCATCTCCTTTTTTAGGGCTGGTGACTAGGGTTTGGAGCTCAAAAATTAGGGTAGTGACCAAAAAAGCAAGGCAACAATTGGTTTGGAGGGACAAAACAGGGTTTTGAGCACTGTGGATTGCTTTTAGAGGGCTGTACTTAGTACCCTAGGGCAGCGAACTGCCTATGACAGCTGGGCGACATCCTTTTGGGGTCAAATCTGAGGGTTTCAAGGGCTATTTCAAGCCAAAACTGTAGTTCTAAATATTTATTCATTTTCGGTTATTTTTATTGGTATTTTCCAACTATTATTCATTATGAAAAATAAAAAAAACAAGGTATTTATTTTGGTAATAATATTCAAAATTTATTTGTGAATATTCGAGTGTTAATTATTGCTTTGCACTTGGAAAATTGCATTTCCAACATTCTGTAATTTTTATCTAGGGTTTGAAGTGGAAAAATAAAAAAAATCATAATTGTTGATTAGGGTTTGATATTTGAATTAGATTTTGCACATGTGGTGTTAGGGTTTTGTTGGGAAACCCCTTTGATCTAATTTCAGCCCTAAAAGTGACATTTCAGTGGTATTAGAGCCAAGATTTCGGTAGCGTGTGAAGGGGATTCTAGATCTTGCCAGCATGCAGGGGTAAGAGTCATAGCATTTGTTTTTTCCAACTTGTGAATCAGACAAAATATCATGGGGTTCATAGAGGAAAAATAAAGACATCAACAAATTAGACTTGATTATGAGGCCTAATGTGAAGATTATTACAAGCTTCATTTAAAAACTCAAGCCATGTTGACACTCTGAGAGTTCTTTGATTTAAGGAGATATAATCCAGGAAGAAAAGAAAGACATATCATACAAAATCATGTGAGCGAGCTACCCACATATGTCGAAAAATTTGACTTTACTTTTGAAGAGTTCTTGGAGATGCTTGAAGAAGGTAGAAGTAGAAAATTAAAGAAGAGCAGCTAAAACCAAAACCTCAAAAGATTGCTAAGGAGGAGATCAAGGAGCAAGAATCCAAGAATGCATCCTTGAAAGAAGGGAATCCCAAGAAGGTTTTGTTGGGAAGTATGCACATGAGGGAGGGGCCTCACAAGCTTCGAATGATGATCTTCCACTTGCTGGAACTTTTAGACCAGCATATAAAGGTAGCTATTTAATTCTCTTCATAGCAAGGATTTGTTGTATCAACATCATACTATGTCCTTACAATATTTTGATCGTCATGACGATCATGCTAACAATGAGGGTAAGATGAAAGGCAATAAATGGAGGAAGGAATTTTTCCAAGAAGACTCAAGGATGGGGAATTGCAAATTTCCAATATTGATGTGGGATCTAGGTGAAAATTACAGGCTTAGTGCTGCTGTCATACAAATTCTGAGTTCACTTGCACCCATACAAGTGGGTTGTCAAGCTCTTTCAGTCATGGGAAGGAGCAAGTTCCGGTTGGTGACTATTGGGAAAGGATTGTTAGCCTTGAAGTGTTTTCAGTCACAACAATGCTCCCAATTCATGTTTTTGCACAAACGTTTCAACCATGCAACTGCTTTTCCATTTTCAGGTTGCTAACCTTGAAAAAATCAGATTATAAATTATCATTTGCAGACTTGAATAACTGCAAACTTGATCATTTTAAGGCCATTGAATCATTGGGAAATGCTGATGAGTGGTTCTAGCTGAAAAAAATGAAGACTTCAGCCAACATAATTCAGAATGGGGTGGAGAATCAGGTAATTCATGGCTGCCCTAAGTTGTTTCCAACTTGCATACAAACTGATTGGTGTCCTTCCTTGGAAGGAATGGTGTACAAGATAATCAATAAAGATCATCTCACAAAGGTAGGTGCACAAGTGATGATTGAATTGTTTTCTGAACTGCCAATAGACATCCTTGTTGATAGTGTTGAGAGCTATGCTTGTTGGTCCGAATTGTTCCCTCTATTTGGTAAGGGGTTAGAACTTGAGGGTTGCACGGAAATTTTCAGACCATGGGAAGAGGCTGCAAATTCTGAGTTGGGGCAGCCACTAACATATGGGAATTCACCCCACTCCATATTTGGTAAGTATTAAAAACTCTGAATTTTTTTTGTTGGGACAGCCCCTCCATTTTGTGGAAACTCAGCCCATCCCAAGAGTTAAAAATTCTGAAAATTATGAGTGGGGACAGCTACTCCAATATGTGGGAACTCAGCTCACTTCAAGTACCAAAAACTTTGAAAATTATGAGTGGGAGCAGCCACTCAAATGTATGGGAACTCGGCCCATTTTGATTGCCATTAAATCTGAAAATTCTGCGTGGAGGCAGCCACTTCAGAGGGTGAAAACTCAGCTCACTCTAAGCATGGTAAAAGATGATGAAGAGGTCACAAAACCACTCCACAATGAAAGGAAGGATGGGGGAGTTGAGGGCAGCCCAAGTTGTGAAAGTGTCCCTAATTTGTTGTGCATTCACATGCCATCTAGGGTGTATGATTGTAAGGGGTTGCATATGTATGGAAGGGAACACTTGGAAATATTGGTATTTTTTTGTGCATCATGGCAAGGCTGCTTTCTTTTGGGGAAACCACATGAAGATGGAGATGCAAGGAAAGTCACTTGGAGTGACAAAATTGGCCGGGAATCCTTCATCCTGGGCTTTGAAGATATCCACATGGAAATTTGGAAGATAGGCACTCGAGAATTGCAAAAAAGGTATGGTTTCATTTATGTTCAAGTTTACTTATTTTAGAAAAAATTGTTAACCCTCGAATATTCACCAAAGGATCATTGGAGGTCATAATGGGTGCTTTTGTACTACCCTAAAGGAGCACTTCTCAGAAATGTGGGGGAGTCTTGGCTGGAAATGGAGTTTCCAACAAGTAAGAATGGAGGATTCCCCAAAGAAGGAGGATGGCACATCTCTAAGGTGTGTGTATGTTTAAGAATGGCCAAGGGAACCATGGAGGGCAGCAACTGTACTTTTTTTTTCCATGCTGCCCACAATGGTACTAGCTTATTTGGTATGAGCTTGAGGGTCGTCAAGTCCATGTTGAAGGTATGTTGTAAATGGAAACTTCCAAAGGGTGAGTTTTTGTCAAAAATTCTCATTAATGTGGATGATAAGAAGGCTGTTATGCATGATTACAGTCCACTAACCACTGGATACATGATTGTGTATGTAATCTCTTTTGCCAAATTGAAAGATCACATGTTGATGGGGAATGAGGAGTTGATTTCAGTCATTTTGGGAGTGTTTCCATCCCATGGAATAGGTAAAATTCTGAGTTTAGGGTCAAGTTTTGAGCATGATGACAGTTATTCTATGCTGGGTGCTATTTGGTACATCATAGGCAGGCCCGTAATGCCTTTTTGGGCAATCATAAACATGTTTCCAGCTGCCAATTGGGAAGGGAGAGTGGTTAAGGGTGAAAATAAGGAAGGAGATTTGAACCACACTCTTATATGGCTTGGAAGGAGTAAAAAAGGGAGGTGGAGAGCCTTGGTTTTAACATGTTTGCTTCTTGTTCAGAAAGTACAATGGGGACACCCATACCCCGAATTTCTAGCAAATACCTTGTTGTAGCAAACATCTTCAGCTCTCATGATGCCACTTTGGAATATGTTTTAGCTTGTTAAGTTGTTGATTATTCATCAGTTCCTTGCTCTAGGGCTGAAGTTACAGCAGCTTGGAGGGTTTTTAGTGTAGCTGAATATACAAAGAATAAATTTGTTGATGCTGTTTTTGAAGGGGAAAATGAAGATGGTAGGTCTAAGGTAATAACTGATCTCTGTTTCAAGGAAGATTTCATGGGTTGACAAAGAACATCATTAGGAAGGACAACAAATAAATGAGCTTGTTTTGGCAAGAGCTCTCTCATTTGACATGTACAAGATTTAGATTATTGGAGCATTACAATGTATCCTTTCACTTTGGTATGATGGTATTTGGGCATGAGAGCTTGCATTTGCTTGAGGGCAAGCAAATTTGGGAAGGGCGGACTGCAATGTCCTTTTTTCTAAATTAAAATAATATTCTAATTAAAATGAAAAACATTTTTAAAATTTTAAAAGTAGAATTAATAATATTACTAAGTGGTCAAAAATGTCGGCAACTTTTGTTTTATTATTAAAAAAATGAAATGGAGTTTTGACTATGAAGGATATAAAAGGAGATGGAGGAGCTCATTTGGGGTTATGCATTTGATAACTGAATTCTTTGAGTCTAAGCACGAAAACTCTTAACTTATTCATTGAGGACGAAACCTTTTAATAGTAGATGGAGTAAGGACGAAAACTTTTACATTCAACTAGGGCATCCTCATTCAAAGGTTGTATTGAGCTTCATTGGTCTGATTTTTTACATAATCTTCATCATATTTTGGGCAGTAAATTCATCTCCATTTTTAGGGCGGTGACTAGGGTTTGGAGCCTAGAAATCAGGGTAGTGACTAGAAAAGCAGGGCAACGACCAGTTTGGAGGGACAACGCAGGGTTTTGAGGGCTGTGGATTGCTTTTAGAGGGCTATACTTGGTACTCTAGAGCAACGAACTGCCTATGACAGCTAGGCGACCTCTTTTGGGGTCAAATCTGACGGTTTCAAAGGTTGTTTCAACCCAAAAATGCAGTTCTGAATATTTAATCATTTTCTATTATTTTTATTGGTATTTTTTTATGTTGCAGGAAAGGCCCTCTCTCCCCTCCCATGTCTCTTGTCTAGAGACGCCTTCGGCACGAGGACATCTTGGGCATACCTAGAGGTGTCTGTAACGGTGTCGGAAACTTTTTGAGCAACCCCTAAAAAAATACGGGACGAAAAAGGTTAAAAACGCTAAAAAAACGTAAAAAACTAAGAAACCCTAAAACGCTGCTAATAGCTTATAAAAGCAACCCCCTCCCTCATAAGACCACACCGAGTGACCAAAGTTTGCAGCCATTGTTGATTGCAAATTTGCCTTGCATTGCTGATAGTGATTGCAAATTTGTTTGGAGTTGTTTCATTTGCTTTGCCATTGCTGATTGAAAATTTTCAAGGAGAAATCGACAATCGTTTGTAGAAGGCGGAGGTAGCTATTGCCACATTGCAAGGAGGAATTTCAAATTTGTGAAGGTAGCCATTGTTTGAGCTATAGGTATTTTTCAATTCTATCAAGTTTTTTTATTTTTTATTTTCTATTTCATTTGCTACAACATTAAAATTTTAAATAGTAAAATACTGCTTAGTTTTTTTAATTTTAAAATTTAATCTAAATCCCTAAGTTTTAGCCACATTAAATTTTTTTCGTAAATATTAAAAAAAATCAAATGTATATTTTCTTTGTCTAAAGTTTTTTTAATTTTAAAATTTAATCTAAGTCCCTAAGTTCTAGCCGCATTAATTTTTTTTAAAATTTTTCCGTAAATATTAAAAAAAATCAAATGTATGTTTTTTTTGTTTAAATTTCTAACCCTAACTTCTATGTATGCTCTTCTCTTGTGCGTAATGTGATCTTGAGAATCAAAAACAGAGTTAGCCGCTTTACATTTAATTTTTATTTTTCCCATAAATATTAAAATTGCAAGTTTAAAAATTAAAAAAAATCAAATGTTTACTTTTTTTATCTAAGTTTCTAATCCTAACTTCTGCATATGCTTTTCTCTCGCGCCTAATTGCGATCTTGAGAATCAAAAAAAGGGTTAGCTGCATTAAATTTAATTTTTATTTTTCCCATAATTATTAAAATTGCAAGTTTAAAAATTAAAAAAAATCAAATGTTTACTTTCTCTATCTAAGTTTCTAACTCTAACTTCTGCGTATGCTCTTCTTTCGTGCATAATTGTGATCTTGAGAATCATAAACAGAGTGAGCCACATTAAAATTTATTTTTTTATTTTTTTCGTACTTTATTTAACCCTACTTCTGTGTATGCTCTTCACTTGTGTATTGTGCATAATGCAATCTTCAGAATAAAAAACAAAGTTATTAATTTTAATTTTTTATTTTTAGTTTTACATAAAGTTTTAACCTTTAAAAAATTAAAATGTATATTGTATAAATAATAATTATAATTTATTTTTTTGTTTGGTTCTAATTTGATAATTTGATAATTAGGATCTCTATGGCATCCAGTTCAACTCCAGGAGGAGGGCACGATGAAGCAAACCGGGCTGAAAACTCGCTTCAAGTGAAATATGAACTTGCTTCCCCTCTTTGGAGACATGTGATGATATTTGAGATCGTTGTTAGTGGTGAGACTCGTGTGTGAGTATGCAATGATTGTTATACCACATACAAGTCTTTGTATACTCGGATCAAAACTCATTTGACTGGGTATGGGCCATCGGGGATAAAAAATGGTGACAATTTCTAAGACAAAAATAGTTGAGTACATGAAAGAGCAAGAACAAGAACAAGCAAATGCAATAGTTGTTTAAAAAATTCGTTCTAAAACAATACCTTTCCAAAGAGGCAGATCAGGTAGACCACCTATAACACCTGCAACTGCAAGTCATTATTTCATTGAAAGTCAAACTCGAGCTCATTCAGTTGCAATACCCTTTGATGATGTGCAGATGCCACTTCATGGAAAAAATCAAAGGACCATTAGAAAAAGCTTTCAATGTCATGCAGAGGGACATTGCTGATGAGTTGATTGGTAGATGTATTTATGCATGTGGGCTGTCTTTCAATGTTTTGAGATCCCCTTATTGGCAACAAATGTTGAAAGCGGTCAATGAAGCTCCACAAGGTTACAAAGACTCTAATTATGAGAAGGTCTTCACCAGACTCTTGGTCAAAGAAGTAGAACATATTCACACTTTTTTTCAATCAATTAGAGATTCATGAAAGGATTCAAGGGTGTCCATTATCTCAGATGAATGAAAAGATGTTCGAAATAGGCCTTTGATCAATGTTGTAGTATGCTCTTAAGGGGCAATGTTCTTGAAGGCAGTGGATTGTGAGGGCGAAGTGAAAGATGCTCAGTTTATTGCAAACATTTTGATAGAGGTTATTGAGTCTGTGGGCCCCCAACATGTTGTCCAAGTCATCATAGACAACGCAAATAATTGCAGAGCAGGTGGGTTGATTGTAGAGGGTAGATACGAGCACATATTTTGGACACCTTGTGTTGTCCACTCCCTCAGCTTGATGTTGCAAAATATTGGCAAAATCCAATGGATAAAACAAGTTTCTGCAGAGGCCAATGACATTCAAACATTTGTCACAAATCATCACATGTCTTAAGCCATCTTTAGGAAATTCTCAAAGTTGGAGTTGTTGAAGGTAAGAGATTTGAGAACAAATTTTTAGTCTTACTTTTGAAGTTCTAATTCTTTAATAATTAATTATAGTTGTTTATCAACGTTTATAGTTTGGACAATTAAACTTATAAGTCTTATTTTATTTTTGTAGATTGCTGAAACTAGATTTGCTTCTCACATGCTTGTCTTGAGATGACTTGTGAAGGTAAAAGAGGCATTGAGTAGTATGGTGATTTGCAATGTTTGGGGTGTGTGGAGGCAAGCAAACACCACTGGCATTGAAAAAATGAATAAGATTAAAGCATTGATCTTTGATGATAACTGGTGGACCAATATCGAATATGTGCTCAGTTTTACAAAGCCTATTCTATCTATGATCCGATTTACGGATACAGATGCAGCTTGCATGGGAGAGGTTTATGATGGGATTGATTCCATGCTTGAAAGTATGAGAGAGATCATACAAAAGAAAGAGCAAGACTCAGAATAAATATTTTATAATGAAATCAAGTATTTGGTCATGAAGAGGTGGAATAAATTGACCACCCTATTACAGTTTCTTGTTTTTGCTCTCAATCCGAAGTATTATAGCAATGAAATACTTTGGCTACCTAATAGTCAACCACCATATGATGATGTAGAGGTTGCAAATAGAATTAGGCAAGCATTCACAAGGCTTTTTCTTGATCCATTTGTAGCTAGTGCAGTCTGCAATGAAATAGGCATGTTTGTAGCTTCAGAGGTAAGCATGGGAGAAATTGAGGCTCTTTTTGACAAATCCAACTTGTCTACAATCAAGTGGTGGTATGTACATGGCCATGATGCCAAGTACTTACGACCTATCGCAATCAAAATTCTCTCACAGGTATTCAATTTGAATTAAATAAAAAATTATTAAGTTATTAGCATATTTTTTTTACATTGTTGCAAATTTTAAATTCTAACAATTAACGACTTTTTTTTGTGACAGGTGGCTAGTAATTCTTCAACATAGCAGAATTTGAGTACATATGGATTTATCCATTCTGTTAAAAGAAACAAGCTGGCATCAAACAAGGCTGATGATTTGGTATTTGTGCATTCCAATTTGTGCCTTCTTTCACACAAGTCTGAGGACTATATGTGAGAACCTAACAAACTTTGGGATATCCTTCCAGAGAATACAGACTTGGATACCTCCACATCTACATTTGCCCAAGTTTCATTACTTGGTGTTGATGATGTCGATGACAATGAAGAAAATTCAAAACCAGGGGTGGAGAGTGGAGCTAGTAGGAGTTGTCCAAGTGGTCCAAGTGGAGCTAGTGGGAGTGGCATTCATAATTGTGAATATGAGGACAATTTGAATCTATATGAATTATGATTTATTCTAGATTTGCATTTTGAAAATTTGAATGTATTTGCAATGTCTACTTTGAACATTTTGAAGCAATGAATGAACAAACACTTATGTATTTTCAAGTGTTTACTAAAAAAATGAGTAATATGCATTGTTTATATATATATATGTACTTATGGCATATCCAAATCAAGGTTCTAGAAAAATGGCGTACCCATGTACCTGAGTTGTACCTGTACCCATACCTATATCCAAACAACATAGGTATTTTCTAGCTATTATTCATTAGGACAATTCAGAAAACAAGGTATTTATTTTGGTAATAATATTCAAAATTTATTGGTGAATATTCGAGGGTTAATTATTACTTTGCACTTAGAAAATTGCATTTCTAGCATTATGTAATTGTTATCTAGGGTTTGAAGTGAAAAAATAAGAGAAATTATAATTTTTGATTAGGGTTTGATATTTGAATTAGAATTTGCACATGTGGTGTTATGGTTTTGTTGGGAAACCCCTTTGATCTAATTTCAGCCTTAAATGGGACATTTCATCAAACTGATATCTTTTGCTTTCGGAATCCATTTATGGGTAAATGGAAACCCAGCCTTATTGTGAGAGGGGAAAGCAACAAATTTATGCCCAATTTTGCTGCATCGGAAGCATCTGATAGGCAGCACTTTGAAATCCACATGCTGCAACCACAACCCATACTTAGAAGAGATCCGAACGGAATGGGTAACTAGTTTAGAGACATCCACATAGATACAAACCCTCTCAAAAGAAGAATGGCATCCATTTGCTTCATGATTGATCTTCACAAACTCCCAATCACCTTTGCTTGCACCTTTGATCATATCAAATTTCTAAATCCCAATGGAAGATGGTATAAGCGGATCCAAATGGGGATTTTATCAATAGTTTCCACCATTGGGTCAAAAAAGGGTTTCCAAGGACATAAAAACAACCCCACCCTTCCATTGGACCAAGGACCCTTATTCCACACAAAATTGGGGTCATTTGAGGAGTGAAAATTGATAAGAAAAAAACCCTTTGAAAGTAGGGTCATTGTAGGGCAAGACATCTCTTTCCACACAATTTTCATCCATTGGAGATTCTTTGTTAAAGGTCCCCTGCCCGCAAATCTGCCCACCAGAGAGCCATTCCTCATCCCCTGCACTAATAGATCCTCCTCATCCTTCAAGAGACATAATTCAACTACCTCCTTCGCTAAACGAACATGGATATCCCCCAAGGATAAGGTCTCCGGGATTCCAGCAGACCTAAAATCGGGCAAAGAACTCAGCTGCACCTTGTCATTTGAATTACTCTCTGTTGTCCCTCCTGATGTTGATGAATCCCCAATCTCCTGGTTGGGTGCCCCAGTACAAGACATTGAGTTTTCCTTACCCCCAGATTTAACATTCAGCCTTGCAAAATGGCCATCGTTCAAACTAGGGCATCCATTAACATGTTGCGGGATAGGGTCCGAACGGAGAGAGGGTTTTAACTTCGAATGACAAAAATCACTACAAGAGTGAAGGGTTGGCAGTGCTTATGCAACCTGACAGTGAGATATGGCTGTTATCGGGTGCAAAATTTTCCTCCTTTGTGCTTCAATTAAGTGGCTTGCTTTTATTGTTCTGCCCAGGCTTCTTCTTTACTGCGTCCTTTGTGTTGTCTATTTTCCCATAACCACCGAATTTCCTGTCACCTATCTTTCTACGACTGCTGGTCTGCTGCCTCCATCACACTTTTTTTGATAAGTTATCAATCATGACTTTCCCATTCCATTTTTGGCATTTATATATGTTAATTAATGTTTAAATATATAGTACAGTTTGGCCAAATCAGGATTTTAGGTTATGGACTTATAAATGATGGCATTTCCTTATTATTTGATAAATTATAGGCTATCATATATTTCCAGGAAGCTTGTAAAGCTCCAATGAGAGATATTATTCCAAAACTTGTCCCTGAATTAAATTCTATGCTCTCTCTAAAGAAACCCAAATTCCACCGTGGGTTATAGGTTGGAAATTTTTCCCAAAACAATCATTTAATTCCTGTCTTTTGTGTCAAGTGTTATGATGTAAAGGGTTTAGGACATCATATATCTCCAGTATTCTGAAATTCCTATGTCTTATTTAGTTGTGGAGCAATGGGAGTGCCAGGTCAGATATTATGATATAAGGTCTTAGTCTTGTTGACGCAGAAGATTGCATCAGCCTCCTGCCTTCTTCACGCAACAATGGAAACTCCCCTTTCGCCTGTGGGAGCGGTGAAGCTGGAGGGGAGAGTCTCTAGATGAGGGCTAGCTCCCTCTGATGTATCATTTAGGCCCTGGTTTCTCCTATTGCTAACAAATAAAATGTAAAAAGGGGGGGATGAAAAGAGAGAGAGAGATGCTGAAAACAAAGCCTAAGCCTAAAAAAGAAAAGGTGATACACCAGAAAATGTGATCCACCCAGCCCGAATATACACTTTTCACCAAAAGGAAGTGCCTATACACTTCATCTGAAGTGAGACAACCTTCTGCATCAGTGGGTCAGGGGTCCATGGAGATACAGGGAGGAAATAACTACTAGAGGCGTTTTGGGACACACACTGCAGCAGCCTATCCACTTCACCTACACTCCTCTAGGGACACTTCTGACAGACCTGTAAAAGGAAACTCAAAAATGCACCAGACATGCTGAAATCATTCTGCAAAAGCATTTAAGAAAATGACTTAACACAAAATCAAGGCATAGACACATACTAAAGATGCAAAACTCAGAATGGAGGTAAAAAAGCTAAGTTCTGATTCAAGGTAAAAATTCTGGCAGAGCTTTGCCTTACAAGCCCGAGAGATTTTTGGGCAGAGTTTTGCCTTAAGGCTGAGAGCGGATTCCTTCTCGAATGAGAAGTTTACAATTTATAGAAAGAGGAAGAGAAACTTGGCGCTTCCTGGGAAGGATTTTGGCACTCATTTTTGCAAGTGGCCCATGTGCGTTGAACACATCCGGAGGAGGAAGATCACTGCTATTGATGTCACTTTTCAGAAAAGCCCTGCTGGAACCATGCTGCACAATCGCCCAAATTGACTTTGGCGTTCAAACATTAATGTAAGAGCATGGCCGCGCCTCTTTTCTGTAAACAAACTGCTGTTTGTCCCCTCATCAATGCCAACTGCAAAAAACAAGTTGCGCCGCTCGTCTGACAATGACTCACCTTCCCTTCGCCACTTGAATGCTTTGTCTTTTCTGCTCCTTGTCTTCTTCTTGCTTCTTTCAGCCCTCGGGGGCGATCTTCTGGCGGGTCGCTGCGTTCCTCGGGCTATTTCCATGATTTGGCGCTTAGATAGTTCAAAACAAACGGCTACTTCACTGTGTTAAAATTGATGTTCACGCGGCCGTCACCCAACGGCTAGTTCGTCTGCTTAAATTTGACGGCTTTCGGGACGCCATTGTTCTCGGCAAAAAGTCATCGGGTCTTTTCTGCGGCTTTTCTGCTTCATGGGCTTTTGTTTCGGGCTTTTTTCCCGCGGACAAAAGTCCGCAAGAATTGGCCTCTCTTTGTCCTTTCTGCGGGCTCTTTGACTTTTTCGGGCCTTTTGCTGGCGGCCTTTCCTTTGAAGTGCTTGCCCTCCGTAAGGGCTTTTAGACTTTGAACTGCCCTCCGCAAGGGCATTTGAACCCGGCGCTGCCCTTCGGCTGTAGGACACACCCTTGAACCAAGCCGTTGAACCAACCCATTGAACCAAAATTGGTTCAATGGTTCAATCGGTTCAACGGTTCAACCACTGCGCGCCAAGCCCGTTGAACCAAGCCTTTGAACCGATTCGTTGAACCAAAAATGGTTCAACGCTGCGCGCCGAGCCCCTCTGAATTGTTCGTTGAGCCCCTTTGTTGAACCGTCCATTGAACCGAAGTGATTGAACCAAAGCGTTGAACCAAATGATTGAACCAGTTCAACGGTTCAATGCTACGCGCCGAGCCCGTTGAACCAAGCCGACGAACTTGCCGATGAACCAAACGATTGAACCGGTTCAACGGTTCAACGAATCGCGTCGATGAACTTGCCAAAGGACTAATTGACTGAACCAAGTGTTGAACCACACCATTGAACCAGTCCGTTGAACCAAACGATTGAACCAATTCGTTGAATTGGTTCAACGGTTCAACGAAGCGCGCCGAGCCCGTTGAACTTTGGCATTGAACCGTCCGATTGAACTGGAAGCCGCTTGAACTAATGCCGCTCAACCGACTGAGTGAACCAAGGCCGATGAACCTTGTGTTGAACTTGAACCGATTGAACAGTATGATTGAACCAACACATTGAACTTTGACCGCTGAACCAAGGCCTTGAACTTTGCCGATGAACTTGTCATTGAACTGGTTCAATGAACTAAGGCCGATTGAACCAAGGCATTGAACTAGGCGATGAACCAAAGCATTGAACTGGTTCAATGGTTCAACCATGCCAACTTTTCTTGATTTTCTTCAGACAAGAGCCCGAAGAAGCCTTGTAAAACCCAGAACTCTCTAAATTGATCCTTCATGCGCCAAAGACTAACCTGCTGAGTCCGTAGAAATCCAAAACCTTCAGAGTCCGTATAAATCCTGCAGAGTCCGTAGATTTGAACAGATTCATGCAAAATCAGAAAATGAAATGGCCTAGAACAGCAGAGGCAGAAGGGGACCGATTTTTGGCCTGTTGGGGCAAAAAATGGTCAACAAGTCTCATAACTCAAAAGGGGATTTACAATAATTCCATCTTTGGTCGTTTCGTCTGGGCCCTTGTACCTCAAATTACATTTTAAGCTAACAAGCCCGTGGGATCATTGTTTAAAGTTTAAGGAACATAGGTTTTATCAGAAATATATAAGTGATGTGCGGGGTTCCAGCCTAACCAAGTGCTGTTGTCTTTAGCTCAAATATCTCTTCATAAGAAAAACCCCTTCCCAGCCAAGCTTATTCTTGCCAACTCGAGATGCAACCCAGTGGACCCTGAGAGAAGGGAAATGCCTATATGAGCTTTACAACCAAGTCCCACCTAGAGTGAAAATTCTCACAATCATGCTATAATTACGTGAGACTACCTTCCATACATATGAACTCTTTTAAGAATAAGGGAGCCTGAGATTCTAAAGGAACAAAGTTCCCCAAGCATATCACGTATGCTAGGAGGACCTGTAATAATTATAATGTGGGAAGCTATAAGTAAAATGCATTTGTTGAGCAACTGCACAAGAGCATTACCAGAACTTGATCTACTTATTAATTTTCCTTCTAGCACAAACTCATTCATTCTTATATCAGCAATACTAAGTCCAACAGAATGGAAAATCTAGTACTTCCACAATTTACTCCAGACCATCTGCCATGCATATTGCAATTTTAAAGAATGCTGGAGCCTGATATCCTAAAGGAATAGACTCCCTCAAGCACGCTGCATAGGCTATAGAGACCTGTATTGGCTACAATGTCGGAAGCTGCAACTAAACTGTATTTGTAATTTTGTAAAGCAATTAACAAGGAGCCTTACCAGTAACCACAACTTGCCAAATCTATTCATTTGCCTCCCAGCACAAACATTTTGCATTCTAATATCTGTATGGCCAATGCCAAGCATTCCCATCTCTTTTGCCCGATTGCACAGTTACCAAGAGACAAGAAAACCCTCAATTCTCCATTATTTATCCCATAAGAATCTTGAAAGAACCATTTCTAGCTTTTGTTTCCAGTTCTAGAGGATAAGAGATATTACTGATAAGCAACATGTGTAGCTGCAAGATTTTGATAAACAATAGTGCACGTTCTCTATAAAAACACATTTGCACCCTATTTTCAAACTTTTAAAATACCTACTTCTAGTGAAGAACAAGAACATTGATACAAAAGGGGATGCACAAGTTGTAGATGATTTTCCATGGATTAATAAGTTTCCACCCTCTACAAAACCACTCAAGCAAGGAGTTCTAGTTAATAAGAATAACTTTTAGTTTCTCCTCTCTAACAAGTGCCACAGATACTTATGCAAAAAGGTCAGGTTAACACAATCCTTCTGATTTGTCCTTGAATTTTAGCAACTTCTAACAGTACGTAAGACATTAATATCAATATCACAAAGATACGGGGCAAGGCTTAATGCATCCCTTGGGCGAGGCATGAAAAAAAAACAGTATCAATTTAGTTAAAAAAATCACCTAGATCACAGCCAGTTTACCATATCTAGAATGAAGTCCTAATCAATCCTGTCATAGGCTTTCTCAAAACGAATCTTTGGAAAGAGAGTTTTTTGGCAACTGTCTTCTATGCATTTGATTCTTTCTCAAGCAGCAAGACTCAATTTTTTTCGATGCAATGAACTGAACCCTGTTGGCACAAATCGTTTCTGTAACATTTAGGACACATTTAGAAGGGTAATGGGTTACCTCTCAGTTTCATATTTGGGCCTTTTAGGAATAAGCATAATCAATTTGGAATAAGCAACTTTGCTCATGCAGCAGGACTCAATAGCCCTTTCGCATGTTGTGGCAAGTCTTTTGCAATCCACAACCAGCTTTTTTGTGAAATTCGAAATGCAAGACCATATAAACTTGTCAAGGTCAATAAATCTATAGAGTAGATCCTTCTCAAATTTCAAGACTTTCACAAGGATGAAGCATCTTATTATCTCTTTAGCTGCCTCTCTACTAGCGTTAAGCCTTGAAGAAGAATAAACACATTAAAATGATCCTGAAATTTTCCTAAAAATGCTCACTGAAATTTATCTCCTCGAGACTTGAGAAAGTGTTTCTAACCAATTGAAGAGACACTGTGTCCCATGAATTGCAAAGTGTGAAATAATAAGCCAATAAACAAGAACTCATCAATATCTTCAGTCTCTCACCTGAGGATGTCATTTGAATTCCCGCCTTGTCTTTTAGTCAAATGAGTTATTCTTCAGCAGAAACTCAGCCCACTCTGATCATACAATTTTCTATAATGCTCTGATATCTTGAGTATGGTTGTTCCAACAAGCTCTGCAATCTGACACACTATCAGGTAATTAGAAAGTCAGATTCTAGGCTAATAATATCCCTCTACTGCAGCTGTTACCAATCATAACGAATCAGAGAGAAGGACAAGAGAAGATAAGAATGATGATCCCAATGAGGATTCTGAGTTTATTATTTTCCTCCTGGAGAATCCTGCATGCTCTGACCTCCTTACTCCACTTGTCCTTGGTATGTAAAAGTACAAATTTCGTTTTTTCCACATCTTCTGTCTGTTAATTGTATTTCTTCCTAGGAAATGAGCCATTCCATAGGTTTTGGACATTCCGTGTATTTTTGCAGCAGGATCTCCTTTTATCTATTCCACGTTCTGTGGGTCTAGAAATGCAGAACCCTGTGAAGAAAATCCCATAAGTTCCCACAAGCGGGGGCTGGAATTTACATTTTTAAAAAGAAACCAAGAATTAAATTCCAAATTTTGGGGAAAAGTTTTCCATGTCCATCTCCTTCTTCCTTAAACCATTCTGACTACCTTGCCCATAAAACTCAAGCTGCTAAGTCTGTGTCAACTCAGAGCCTGGGGTGCAAACGCCTTGTGCTTACTGCTGCATCCTGGCAACCAGCATTATATCGTACAAGTGCCCTTCCTATTCAGTTTGTGAGCATGTAACGCTAAAAAACTGTATTAATATCCAAATTCAAAAGTACTTGATTGAAGATCAATTCATAGTTCAGGGACCTTATATTACTCTGAAATGTGTAGTCACATGATAAAGCATCTCGAGAACAAAATAAACTAATCCTCAAATCAGCATTCAGTATAATAAGTCTAAAAGAAAATTATAGTATTAATTTGACGTCAGGGTTTGATGAGTTATTGGCCATGATGAGGGTTGCATGCACACTATGGATGTGAGAGTATAAAATGGCAAATTTATGTACATCATAGGGTAAAAAAGTTCTGATTATACTCCATTTGTGACATTTGGCATTATACATGAGCTAGACTCCTTCCCTTTTTTATCACCCCTAGCATTTCCCAAGTGTTGCCCTATTCTTCTACACACACGAGTGTTATGCAGGCTTTACACATTCCTGCAGGGTTACAAGCACTTTAACTCAATGGTTTTTAAGGGTGCCAGCCCTAACCACTAAAACAATGCCGATGGTATGCTCTAAAATTTGTTGTAAAGATGCAATTAACATCAAACAGGATCCCCTAAAAACACCTAATACACAGGTATGTTGCCACATTGCTTAGCCAAGAATATCTACATTTTGCAAGCAGGCTGTTGTCAGAGAATAATAACTAGCTCAAGGTCAATATAGTCAATTGCTTTACCAAAGGGTAGTTGATATACCTTGCCAAAGTTTGATCTGATTCATGTTGGGAATGGAGTATGAAGACTCAAACAAGGCCAGGTGAATAGAGATAAATGAATGGAGTAAATTTTAAGGTTAGGTTCCGCAATGACACCATTGTAATGGCATGGAAAATACATCTCTTGTTGTATACTCCAAAGCAGGAGTTAGTGATGTTTTCCAGATTACTTCCTTGTATTTAGTTATTGTTGCATTCTGATTCAATGGTAAAGCTTCTAAGAAAAGGTATTACAAAGTACTATAACTGCATTGCACAATGAGAGAGCAAAATATGTACAAAACCAACAATTCAGAGAGTACAGAGAACCTTTCAAATGAGAATAGATCATGAGAATAGCTGTATTTAACTATTCTTTGCCATGAAAGTACCATACAATTGTGACAATATCATGTATAACATATGCAAATAGAAAATAAAATGTGCTTTGCAGGAGGTGCAATTCTAGCAGGAAAATGGATAGTCAGGAGAGTGGTTGGAGAAGCTCATACCAATTCAACATGACTAAGAAATCAGGGGTCCATTAAAAATATGTGATCTATTTGGGGATGCAAAGACATTCAAACTCTCACGATTGGCTCTCATCAAAAGAGTTTGGATTATGATTATGAATGGTTATAAAATGCACAGGATTTAACATCGAGGCCTATTTGGACATTCTCTTCCCTATGGAACCATGGAAAATAATTGTTGAGAAAGTTTTCTCTGTTGGGTGGAGGTTTGGAATAAAGAGAACCAGAAGGCCCACATGGAGAGAACTAAATCGTGCAAAAAACTGAGTGTAGACAAACTAGTCTTCTTAGAGCTTTGTAAAATGATTGTTGAAAGCTGCCTTTTAAAGCTTCAAATGCAAGACACAAGGCCCTGCTTGAAAGACCTAAAGTTGAGTAATGGAAAGATTTTCTATAACTATGTGCTTTTATCGAGAAAAAGTGATGGATCTCCAGCACAAGAATTCTATAGGAAAAGCACTCGTACTGATCTCCACCGTCATGCTGCTTCTTATCATTATCCTTCTTCGAAGATAGTTGTACTCTACTCTCCTACAAACAGGGATTTCAGGATTGCAGACAAGGACCACATCGAAGATGAGAAGCATCATTTGGTAAGCGTGTTCAGAAAAAAAACATGGTTATGGCATGAAGCAAATATCAAAGAGTTTCCAGAAATGTGGAAATGAAGATAGGAGTGCAGAACCAGCTAGAGTTTGACAGCCTTTCTCCCATACAGTGAAAGGATTTCATTTAAAACTGACAGAATTTTGAGGATGCACAACATAGAATCCATCTTTATACCACAAAATAGGATTAGCAGTATGCTCAAACCGAATAAAGCTACACTTGATCCGAAATTGTGTTGCGGTGTGTATCACATTGACTACGTGTGGCAAGCCTTACATCGGAAAAGTTGGAAGATCTTTTCATCAAAGAATGGAGGAGTATTGGGCAGACACACAATCACATTAAGTTCTGCCTTAGTAGAACATGCTCATGCTTATTATCATGATATTTGTTTAGGAAAGAATATTGTATCAGTGTATTAATAAATTACATCTTTTGGTAGTGAATGTATTAGTTATATTTCATTATGAACCGTTGGGGTCTATGGTTGTGTCTTAACTAACATCCAGTGATCTTATAAACAGCAATTTAAGTGTCAGAGTAAGGGCGCTGATGTGACAGGTCCTCCCTGTAACAAGCATTGTACTGTACACTATGTACACAGTAAAGTTGTTGAGTCTTTCATGTTCTTTTGTGTTATGTATATTAATAATACCGCAATAGTATTCTTTTGGTAGTGTAGCTTTTTATATCAAACATTTCCATAACAAGATATAATTATTTCCTGTGGAATGAAATATAATTAATACATACACTACCAAAACATGTATTTTGTTAATATGCTGATAACAATGACAATGCTAACATGGTGGTTTACACACATCACCATTTGCAAACATGGGGCATATTGGAAGTCGTACATTTGTGTCAACTAATATGCTCATGTTATTTGTGTTCATTTTTGCCTATTGTCTACCTTTCCAAAGTTGGTTAAATTGCTGATATATTAAATTATATTCAACTGTGGAATGTCAGGTTCCTAGTCGACTAGGACCTCTCCGTTGTCATTCTGCTGAGGCCATTTTTTGAGTAGACTTAATATTTGACACTTTTCACTCAAATGGTGGAGCTTTTAAATTTTTTTCTGTGTCTTCTTCTTTCAATCTTTTGAATGCTGAGTGCTGATTAGACTTAGGATAGTTTTGGCTCCAAAATCATAACATAGCATGGTGGGCCCTACTCTCTTTGATGAGGACCGATCACACTTATTTTCCTCTGTTTTCTTGCTACATCTTTCATGCTTACAAACACAACACAACACTATCCCACAATGTGGGATAACTATACAATACATCATCTACAGATCTGGCATTGATTGTTGCAAGGAAAACAATTGCATTGATCGACCTTGCCCAATCATTATGATACTGTCATCTACTCTACAAATTGACACAGCACCAGATTTCCAAACTCCACTGCTCGTTTCTGAAGTTTGCTTCTTGTTTGGAGTTGGCTCTGATTCAGTCCAGTGCACTAGAGCAATCCAGATTCAAGGCCACCTACGCACAAACCAGAAGGCATAAAGGCATCCTAATCTTGATATCCAATGCTAAAAGTGACACATACATGTGCATGAATTATATCAAATGAATCATATGCTCAGAGAGAGGAAACCGTCATAATTTGCACTGTTGGTGCTAAATAGAATCACATTTTCGAATGACAGGATTTTCACCAATTTAGTCTTGTTCGGAGTTATTTCCGCAGGACTAACTCTGACAAGATTTGCACCAATTAGTATTTATTATGACAGTAATTTATAAATATGCATTCGGATTTAGTCCTGTTCCAGTAACAGGTTTCCTATCATGCACAAATTTATTTCGAAAGGCCATCGTCCATGCCAAAGGCCAAACACAGAATTCGTTCACTCGTTCAAAATACATCTCATCCTTTTCAGGAGGCAATAAAATATTAACGTTGAAAAACATATCAAAATTGGGTTTAGTGGATAGCCTAAAGTTCAAGATTCCACCAAGAGGGGCACTTCAAAATGAATGATGCGAAGATCAAACAAACTATACCTCTCTCATACAACTCCGTTGCAAATGAATAAATATTCTTTCTTTCTACTTTGGTACATTTCAGTTGAAGCTAGAGTTTTTATGTCAAAGGAACAACAATTGCGAGGGACAACTAGATTGATAGTTTTATAGAGCAAGGCATTTACATTTTTGTTTGGGATGAAAAAATAAGATCACTTATCAATTGATGAAATGTACCAAAAGAGCATGCGAAGTGGAAAAAATGCCAGTACTATGTGCCTTTAGCGACCCCTCGGTCAATCACTGGAAAACATGATGATATTTTTTTGTACGTCAATGGCATCGTCACTCAAGTGCAGGAATCAATGATTTCCATGGGTCCTAATGTAAACACAAAAATTGCTGAAAGAAACTAAACCCAAATCCATTCACATTATTGCTCAACTCAAAGTAACTCTAAATTAAAAAATTATGGTGCTGCCAAGTAAAAACCCCTTGCCTAACACATCAATGATTACATTGACAAAAGACGTTATTTTGATCTACAGAAATGTTTCAATTCAAAATTATAGCAACAGTTGATAAAAGGAAACATTACTACTGTAGATTCCATTTAGCTATACCTCAGCTAAATCAAGACAGCATGTACAAATAGACCGATCATCTCTCTAGAACTTGAAAAACAACCATTCATCTTATGCTTGCAATTTAGTCAAAACTGCCATAAAGTACAACTACACTATGCAAGTACAGAATCGGATATGTCATGAATCAAAGGATGTGGAGAACACAGCCAATCCCACCAGCTGCAAATGAAGGTCTGAAAATACAACATTCAATAGAATTATATAACAGCGATTACTTATCACAATTAACCATTTATTACATCCGTCTCTCAGGCAAATACACAAATGTCTACTATGCAAGTACAGAATCAGATATGTCATTAGATATCAAGGAATCGAAGGATGTGGAGAACACAGCCAATCCCACCAGCTGCAAATGAAGGTCTGAAAATACAACATTCAATAGAATTATATAACAGTGATTTCTTATCACAATTAACCATTTATTACATCCATCTGTCTCTCAGGCAAATACACAAATGTCTATTGTCCAACATTGTACATCACGTTCAAAATTATAGTCCATCCTGCTCAAGTCCAATGTGTCACCAACATACTAACAGAAAAGGGAAAGCATCATCAATCGCTTTGCCTTCAACCACAAAGCCTTAAGGCTTCCCAACAGACCTCTTAAATGGGAGTGGGCCTACCTTTCAACAAGAGCAATATATAAGAGAAACCATCAGGTGAGAAGCTTAGAAAACTATGCACAATCAAAAATTATAGTCACCATCCTACATGCAGTCATTGCATGCAAAACTAGACAAAACAACACACCTATTATCCCCATTTACAGATAAACAATTGAGAAGCATTATGAATCAAAAAATACAATGAACATGAACAAATAATTAAGTAGATCATGCTTTATCTGAATAAAATCTTTCTTTAATAATGCGGAGGTGAGTTATTTGACTTTATGTGGATGCGGGTACAATATGGCAACTCTGTGTTCAGCCTCGGCAGCCATGGCAGCGTTGGAAGATTATGGCCTGGTTTTTAGGGGATCCGGGTTTTAACTGCTCCCACAACAAAAATTGCCCAGCTGGGTTGATAATCTTGCTTGTTTCAACATTCTTCAGTTGAATAGTAGGTTATCCTTTGATCCTCCCTCTTGCCCTGTTTGTTTTTGTGGTAGCAGTATTGTCAACAATTGATCAACTCATTGTAGCTAGTTGCATCGTGGTCGCTCTCCTCTGCTCTTTTGGTCACTCCTCTCGTTGTTCCTTTTTTCCCTCTTCCGGTCGCCTCTCCATACTTGGCCCCCTTCCCTTTTATTTCCCCAACTCCATCCTCCTTGGTTGTCGCTCTGTTTTTCCCCGTCTCCCTCTGCTCCCAATGCTCTCCTGCCAACTGAACCCTCAGTCTCATTTATCTACATGTTGACGATTCTTTGCTTCTACCTGATGCTGAGGCTATGGTAAGAAGAATCATAATAGGCAGATTTTCTGGCTTATGGCCTTCTATTCAGGATTTGAAAACTTGGATCTACTTGTCTTGGGGAGAGTACAGTCTTATGAACATCAAGATCCTTCCAAAAGGGTTCTTTCAGGGATTGTTTAAAGATGAACACACCTGTGCTGAGGTCAGGAAACTTGGTCCTTGGTTTTATAAAAACTTGGACTTATGTATCTGACTGTGGGAAGCTTATTTCGATCCAAACAAGAAGGTGAATCTTGTTGCTCCTGTTTGGATCAGAGTCTATGGTCTGCCCACCATCTATTGGAAGCCGATTATTCTAGAAGGTATTGCCTCAAAGATTGATTCTTTTGTCTCTTTCAACGGTGGGGACTCACTTGTTGCAACATATGCATGGATCTGTGTTCTTGTCAACATCTCCTGTTCCCTTCCTACGCACATTCTTCTCTACTCTTCTTTGGCTACTTGGATCCAATCTCTTGACTTTGAAGGACGACCTTTTTGTTGCTATTGTTTCCATGACACTAAGCATCTTGGCAAATATTGTTAGGGTTCCTTCTTTGGTTGATGTTTCTCCGCCCATTGTCTCTCCTTGTCCTTCCCCTTTCCATTCTTTGCTTGCTTCGTCTCCCCACTTCCATCCTCCTCCCTCCTCGTGCCCTGCTCCCCCCTGGCCTTTGGCAAGGTTCCTATATACCCTCTTCCTCTCCTCCCCCCCTTGCTTCCCCCTCTCTAGGCTCTTTATTTTCCCTCCTCCTTGGTTCCCCCTCCAAATCTTCCCTCGTCCCCTCTGTCTCCCTCTCCCCTTGATCCCTGTCTTGTGCTCTTCGTCCTCTCGTTGAGTGTTTTTCCTAACCATTGGATTTCGAGTTGGTTGACTTTACTAAAACCCCTGGTAAGCTTGGTATTGCTCGCTTCTCCAGCTCTTTACGAAGCTCTAATATCAATTGTCTCATTGTTAAAGGTAAGAAAACTCAACTCAAACTTTACAAGGAAGCACATAAAGAATCTAGAAAGGAATATAAAAAGACAATCAGTGCTCATTTTCCATGGTGAAGGGGGAAGGGCCCTCCATTGCTACAATGAAATGCATCACTTGGAATGTTAGGGGACTCAATGGCCCTAACAAACTGAGGCTGGTCAAAAGACAACTCCTTCTTACAACCTCATAAATTCTCTTTTTGCAAGAAACAAAAATGTCTTTTGCAAACTTCTCTTCATTGGTTAAATCTCAATGGCCTCTTTGAAATGCAATAGGCTCAGATACAGATGGTGCTTTTGGAGGTTTAGGGATCGCTTGGGATACTCAAAAACTTTGTCTCATGTGTTCATGCAAGGCAAAACTTGATTTGTTGTGACATCAAATCTTAATTGAACCTTTCAACTTCTCAACAATCAATGTATAGGGTCCCAATCACGTTCTCCTTAAGAAGAGAACCTGGTCAGAAATCCATTCCTTAATTAAATTCAACTAGCAACATCTCTTAAAAATTCTCTTAGGAGGGTATTTCAATGCCATTCTCTCGGACTGGGACAAGAGGAGGCAGTTCTTGCATAACACAGTCACAACTGGATCTCTTGGATTTTGTACCTAATACTGCTTTTATGGACCTCCCTCCTAAGGAAGGACTATACACTTGGACTAATAGGTAAATAGGGTTTTGTAGTATAGTAGAGCACGTTTCTTAGTCTCAAATGCCTAGTTAGAAGCACCTTGGATTTTTGAAGTTCGCATCTTACAAGTTGTAGGCTCTGAACAGTTCTTGGTAAGTCTAGAGATATCTCCAAACTCCTCTCCTCCTAGATGCCCTTTCAAATTTGAATTGATGTGGCTAAAAGATATAACTTCTTTGTCCTAGTTAAGCAATGGTGGCATAATTGCCTTTTGGTTCATGGCACTAAATCCTTCATTTTTATGTCAAAGTTGAAATATCTCTAGAATTGTATGAAAGATTGGAACCATTCCAGCTTTAAAAATATTTTTATCCTTAAACAAAAGTTTGAGGAAGACTTAGCAAACATCAACGGGGTCATCGAACAAGGAATTTGTTCAAATGCGATGATATTGGAGGAAAAAGTCCTTCAAAAGTTTGATGATATTTATGCTAAAGAGGAAATCTTTTGGAGACGAAAATCTAGGGAAGTTTGGCTCTTAGATGGTGATAAGAACACAGTTTTTTCATAGGTCAGCCATTGGCAGGAGGCAGATGATTGGTATTGGTATTAACAAAATCTATAGCGAAAATCATTTGCTGCTAGAAACTCTAGAAGTAAAATGCCAGGAGGTAATGTCTTTCTTGCAACATCTTCTTTCCAGCCCTTCAACTAGTGTGTAGATCACCTTCAGGATCTACTTCTAGAGTCAATTCCATCGCTTGTATCCCCTGAATGGAATTGGGCTCTCTTAGCCCCCTTTTCTAGAGATGAGGTCCATGCAACAGTCATAAGTATGATAGGCGACAAAGCTCTAGGGCGGGATGGTTTCCCGGCTATATTTTACTAGAGTTTTTGGGACCTCATTGGCAAGGAGGTAACAACTGTGGTCAATGAAGTAAGACGCTTTTGTAGAATTCTCAAAGAGATGAATTGTTCTTTCACTGCCTTAATTCCGAAATTAGATAATATATCCTTCTTTGCTGACTACCGATCAATTCCCTTTGCAACACCATATACAAAATTGTAGGGAAAGCATTTTCAAAAAGATAAAAAATTCTTCTTCCTCTTGGTCTCCCTTGAACAGGTAGGTTTCGTGAAAGGAAGATAACTATTAGATGGAGCATTATTGGCTTATGAAGTTGTACATTCCATTTCAATATCAAAGGTAAAAGAAGAATGTTGTTCATTCATACACAATTGCATTTCATCAGCCCACTTCTCAGTTCTAGTGAATGGCTCCCCATTAGGGTTCTTCCTCTCCATGAGGAATTAGGCAAGGAAACCCACTTTGTCCACCTCTTTTCATTCTTCTCATGGAAGCATTGAGTAGAGTCATCAAAGTAGGTATTCAAGCATCTAGGATATTAGGGGTTGAAATTTTAGAAGGAATTAATCATAGTTCCACGACGTTTTGGAATGGGGGGATGGGAGGACGTGGGGATGGGTTTCCGGGATGGGGGGCCTAAGTTTGGGGGCGGCGGCAAGGCAGCGGTGCTGAAATACATATAGTACTTGAAAAATTAGTTATAAAAAGATGTATAAGGATTAAGTATATTGCATTGAACATCAACAATTTCACATTGTGATTTAATCATTTAAGTTTCAAGTTTGATCCATTGAACAATGAACATTAACAATTTAACATTGAACATTAAACAATAAACATTGATGATTGAACATTGAATTTTCAAAATTTCATAATGATGATTCATGATTACAATCAACAATGTTCAAAAACAAAATACTAAAATAGTGAAAAACTAAAAGTAAATAGTAAATACAAATGACTCAATGAGTCAATGCCTAATCATCCCCAATGTGGAACTCCTCATCACTAGAACTGTTGGACTCCACAGGCTCGAGCTCCTCCAAGCTAATACCAACCAACCTTGTCTGTGTAGCATCATCATCAATCTGTGCTGGCTCCTCTGGCTCTACATCCCATTTGGCTGCTGAACTCTCCTTGTACGCAAGTGTGTTGCGGTCAATGAGACGCAAGGCACTATGTACAGCCACAAGCTTCTCTGCCCTCTTAGAGGTAAACCTGTTCCTCTTCATGGAGTGGATCCAGCTATAAGTAGACCAGTTCCTCTCAACAACAGAAGAACTAGAAACCTGGGACAACAAACAAATGGCTAGATCTGTAGTCAAAGAAGCAGGGCCGTGCAAAGTCCACCACAAAATTGGTTCCTCCTGTGCCATTGTCTCCCTATCTATTTCAGCCCCCTGTAAATATCCCCGAAGAGTAGCAAATTTTGTCCACTCAGTACGAGTGATGCTGGCCTCTGTAGAATCATACATTTTCTGAATGGCCTTCATGAACCCTGTCTTCACCTCAACACCCTGTATGGGTGTAAGTCTACCAAGCCTTTGCACATACCACTTTGGGTTCAATGCATAGGCAACCGTGTGCAAGGGAGTGTTGAGCTTCTCCCATCTGCTATGAATGATCGACTGAATATGCTCTGTGTAGAATGTCAATGTGGGGTCCTCCTCTCGTACAACCTTCATTTGATCAAGCATAGTATCAATGCACTCATACACCTCTCCAAGTGTAGGTGCATTAGCATCCCTATATCTAATCACTGTGAAGACTGGAGTAATGATGGAGACAATATATTTGGCATCAACCCAAAAAACATCACTCTTCACCACATCCTTCACCCTCTTCCCCTGCTCTGTCTTCGACTCAGGGCACCGATTCCATTCTGATGTCATTACCATTTGTTGCAATGCCTCTTCCAACTCAAGCATCCTCTTCAAGAGAATAAAGTATGATGCATACCTAGTCTTTACAAATTTCAAAAATTCCTTCTTGGAGAAGGACCCGAAGAGTGCATGTGAAGTGTGGTGGTTGCAGATAAACATCTGCACATCTCTAGCATCATTAACCACTACTTTGATTCAGCGAATTTTTCCCATGTCCTTTAGTTCATTATTCATGGCATGCACACAACAAGGAGTCCACCAAATATGTCTATAGGCTACTTCAATTAACTTCCCTGCTGCTCTGCACATATGGGCTGCATTTGTCACTACTTGCACCACATTCTGTGGCCCAACCTCCTCTATAACATCTTTGAGGATTTGGAACTGAAAATCAGCATCCTTGCGATGCCCTGAACAATCAATAGCCCTAAGAAAATAAGGGCCAACTGTACTCGTAACCATGATATTGATGAGTGGACGATGCCTAATGTTTGTCCACCCATCCATGAAAATGTTGCATCCACTAGAGACCCAGGTCTGCTTCATTTTCTCCAGTAAAACATTAATCTTGGACTAGTTCTTATCCAAGATTGTTGTGCTCAATTTAGTCTCTCCAAGTGGCACATATGATGGTCTTGCTTTTGCTATTTTTGCCATGGCCTCCTTATAACAAGGAGAGTGAGCCACATGGAATGGAATGCCATTGGCAAAGAAGAATTTTTCAATGGCATCATCTACCTCATCTTTTGCTTGCACATTGAATTATTCCGCAAGTGGATTTAAAGCATCACTAGTCATCTTTCGTTTCCCCTTAGGCCCTGCTGGCACTGAACTAGATGGATTCATTGCCATTGGCCTCTCCAAAGTACTAGAAGTAGAAATTTGTCTCTGATGACCCCTCCCCCTTGGTGGCAAAGGAGTAGATGAAGGTGCATCTTCTTCATTGGCACCTCATAATTTACATATTTCAGCTCTCAATTTCATATTCTTTTCCACCTTTTCACATACATCTACGCCTTTGCCTCAGATAAGGAGGTGGGCATCTGTTCTAGTCATGCTGGCAAACCATTCAATGTTACATAGGTTGCACTTCCATTTCCTAGTGCCCCCAGCTGCCCCAGGCTTTGAAGGTACTTTGCTTGCAAATTGTTGTAAAGGTTTCTTTGGATCAAAGGGACCTGTAGCATATTGTTGAAGGGCTTGTGAAGGACAACTATAATTGGGACTCCCAACAGAACTAGTTTGCCTTTCACGGTCACTCCTCTTAAACTAGGATCATCATGTGCATAATCTGAATCATTGTCACTTTCAACTTTATCCCCAACCCCTTGAGGTTGAACCTCCTCGTCACTCATGCTATGAGAACTCAAGAAATGATATATTTTTTTCATTTTGTAAGTTTATAAATTATAATTTAAAAAATTAAATAATAAAATTCAAACCATGCATAAATTTAAGGGATTAAAATTTTAAATTTAAAACTAAGACACAAGGATTTTCTTTTTCTTTTTCTTACTTCAGTTCGCTCGAAGCACGGATGCAGAGGATACACAAATAGGAATCCTTGTTCTTAAAATTTAAAAATTAAAATTTAAGCATTTGATTTGAATGAAGATTTAAAAAAAATTAAATTTAAAATTAAAATTTAAGACAAGGATTTTCTTTTTCTTTTTCTTACTTTAGTTCGCTTGAAGCATGGAAGCAGAGGATACACAAATAGAAATCCTTGTTTTTAAGATTTAAATTTAAACATTAAAAATTAAGCATTTGATTTATCATTTGAATGAACATTTAAAATTTAAAAATAAAAATTTAAAATTTATTTTTAAGCATTTGAATGAATGAGAATCACAAATAAATATTTTACTATAATAATTTTTCATTTAGAAATTTGAAATTTAAATGATTCAAGGACATGAATAAAAGTAGAACAAAACAATTTACAAATGAATAATGATTCAATGAAACAAAAATAATAAAATTTAAAAATTAAAAATCAGAAATTGAAAGAATCATAGGGCCTACCTTGTGGGTGAAATGATGAAATTAAGAGGCTTGAATCTTCTTGGCAATGGCTTCTCTATCCTCTTCTTTGCTCTCTCACTTGCTCTCTCACTCTTGCAAAGTTCTCCCTCTTAGCTTGCTGCCTCTACTTTCAGCTCTTTACTTCACTCGATGAAGTTTTTGTGTGATTTGGAATAATAGGGAGAGGGATTTTTATAGGCTTTTGGGAGGCCTTGGGCGGTGGGGATGGGTCCCACTAGCAATTAGGGTTAGGGTAGAAATCATAAAAATCTATTGTTTTAAAATTAAAAAAAAAACACTTTGACTTTGGTGTGCACGGGGGACACCTGGACGTTCCCGGGACGTCCTCGAGACTTTTGGAAGTCCCCTGGACGTCCAGGGGACTTCTCGGCATCCCTTGGACGTCCCTCCAAAAAGGGGACATCCCCTCTCAGAGGGAGACGTCCCCGGGATGGCGACGAAACTTGGCGGAGGTGGCGGGATGGCTGGGGGATGTCCCCGTCCCCGAAACGCGGGGTTTTGGGGGGGGATGTGTCCCCGTGAAACAATGGAATTAATCCAATAACACACCCAACTCTTCACAAATGATAGCCTTCTTCTAGGGCAAGCTAGCTCTAAGGAGGTCCTGGCCTTTAAGGATATTCTCAACTTCAAGGCTTATTCGAATTCTTTGGGACAATTGTATAATGAGGCAAAATCAAAGGTATTGTTCTTCAATGCCTCTCCAAGGCTTCAATCCAAATTAGTAGAAAAATGGGGTGTCCCACTAGAAAACTTCCTAGATAATATCTAGGGATTCCTTTTTTCTAGGGACAAGAAATTAAGATTTTTGGAAAGAAGTCTTAGGTAAATTAAAATTCTGTACAACATCTTGGAAAGGCATATGGTTGTCTCTTGTATGTTGAATTATTGCTTAAATCAATACTGCAGGCTCTTGCTACCTATTTGATGTCTATTCTTTGAATGAAAGCCAATGTCTATAGAGCGATCAATAAGAAAAAGAAGGATTTCCTTTGGCCTGGAGTAGTCCAGGAGTGAAGAATCCTGCTTCTAACCTGGAATAAGGTGTGCACGCCTAAAAAAGTGAGAGGGGCTGGGTTTCTTGTTACACATCTTCATAACATTGCTTTAGGAGCTAAATTGTTTTGGCGAGCTTTGAGCTGCAATGCCCATCTTTGGATTTGCATTCTAAAAGCCAAATATTGTGACTCAATCGAACCAAGTTGCCTTTTTGCAACTAAAATTCTCCCAAGAGGATCTCGCATATGGAATTTCATGTCATCTTGTCGTCCAATTCTTACAAATTATCTTAGTTGGGAATATAGGCAATGGAGATTCAGCCTCAATTTGGGAAGACTCATGGAGGGGTAATCCAACACTTAATCTCCGACAAGATATTCAAGAGGTAAAACTCTTGGCAAAGGA
Organism: Torreya grandis; assembly: GCA_037957365.1. Classification (NCBI taxonomy): domain Eukaryota; kingdom Viridiplantae; phylum Streptophyta; class Pinopsida; order Cupressales; family Taxaceae; genus Torreya; species Torreya grandis. The sequence continues at coordinate 1,658,932 of JARHVA010003807.1, read as the reverse complement.
ACAATGGGGAAACCGGCTCTTAGACTATTTGTTGAAACTATATTATTGTTCCTTTCCAAATTGGGCATGGAAAGACTGTTTCTATTTGGGAGGACCAATTGAACAAGCAAGGATAATGGACACATCACCAAATGAATCAAAATCTTTCCTACAGAACATCCGAACACCTTAATCTGGGCTCCCTCTCGCAGCGGATCATACACAGTCAAGGAAGTTTATTTTCAGCTTATGGAGCAGGAATTGACTAGAGACCAGCGTTGGCCGAGCCAGAAAATTTGGTCAAAATGGAACCTACCTAAAGCTAGAGCTTTCTCGTGGTTGGCATTACAACACGATCCTCACATAGGAAAAATTAGAGAAGAGAGGATTTCATGGCCCTATCTGCTGTGTGCTTTGCAAAGTTGATTCTAAATCAGCAGAATACCTTTTACACTGCTTGTGGAGCAGAAGGACATGGTACTGGCTTCTTGATGAATTCTCCCTTAAATAAGTCTTTCCCTCTTCTTTTCAAGTATTGATAGCAATGTGGCTTGGTTCGTCAACTTCTAACCTTATTCCCTTGTGGATTGCAGCTTCGATTCTCACAATTTGGAATATATGGCTCGAGAGGAATCACAGAATAGTTTAAGGAATACCCTGCCCTGGCATCACTTTACGGTTAGACTAGAGGCAAAAGTTTGTAAATAATCTCTCTCCAAATTGTCCAAGATTAAGAACCCCCTCTCAATTAGTGAGCTTCTCATTCTTTGAAATTGGTCCATTCACCCTTTTTCACCCTTTCAAGGGGTTAGAGTAACTGAGAACACACATTAGAACAACAAAGGGATCCCGCCCAGTCTAGCATGGGTCAAACTCAACTTTGATGGAGGCTCGAAAGGCAACTTTGGAAGAGCAAGAGCATGATGCATCCTCCAAGAACACAAAGGCTTCTTCATAGCAGCGTCTTCCTCCCATTTCTCCAGAACAACTAATAACCAAGCAAAATGCTCCACTCTCTCAATAGGACTACAAATGGCATACACTCAGGGAGTATCCAAGTTAGAGATCGAAGGCGATTCACAATAAGCCATTTTGACATTAAAGAAAGGCTTAATTTAAAATTGGAAATCGGAACCTCTTCTTGGGTCCGCATTCATTCTCCTCTAAAAATTCATGAAACAAAAATCACTCATTGCTTTAGGGAAGCTAATGGTGCAACATACCACATTGCAAACATGGAAGTTCGTTTAGACACTTTCAACTTCATAGAAAGTGATCAACTATTAGAGTTCAAAGGTTTAAGTGAAATCATTTTAAAGGATGGGATGTCACATCCCTCTACTTAACTTGGTGCTCCCTCTCTGTCCCATCATTCCCTTCTAGATTTGCCATCTCTATGCTTAATTGCTTGCATGTATCGCCCTTGAATGGGCTTCCTCTTATTTATGGCACCTCCGTTTATTCATCTCCCTGATTCTTTGTCACTTGTCTGCTCCTTGCTTTGCAATTTAGCAATGGAATCTCCTTCACCATCCTCTTCTTGCCTGCCCTTATCAATTGTTGATGTTCGTAGGTTTTTTGGAGGGTATGCTTGTCAGTATTTGGCATCACAACAGATTTGCCGTTCAAAACTGAAAGCTTGGCAGATGATTTAATCTCTACTATAGTCATTGGTGATGCTAGCATATTTAAATTCACAATATATTGTGGATCAAGCCTTTCCCTCCAAAAAGCCTTAATGGAGCGAAGGTTTTAAAGCAGATTTGGGAGCTGTATAGGCCGCCCAAGGCAGATCAAAGTCTTAACTTGAGCTTTGCAAATTGGACAAAGGAGGATTTAGAGTCTTGTCCAAATCTTAAAGATAGTACATAGGAGGATATTGATAAAAGGATAGAGGAACCCTTAAACTCACTCATTCTGAAGCGTTTTGATGCTCTGAAGGCAAAGATGTCATAATGGTTTGACTCATGCTCTCCTCCAAGAAGCAAGTGTATAAGGAGTGGAAATGTAAAATCTTCCCCTTGTCAGTCTCCTCAACTAAGCCAAATTTCAAATGCAACACAAAAAAAAAAGGGGTAGGAAGACGAAACCAACTGGTCATCTTGATGGCAAGTTTTGGATGATGGACCATAGAGGCTACCCACGAGGTAAGCCATCAATCCATTGCGTTTTCGCAGGACCATTGCTCACTATGGACCAACTTATTTCTAAAATTTGTGTGCATCCTTTGCACAAGAGATTACTTGGGTTCTCACATCATGGGATTCATCAATAGAGTTTTATTAGAAAATTAAAGCATTTGTAGATAGTTACTCGATGGTAGAAGACAATAGAATGGTTAACTAAATGTCTATGGTTTCACAGAAATACAACTTCAAACTAATATCTTCTTCTCTTTTATCTTCCTTCTCTATCATATTCCTATATTACTACCTCTTCTTTCTCAACTTGGAAACGAATGTATGCCATGTTTTTTGCATGGGTGAGGCCCCAATAGAGTTGACTTTTATATATTAAAAAATTAAAGTAAATCATGCTTTGGCCAAAGTCTTAATGAGATATCAGCCACAAGCCCTTTGCATCTCTACCCAAAATGAGATTGGGTTTACATAAAATATAGGTACCCCCAAATGTTTCTAGCTCCTTATTGTTCATCAATGCACAACAATCTCACAATTAATTCATGATCTCATCCATTAGATTAGATTTAAGCATAGTTCATATACTCGTACTCGACAAACCAACAAAAAAAATGGACTCAGCGAATTCTCGCTAATACTTGGCAACTTATAAAAAATACTTAAATTTCTTAAAAAAACATAAATTTTATACAAATTATAGTTACAAAATGTATCGAATGAGTCTATAAAACATTGGGGAAATGTTTTTTATTAGATTTGAAAGAAATAGACTGCAAAATTGCATAATCATGTGAATACAACAACAAATTGATACTTATAAATTTATGATGATTGTCATCGAAAATCATCATAATAAATTGCATATGGATGCAAGTTACAAATTACAAGAATTTACAATTTCCTCTTCCCTGTTCTAATGAAAAATATGGGAGATTGAGAGAGTCTAATCTTCGCACTTTGCTATGCCTCCTTGCTTTGCCTAGAACGTTGCGCTTGCGGCTTTGGTACTAGATGGCAGTGACTTCTCTGCCTTATGTTTGACATCTATGAGGATGTCATCCAATCCAATATCTTTTACTTTTGTTATACCACTGCCTACACCCTCCATAGCTTGCCTTTTGAAATCAACAATTTCATCCTCTGTGAACAAGGGGCTCCTCGTCTTGCGCAATCCAGTTGTTGTAGGTACGATCTCATCCAAATCAATAGGCTCTTGTGATGTGTCCACCTTTTTTGTGCAAAGCGGAAGGTTGTATTGCACAAAAACTAGGTCATTGAGGCATTGTTGAGTCAACTTTATGCGCTTCTTTGTGTGAATGGCTTCAAACAAACTCTAGTTGCGCTCACTTCCAGAAGCGTTACAAGGTTGAGACAAAATTTAGAGGGCTGACTTTTGAAGATTTAGGGTATTTCCACCATAATCTTCCCATCACGAACCTGCAAACAAGATATTCAAAAGTTTGTAAGTAATTAATAATTGTAAATTTGTAACTTGTAAGGTATAAATAAAGACATCAATTTTTATTACCAAGTGTTTGGGTGGATCTCCCTTAGATAACTAGTGCCGAAGAAAAGAGCCTTCCCCGAACTTGCTTATAGTTCTACAACTGTGAAATAATGAGGTCCATCACCTTAACTTCAGGTGTCATACGTTCAATGCATGTTGAGAGGCCCTTTATAATCTCCCCATTAATATTTGTGAAGACATCACAATATAAAAACTTGGAATTAAGGTAGTACCCTACTGCATGAATGGAGTGGTGGAGTTGATTGTTCCACTTCTGGTCAATTATCTCTCAAATGGGATCAAATTTGCCTCTACCCTCTATAAAAGTTTTGGATAGCCTCTTTGGCTCTATCTATGACCTCATAAATGTATCCCATTTGGTTTTGCTTCCCATTCACCAAGCACAACACCTTCACCAAAGACTCCGACATGTACAAAGTTACAAACTTATAAATAAAGTAAATACTTCAAAAAATTGAAAATAAAAGAATTGACTTGAAATTGAAATTTAAATTTAAAGCTATCTTAACAATTTCTATAGCTTTTTTCGTAAAGGCATCATAAAAAAATGTCTTTGCAGTCCTATTTCCATCAACTTTATTTGAATATGATGACTCTAGCTATGCTTGACTCACAAACATCTGTTTCAATGGTGTCAACAAACTACAATTACTTTGCAATGTTAAGAAGTTAGTTGCAAACCTTGTTACACCTACTTGCACAAGCTCTTTTCGCTTGATGCGATCCCTCATCAAGCTACGAACCCAAGGGTGATTATAATTGTATTTGGTGATGTTTCTAGCATCTTATACATTCTGTCTCACCCAATCAATTTTGCCCATGTTCTCCAAAAGAAGGTCAAGGCAATGTGCTATGCAAAGGGTCCAAAAGAGTTGTGGATGTCTCTCCTTAAATAGTCTCCCAATGGCCACATATGTTGTTGCATTGTCAGTGACAACTTGCACTACATTCTCAATGCCCACTGCTAAGACAACTTTCTCGAGCATCAGGCTCAGTTTTTGCATTCTTAACTTTGCTAGAGGCATCAATTGATTTTAAAAACCATCTCGCCATTTGAAGCCGCTGAAAAATTGATAATGGTGTAGTTCTTTCCATCTGTCCACCCATCTGAAAGAATGGTGTATTCAAACATTCGCCACTGTTTCATTTGTTCTTCAAAAATTGACTTTGCATCTTCAACAACATTTTGGGAAAACTTTCAACTTAAGTCTTAGAGAGGATGCATTGTACCCTTTTCTTGCAATTATCAATGCCGTCACCAAGTACTCTCAATACGGGTTCTTTTCTATGTTGAAGGGAAGGTGGTTGTAATACTATAAATTCACACATGCTTTATCTTCTTCCTCGTGCACCTCTTTGTTCCACCCTGTATCTTTCAACAAAGGTTGTGCTCTAGGTTTGTTTCTAGGTACATGTTAACCTGGAGCTGCGCCCTAAGTCGAAGACGTGCACGAAATGGCCAGTCTATCTGGTTGAAACAATGGGATTTTCTCACAAGGGTGGGTGCTTCAATAGTGAGAAGAACCTCCACAGAAGGCTGGTTCCTGTATGATGTATCAATGAAGATCTTTACTCTACGCTGCGGACTACCATGGAAAGGAGAGAAGGAAACTTAAAGGGGAAATTCTACTTAAAAGGGGTGATACACCAGAATTTTGATCTGCTCAACTTGGAACCTTGAACACTGAACGAACAAGGGAGAAGGAAGACCTTAGACTTCAATTAATCACTTATGCATAAGTATTTCATGCAGAGGTTTGATCCAATAACTAAAACCTGAGGGAAAACGATGGAGAGAGGTCTGATAAAAGACACTTTGCGGACACCTAAGATGCACTTACAGTTTCAGCAAAAGACAATAAAGAACACTTTAACATGACCTGCACAAGGATAATATAGCAACTAGGTATGAAACAAAATTTGGGAAGGGAGAGAAATCTACCACTTATGCAAATTGCTGAAGAAATATACACTATGCCAACGCTTGAAATTTGAAAGTACAATCCTTATTGATCGAAGAGGCTACATAACTCACCAATGGCAGAGTCTGGTCTAACCAAGAGAGATTGGATATTTTAATCAAGGCTCAAAGCCAATTTATTGAAAATTACAAGAGGCCAAAGATTGGCATTGAAAATTTGAAGAGAAGGATTAACTTAGGCTAACTCAAGGCTGACTTGGCCTTTCAATAAAATATGTTTTCTTTTTGTCTTTGCATGAAGCTCCTTGCACTTGGGAAAGTGAACTTGCCTTTGCTCTGAACCGCCCACCTCTCTTTGCATGGAAGTCCACGCCAATGTCAATTTTAGAACTTCTACGTGCACTGCTTGATGTCAAGTTGGAACGTTTGAAAGCTGAGTTAACCGTTTGGTACGCTGAGGTGGATGAAGAGATCATTCTCCTTCACATGGAAAGCTCCTAGTGGATGCGGCGTTAACAATTAGTCAACTCTAAATCTGGAACAATCAACTCGACATTCGAATTTGGAACTTCGGTTGGACTCTCGGATATGTGGAGTTGACCTGGAGATGAGCAGGTCTTCAATAACTAGTCAATTGAAGCTTTGACCAGTGTTCGAAAATAGCCCCTGCTTGCATGTATTCTGTCCTATTCTGATCTGTCTGTTCATGTCTATTTATAGCGGGATTCTATATTTGGATGTATTTTTATAATTATATCCGGTCTATATTTTCTCCATTGGGCTTTGCTTTCGGAATTCTGGGTTTACCCCTATTTCAACGATTACTTCCAGCGGTCAGAATTTGACGGCTAGCGGGACGTCACTCTTTGGCATTTATTCCTTCGGGATTCTCTGTTTGGCAATTTCCTTCGGACTTCTCTTATTTCCTCTTTTGCACAGTCCAAAAACTATTACTTTGGGTGTCTCGGCTTAATTCCTTCGGATTTTATGGAAGGGGCCTTGTCCGAATTTCTTCAGACTTTTTGTCCGAAGGAATTCCTTAAGACAAAAAGCCTGAAGGTATTAATTCTCCGTCTATGTCTTTGTTTCAACGGACTTTTCCGTTGGCTTTTTGCAAGGGCCTCTTCCTTGTAATTTCCCTGAATTCCTTCGCTTTTGCTTGTTGTTCCTCTGTTTTTCTTCGGACTTTCTGCTTAAACCATTCCTTCGGACTATGCTGTCTTCTGCAATTTTCCAAATTTCTTCGGACTTTTTGTCCGAAGGAATTCCTTTGGACAAAAAATTCGAAGAAATGATCCCTTTGCTCTTTTCCTGCGAAATGCCCTTCAGGAAAAGTCATAGTGGTCCTTCCTGCCCATCAGGATTATGAAATGGACTTTTCCGCGGCCATTTCTCCAAATTTCTTCAGACTTTTTGTCCGAAGGAATTCCTTCGGACAAAAAGCCCGAAGGAATTAGTCCTTCGCTTTTGCCTTCGACTGCCTTCCGAAAAATTGCCCTTCGAAAAATTTGCAATGGTCCTGCCACCGACCAAGTGCCCTCCGCAAGGGCTCGTGTCTCTCATCTGTGCCCTTCGGAAAAATTGCAGGGCACTTGGGCTTTTTGCAAAGGCTTTGAATTTGCTCCTGTACCTTCCCGAATGGTAGGTGCCCTTCGGGATTGTTGTAAATGACCCTTCCGAAGGGTCTTGGCTTTTCCTTTGTTGACTTTGGTGGACTTTTGGATTCTCCCTGTTTGGCTGCGGGTGTTCCCTTATAAATTCTCCGAAGTATTTCTTCGGACAAAAAGTCCGAAGGAATTACTTCCTTTGTTTTTTGCCTTGCGGACTTTTCTTCTTAGCACTTTTCCGAAGGCTCTTTTCCGAAGTAAAACCCTTTTGATGAACCATTCTTTCGGAATTCTCCTGTTGTAGCAAAGGGCCCCTTACCAAGGAAAACAATGTATTCTTCTTTCCTTGGCTAGAGATGTGAACTTTCTAAATAGCAAGAGACAATCTGACTTGTTGAAGAATTGTCAACATTTTTGGCGACTCAGCTGGCTCAGCATGCCTGCTATGCTTGAGAACTCAGAGCATGTATAGATGCTATTTGAATTCCCAAATGGGGACCCTGATTTCTGACTGAAAATCTGCTCTGATCATGGCTGTAGCAACCTCCTCTTTCAAAATAAGAAGGGAAAACATACGAAAGCGGAAAACTAACTAAGAAGCAAATGTGCAAACAAGCACTTATTGGAACAAAACTGAAGCAAACTAGTGTGCTTGAACAACACTTGGAGGAAAGCAAAAACAACTAAAGCACCTAGCTAACCATGATAAAGCATGATCCGCCTGGATCAAATGGGAAATTCTTGAACTCACTCCTTCCAAGAGATGGTACAAGTTGCAAAGCAGGATGGTTATTAGTCATAACCTTTGATGAGACATTTTCCTTGTCCACGAACTGTATTAGCATCTTCTCGAATGAGTCATCAACAGCAACCACGACAAACTCATCAAGTACCCCTTGATTTTCTTCAGATTGCTTGTCATCTACCACCTTGTCAAGTGATATCTCATCTATGCATGGTTTTTGAGTGACCACATCCTTCTTATTGGCTATTGCGAGTTCATCCAGCTCTTCAATCTCTTGTAGAGATTCAAGGTACAGCTGCCAATCATCTTTATGTTCCTCATTTTGATATATTTGAACTGAATCAGCTATAACGCTATTTGGATCCTTCTCGATAAGAGATCCCTGTAACTCATTTATAACTTCAATCTGTATCAGTTCCTCTATATCAAGATCAGTCTTCCCACTCTCAGCTATAACTAGATGCTCAAATACAACCTCAAGTGAAGTATCAATAGGAAATTCTTCCTCAAGCACTCCTGAAGCATCCTCTACACATTCTGCAAGAACCTGTCCTGTAGCTGCAACCTCTTTCTCAATACTCCAAAGAACCGGATCCTCCTGAGGAAGGGGGATGGCGGGAGGGTGATGAAATTCATTTGTTTGAGAGGGAAAATGAAGCATGGGAGTTCGATCATGATCAGATTTTGGAATCTTGAGGGAAAATGAATTATCTAGGATGTTTTGGAGAGGAGGGAGAGAGAAATTCTTAAAGACGTCTGTATTTTGCTCCTTCCACTTGGCCATTACCTCATCAAAGTTTGAACCTGCTTGTCTTCCTGGACAACCTGAGCTTGAGGGATGATTGGTGAGGAAAGGGGACTATAGGAAGGTTTAGTCTCATAAATAGTCACTTGAATAGGCTCTTGAATATGCACTTGAATAAGCTCTTGAATAGGCTCTTGACTCCAACTAGGAAGCTCCCTTGACACACACTGGGCATGGTTAAGAATTTCATGAGAATAAGCACAATAGCCTTTTGTAGACAATTGGTTTAACTTGATTTTCTGCCTTTCCCAAGCCTCTATCTTTTCCAATACAAGAATACATAGTCCATTTATCTCTTCTGGATCATTGGACACATTTCGAAATAGACCATTCACTTCCTCATACTGAGAGTTAGAACAAACCTTTCTTGCATATGCCAGTATTCTGAGCTCTATTTCATTCATTTTTTCTTGAAGGCAATACTGCTCATATGCAACATCATAGCCATATGGGAAAGATGAAATCCGGTCCTGAGACTGATATGGCTTACAAGGAATGTAAGATTCATGCTCTTGATAAGGTTGATTGTGAGAAACTTGATAAGGCTCAACATAGCTTCGATAATACTCTTGATAAGGCTGATTAGACTCATAAAGAGGCTCATAGGTATCATGACCCGGCTGGTATGATCCATCATTAGGCTGATAAGGAAATATAGCATAGGAATTCTCTTCATACACAGCCATCAAAATTCATTCACGATAGTGCAATAAAAATAGACTAACATGGAAGCTGTCCCTGAACTGTTAGAAGCAATTGCTTGAGCTTGGAATCACCAAATACTTTTTGAAAAACACTGCTACAATTGCAATTTCATCAAGATCAACTAAAAATAGGTCCCACTGGGCGTGCCAAAAACTGTTGTCAACCTAGAGCTACGCCCTGATTCGAAGACGTGCACGAAACGGCCAGTCCTCTATCCGGCTGAAACAATGGGATCTTCTCACGAGGGTGGGTGCCTCAATAGTGAGAAGAACCTTCAGAGAAGGCTGGTTCATGTATGATGTATCAATGAAGACCTCTACTCTATGCTGCGGACTGCCATGGAAAAGCGAGAAGGAAACTTAAAGGGGAAATCCTACTTAAAAGGGGTGATACACCAGAATTTTGATCCGCTCAACTTGGAACCTTGAACACTGAACGAACAAGGGAGAAGGAAGACCTTAGACTTCAATTAATCACTTATGCATAAGTATTTCATGCAGAGGTTCGATCCAATAACTAAAACCTGAGGGAAAACGATGGAGAGAGGTCTGATAAAAGACACTTTGTGGCCACCTAACATCCACTTACAGTTTCAACAAAAGACAATAAAGAACACTTTAACATGACCTGCACAAGGATAATATAGCAACTAGGTATGAAACAGAATTTGGGAAGGGAGAGAAATCTACCACTTATGCAAATTGCTGAAGAAATATACACTATGCCAACGCTTGAATTTTGAAAGTACAATCCTTCTTATTGATCGAAGAGGTTACACAACTCACCAATGGCAATGTCTGGTCTAACCAAGAGAGATTGGATATTTTAATCAAGGCTCAAAGCCAATTTATTGAAAATTACAAGAGGCCAAAGATTGGCGTTGAAAATTTGAAGAGAAGGATTAACTTAGGCTAACTCAAGGCTGACTTGGCCTTTCAATAAAATATGTTTTTTTTTTGTCTTTGCATGAAGCTCCTTGCGTTTGGGAAAGTGAACTTGCCTTTGTTCTGAACCGCCCACCTCTCTTTGCATGGAAATCCACGCCAATGTCAATTTTAGAACTTCTACGTGAGCTGCTTGATGCCGAGTTGGAACGTTTGAAAGCTGAGTTAACCGTTTGGTAAGTTGAGGTGGACAAAGAGATCATTCTCCTTCGCATGGAAAGCTCCTAGTGGATGCAGCGTTTAACAATTAGTCAACTCTAAATCTGGAACAGTCAACTCGACATTCGAATTTGGAACTTCGGTTGGACTCTCGGATGCGTGGAGTTGACCCGAAGATGAGCGGGACTTCAATAACCAGTCAACTGAAGCTTTGACCAGTGTTCGAAAATAGCCCTTGCTTGCATGTATTCTATCCTATTCTGGTCTACCCGTTCATGTCTATTTCTGGCGGGATTCTATATTTGGATGTATTTTTATAATTATATCCAGTCTATATTTTCTCCATTGGGCTTTGCTTTCGGGATTCTGGGTTTACCCCTGTTTCAACGGTTACTTCCAGTGGTCAGAATTTGACGGCTAGCGGGACGTCACCCTTTGGCATTTATTCCTTCGAGATTCTCTGTTTGGCAATTTCCTTCGGACTTCTCTTATTTCCTCTTTTGCATAGTCCAAAAACTATTACTTTTGGGTGTCTCGGCTTAATTCCTTTGGATTTTATGGAAGGGGCCTTGTCCGAATTTCTTCGGACTTTTTGTCCGAAGGAATTCCTTCAGACAAAAAGCCCGAAGGTATTAATTCTCCATCTATGTCTTTGTTTCAATGGACTTTTCCGTCGGCTTTTTGCAAGGGCCTCTTCCTTGTAATTTCCCTGAATTCCTTCGCTTTTACCTGTTGTTCCTCTGTTTTTCTTCGGACTTTTAGCTTAAACCATTCCTTCGGACTATGCTGTCTTCTGCGATTTTCCAAATTTCTTCAGACTTTTTGTCCAAAGGAATTCCTTTGGACAAAAAATCCGAAGAGATGATCCCTTTGCTCTTTTCCTGCGAAATGCCCTTCGGGAAAAGTCATAGTGGTCCTTCCTGCCCATCAGGATTATGAAATGGACTTTTCCATGGCTATTTCTCCGAATTTCTTCGGACTTTTTGTTCGAAGGAATTCCTTTGGACAAAAAGCCCGAAGGAATTAGTCCTTCGCTTTTGCCTTCGATTGCCTTCCGAAAAATTGCCCTTAGGAAAATTTGCAATGGTCCTGCCGCCGACCAAGTGCCCTCCGCAAGGGCTCGTGTCTCTCATCTGTGCCCTTCGGAAAAATTGCAGGGCACCCGGGCTTTTTGCAAAGGCTTTGAATTTGCTCCTGGACCTTCCCGAAGGGTAGGTGCTCTTCGGGATTGTTGTAAATGACCCTTCTGAAGGGTCTTGGCTTTTCCTTTGTTGACTTTGGTGGACTTTTGGATTCTCCCTGTTTGGCTGCGGGTGTTCCCTTATAAATTCTCCGAAGTATTTCTTCAGACAAAAAGTCCAAAGGAATTACTTCCTTTGTTTTTTGCCTTGCAGACTTTTCTTCTTAGCACTTTTTCGAAGGCTCTTTTCCGAAGTAAAACCCTTTTGATTAACCATTCCTTCGGAATTCTCCTGTTGTAGCAAAGGGTCCCTTACCAAGGAAAACAATGTATTCTTCCTTCCTTGGCTAGAGATGTGAACTTTCTAAATAGCAAGAGACCATCTGACTTGTGGAAGAATTGTCAACAGTACAAAAAGGCAATGTGGTTGGCTTTTGTTTGAATTGGATGAGGTGGATGTGCCTCCCATGCATGGACCGTGACTAGAGTCCACAACATCTACCATATCTACCTCCGTTTCCACTGCAGAGGCAGGAACAATTGCTGTTGTTATGGATTTTTATACCATTGCCTTCTCTAGTTTCTTCCCATCCAACAATGCAAGCTCTGTTTGCATTTCTTGTTTTGCCTCTTCTGTGGTAGTGGGACATGGTTGGACGTTGCAGCAAGGAATGCATGCAATATGGTACTTGAGGTGATTGATGCCTTCAGAAACCTTCGAATAGAACGTGTAGATCACACTCCCTTGGGACGGTCCATGTATGGTATATTTCCAAACTATGTAACAAGGTTCGCCAAATTTTCAGCTTGAAAATCGAAAATCATCGTACTTTTTTGCTGGCAGAAAAGTTCGGCTAAGAAAACATGGCAAAATAGAGCTCATGTAGTGAGATTATATTGTGCGACATAGAAAGACCCCCGCTCAAAACCCTCGAGACGATGCTCATGTTATGACCGACATTATTTAAATGCTACAAAATTATTCATAAAAAAATAAGTAGTGGTCTAGAGAAGAATGGTAAATGCTTGCGAAGATTATTTCTTAATCACGATTCAAAGAACGAAAATGTTATTTGCTTTCATTTTTTTAAATGTTTTTTATTATTTGTTTTTTAATTTTTTTTAATTTTGTTTTTTAAAGTTTTTTTAACTTGTTTTTAATGTTTTTTGGTTTATATATTTTTTGGTTTATTTATTTTTTAGTTTTTTTTTTTTTTTGCTATTAATGTATTTTAAATACTTGTTTAATTTTATTATTTTATATTTATTAAATTTTTATTTTTTAGTTTAATTTTTTATATTCTTAATTTATATTTAATATTTTCGTTTATTTCTGTGTTATTTTTTATTTTTTACTTTTTTAATTTAGTTTTTATCTTTTTAATTTATATTTTACATATTGTTTTTTTGTTATTTAATTTATTTAAATTATAAAATAAAGTTATTTATTTATTTTTATTATTTTTTTGTTATTAATATATTGTTTTCATGTCATTTATTTTTAATATTGTGATTCGATATATATTTTTATGGTTTGACATGCTTGCGCATTATTTTTAAAACTATTTAAAAAAATATATTGTTCGAATTTAATGGCGATTATTTTTCGAACTTTATCCACTGGCGAACTTGAATTGAATTTTATCCTTGTTGAACTCGAACTCAAACCTTGTGACTTAGCTTCCAAGTGGTGGTACAACCTTTAGCGGGACAGTTTTCACTTGTTGATGCTGACCATTACGTTGCCGATATGGATACGAGAATCGGATACATGGATACGGGGATTTTTTTTGGGTCTGGATACATTTTTGGATACAGCCGTACAAAAATATATATAATAAAAAATAAAAAATATAAATAATACAACCATATAAGCAAAATCAACCACATAATATGCATGGAGGAAACAAAATAAGTTAAATAACCACAAAGCAGACATAATTCATTGCCAAAAATCATAATATATATCTATATATATATATTTTGATAAATAAAAAGTTTTATTTATTTCAAAAAAGACCAAAGCAACGATACAGGTCCAAAGCGACCCAAAACACGAAAACAAGGAGAAGAACCATGACCAAAAGCCAGGTTACTTTATTACAAGCATCTGTCTATCCTATATCTTCGTCCAGTAAGTCTTGGGCTATTATCGGCTAGGTAAATCCTAGTTTTCTTCTTCCTCATTTTTGTCTGCTGGATGATTCCCCTGAGGGTTTCCATTCTGCACACAGTGCCAATGATGAAAATCATCTTTCATATCCATCGTATCCTTAGATATTGCTGCCAAAGTGTTTTGAACTCCTTTTATTTCATCTGTGTTAATGCGAATCATTGTCAAGATTTGTGTGTGAAGTCTCACTTCCTTTTCGTTGTTTTCAATGAAATTTTTGATATGTATAAGATTATCGTTTATTGCTTTTATCAAATTAAAATGTGCCAGAAAGATCTCTCAGATCTTTTAATCAAATCCTCCATCTCCTTCTGTCGCTCTAGATATTCATAATTTTGCTTAAATATAGTGTTATTGATACTAAACATAGCCTCTTTGATATGGAGAATACCATTGTTCAGGGCCTTAAGATTGTCCAATATCAAGCTTCCCTGGTTGGGCCTGCCATTATTTGGGTTTAAACCTTCTCCTCACTCCCACTCCCTGGGATTCAGTGACTCCTCTATTTGGATGGAGAAATATTTTTTTGCTGGTCCTTCTTGAGCCATGCCTGCTCCTCTTACTAGCATCGTTGCATTGCTTTGAATTGAGGCTGTCATCTTTCTATTTGCTTTTGTCTTGGTTGCTCCGTATCCGATCGTTCCCAATAATCCATTTTCTGCCTTCGTGTACCGTAGCTTGGAAGCGTCTCCCTATATTTTCCACCTCCTTTATCCCACCCTTTGCTACGTGGGTTTTTGAGTTTTCTGGAGTTCAACTGCTCAATTTGTCTCTTCTATTTCCCATGCTGCCCCTTTGCTGGGCTCTGCTGTTCTCCTGGAATTATCTAGCTCCACTGGCGGTTAGGCTCCATTCGCCTGCCTCTGTTTAGTGTCCCACTAGACTCGTTGAGCATTTTGATTGGGTGGGTAGGAGAGACTCCGCCCTTTTGCAGGTCTCGAAGTAGTGTAGCTTCATTGTCTTTTGTGGCTGATTTAATTTTCTCTAGCAAATTGATTGTAATGGACAACATGAGGCACAACACCTGCAACAAGGCCATAGCCGTTCCTAGCAATTGCAACGTAAGCTTTCCTAGATTGTGATAATATCGATACACTTCCCAACTTTCCAGTAGATCTAGAAAGCACTGTAGCAAGCAGGTGGAAATTCAAAATGTGTGGTTTGGCGTTTAGAAGGGGGTTGATGTGCTGAGTTTGGAAAACTTCCAAATGCATTCTCGGGAAGCTTTACATTTGAACTCCCTCTCCTCCTATGCCATGCGTTATGGCAATTTCCGAAATGGTGCTATTACACCAATATAGGGGTAATCGCTTTGTTTCTTGTTACATTGAGCCCACTTGGCACCGGTTTGGTCGTAATATTCGATATTAGTGAGTACTACAATATTGAGTCTAATCTTTTCATGATTGGAAATTTTCCTTTCCCTATCCAACACTAACTCCTTTCTTGGTGCTGAACCACTTCGAGATCCCATTACTCTAGACATTCCTTAAATATGATTTCCTTTAATCTCTCCATCTCTTGATTTTCGGAGATGTTTTTCATGTTTCCTTTATTATCCCTAGATTGGGACTAGAGGCCGAAGTTTGCTAGCCAGTCTGCCGCTTTGTTTCCTTCTTGCAGAATGTGTTTCACTTTTACTTGCTCAAACTGGTTCTGGATTAGCATTGCTCTTCATTTATTCTTTTCATTCTCCAGTTTAGATTTGTACCATGTTCCATCTCTTTAATGATTATAAGTGAATCGCCTTCTATCTCGATTTTCCTTATGTTTTCCTTGATAGCCAACGTCATTTCTAAGATGAGGGCCTCGGCCTTTGCTATGTTATTTGTATTGATTCTAGTAGAGACGTCATTGAAGGCTATTACTTGGCCCCTATGGTCTCTGATCACAACCCCTGCTCCAAACTTGTCGGGATTGTTTTTTGATGCTCCATCAAAGTTAACTTTTATTCAACCCTGTTCCAAAGGGAGCCATTTCATGTTTTCCTTATGGTTTCTTTTCTCTACTTATTGCTTGGCTTCATGGTGTCGTAGATTCTTTTGATCGTGTTCCAGTTTTGTAGGATCCTGGTTTCCTTTGAGTCAGCTTGTTTTTATTCAGTGGTTTATTAGTGGCAATTATATGATTAATAATGGCTTCAATTTCCACCCAGACTCTTTCTCATGACTTGTGTCTGACCTTGGTTTCAATAATTCTTGAATTTCGTTCGATCTAGACTTTCCAGGTTAGGATGTTTGGTCCCATGTCCTAGATGTCCTTTAGAATGTTCAATCTCTTGTTGCTTTGCCATGCTTTCAAGTGCTTGCGAAGATTATCGTTCAGGTTCCAACTCAAGTTGTACTTATTTAAAAAAATGTTCCAAAGTCCCAAGGTATACTTGCAATGTACTAGGAGGTGTTCTACATTCTCTTCGTTGTTATAGCATGACACACCTTAATGGGCCTTGAAAACCTTTATTTTAAAGATTTTCCCCTGTTAGGATCTGTTCGTGTGTAGCTAACCATAGGAAAGCTTTCGCCTTCAGCCATGCCTTTGAACTCCATATACTGTTCCATATGCATGTATTAGGGTCACTAGGATAATCTATCATCTGGGCTACATAAACTTCCTTCACTAAGTAAGCCCTTGTGCCTTTTTTGTTCCAATTTACCAAATCTCTCCCCAGACTCCAAGGAATTCGAAAGCCTTGGAGGATACCGTTTAGTTTGTTTTGAGATTCATTATGGGTACCATCAATATTTTGAGAAGTCTTCCAGGTTAGGATTTTGTGACCCGATTCCATGCTTTCGACCCAATAATCCTTCTCTTTATGCCCCATTGTCTGGTACTTTCTTCTTTGATACACCTGAAGGTCGGTTCCATTTTTAGGGGTTTCTCGGTTATCCAGTTATCTTACCAAAAGTCGGTGGTTTTCCCATTTTTGACCTGTTGGAAGAGACCTTTCAATAGGAACTTTCTTGCCTCCCTTATACTATTCTAGATGACAGATCCGGTGGGGAGTTCTTTAGCTGGATATATTCTCTCTGGTTCCCTCTCATCCAGATATTTGCCTCTTAGCAGTTCACTACATCCTTCGGATGGGTTAGCCTCAATTCTCCAAACTAACTTTGCTATGAGGGCCAAACTTACCTTATTAAGGTTCCTTATCCCAACACCCCCTTCAGATGGTGGTTTGCAGTTTTTTTCCTAAGCCAGGGGAGAAAATTTGGCCTTATCCTCTATTCCTTGCCAATTTTTTTTCTCAGAATTCTATTCATCTTAGACAAAGTTCCAGCGGGTGCCTTTAGGAGAGAGACCCAATGAGTGGTTCCCTGTAGGACCATCTTAATGAGATTAATTCTTTCTGTGTACATCAAATATTTACCTTTCTAGTGACATGGCTTGTTCCTCATCTTCTCAATGAGTTTATTTCAGAGGCTCTTCTCCCCCTTCCCTTTGAAGAGAGGGAAACCTAAGTAGTTGTCAGGGAGCTGCCTTCTCGAAACCGAGAACTCTACATAGGACAGATTGGAGGTTAGGAGAGACATTGATGGAAAAAAATTTGGAATTACTTCTGTTAATTGATTGCCCTGAAGCTTTTTCATAGCTACCCAAAAGATCCTTTATACCTTCGATCTCGTGTAATCTTGGAAGGGCAAACTTCATTGTATCATCCACAAATTGTAGATGAGTATGGGCCGTTCCACCTGTTGAGGCTTGGATCCCTTTTATTTTTTCCTTTCCTTTTAGAGATCCTAACCTTCTTCCTAGGGCCTCCGCCATGAGAATGAACAGAAAAGTGCATAGCGTATCTCCTTGCTTGAGACCCTTGGAAGATGAGAAGTACCCTTCCAGAGATCCATTAATCATCACAAAGAATTTAGGAGAGGAGTAGCAACTCTGAATCTAACTTCTCCAATCATCACTGAAGCCAAACTTTTGGAGTATCCTGTCCAAGAAAGTCCAATTGACCTTGTCATATGCCTTGGAAATGTCTAACTTTAACAACATTCCTTGTCTCTTACTAGCATAGAGGGAATCAATGATCTCATGAGCTATGACTATACCATTTGTGATTTGTCTACCTTTGACAAAGCCTCGTTCCTCCAAGATTAGTTTAGGCAGAATACTTTGAACTCGATTAACAATGACTTTGGATATAATTTTATAAATAATATTGTAGAGGGATATTAGTCGGAAGTCCTCCAGAGTCCTACTTTCTGATTTTTTGGGGATAAGTGCGAGAAATGTGGAGTTGATCGCATTCAACATTTGTGGGGATTCCTTTGATTCTTGAACCACTTCCTTAATATCTTCCCCTATGAGATCCCATTAGTGCTAATAGAAAAAGGCCAAAAATCCTAGTCCCGAGGATTGTTTACCTGCCATTTCAAAAACCACTTTCTTGACTTCTTCCAAAGATATGTCCTCCATCAAATTTCTGTTATTTGATTGAGAGACAAGACATGGAATTTGTCTTTCAAAGGATTCTTGCTTTTCCCAATTCTCCACATTGTCTTGCTTCAACATGTTTTCCCAGTATCCCACCATATATTCTTTAATTACCTTAGGTTCCTTAAGGTTGTTACCTTCCAGGGTTTCAAGTTTCCGAATAAAATTCTTGTCTTCTGATTCTGCATGACGGATGGAAGAACTTGGTATTTCGTTCTCCTTCCTCCAACCTTCTTACCCTAGACTTCTGCTTCCAATAAATTTCCTCCTTTTTGAGGACTTTTTCTAGATTCCTGGCTACCTCCTCTAGAAGGTCTGTGGAGGTATGGCCTTCCATTTTGAACTGCTGAATCTCGCTGCTTCTCTTTAGTAAGTCTTATTTGGTCTGAAAGATATTTCTGAAGATAAGATGATTCCATTTCTTTAGGGTCACCTTGAGATCTTTTAGTTTCTGAGAGAAAACGAACATCTTACTCCCATATCTATTATTCGAGGCTTTCCACTGTTGGGAAACAAAATTGTCAAGGTCGGGATGCTCCAGCGACATCTTTTCAAACCTAAAGGGAGCTCTGATTGGTTCCTCATCATGCGTAAGATGAAAGGCTATCGGCCAGTGATCTGAGCCATAGGCTTTGAGCACTTCCGTTTCCAAGATCTTATTGTGTTCCAACCAATTTCTCGAGGCCAAGAACCTATCTAGTCTCTCAAGGATAAGTTCTCTACCCAATTTTATATTGCTTCAAGTGAACCAACCTTGCTTAGTTTTTAGATCCCATAGATCCGACCTCTCCATAAAGTTTTGGAAGTTGTCTTTATCTCTGGTGACTCCTCCCTTCTTTTTTGAGGAATCCAATCTAGTATTGAAATCCTCTGTATGATCCAGAAGGCTTCTTCATTTGTTTTGATTATATTCTCATTTTGTTGCCAAGCTTGCTCTCTTTCTTCTTTCTTCTGAGCACCATATACATTAACCAGGAAAAAACTGAATCCCGACCTTTGAGATTCCACTTTGCAAATGAGGTATTGGTTTTGGACTTGGATGATTTCCAGATTGACTAGAGTCAGTTCCCAAAGGAAAGCTAGACCCCCTGTTGTGCCTATAGCATCACATCCCACCATTTCTCTCCTATATTTCCTTGATAGACCATTTTTCTCCTAGTTTTCCAGTTTGGTTTTTGGTAGCAACACTATCTCTGGGTTATACTGAGTGATTATTTGTTTCAATGTTCTCCTTTTGGATGGGGCATTGAGACCCCTTATATTCCAATAGATGATCTGCATTATGGAAGATTACTTTGCTTGGTGCTCGCCAAGAAAGTACCTACTTGAGTTTGGGTCCCTGCTCCTATGGCTTCCATTGCCTCTTTTTCTTCTTGCTGTGTCTCCCTCTCATTTTCTTTCCAAAGTTTCCTTCGGAGTTGAGATTTGGGGTTTGTGCAACTCCTATGTTTTCCTCCTCCGTCTCTGACCCTGTCTCATCATCCTCATCCATGCTTTTCCAGTTTTCCTTATGTTTTTGGCTTTTCTCCTATGCCTTTTTCTTTTGTCCCCTTTTCTTGCACACTATTTCTATTTTGCTTTCTCTCATTCCCTATATTAGAATTTGAGTAAATTTTCCAAGTCTTTTTTGAAACCGTAATCTGTTGTGATATCATCCATTTCCTTTCTATCCTGCTTCCCTTGTTGCTAAGTTTCTTGGATGCACTCTATTCCATCCATCGAGGTAAGCTTCTCTTCTGTGCCTTTTTTGATGTCTTTTGGAACATATTTTTTAATCGTATTATTCTTATTTTTTATAGTGTGTTTTCTTTTCGGTTTGACAAAACTTTTTGAATCTTTTTCAGTGGATTTTGAAAGTTTCTTCGGGAAATGGTTTTTCTGTAATGCCTCTGATGAGATGTTCATCTTCGTGGCAACTTCTGCAACAGAATGGGATACTCTCATAGTCAAGGTCTTGGACCCATTTCATATCTCCTCTTCAGAGTGACATTCTTGGGAAGGGGTTGTAAGAGGTCTAACTCAACACAAATTCTAGCATAACTGGACAGTCCTTTACCACAATATGGTTTAGATATGTCTACAGGTCTATCAATAATATTAACGATGGTTTCAAAAACATACCTGGGCTAGAATTTTTGTAGTAGGGCCTACATTTGGATCTAGATAGGCATTGTAGTTGGGAGCTCCTTTGATGAATTGAAAGCTACGAGCCATTGCTTCATAAAGAGACCTGCATTTCTGAGAAAGTACAGACCTCCAAACACTTTATCCGATTCATTGACGAATACTCCTATGAAATACCTTTTGGCATAGGTCCTTGGTTCATATTCTCCATTTGTCTTCCAGTTCCTTTTGGTCCATGCATACAACTCTTTCAAGGTTAGTTGTGCTCCCTTAAATTTGCAAATCAAGCTTCTGCCATGCAACCCCACTATATTCTTTCTAATTTTCGCTGGATCTAACACGGGGATCGGGTTTTCATCCGCAACTTGCATGCATGTTCTTTTGGGTCCATTACTCAAATCTCTGATCTTTTTACTAGCGACCCTCATCAGAGCATTAATCTCTATCTTAGAGATCGAAGTTGTAGCTCCAGCGACCATTCCTCTGAAGGATGGTCTGTGGGGGGAGGATAGCCCCCCCGACAGATTCATCTTGTGGGCAACCAAACTACTAGGAACCTTAGTTACCTCTCTCAGCAGAATATCTGTAGATAATGAAAAAACCTTCAAACCCTACTTGCGCTCATTGTCAATTCCACTCCATCCGCCCATGGGTATTCATTATTCTGAAAACATATAAAAGTTATAGTATCCAAATATCATAATATTCAATGGTCAAGCTTAGATTAGTTTTATAACAAGTACATGGTGCTAATGTTATAATGTATGGACAAAAATAAATCTCTAATATTAAACTACATTATGCTTAAAATGTTACATTATGACGCATAGGGCAGACTCAACATGGCGAACGACAATGTAGATAATGAGGCAAAGGGTAGACACAACACAGTGGATGGCGGACGGTAGATGGCTTAGATCCATGTTTGCTTGGACATGATGTTGCTAAGACCCGACATGAGAAGGATGCTACCCAGTGTCCACTGCAATGGCATAAATGATGATGGTGAAGAGTGAAGTGTGCAGTCAAGACCAAGTTAGATTGGTGAATTTAGATCGTGAATGAGTGTTTTTCCATGTTTGACTTTTCCTGTAGCAAAATTGAAACAATAAATAAAAAAATCGTGATTTTATGCAGGATAAGTGGGCAAAATAGGTAGGGTATGCCATGGACATATCCGGGCGTACCTGCAGGGGCAGAGGCAGAGGCATACCCTCCCTGTTTCCCCCACATATCTCCTCTCGTATTGTATCCAAACCTATTTCGTATCGTATCCAGGGGCTTGCAGGGCAGTGTTCGATAATGTACGCTGACCCTGATACGATGCTGGATGCCATTGTATGCTAACCTGCAGCATGTTCAAATACAAAAATAAATTAAAACAAAACTAAATATCTATAAACGAAAGCTAAATATCTATAAAAAAAAACTAAAATCTATTTGATACATTAATAATTATTTTATAAAATAAAATAAAATTATAAAAAATAAACTAAAAAGTCAAAAACTATAAAATAAAATTATGAAAAATACACCAAAAAGTAAAAACTATAAAATTAATTATAAAAAAATAAATTAAATAATCAAACAATCAATCAAGAACTCAAAATAAGCAGTTTCATTAAAGCTTTGCTATTGGAGTGGTGGTATTCTAAGATGAGAAATCGATTCATCACAAAACCAATGAGGTTTTGTATTTGACTATGCATATATTTTAATAAACATATTTTGAAAGACTTTGGAAAAGGCCGGCTTTTTTTCTTAGATGTAAAACTAAAATCTTTATCAGCAAAATTCGGGAGAGACCAAATCTTCCTAGACAAGAGCCAAGTAGTGTTGTGGATTGTGCCAGACTTAGGGTATTTATGGCATTTACAAGAGCTACATAGATTTTTGTAACTCTGATTGTTTGTGGAATTGTTTTTTGGGGCCTCCATTGGAGTCATGTAGGGGTTCGCCATTTCATGTTGAGAGTGACTTATCGCATATTTTCTGGTTTCCTGATTTGGCAGCTCTTGAATATTGACAGTAGAAGGGTGATAATGTTGAATAACAGCCCTTCCTCAGTCTCTTGAATGTCGACTATAGGATAGTGAAAGGAAGCTGCAATTGGTCATATCATCCTATGATGATATTTTGTTGGGATTTTTTGATTAATTTAAATCAAAAATTTGAATTCAGTGATGATGATAATGGCAGATTTGTGATTTCAGTGACACGTTGACAGTTGACTGACTTTAGATTTTGAAGCTCATAGTCTTTGACTCTCTATTATTTAGGAAAACTACAAAGTTAAAACTATAAAATATATAATAACCTATAAAAACTAAATTAATTTCTAAAACTAAAAACTAAAAATAAAACCCTCTATAAAAAAATTTAACCAAAACAAACGTACTTACCTGAAGGCTGAAATGCAGCGAGCTACTTGAAACTTTGGCAAATTAGCAATGTCCAAACTCCAATAGACAACTTGAAACAGCAATCACGACTCACAAACCCACGATGCTTTCTATATCAATCATAGTAGTCTGTGACTCTGTGGACTTGAGGCACCTTCTCCCTCCGCGATTTTCTTGGACTAGAATGAGAATGTGTGGGGTGTACACTGTGGTCGGTGTGGGGCATTAAAAAAAGCTTGTGTTTTCTACGTGTATAAACCCTAACCTGCGTTTCCCTATGCATTCCGCATTTTTTCTACATTTTGACTTGTAAACCGTGTTTTTTCTTGCATTTTTCCCTGTAAACTCCGTTTTTACTTGTAAACTGCATTTTTTGGATGTTTTTGTTTGAACGTTCTAAGTATGGCGAGTTTGTGCCTGAACTCAAAGAGTACTCGTTGCGAGTTCAGGGACAAAACTTGTGAAAACCCGGGGACTGCAAGTCACGAGTATAGGTAGAAAATAGTACTCAACGAGTTCAGGCATAGAACTCACCAAAACCTGGGGACCACAACTCATGAGTATAGGTATAAAATACTTGCCCAGAAAATCTCTGCGAGTATTCATAGACCCAATGAATAATCAACGAGTATGTAATCTATGGATTTTAGTGCAGGTGAATAACCTCAAGCTCACTATGTTTGATTTAACCCTTATTCAAGTGTAAACCGTCTTAATGTCATCTAATTAAAAGTCAGGCACATAACTTGCCAAAACACGGGGATTGCAACTCGTGAGTATAGGTAGAAATTAGTCGCCTACATAAAGACTTGACAAATAATCAACAAGTATGTTATCTATGGATTTAAGTGTAGGTGAATAACTTCAAGCTTGCTAGGTTTGATTTTACCCTTATTCAAGTGTAAACCATCTTAATGTCATCTAATTAAAAATCAGATCTCAATTAGCAAGGGATTCGACCATGAAGGTGGGGAGGAGGGGGGTTCTCTTTGCAACATGGGCTACAAAGGATCCCTACTGAGGACCTTTTACAACCACTACTATAAAGGTTTCCCTCCCATCTTATTCAAGTGAGTACTTGCTGCGAGTTCAGGCACATAACTTGCCAAAACTTGGGGACTGCAACTTGCGAGTATAGGTAGAAAATACTCGCCCACATAGAATCTCTGCGAGTATTCACAGACTCGACGAATAATAAGTGAGTATGTAATCTATGGATTTAAGTGCAGGTGAATAACCTCAAGCTTGCTAGGTTTGATTTTGCCCTTATTCAAGTGTAAACCATCTTAATGTCATCTAATTAAAAATCAGATCTCAATTAGCAAGGGGATTTGATCATGAAGGTTGGGGGGGTTCTCTTTGCAACATGGGCTACAAAGGATCCCTACTGAGGACCTTTTACAACCACTAGTATAAAGGTTTCCCTCCCACCTTATTGATCTATTCTTTAACATAGACTAGGTCATTAGAACATAAAAGGTCAAACTGTCCCATTTTTTTTTAATTTCTCATGGCTCACGCGTTTCCAAACGGTGCAGGTTGCAACAATTGATCTAACAAGCATTTAAAAACACAACAGACAATAATCAACTCATTCACAACAGCACTAAACAAACTTCCTTACATCCAAGTAATAAGTATTGCTATATGATTATGTCTAGTCATAGTTAGCACTATAATTCATCCGAAGATTGATGGTAAGATTGTGATAACCCTCACAATCTCATCTCAAGCTAGGCTAGTCCAGTAGAACTATATATATAAAGTAAGGGCTTGGGGTGTGGGGGAAGACAAAGGGAGCGAAGCTTCTATTGGCTTGCCCAACACCTGTCGAGTCCATCACAATGTTTACAGCCACTCTACAACTCAAAACAAACAACACCACCTAATACCAACTGAGAGTGTACTTCAAAGGTCATTCAAGGCAAAAGTAACCTGCAAAGGCAAGTGAAACATATGGTTAGTAACCCAAGCAATATATAATCCAGGTAGCACTATGATAAATGGTTTTGCATGAGGGTGTGAAGGATAACCTAAGGAGAGTCCAACTCTCCTTGGTTGATCCTTATTTACCAAGGAGTCATGAACCTTGAACAGTCAAATGTCTTCTCGACTTCAAACCCCCAAATGCAAGAATGATTAAATAAAAATTAGTCAAGAAGCACAAGGCCCAGGCATTTGCAAGATCCCATTCTCTATATGTGGATGATAATTCAGACTACAGTTTTCACATAGAAAACATAAAATATAATGGAATTGGATTTACCATAATTCCTTTCACATACAGTATTATTCATCATAGGGTGTTCACACATACATTGGTGTATCACTTGAAAATACGGACTCAGAGAAGGGATGCATGGCCATCAAAATCACACCAATGGGTCCAATCAAGGATAGACAACATGCAGAAGTCTTACGCCTGAAACACAACATGCCAATAAATGATATACAAGGAAGCAACAACCCGCTGTTACATTTTAGGCCTGATGTAAATGGTCAAGAACTGATAAGACTCAACCAAGTTTGATTGTAATATGAAAATAAACCCTATAGTGGTCTTCAAAGGCATCAAGCACATATATTTTGGATAGCTCAGAATAAGGATGAGTAACTGGTCATGTCTCAAGAGTAAGTGACCGTGTACTGTCTTCCTCAAATGACAGAAGCTCACGGTATGTAATAACACACTTGGAAAAATCCCAGAATACAAACAGGGAGACACAATGTTCTCCATTACTAACAAGATAAAATCTAGAGAGTAGACCCTATATAATGGTCTTGCAACACACAACCAATATTACTATTAAATCAATATAATGCAACTAAAATACAAGAGGAGATTCCGAGATACCCAACAACAATATTCCATGATCCACTGTTTTAATATTACCCAAATCATTATTTATCCTATCTATAGATTCGATCAAACTGAATGAAGAAAAGAGATTAAAACTTAGCAAATCTCTTTCTCAAGTAAGAGGAGAGAAGAATAAGAAGAAAAAGGATTTCATGCATAAGAGTATGCAGGTCAAGGTTTGTCCAATCTTGCATGCCCTTGCTGCCAAACAGAACCAAAATGTAATGACACAGCAGTTTACCCACAAGACTCCTTTCAACAAAAACACTGCTGTGCTTTCCCAATGGAGGTGATCCCTTGGCTCGAGCTCAAGAGGGGGATAAATACCCAATAGAAAACCCATGCAAATCCATGGCCAAGTCCATTGCACAAGGAGTGGCAGTCGTGGTTCATGCCACATTAAAAGTTTCAAAACAAACTAATAAAATCTCATAGACTGCTTGCTCATTTCATGCCTGTGGCCAAGTGGCATTCAAAATCCTCCAAGACTAAGCCCAACTAAAATAAATGGACTGCAAACTGCCATGGAGAGGAGTGTGACCATAGTTACCAGGTTCGGAAATCCGGATGCATTCGGGAGGCCAAAAAAATGCGGAAATGCGGAATTCTTGAAAAGGTAATCCGGTAAAATCCGGTTTAAAAAAAAAAAAAAAAAAAAAAAAAAAAAAAAAAAAAAAAAAAAAAAAAAAAAAATATATATATATATATATATATATATGTAAAATATTTTAATATTAATTTAACAGTTGCAAAATTGAGAAATGCATAAGTTTCAAACTTGAATTACATTAAAAGATAAAATATATCAAAAAATTATTATTTCTAATATATCAGAGAATAAAATCTAAATGTATTCTGATTTTATTTCTAATAGTAATGTTTATTTTAAATATTTATATTTTCTATATTTATTTGTAAATATAAATTTTATTTTAATTTTACACATAATTTTAAAAAAAAAAAAAAAATTAAATTGTTAATAAATTTAATTTAAATTAATAATTATAATATTTATTTTAAATATTTTTATTTTTTATATTGGTTTTTATATATATAAATTTATTTTAAATATTTTTAATTTTTTTAATATTTGTTTTTAAATATAAAATTTATTTTATATTTAAGTAAATGTATTATTAAATATTTGATATTATATTTATATTTATTTTTTTAATAGAATTTATTTTATTTTCTATTTATATTTGTTAAGGTAAAATTATTTTATATTTAAATCGTAATTTATTTTTTATAATATTTGTTTTAAATATTTTTCATTTTTTATAATATTTTTTATCAAATTTAAATTTTATTATATATTTGTTATTTTTTTAAATGTTAATTTTATTAGCATATATATATTTGTTTATATAATAAATTATATTTAAATTACAATGTTATATTATTAATAAAATTTAAATATAATGTTAAAACTTAAAACTTAAATTATTTACGAAATATAAAATTAATTTTATTAATAAATATTACTTTATTAATTTTATAAATTTTAACAACATATAAAATTAATTTTATAAACGTATTCCCTGTGCAAGAACGGGACGGCGAGGGAGCCCATGCGGAGGTTCAGCGCGGGGATTATTGTGGCTTTTCTGAATGCGTGGGTGAGGAATTGCAGGGAGGATTTGGACACCGTTTTAGCGGATCCCTCACGTGCGCCCCTCAAGTTTATTAATAAATATTATTAAATAAATATTAGTAAATAAATATTACTAAATAAATAAATATTACGAAATAAATAAATAAATATTAATAAAAAACCCTACCTGTTGCTGCGTCCGTCCGCCATCGAGTCTCGGATGTGATCCTACGGCTAAACGACTTGCGCTTTTTAGGGTTTTGTGTTTTTTTAATGTTAAAATTTTTTAATAATAAAAAATAGTCTGAAGACTTCGAACCCGCATGTATTAATCCGCGAGCCAAAAAAAATGCGGATTTTTCCGCATTTGGCCCAGATGCGGCCGAACTTGGTAACTATGAGTGTGACTGAAGCATCACCCCAAAACTGTTGGCATGTTTCCAGCAACTCCTACAACTGAGCTCTAAAACAGCAAGAAATTCTAGTAGACTGCCATCAAAATAGGCGTGATTGAAAAACACTACAAAATACAACATAGCCACAACAAAATGATGGTTGTTTCAGGTCAAAAGACTCAATCATTACTTTAAGCAAGGTCTAGAACTGTGGTTAGAACAAACCATGGTTGTAAAATACTATTACCAATATGCCTTTGACCTATGTAGGTCCTTAATAAACATACCACAATGATTTGAAACAATGTTTTTTATTAAACCCATGGCCACAAAGGTCTACATCTATGCAATATAAGAGACCTTGGGCCATGTCATCAAGGTATTGTATAACCATGCTAAGCAACGTTTCCAATGGTTCTGAGTTGGAAACATATACTCTGCCAACTATGTTAGCAATATGAACATCTGCAACCATGCTTAAAATAAAAAGTTGCTACTATGCTATAAGATGTCAACCCGACATCAAAACAGGCCACAAGGAGAAAACATTGTGAACATAGGAATGCAATAGGGGGAGATTAGTATTGTGTTAGTGAATAAACCAAATCAATCAAAAACACACTAAACTAACACCCTAAGCCTATCTCAAAGGGGGCGCTTAGTTAACAAAACAAAAATGGAAAACACAACTAAAACATGAAAGAAAGACCTTCCTTCACCTTTCTTGGATGCTCCAAAATACTTGTTGTAGTGGCTTGCTCGGTTTGTGCTCATGAAGTCTGCATCAATGAAGTATGGCTACCTCCATCTCTCCTTGGCACTTTGTTTGGCTTTGACTTGGCTCAATATTTGGGCATTATAACTCTAAGATGCAATGATTTTGAATGTATTTAGGCATTATAAGTTTGGCATAAAAGAGCTTAAAAATCAACAGGCAAGGCCTCCTATTTATAGATTTTTGGAATGATTTAAAATCAAACTGAACCGTCCATGTCAAGATGAAGATGTGTGGCTAATGACTAATTCAATTATGTAATTAAAATTCATAAATAAGGTCATCAATATTTGAGATAGAGGGGCATTAACTAGGTATGGAGGGTCTTAATGAGGCATGGGAGGCATGAATCCTGATATTTGTGGCATTTATGGCCTACAAATGTCTTCCCAAGAAATGATGTCACCTGATGATGCAGATATTCAATATTCATTTCCAAAAAAAAATATTCAACAAGTTCCATGGAATTCTTAATTAGGCTTATGATTTGGTTGAATTAGCTCTTAAGTATGATTAAGCACTTTGATGCAAACCTTGGCTCTTTGTGCACAAATTACTCAAAATGGTCAGAATGTCTTGTTATTGGCTCGAAATTTGACTGGATTGGAATTAGGATGCAATGTCATATGCCCTGGAACTGTTATCCCATTTATTATGTTGTCAACACAAACTAACAAGGGCGCATGTTTCGTGCAAGAGATTTGACAGAAAAGAGCAATCCAGGGCACCCAGGTGCAAAATTGGCATTTTGACTCGAAATAATCTGATCAAAATTAGCTGACCCATAAAATGCATTGCCCCATTTAGGGATACTTTGGCCAAAATCGGCACTTGAATATGTCAGTTTCAAAGCTTTTAATGTGTTTAGTGTTTTTAGGTCAAATTGTGCATTTTGGTGGAAATTGGTCAAAACCTTGATTGATGGTCATTGGTGCCCAGATTTAGGTGTCTACAAACATAACTTCCCCAAACAAACCACGTATGAAAAACCATAGAACCACTTATTAAAGTCATGTGACACAAGGAAGCAAGACAATATAAACATGTGCAAACATTGTAATCATGCGACTCTAACAAGCAAGGCCATGTAAACAAAGCCATCATAATACGTATGAAGAAGATAAATATATAATCAACTAGACAGCCACATAACTTGCAAAATCAAAGATCATTATAATATATCAAACTGATTAAAACACAGTTGCGTGTGCGCAATGGTTCCTATCATCTCTCTCAAGACACCTTGCTCATGTTTGCAACACCTCTCTCCAATGATACTCTCTCTCTGGGGATTGCCATTGTGAAGGGGCCATCTTGCATCCACCTCAGCCTATCAATTGCATTTAGTTTATGTCACGAATGAAAATCAATATCAATAATATTGATAACTAATTGTAAACTAACAATGATATAATATATGCCACTTAAATCATAATTGCATTTAGCTAATCAGATTTGAAATGAAAACATAATGAACATATCATCCATAATAATCCTGCTACAAATATATCAATCAATCAATGATTAAAATATATCAATCACAATGTTTATCTAGAAAGTAATAATTTTCCATCCAACTGCCGGAAATGGGTTGCGACTCTACCATCATAATGACTTGTTCAGAATAACTAGCATGATAGATAATTGTCTGTTTTCTAGCAAGTTTATTGAAAGCTGTATGAAATCCCATAGGACTTAGTGTGGTAAGGTGCTTGGCTGTTGAAACGAATATTTGTAGTCTGTTGCAGATTGTAGTCATAATTGTTTTTCACTACCATGCTTAGATAGTAGAAATTATGATTTAGTATAAAGTGTATGGATAATTAGCCATCATGTATTTCAAACTTTAATGTGTCTTTTTAGATAGTTTTCTTTGTCGAAAATATTACCTTTTGTTGTCTCCGAAATACTCATGATGGGTGCACTTGAACTAAGCATGAATTCAACACACACATTTGTCCTTGTAAACTTGAATGCTTACAGTACTTGCATTTTAGAGTGTAGGGATCAAGTCGCTCTAGTGAGCTATTGGGAATCACTACTATGTTAGGTTATGGGAGAACTCGGCTTCAATAATAATTATCATCAGATCATTAACTAATCAAGTTTTTCGAACATTGGTAGTTTCTTATTTGGATATAAATATTTTCTGCTTGTTTGCAAAGTTGTGTTGTTTGTTGTTTGTTACCTCCAAGGCTCTAGTTATCAGCGCTGTTGATTTGAGCATGAAGCCAAGAAATAAATTGTAATATAATAATGTTAATCCTAGGAGTAATTGTAGGAAAGTTTTTGTCGTGTAGTGTTAAATAGATAGTCTACGTAGGAAGGTGAAGAGTCTTCTTAGAGTATGAAATGGATAATCACATGCTTGGCTATGTAATATTGTAATCTCTCATTCTTCATTAATGCAATAACTTTGGTTTGCACAAAATCTCGTTATTTCCTTGTCATCCATTCTTGGCCTGACATTAGTATTAGAGCTTAGGATTCTTTGATTAATTTCTTCATTCTTCCTCCCTACAGCACATCTTATTCTTAGTCAGTCAAATCATTCAAATCGGTCTTTTTAAATTGATAGGGACTGCATATTGGCTGCTCAAGGAGGCATTTTGGCATCCTACACTATTGTAGCTAGGTGTATATGTCAGTTTTGGACAGTTTTAAGACATTACAGGCTGTTCTGGGGCCGTTCCAAACAATAAAAAGGATTTTTTGTCTGTTGCAAGGCGTTTTGAACTGCCAAAGGATGACATACAGCTATGTTGCAATGTGTTTGGACTTCTCTTGACTGCATAGCATGGCACTTTCTAATTTTCTGACAATTTCAGACTTAGTTTTGCATTGTTTGATTGCACACTTGCTGATCTCACTGTATTTTGCTGATTACAAGCTAATCTCAAGGCTCTTTAGGACTGCGTACAAGTATTACAAGGCGTTTTGGCCATTCTTGGATTGTGTGTGCATCTGAATTGATTGCGTTAGACTGCGTGGCTGTAACTTGTATCTGAGTTGGCTGCACATGAGAGGGCGTTCAGCTGAATTGCAACGCATTGAAGAGTCTTGGAGCCTCTACGTGGCATCAAACTTACATTGGTGGTTTGTTATTTGGGCTGGCCTAAATAAGGCATAGCAATCAACCAAGTGATGCCATATCCACATAGAAAAAAGAACAAATAGCTATTGTTGACGCTGTGGATTGCACCCTTGACAGGAGGCTGATCTTTTGTCTTCCATGCGGCACAATGGAGACTCCCCTCTTGCTGTGGGTCTGGCAAAACTGAGGGGAGAATCTCTAGATAAGGGCTAGCTCCTTTTGATGCATCTCTGAATGTTTTCTACTATTATTGCTAACAATGGAGGGGGGTGAAAAGAGAGAAGAAATAACCAAAATAGGAAACTACTCTAAGTGGTGATGCACCAAATGATGGTGATCTACTCAGCGGTTCACACTTCAAACCAGAAAGGGGGCGAACATACACTTTATCTGGCAAAAGACTAGACTGTAGGGAGCTTTAAAAGGGAGGCTTAATGAAGACACATAAAATGTAGAAAACACACTGTCTGATATCTACTCTTTTCTGTCTCGACGCTCTAGATGCAGCACTACCTGTTAACGTGCAGAACTGGTGCTTTGGCTACACTAGGTGTGTTGGTGTCAATTTGTGAGAGCATCAAGCTAAAATAACTGAACACATAATTGATACACAGACACACTCAAATGCATAACCAGTCAGATAGAGGTAAAACACTTTCTTATTGATTCAAGGTGAAATGTTGGCAGGGCTGTGCCATACAAAAATGAGAGATAGATCCATTTCTCAAATAAGAGTTTACAATATATAGAGAAAGAGAAAGCAATGGTGCCTTTTTCCACAAGTGGCCCATGCTGCATTCAATTCATTGGGAAGAGGAAGTCCTGTGAAGGAAGCCATGCTGCGGCAGTCCAAGTCTTGACTTTGGCGTTTAAATTATATTAAATGTCATTGTGAAAGCATGGATCACGCCTTTCTGTTTGAAAACAAGACCGCTTCTTAAAGAGGTTCACGCGGTTATCTGCTCATTAATGCTTAAATAAAGAAAAACAGGCCGCGCCATTCACTGTTTGCGCTCTTTGATGACCATTTCGTAAGGACTATTCCAACCACTGGAATAACTCCTTTGTTGACGTCTCTTTTGCCACCTGGGCTGTTATATCCGTGTCTGTGTTTGGCTCTTCGGGCTCCTTTCTTGGCGGGTCGCTGAATTTACTCTTGGCTTTTGTCTTTTCTTGGCTCTTTCGGCCCTCAGGGCTATCTTTGTCATTTTCTAGCTCTTTTTGGCAATTTGAGCTCTCGGGCTCTCTTCTCGGCGGGTCATCGAGTTTCCACGCACGGGCCCGTCTTTAAACATTTGAGAATCAACGGCTATCTTATCACCGTAAAGTTGACGTTCGCATGCCCGTCGCCATTTGAAAGCCAACGGCTATTCCATTGGCCTGAATTTGACATCTTCAGGGACGTCACTGGACGTTTGAATTCCAACGGCTAGTTTGCGATGCTAAATTTGATGTCTTCGGGCCCGTCACCCCTTTAACAATTTCTTCGGCTTTCCGCAATTGAACCTTCTTTGGATTTCCTTCGGACAAAAGTCTGAAGGAATCCCTTGTCTTGTCTTTTCTTTGGATTTCCTTCGGACAGAAAATCTGAAGGAATCCTTTGCTCTTCGCTCTTCTTGAATTCCTTCGGACAAAATGCCTGAAGGAATTCCTTCGGACATTTTGCCCGAAAGAATTGTGCCTTTGGATTTTCCTTGTATTTTCCTTTGGACAAAAGTCCGAAGGACCCTTGCCATTTTGCTGCAGATTTCCTTCCGAAGGATAATTTTTCATTTGGCTCCTTGCCTTGTGAATTTCTTCGGACAAAATGTCCAAAGGAATTCCTTCGAACATTTTTTTTGAAAGAATTCACATTGATCTTCCTTGGATTTCCTTCGGATTTATTCTTCGGACAAAAGTCTGAAGGAAATCCTTCCTTTTACCTTATTCTTTTCTCCGAAGAAAACCTTGCCCTTCGGCTCTCTTCTTTGGTCCCTCTGCAAGTGTTTCCTGCCCTCCGCAAGGGCATTTAGGCCCCAAGTTGCCCTTCGGACTCCTTCGGAAAGGCCCAATTGGTCATTTGCCTGCCCTCCGCAAGGGCACTTGACCTTTGGGTCCTGTTGAAAGACCTATATCCCTTTGAAAATGAGCGATTTCCTTTGCCGAAAAGGCTTGTGCGATTGACTGCCCAAAGAGAAAAAGGTCTTATATGAAACCAAAACTTACAGGTCTTTAGATCTTTCAATGTTTTATAAGAACATGACTTATTGCAAAAAAAAAAGGGCATTCGTAGAAAAGTGGGTACATGACTTGACTGCTCAAAATAGTAGGGAAAGAAGGAGATCGACTTTTGGCCTGCGGGACCAAAATGGTCAACAGCTATATGCCAAGATAAGTCAATTTAATTTCTTTTATGTTGTTTCCTCAAATAAAAACATAATCATTGAATGGAGAATATTCCCACAAGGGATAAATAAGTGTATATATATATTTTTCTTTTTGACTTAATCAAAAACAAAAACAAATTATTTGCAAGTTAGAAATTGTTTCCGTTTTAAAAATTAAGCAACATATGAAAAACAAATCAAATTATGCAAATAAAAACCAATTCGTAGAGTTTAGTGTCAATATTGCCTTTGGTTTGCGTCTATGAGTCATGTTGTTGCGATCGAATTATTGCACTTATAGCCTAATATAGTTGCAATAACGGTGTTTGTGACATCGTCTCTATAAACTGTTGGGGAGAGACAAGAAAAAGTTTTCATTTTTCCGTTCCCGTGATTACCCATTTGCAACTCTTGCTAGACGTAAATCTAAAAAGTGAGTGAGAATTCTTCGAGTATATAAGGTTATCATGCTCACGTACAAAGATTTCTCGTTAAGCGAGTATCGCGTATATCAAATACTTTTCACGTACTACCTAGGTACCATGTACCATTCTGCTCATGTGCTATAACGTCTCTTTCACGTGTCACTAGGTATATAGAAATGAGGAGTTTTTTCCATGTACCAATGGTATATAAGAAGGGTGAGTAGCTAGAGAGGTTTGGTATATCAGTCAAGTGGTATATAGAAAATGGAACCTTTTTGGAGCGATAAAGAACCATTCCATCTCTCTATACAACAAATATGCATTCAATCAAAACTATTGTTGGCACAACTCTAACTAGGAAAGATAATTGGTTAGAATGGTCAAGGCAGGTGCAAAATACACTCTTTTTCAATGATTTGTGGTTCAACATTTGTGACAAGGATCAACAACCCGTTGAACCTAAAGAGGCAAAGGAGATACCATCATAGAAGCAGAAGAATTCAAAAGCATTGGTCTTGACGAGGGCTGTAGTTGATGTAGAGGTGTTTCATCACATACAAGGGTGTTTCGCAAATTGAAGGCCCTGTATGATTCTCACTCAGAATTGGAGTTTATATAGTTGCAATTGAAACTATACAATCTTGAGTTGAAAAAGATATCATGAGTTTGGGTTCTGAAATTCGTGCAATCAAATATGATGATGCAACTGGTATAAAAATTGATGTGTCTATGACCGCCTTCATTAAGTCTATTCTTCTTACATAATCAACCTACTTGGAGTCTTTGCAAGCAAGCAATATGTTGAAGACTCACATTTAATCAATTGGTTGAGAAAATAGCTGAAACAAAAAGGCTTTAGAAAAAAAACGTCTACAGGAGAAAACATTTGTTATGCTAATCAAAAGGGCAATTCTTCCAAGAATGAAGGAAATGATTTAGGTATAGTGAAAAACAAAGGGCGAGACAACAAATCCAACAAAAACAATAGTCAACATCAAGAAAAACACCCCTTGTTTTGCAAACGGTGCGAAAGAAAAGGGAGTCACGAGACCCATGAATGCAAAGCATCATGGGACAAACTTGAAGCCTACAAAAAAACAAAAAGGAGAAAAGGAGAAGAAAAAATCAGAACCAGATTCAGCTCGGTTTTTTTGTAAATGTGTGCTTTCAATCTCTAATGAAGTAAATAATGCCTCAAAGAGTTCAACCTAGGATAATGCTTGGGTTCTAGACACTGGTGCCATGTGGGACTTCTTTGAGGAGTTTTATGAAGAAAGTTGTGGTCTAGTATATTCGGTAGATAAAACAAGTCTGCGACCTCAAGGCAAATGTTCAGTTTGACTCAAGTCACCAAGACTTCTAGAATTCATTCTCTGAAATGTACCATACCTTTCTCAGTTGAAAAGAAACTTATTGTCTCTTGTGCTAATATGACAACTAGGCCACTCCATTTTGTTGAATGATGGAGAGGTGAAGGTCACAAGAAAATGTGATAACATAGTTGTTCTAACTAGTTATAAGGAAGACAAATTGCTAAAACTTAGGGGTGAGCACTCAGTGCCAAGAAATTTTGCTCATCTTGTTGAAGATGGAATGCCAACAAGTCTTCTTTGGCATGTCAAATTTGGGCACACACATATGACAACATCCACACAATGCAAAAAATTGGTGTTGTAGGCTTGCTGATTCTGCCCAAGGACATTGAAAAGTGTGAAGCCTGCATATTGGCTAAACATGATAGGAAATTATTTCAAAATTCAGAATGGAAAGTCGACATGAAATTGTAGTTGGCTCACTTTGATCTGTGTTCTCTGCCAATTCTTTTCGCTTGTGGTCACAAGTACTTCATATTGTTCATTGATCATTATAGTAGAATGACTTGGATATACTCTGAAGAAAAAATCAAAAGCCTTTGAAACATTTCAAAAGTTTTAAATTGTGGTTGAAAATGAAGCCTAATCCCGCATTGGGATGCTCAGGACTGATAATGGTGGTGCATTCACATCAAGGGTGTTTGAAACCTATCTCAAGTAGAACAAAATCAAGCATCATCTCATAGTTTCTTACACTCAGTAGAATGGAGTGGTTGAACGGATGAACAAAACTATGAAGAACATGGTTCAAGCAATGTTGTACTTCAAAGGGGTTAACCTACATTTCTAGGCCGATGCAGCTCAAACAACAT
Organism: Torreya grandis; assembly: GCA_037957365.1. Lineage (NCBI taxonomy): Eukaryota > Viridiplantae > Streptophyta > Pinopsida > Cupressales > Taxaceae > Torreya > Torreya grandis. Next base: position 1,622,391 of record JARHVA010003807.1, on the reverse strand, counting down.
ATATCTCTGCAACAGGTTACCATCAACAACCCTACAAATGAAGACTTCATATGAAGTCTGGTATGGTCATCTTTTTTAAATGCAACATTTTCAGATTTTCAGATCCACATGCTATCCATTGATTTCAAAGGCAAAAAGGAACAAACTGGAACATGAATTGCAAATGCAAGCTCTTGGAATACTCATAGTCTTCAAAAACATACGGGGTATTTGATGAGAACAAGAATTTCTCATTGTAAGAGATGTCATCTTTTGTGAAACTACAAATGACACAACTAGCATCGGTCGACAATTGAATTGACTTGAGAAATATGCCAAATTTGATGTTTTCAAGGAAGTTGATATGTAGGTTCCAAACAATAAAGGGAGAACTTGCAATTGGGTAACAGTTAAATCTCTATTGACTTCTGTAATTGAAAATGACACTCTACAGAAAAAAGTGAAACTTCATCAGAGGATGGTCCAATGTCAAAAAATGGAGTTTAAAATCAAGAAAATGAGGCACTATTGATTCTACAAGCTACATAGAAAAAGACACCAAAATGGGCCAAATAGACATTGAAAGATGCCAGACTTGATGAGGTTGGAAAAACAGACACTAGAAGTGCACACAGACGCACAACAATTAGACAAGTTCCTAGATGAAATTCAAGATAAGATGGAAAAGCCTACCTTGGAAGGTCCGCTCGAAAAAGTCAATCTTGCTTTACTTTGAACCCACTTCTTTCAAACAAGCTTAAAACCTTGATGCATGAAAAACAATGAATAGTGAGAATGATGTATTGGTAAAAAATGGAATTTGAAAATTGTTTGTTCCTTCAATTGGCTATAAGCTTATTGGTTGCAAGTGGGCTTTCAAAACAAGTACGAAATAGATGGCTCACTTGACAAGCACAAAGCAAGGCTTGTCGCAAAGGGATTTGTTTAAAGAGAAGAAATTGACTACAATGAAACCTTTGCACCAATAACAAAATGGACTACTATTTGAACAATGTTGGCTTTGGCAGTTCACAACAAATGGAACGTTCACCAAATGGATGTCAAAATTGCATTTCTAAATGGTGATTTCAAAAAGACCGTATACATGACTTAAACTGAAGGTTTTGTAGTAAACAACCAAGAGCACAAAGTGGAAAAATCCCTATATAGTTTGAAACAAGCCCCCAGAGCATGGTATGACAAACTCACTTAGCACCTCTTGAACATGAACTTCAAATATTTTGAGTTTGAAGATGCAACTCATTTTTTCAAAACAGTTGTATTTCTAGTGGTGTATGTGGATGATCTACTCATCACAAGAAACAATGAGACATACACTGCAAAATTCAAATAAGAGTTGATGAAAGGATTTGAAATGACAGATCTGGGTTATCTTCATTACTATTCGGATATTGAAGTGATTCAAAATCAATCTTCATCATTCAACATAAATACATTGGTGAAATTATGAGTAATTTTGGAATGACAGATTGTAAACCTCTCATTATGCCTATTGATTCAAAATCTGAAATTGATATTAGAAGACACCACATATTTAATAGATGCTCTAAATACAAATAGCTCATTGGAAGTTTGATTTGTGACCACAACTAGACCGGATGTTTTTTACTATTAGTGTTTTTTTTTCGATTCATGCAACAACCCAGAGAAAGTTACTGAGTAGCTGCAAAAATAGTCCTTCAATATCTCAAAGGAACATAGAATTTTGGGATCAAATACTTCAAGTCAAGGGGCTTCAAACTGATCAGATATTCATATTCTGACTATGCTGATGATTTTGAACATGAAAAATCTACATTAGGCTTTCTAATGAATTTGGGAACACTTGTTAGTTGGAAGTCAAAGAAGCAATTAGTGTCGGCAATTTCTTCAACAAAAGTAGAATACATGGTAGTATCAGAGGCAACCTGGAATGCCCCTAAATTAAGACAATGATGAAAAAAAAGGGTTTTCTAACAAAACCCTTAATCACTCCAAACAAACTGAATTCTGAAAATTTAAATCAGCAAACCCTAGCTGAAATATAAGTGCTCAAAACATCCTCAAATAGAAACAACTCTAAGTGCAAATGTTGCATAATTAATTCCAGTGCTAAAAAGGTATATATTCACTGAATTTTCACCTTTAATCCATATAATGTCACACATAAACCTTGATTAGGCTGCTGTAATAAATCCCTGCATAGGTGTGAGAAAGGTGGATGTACCTTGGGAAGGTACCCTTGCAATATTTTAATTTTTCACCTGAAAGTACAACTGCGTTTCCTTGTCAAATCACCCTTCAAACCCTTGCAAAACTCACTAATAATAATAATAAAATATATAAATATTTTAGAATGAAATATTTCCAATGTTAACCCCTCCAAAACTTCCAAAAACCCTTCAATGCAAGTCGCCCATGTGCAAAAAAATACTGTATGAATTAAATTAGAATTTTCCCCTTGGATTCAATCTCAAGATGCTGTCAAAGACTCCAAAAAATATGCCAAAAATACACAAATAATTTTAATATTATTTGTCCACTATTTAGGGCCTAAAAGCACCCTACAAACCTCAAAAATTACTTCAGAAGTGAATCGCCCCACTAATAAAATAATCACAGAATTTTTAGAATGAAACCCTAGTCTTTTTCTACCAATTTCTTTCAAACCTTTATGATAATTTGCCATAAAAATTAGAAAATAGTATAACTTGTACCTTGCCAAATGGAGTCTATAAACCCGTTGAAGATGCTCAATTTCCTTCCCAACTGGTTCGCTCTACCTTAGAAAATATAGGAAATAAAATCAGAATATTTTACTCACCAAAATTCTTTCAAATAGCTTCCAAAGGACCTGTTGTCAACTTGGAGCTGCGCCCTAAATTGAAGACATGCATGAAATGGCCAATCTTTTATCTGGTTGAAATAATGGGATCTTCTCATGAGGGTGGGTGCCTCAATGGTGAGAAGAACCTCCAGAGAAGGCTGGTTCTTGTAAGATGTATCAATGAGGATCTATACTCTATGCTGCGGACTACCATGGAAAAGGGAGAAGGAAACTTGAAAGGGAATTCCTATCTAATAATGGTGATACACCAAAAGATTGATCCACTCTACTTGGAACCTTGAACACTGAACAAACAAGGGAAAAGGAAGACCTTCAATTTCAATCGATCACTATGCATAAGTATTTCTTGAGAAGGTTCGATCCAATGACCAAAACATGAGGGAAAACGATGGAGAGAGGTCTGATACAAGACACTTTGCAGCCACCTAACATCCACTTACAGCTTCAGCGAAAGACATAAAGAACACTTAACATGACCTGCATAATACGATAAGCTAGCAACTAGGTACGAATCAGAATTTGGGAAGGGAGAGAAATCTACCACATATGCAAATTGCTAAATGAATATGCACTATGCCAGCACTTGAAATCTGAAAGTACAGTCCTTTTATTGATTGAAAAAGTTACACAATTCACCAATAGCAGAGTTTGGTTTTGCCAAGAGGGATCGATTTTACAAGGCTGAAAAGCCATCTTATAGAGAATTACAAAAGCCAAAAGATTGGCGTTGAAAAAAAGAAGAGGAGGATCAACTTAGATTAACTCAAGGCTGACTTTGCCTTTCAATAAAATATGTTTTCCCTTTGTCTTTGCATGAAGCTCCTTGGCACTAGAGGAAGTGGACTTGTCTTTGTTTATTGAAACGCCCACCTCTCTTTGCATGGAAATCCACGCCAATGTCAATTTTAGCTTCTTCATGAGCTGTTGGAACGTTTGAAAGTATGAGATGATAATATCATGCATGAAATCCAATGCCAATGTCAATTTTAGAACTTTGACTTGATTCATTGGAAGCCAAGTTGGAACGTTTGAAAGGCTGAGTTGGAACGTTTGAACGGCTGAGTTGGACGAAGAGAAACGCTGAGTTGGATGAAGAGATTATTCTCTTTTGCACGGAAAACTCCTAGTAGATGTGGCGTTTAACAATTAGTCAATTCTAAATCTGGAACGGTCAACTCGACGTTCGAATTTGGAACTCCGGTTGAGCTATTGGAACGTTACGAGCTTGAGATGGACGAAAGTGCTTGCATGGAAAACTCCTTGTTGAGTGAGAGATAAATTCAGGTTGAATTTATTTCCTGTCTATCTATTTTCTGTTTCTGTTTCTGTGCATGCGTTGCTCTTGGGTTTTTATTCCCGCAGACTTGTCTTTGGTCTTGGATTTTTCTTTGGATCTTTTGTCAGTCCCACTTTCCCGTGAACAGTTTGTCCTCTGCCTTCGGACTTCGCTCTTCGGACAAAAAGTCCGAGACTTTATCCTTGGCCTTTTCTTTTCCTTCGGCTTTATGTCCCTGTTTATTCTCCGAAGTATTTCTTCAGACAAAAAGTCCAAAGAAATTCTTTCAGACTTTTTTCCAAAGGATATCGTCCTTTGTAATTTCTTTTGCTTTGTTGGCTTCGAACTTTATTCTGTCGGGTTTTTTGTCTTTTGAACTCTCCGAATTTCTTCGGACTTTTTGTCCGAAGGTATTTTCTTTGTCTTTTTAGGCCACCAGTAGAAAGCCCTTCAAAAAAATTGCAAAGGTATTGCCACTGACTAGGTGCTCTCCGCAAGGGCTTGTGTCCTTCCTCTGTGCCCTTTTTGGAAAATTTGTAGGGCACCCAGGCTTTTTGTAGGGCACCCGGGTTTTTTGTAGGGCACCCGTTTTTTTTGCAGGGTCCTTATTCCTTTGAATTTTTTGGATTTTTTGATTTCTCTCGGATTTCTTTGGACTTTTGTCCGAAGGAATTCCTTCAAACACTTTATTCTTTGGCGGACCTTTTGGGAGGCTGCGAGTTCCTTATTTACAAATCCTCCGAAGTATTCCTTCGGACTTTTTCTTGAAGGATATCTGTTGTCTTTTCCTTACTCTTGGATTATTTGATGCGGACTTATGCCCTTTGCACTTTTTCGAAGCTATGTGACATCAAGCCTTCTTTGCTCAAAGGAAATCCTCTTGTAGCCAAGGCTTTTGCAAATGAGTTATTTCAATTGGTCTACCTGTTATCCAATGTATTATTTCTTCCTTGGCTAGAGACGTGAACTTTCCGAATGGCAAGAGACAATCTGACCTGTGGAAGAATTGTTAACATGACACTTAGGGCAAGTCGCCCAAGTTGAAAAATTAGCATAAAATATTTGTAATATTTTATACTCCGAAAAACACTCCCAATCAGCTTCAAGTCCTCGAAATTCGCTCTCCAATCAAGTCGCCCTAGCTGGAAAATTCAATAAAATAATATGCAACCTTCTTTGGTATCAAATGACCCCTCCAAGTGGCTCGCCCAGCTCCCTAAGCAAGTCGCCACCCCTTGGGAAGATCTTCTGCACCACGAACAAGCTCCCAATATGATTTGCCCTTTTCCAAAGCCTGTAAAATTATCAAAAACCAGCTTTCGATAGAATTTGCAATATTTTCTCAATGAAGGTGGTGTCCAAAAACATCTTTGTAGATTCACTTGCATGTACACATGCAATTTTGAAGTTCACTTACAACTCTTAAATAGAGTTGCCCAAGTAAAAAGAATGGAGGTTTTCGTCCACAAACCTTTGACACTTCTTGAAGGTTTTCGTCTTCAAGAGGTAGAAACCAAGCTTGACATACTTGATTCAAATGTCCAAATCAATATTCAACATAACCCTTTTCAAATGAGCCTCCCTTTCCTTTTATATTCTTCCTCCAATTGTGGCGCCCAAAATAGAGAGAGTTACTTTTTTCCTTTTAAAATATTAAAAAATTCTTTTAATTTCACTTCAGGGCTTAAGGGCCCAAGACCTATAAACCCCACCACCTAAGTGAGATAGAAACACAAGGTGCTTTTTGTAACTCAACTCAAAATTAGAAATATAAAGTACCCTTTCTATTATTAACTCCTTACAAGTGGCCCATAATGCTCCCTTTCATTCCTCTACCCTTAGCCATCGGAAACAAGAATGGGCTAAGGGTCCCACAAGGGTCTAGATCAAAAATGGGGACATTACACAACTAGAGAAATTTTGTGGCTCAGATGAGTTATTTCAGATTTGCAAGAACATGTCTCGTTAACACCTCTCATGGTTTACAACACAACGGCAATTTAAATGACAAAGAATATAGTCTTTCATTGCTGAACTAAGCACATCAACACCACATTACATTTGTTTTGGCATTATGTGAAAGATGGCAGTGTAAAATTGTTATAGTGTTCTATTGAAGAGCAACCAACATATATCTTGACAAAAGCATTGGGAAGAGAAAAATTTGAAAAGTTTAGAGGCATGATTGGTCTTTCAATAACCCCTATAGATTAAGGGGAGGATGTAATATTATTGTAATATAATAATGTTAATCTTAGGAGTAATTGTAGGAGAGCTTTTGTTTCATAGCGGTAGATAGATATTCTACATAGGAAGGTGAAGAGTCTTCTTAGAATATAAAATGGACAATCACATGCTTGGCTATATAATATTGTAATCTCTCATTCCTCATTAATGGAATAACTTGGGTTTGCACCAAATTTTGTTATTTCTTTGTCATCCATTCTTGGCCTGACATTAATTGATCCTCTTATGATGTGGTTTAGCTACTAAATCTAACAACACCTTGGTAATTCTTTGTCATCCATTCCTAGCCTAATATAAATTGATCCTCTTATGATGTGGTTTAGCTACTAAATGTAACGACACCTTGGTAAGATATAGATTGAACTTTTCCTTGTTTAGATTAACTTTTGCCTTTGTTGGCAAGGCTATTTAATATATTTGTTTCCTTATTTAGGAAACAAAACTGTTGTTGCTATGGATGCTACGCTACTTGTTTCAAGGTACTTCCTCAAGTGACGATTCTTTTTGGAGTCTTACACTTTCTATTTTTTGGGGAAATTACACAGCTTTGTTTTTGCAATCTGTATAGATGAAGTCAGAATTTGTGAAGTTTCTATTGTTTTTCTTCGTTTATTAGATTTGAAATCATATTATACTTTTGATTTCTGCAACCATGACCAAGATAATAATATATTCTGTATATGAAATTCGTTTGTACTGATCCAAAGATCATTCGTACTTTTCTAGGTGGCACCTGCTTTCATCAAAAGCATCTCTGAGAAAAAATCAAAAAATTGCAAGATCATTGTTTCTAGTCATAATTTCCAAAGTACGCCATCACTTGAGGAACTTGGTATGCTTGTGACACGAATTCAGGACACAGGAGCTGACATTGTAAAATTTGCAACAACAGCCACTAATATTACTGATGTGGCTCGGATTTTTCGAGTGCTTTCTCATTCTCAGGAGAGCCTGCATACACACGGTGAAAAGATGGTATTTTCTGTCTTATATTTTGAAAGCTCTGGCAATTTCTAAAAACATGTGCTTTGATTTCTTGATGAAGTTTGCATGTTCCACCCTCTTTCCCCAATATCAACTTTCTTGCCCACCTTCTTCTGTCCATTAGCATTTTCTTTGTTTGTATCTTAAAATCATTTTACTTCGTATCTGTTGAGCCATTTTTTCTTCTAGGCTTTCCTTGTACAATCCTGTGCATCATTTTATTTCTAATTCATATTGAGTCCATAGTTGGCAGTTCTTAAAGGAATCCTTGGCTTCCACTTCATTGCCTTCGTTCCAAAGATTCTATCTACTGTTGTCATCTACCAGTAGCTTATTGCCAGTTTCTTGTTTTCAATCTGAATTCCTAAGCATGTTTACTGCCTCATAGACATATATTTTATTAATTGCTTCCATACAGTTCTTTTCGTGCTGTTTTAAATTGGGGCATAGATATCTAAGTTTGTCTCCATTCATTGCTATATTTGGGTTTCAGTATTCAATCTCTAGATTGTAATGGAATTCACAATGAATTGGGATCACGGATAGAAACCTTCTTTCAGCAGAAAATATATTTGTAATCAAATCCTTAACTTGAGATTTAAGAAAGCAAAGGGTGCTCGCAATTGCTATGCTCGAATAATTAGTGTGTTACTACAGTCTGTACACAGATTCCAATGATTGCAACTTTTGATGCATTATGTTTTCAATATACGGTTCTTTTTGTGACATCCATTCAACTCCACGTTATCTTGATAGAAAATGTAAACGTAGGAGTAATTTGTGTATTTCAAGCATTTGCCAGGACTCTGACTTGTTACAGCTCAAATAAAGTACTCTAGGCAGGTATCAGTCAATATAAAGTTAGTAAATATTTGCAATGAGCTTTTCCTGGCATCACAGGTGTGACTCGCATGTGTAGGTTCCTATAATTGCATTGGCAATGGGCACGAGAGGGCTAATTAGTCGCATTCTTTGCCCAAAATTTGGTGGATATCTTACATATGCCTCAATTGGAGTAGGAAAGGAGTCAGCTTCTGGCCAACTGACATTGACAGATCTAATAAAAATATACAAGATAAAGAGTTTGGGTACAGATACCAAGGTCTTTGGAATTGTAGGAAATCCAGTGGGTCACAGCAAAGGACCGATTTTACACAATCAGGCATTTAAAGAGATGGAATTTGATGCAATCTATGTTCCTTTTCTCGTTGATGATCTGGCAGATTTTCTTCAGGTTTATACCTCCCAAAATTTTGCTGGTTTCAGGTGTGCAATTTTCTCATCAAAAGACACATTGATTTCTCATTAGCCTTATGATGGTGTTTTCTTCTTTCCAACTCTCGCTATCTTTCTATTTCTTTTGATTTTTCTATTGAGAATAAATTAAGTGCTTGCCAATCAAGTTCTCCAATTTATACATTCTTTATTGTTTATGTTTTGAATTAATTATCTCCATAAAGGAAAGAAATGATAGATATGTTAAAGCCAGACTAAAAGCTATCAATGAGGCTGTAAATTACAAATATCTTTATATTGTCATGTTAGAAATATTACATTAAGTCTGTCCGTCCAAAATTTACAAGGAAAACAGAAGCATTCAAGATCTCAATAAGTATAGCCAAAGTATGTTGATCACAAGATCAGCGTTATAGGACATGAAAATGTTGGGTATATTTATGCTTTTGTTGATGTCAACATTGGTAAAATTTTTAGCCTCTTGTAGTTGGTATACAAGATGATTTATTTGAGCAAATGAATACTTTCTTTCCAAGGTGATTTTGTTGAGTGCTTTGTAATTGATAAAATGGTGCTATTTTTATTTTATTGAACTAGGGGAGCCGGTTTGACACAAGAAGTGCCAGATTGTATCTTTGTTTCCCCTATCAGTTTTTTGAGTTGTTCTAATTCTACCCCTTCTATCATAGTTGTTCAATGCATGGGTTCATTAGGGAACTGGGATCCTAAAATTAAGTCAATAGAGTGTCAAATGATCCTCTTAAGAGGGAGGCACTTAGGCTTTGCAAAGACATTGGGATAAGCATTAAAAATCTTCCTCTCATTCACGTACTGCTAAAATCTTTTTTTGTGTTGGCCGAGAAAATTGGAAAATCTGCAGGTAGTGCTGGCTAATTTAACTGTTGTGTTTCCAGAGACGAGGGTGTTTGTTGAGGAAGATTTGAATAGATAGGTCTTGTCATCCTTATGACATTCCTAGGTGTTGTAGTAGCAATCATAAATTGCATGTCTGTCTTTCTGGTAAGGTTGGCCAAGGTTATCACATCAATCCATGGGGTTCACTTCACATTGCATTTAGTAGATGAAGGATTGCATATCAAAAACAATATTACATATTTGGTCAACACTTGCAGGGTGACTGTTCTTCATTCATACAATGTTGTAAGCTTGGGGGTAACTTCATTTGGGTATGTAATATCCCCAATTAAATTGCTGACCACCATATGTAAATTGCTAACCACCATGCCAGCAAACACCAACACCAAATCACCAATATTCAGTCAGCAATTTTTAATCACAGCCTTGAAATAAAGTGCCATAATTACTAAGGAATATCCATTATGTAGAGCGCCACAAAGAACAGTAGTCATTAATTAAACAACAGTCCTTATTTGTTTGAGTGGAGCGCCCATGTAAACAACAGCAATTAGTATAGTATTAATTAGTCATTAAACATTCATTAAGCAAATGGACACCACCCTTGGGAAAAGACATTTGGAAGAGACGTCTTTCAATGGAAGATTATGAAGTATTAATAGCCATTCGTTGGTATGGGAGGAAGGCATCCAATTATGATTTGAAATATTTAATCATGTATAAGCAGCGGCTTACAAGTGCATTTAAGGACGAAACCCCTTAAGCTGCGTAATCCGGATACAAGGACGGCAATCTTTCTAATGGAACCCAAGGACGAAACCCCTTGTGGTGTAACTTTGTAATATTCAAAGTCTATATTCATAAATAAACAATTAATCCAATTTAACTTTTTAATTATTATTATTTTATAAAATATTATTTAAAGAGATTCCGGAAAATCCAAATTAATGTAAAATATTCTGATTTGGAATATTACAGTGTTATCAGAGCTGTTTTTCTTGTCAATTTGTGAACCATGGGGTCACTACATAAGGAAATTATGGATAGTTTTGCGTCGTACGTCCTTTCAACAGAGATTCGAAAAGAAATATTTTTTTCAAACTTTTTGGAGTTGAAAGAGTCATGGAATGGATACAGACACTATGAGGAAGACGAATTCGTGATTCATAGTTATGGCAAATCGGTATATGAGAGAAATTCAATCTTCAAGAGGTCGAAGAAGAAAGGAAAACAAAAAAATCAATAGTGAATGTACCTCCTGCTGGCAATGGCATTGAGGAAGAAGAAACAAATAATAAGATGAAAGCTGATGATTTAGAAGCAGTAGCAGTGGTAACATGGAAGAAGAAATTATTAAAATGGAATAGGATGAAATAGAATTTGAAACAGAAACAGATTATTTATTCTGCTTAGATGATGAAGAGTATCACAATACATCGGTTGATAGCTCTTTTCCCATCCCAATTATCCTGTCATTTCACGCCAACCCAACAAAGCAAGTTGGCGGTCTTTGTATGACAGGGGTGTTCCTCCACCAAATAGATTTCATTATGCTAGCACTAGTTCTGGAAGTGATTATATATTTCATCACCCAAAAGAATTTGTTGCTGAATTGAAAATACCCACTAATCAAATCCAGACTCTATCAACCAAGACTTGTCCAACATTTCAACAACCAACAGAGATTGGTAACTACAATAGAGCCCTAGATGGGAATGTATATTATGATGACAGGTGCTTGAGGAGTTTTAGTTGTGGTATAGTACTTCTAGGAGGAGAATCTGCAAGAGCAAACCTCAATCAAGGCATTGGGACATTTATTGAGAAAAGAGATGATAAAGACATGGAATCATTTGGTGATATGCTCGGTTTCATAAGAAATAGTAACATAAATCTGGATAATATTCATTACGTAACCCTTAGAAATAGCCTAAACTATATCTTAGAAACTGCCTACAATAAGTTTGATGCATGGGAGATGGGTGTACACATGAGAGAAAACATTGTTTATATAATTGACTTGCCAGCTGAAAGGCAAAGAAGTGTAAGTCAAATGGACAGCAAAAGAAAATATTGGGACTATTATTTTAAGCACCTCGCCACAAAGGATCTAAATGATGGTGGAAATGACCATACAATAGATGCAAATGTTGAGTATTGTGCATTAATTAGAACAAAATTGGGTGCTCATAAGACTATCATGGCTGCTCAAATGGATTCCTATGATAAGAACATAACAGATGGCAAAAAATATTATGTTGATTTGAAAACTAGCCGTGATTTATCTGATAGAGGAGCGGTAGTGCAGTTTGAGAAGAATAATTTGTTGAAGTATTGGATTCGATCATTTGTAAGTGGAGTTCCTCGATTTGTGGTTGGATTTTTGAGTGATGAAGGTATGCTGCTTAGAACTCAAACTTTTGGGCATGAGGAGATAAGGTAAAGTGTGAAGCCTAAAAATTATTGGCAGGTGGTGTTTGCATGAATTTTGCTGACGAATTATTGTGTTGGCTATATGGTAGTGTTAGAGATAATCATGATTATGTTCTTAGGTTTCTGCCACTAGGGAATCGTATAGAGCTTATGCAGTCAGATTCATGCCTTCTTGTTATAACAAGCCATTAAATTTAATAAGTGTTTGTCTAAGTGTTGATTATGGTAGGGGCAGTCTTAACATCAAACATATGCCCAGGCCCGCTGTAGTTACAAACATAGCGGTGGACAATGGTTTGAGGGAATTTGATAAACAAGATCAAATTTCCCAAGACAATACTTCTGCAGAAATATAATATCGTCATCAGAAACAATATATCCATTCTCATGTTGAAATTAAAAAAAATAAGCAAAATGAGATCCGCATTTTATCTAATGCAGGTAGAGTTTTGAGACCTTTCCTTATAGTTAAAAATAAAAGGTTATGCATACCTAAACAACAATTTGAAAATTTTATGAAAGGTCGCAACCCTTTCAAGTATCTTATGCAAAAGGGCATTATAGTAATATTTGATCTTGAGTATGGATTGCTGGTCCAAGTTTGGGATACAGCCTTGGCCATTAACACACACGATGCTATTCCAAAGAGCGATGTGAATAGAGAATATTTTGCAGAAGGAAAATTGAAAAGCCTAGATGAATTGAAAGTTGATGGTCCTTTTGTTCCTCAAGAAGAATTTTTGAGTGGAAAATTGACACCGAAGTTAGCACGTCAATTGCAAGATGCAACAACTTTATGTAGTATTGGTCTACCACCTTGGTGTCACCAGCTGATTAAAGTCTGTCCATTTTTGTTTCCTTTCTAGATAAGGAGGCAATATTTTTATTCTATTGCATTAGGAATACATCGTGCATTACATTGTTTGCAGCAACAATAGATTGTTTAGAACCCAAATACAACAAACAATCGAGGACGTCATGTGGGTAGACTACAACGGCAAAAGGTTCGTGTTTCACAGAAATGTATATTGGAGTCAACTGCAAAAGTGATGGAGTTGTGCTGTGGCTAAAACTCTGTTCTTGAAGTTGAATACTATAATGAGGTTGGCACTGGTCCAGGTCCAACTCTTGAGTTGTACACACTTATCAGTCATGAATTGCAAAGGACTACATTCAGCATGTGGAGAACAAATTTGTTGTCCACTAGAACTAGGGATATTGTTCACAATGGAGAGTTTGTTCAAACATCTCATGGATTATTTCTTTGTCCTTACCTCATACAGATTCTTCAGCGGAAAGCAAATTTTTGAAGGTGATAGAGAATTTTTGTCTTCTTGGATGTCGAATGGATAAAGCTCTTCAAAATGGCCGACTTCTGGACTTGCTTGTTTCAATGGCTTTTTATAAACTTGTTCTTGGAAGGGAGCTTGATTTATATGATATTAAATCCTTTGATCTTGAACTTGGAACAACACTGCAAGAAATGGAAGCTCTTGTCTGTTGAAGTAAATTCTTGGAATCTATTCCAAGTGATAAGAGACAGGAAATATCATGTTCACATTACCGTGGAGAACGAATTGAAGAACTTTGCATTGATTTCGATGTTCTTGGTTTCTCTGACTATCCCCTCAAACCAGGAGGGAGCAACATCTTGGTTAGCATGGATAACCTTGATGAATATGTTTCATTAGCTGTGGATGCAATTATTAAGACAAGAATCATGCGGCAAATTGAGTCCTTGTGAACAGGGTTTAATCAAGTGCTTCCTATTTCACCTTTGCAAGTGTTCATAGAAAATGAGATGGATACTTTCTTATATGGTGTGCGTGATTTATGGGTGGCTGAAATGATTACTGATCACATCAAATTTCCTCATGGTTATATGGCCCAAAGTACTCTTGTCATCTACCTTTCGATTGATATAAGTTATTCATATTTGTATTGTTATTCTTTGCTATTGAGTACAAATGAGAAAACTACAGATTACAGAGTGTTCGTTGTTTTTAAGATCTTCTCATGGAAAAAGTATACAAAACCTCCTGACATTTTGATGGTTCCCACTACGACTGTTGTTTTACGGTATGTGATCACATTTGTGAGATGGCCAATAACAGATACAACGTTGAAAGGAGCATTAATTCTTACTATTGCTTGAGGACAAGCAATTTGAGGAAGGGAGGTCTGTAATATTCTCAATTAAATCGTTGGAAATATCTTTAATTAAATCGCTGACCACCATATGTAAATCACTAACCACCATGCCAACAAACACCAACACCAAATCGCCAATATTCAATCAACAATTTGTACTCACAGCCTTGAAATAAAGTGCCATAATTACTAAGGAATCTCCATTATGTGAAGTGCCAAAAAGAACAACAATCATTAATTAAACAACAGTCCTTAATCGTTCAAGTGGAGCGCCCATGTAAACAGTAGCAATTAGTATAGTATGTATTAATTAATTAGTCATTAAACATTCATTAAGCAAATGGATGCCACCCTTGGGAAAAGACATTTGGAAGAGACGTCTTTTGATGAAAGATTATGAAGTATTAATAGTCATTCGTTGGTATGGAAGGAAGGCATCCAATTATGAATTGAAATATTTAATCGAAATATTTAATCATGTATAAGTAGCCGCTTTCAAGTGCATTTAAGGACGAAACCCCTTAAACTGCATAATCTAGATACAAGGATGGAAACCCTTGTAGTCGAACCCAAGGACGAAACTGCTTGTGGTGTAACTTTGTAATATTCAAAATCTATATTCAGAAATAAACAATTAATCCAATTTAACTTTATTATTATTATTATTTTATAAAATATTATTTAAAGGAATTCAGGAAAATCCAAATTAATGTAAAATATTCCGATTTGGAATATTACAGGGTAACTGGAGTGACTTCAACAAACTCTTTTGAGATGAGATTCTTTGGGAGGCAATTATCAATAATGCAGTGGAATTCTCATTATGCTGAGAGGCATTCTACAATAACAGTCTCAGCGTGGTGGTGCACTGAAATGTCTGTGAGATGTTAACAATTAATGTTCACCTTATATTTGACGTCCATTTGATCATCATGAAATTGTTTTCTTCCTACTTGAGAAGTTGATCGAAAAATTGTGGAATATCTTGGGTATACTCTGGAGTTTGGTGCCAATTTTTTTTCTGGAAAAGAGTTTTTCAACAGTCAGCAGGAAATTTTCTGTCATTGTGGTATGTCACAGATCTAAGATAGGCACTTCAAGATTGATATCTATCAGAATTTTTCAGATAAATGTATTTAAGATATTTGTACTAGTGAACTATATGTTGAAAGTGCTTCTAATATGTCCTTGATATGTTGGATATGAGGCGAGTACACAAGTAGAGGGTGGAATATTAGAAGGAAATAACACATGCACCCAACTTTGAGACATGTAGATATTGCACTAAGCACATAGGCTTTATGTATAATTCCACATAATCCAAGATGTTAGAGAGAGGGTTCTTATATAGAGAGAATCTCCATTGTTTGAAAATGGCACTTATTTGGGGAGGCACAATGATCCATTAATGACTTGGGCGACAATTACAATATGCCATGTACACACACTTGGATATTGTAAATTCATGTTAATACCCTTGTGCAAGGTAACTATCACTAAAGGCAATACAAATTACTGATTACCAAATCCAAATGGTACGTAAGGCTGACCAGCTCTTCACATGAAGAGTCTCTAGTGGAATCTTGCTTTTTAAGTTTTCTTCTATCTCCTTGTAGTAGCATATGCTAACAATCACTCCTATTGAGTTGAGATTACTGTTTGCTTTCATGAACGACTTGTCTAGAGTAATTCTGAAATGAAATTGGCATGCAATTTTTAAGCGATCTCCTCTTGGAACTAAATCTACGCTAGATTCCTTGGTCAAAATGGGACTATATGACACTCTATGACTGAAAATTTGTCCTCTTAACTAGATTTGATTTTGTGGATTTCTTGTTTGTCTTTCTTCCATTTGAGAAATTTTTCGTTCAATTTCCTCATTCTTCATTCACTGTTTAACTATTTTTCAGGAAAACTAGTTTGCAATCAAGTGCATAATATGCACAATAAAATTATAAATTGCTCAACTATCTTTTGGAAGAGTCCCTCATTACTAGAAAGTAAGTAACAAGGTTCACCAATTTTTTGGCTTGAAAATTGAAATTCGCCGTATTTCTGATGTGACAGAAAAGTTTGGGATTGTTCGGCCAGGAAAATACAGCAAAAATGTGCGGCAAGACAAGACTACGAAAAACTCTCCTTGTCTCTTTATAACACCTCCTTCCTCTGCAAAATATAGTGCAAAAATGCTCTAGATGAAGGAAAAAGTCGATATTAGGTTGTAAGTGGAGATATGAGTGGTAAAAATGGTATGTGTGTGGAGGTCTGAGCGGAGAGATTACCCTGTGTGTGGATGTCAAGCAGCGAGGATAAATGATGAGGTTGACGTGAACAGAGCTGGACAGTGCTGGGCGGAGGACTGGGCATAAGTTCTGCCACCTGCAAATGCTGTGGGCAAGCTGACTGAGGCAGGTATGTGGAGGAGCCAACAATTGTGGATGGTTGTTCTAACTCGACCCCTTCCATCAGCTCAACCTTGTGTTGAGACTTAAGATAGACAAACTCTTGAGACTGTTTAACACTTAGCACGGCTTTATATACTTTCACTTCTTAGTATGTTTCTTGCCTCTTTTACACAGATATCGCCTCTAACCATGGATGGAAGATTCCTAGCTAATTCTGGATTGGTAATAGGAGCAGACTTTGAAACCTTACATTAATTATGAGCAGGGCATTGGAGAAAATTCAAGGAGGTCAATGTCTTTCCAATGCCCACAAAACAAGGGGTTCTTTTGGAGGCTCCTCGCTTTGCCGAGTGAAATCAAATTTACTAATCCATAATAGAATTATGAAGAAAATATAAAGTAAAATTTCATTGCACATTGAGTATAAATACTGAAGGAACAGATGCATATTGAAATGCACGCATTGAGTATGAATACTGAAGGAACAAATGCATAAATGGATGCAGGTAATAACAACCACAAACATAGAAAGCACCTGCCTATACAGGTGGGTGAATTTCTGCTGATGGCTTCTTGAGGAGACAGTTGACCATCAAACCTCATAATAGCAGCCACATGTGAGTGCTTCCCCTGATAAATATTATCATCCTTATTAGGAAAACATATTATGTACTTTTATCTTTAATCACATAAACATAAACTGTGTTTTTTTCTTTAATTACAGGAGAAAATGTCATGTCAGTTTGCAATTCAGTTAGGGAAAAGATTGTCATTTACATTATATGGTTTACAAATTTCTCGCATGCCTGTAAGCTTGGCGATCTGTTCTTAAATTAAATTTTCATCAGTAGAAGTGAAAATGAAGAATCATTGTACCTCCTGAATACTAGAATATACTATTTCCTTTTGGCATGGAGGTGCAAAGTTATTTGCCATGACAATAAGGCAACTCCTTTGTACGCATGCATATCTTGTGACATCTTGTGTAGTTGCATAAGTGATATTGGAAAGATTTGCTATGACTAAGAGATTACCTCGAACTTTGCTAAAGTTCCAACAAATTTCTTTCTAGAGGCAGTTAACACTGAACATAAATTATCTTTATAAAATTTTATTTGGTGTAAATCTGCAGTTTCAAAATTTTCCCAACACGCCAACCTTACTTTTCAAACTCTTATCTTATATGTATTTAAGATGTTTTTTATTTGAATTCAGTGTTACAATACCTCACAAGGAGGCAGCAGTCCGGTGTTGTGATGAAGTGGAACCAATTGCACAGGTATCATTTTCTGCTATTATTGTGTTAGTTTTGCATTTTAGTGAAGGAATCAAAATTGATATCGCATATAACTTTTGTCCCACCTTGCTCAGTTACAGCATGGGGAAATGCTTGTTTTTTAATTTGCTTAGTTTTAAGAGTATTTATGCAAAAATGATATTCTTGCAACCTTCATCTTGCAAGTTGCTAGTATGACGACTTACTCTTTTCATATCTTGTTTCATACACAGGCAATTGGAGCAGTAAATACTATAGTGAGGAGGCAAAGTGATGGAAAACTGATTGGCTATAACACAGACTATATAGGGGCTATTTCTGCAGTGGAGGATGGCCTAAAAGGTGTTCAATCATCTTGCTTGGATCTGTTATCCTTTCTTCTTGCTTCCCTGGTTATGAATCAATCCATTATTCTTGCAGCAGCATGGTTTGTCATCTATTCTTGTCTCTGTTTATGATGTCATGCTATGAATAGAACAGGTAGACTTACTGGCGGAGATTGGGAAAATATTTCCCCTCTTTCTGGAAGGCTGTTTGTGGTTGTTGGAGCTGGTGGAGCTGGTAAAGCCCTTGCATATGGAGCAAAACAAAAAGGGGCAAGGGTTGCAATTGCTAATCGTAATTATGGTATCTCCCGTTCCATTGTTTTTAAATTTTACATGCCAAATAACATATTTTGTATCTCTTTCCTTTTGAAGAGCATGTCACATTATTATCCTAATATCCTTCATTCTTTCAGGCTTTTAAATTCTAATCTGATTGTGTTCTCTCATTTCATCTTAATAAGAGAGGGCCAAGACATTGGCGGATTTAGTTGGAGGGGAAGCTATTCCTCTAGACAAGCTGGACAGCTTTTGTCCAGAAAATGGAATGGTCCTTGCAAACACCACTTCTGTTGGAATGCATCCAAACGTGAATGAGACACCTATATCTAAGGTCTGCCTCCCTCGGCTTACAAATAGCAACCCTTCAATTCTAGCATTATTAAAATTTGGTAGAATTTCTCAAATTCAAATAATGTAAGATGGTTTATTTTGCAACTTTGCTGCAATCAATCTCCATATTGTTTGGATCGGTGATGCCTTTATTTGTTTTTCTTCTTTTAGCGTCTATAATACTTGGATGTTAGGATGAACAAAAAAATTTCCCATTATTGACGCTATTAATCAAAGATGCAAAAGCTATAACCTAAGGACAGTTGTCCTGCATGTCAACAGTATTGACATTTGGAACAACTTGTATGTCAAAATGACCTTGTCGGTAACAAATGTCAACAGAGTTGAAGCAAAATATTGAGCACTTCTGAAAAATGGGGACATCTTGAAATAACAGAAATTAATACTCTTTAGAAGATAGTTTTCAACTTTCAAAGCATGTTAGATTTTGTGTATCCTAATTTGGTATCCCATTGTTAATTTCCTTGTGATTAGCAGCTGCAAGACCTTGAAAAGTTCTATATATTTAGCATTATTTAGTGAAATTGTACAGAGCAACCAGGTGCTCATGCATATAGAATGACATTCAAAGTAGTCATATTTGTGATATTAATTGTGCATGATGAGTCTCTTGGATTTTAGAGAAATCTACTAGGTAGACATGCCTGGATATTCAATACATGAGCATCTAGTAATCCTGCTGCTGGGGAAAAAAACCCATTTAACCTCTCCTCCAAACCATGCAGGTCCATTCATGATGTCATTAATGTGGTTAAAGCTAAGTGGTTTACCTGGTTGATAGTTTTATCTTGCCAATGAGATCTAGTGGGTTGGGTTTTTGCAGAGCAAGTGAATAGTGAAACGTCTAGTCAGCCGAGAAAAACATATTTTTGCATTACTCTTTTCCTTAGCTCTCAATTTTTTTCATTGCTTTAGAAATGAAGAGGTTCCAGAATGAATTCCCAAAATGGAAGGATCAGGATTTCAATGTTATGCGGGATTCCTTAAAATGCTAGTTCTTGATATGTATGACACTTTGAGATCTTGCCGAGGTAAAGTGGAGAATACCAGTTTAGGTGACTGCAAGTACACTAGATGATATAAAGACCATCAGACCTCTTGTCTATGCCTTATGTCCAAAAAGAATTAATGACTTGGGTCCTACACACTTGGCAATTCCTACTTCTTACTTCCTTGTCATGGATCAATGTCCTTGTAGTATATAAGAAAGTTTGCGTGTACATAAGACCATTTTCCTCAATGAGCTCTACTGGATCAATGTTTGTGTTGTTCCCTAAATGATTAGATGCAAACTACCTTTGAGCCTGGTTATGCTGAAAAATGATGCTGAGTAACCCTTTGAAAGAATAAATCGTTCAGGAATTGATGTGTGACTAAAGTTTAGAACTGGGATTTTCACAGGTCAAGTAAGCCATGGCTCTTGACCAAGCCTTTAACACAGGCAGTCAATAAGAGGCAGGTGTTCACAACATAGGTATAGGGGGAGTCGGTGCTAGAGATGTTGGATCTACCTTGTCTTAGGCATAACTATTTTAGGTTGTAGCATTGGATTCCTTTTTGAGGTTTTTCAATTCAATTGGACTTGATCCTGCATGGTATAGCCAAGACTACCAGATTCGGACAGTAAATAGCCTTTTAATGTTTTTTTGGCACAAGTTGAGCATGGATATATATATATATATATAATTTTTACTATATCATCATCTCTGCAATGCCTGTAATTTGGTAGAATCCTGTCTGCATACATCCCTATTATTTACCATTTGGTACCATAGCTTAGACGTGTGTTAAGTCCACAGGTTGTCATACTTGACACTAATAAAATATCCTGAATTTTTATTTGAAAGAACTATTGTTCTATGAAGATATGCAACCATGTTGTCTTTGCATGTAGCATATGGAGTACCCTCATTGTGGACATGAAGACCGTAAAGTTTAATTTTGTAAATGTTTAGGAGGCACTTGTTCCTCAGTCATGACCAAGTTTTGTGCAGTTGAAAGAAATTTTCAGATCAGTATAAACTAGCTCTTTTGCACTCAATCAAATTTCCAATACAATTGTGTACCAAAAGGATGTTTTTGATAATCGAGTTGTTTCTTCAGGAAGCTTTAAGGGCGTATGATCTTGTTTTTGATGCCGTTTACACACCAAAAGTTACACGACTGTTGCGAGAAGCAGAGGAGATGGGGGCCACTGTTGTAAGTGGACTGGAGATGTTCATAAGGCAGGCCACGGGACAGCTTGAACTCTTTATGGGTTGTCCAGGTAGTGTTTCTCAATTTAACAACACTACTGTTTGTATGGAGTACATTTGCTATTAAAGTTTTTTCTCGCTTTATGTTAATAAATATTTTTCAACTGAATGCAGCACCTGAGAAACTTATGCGGGAAATAGTTGCTAGAAGTATTTGATCATGTTATGGAGATTGTTAAGCTGCCATCATGCTCAGCTTGTGTGCCACGTTGCTATTTGGGCAAGTTATTTCAGACAATCTTTACCAAGTTTTCCATAATAGTATTTATGAATAATATTAATAATTTATACGAATTATATTCATAATCCATATGAATTATATTCATTCTTAGTATAATTTACTTGTTCTTATTATAATAGTGTGAGATGGTTCAGAGGAAATGTCAATGATATCAATTGCTTCGTCTAGAATGTGGATAATTGAAGAAGCACTCGGATGATGTAGGGGGATATAATGATACTGTTTGAAGTGATTGATATTTTGGAAATTATTCAAGCTTGGAAGTTTTTGTACTTTGTTGGTTTAATCATCAAAGATTTATAACACGCTTGATTGGAAGGCAGCCTTCATTTCAATACTTAAATTATGTAAGGATGTCCTTTTAGTTATGAAGCTTTTCACCGAAACCATGGAGAGTTTTACCTAGAGTGTCAAAAACAATGCTGTTATCTATGGAGGGAATTGTAAAGGATCTATTTACAGAGTAAGGGGACAAGACAGGTTAAGTCTTTATAAAAAGAAATCATTTATAAATAATTTATTTTTAGGTATCTGTTGTTTAAGAGAACTGAAAGAGGTGTGTAGAAAAATATGGTACCTTGATCAATTACTTGCTTAGTTAGCAAGGAAGTATACATGATGTAAATTCTAAAAGACTCATCCATGGTTGAAAAAAATAAGGAAAATTAATTTTTTGGAATGACTGAATGGCTACATGAAAGTAGTTTAGAATTGTAGTCCCCTTTTTTTTTGAATTTAGGGCTAAACTTAAATTGAAATACTACCAAGAAAAGGATATAATTATAAATTGATAATATGGATATGTTATTGACCTACATGATTTTGGTATCTACTTTTTAAATCTTATAATTTTTTTTTGGAAAAAGGTTTAATGTATTAGAAGTTAAAAGGTTACAAAAGTCCCGAAGCAGAGTTGTAACATACAGTTGCCGAGGGAGGAGAAGCACAACATCAGCACTACAAAGCACTACAAAGACGACGAGATAGCCCTATAGATGCTAATCGTAACATCAAAATCAGACTAGCTACTAGAAAGGCATCAGCTTGATAGAAGAAAGTCACCCAAGGGATCAGTGAAGATTAGTGAAGTAGTGGCCAAAAGAGTAGTCTTCAAAAGGAAATAAGTAACTAAAGCAGCTAGCCAATAGTAAACACTAGTACATATATTGAAAATAAAAAATTCAGCTGTCTGAAATATGCCGTGAAATATCAATCTCTATATTCTTATCTTGGATCTTTCACATTCCACATTGATTAATAATTCCATTATCTTCTCTGTCAAACTCCCACTAACTGGGGACAAATGGCATCAATATCGCCACACCACTGTATCAGGGTCGAAAAATCTTTCCAGTGCAAACAAAAAGGGCTCCAAACTCCACCTTTTGGCCAAGATATTACGATCTTTCGATTGATTTCTCCAAGCCAAAAAATAAAAATAAAAAAATTCTAAGTGACAGGTCAAATGGATGTCATATTTAATGTTGAAATTGCTCTGTGACAGTTAAAGAGACGTCAAATTATGATTGAACATAATTGTGAAAAAGTCACTTCGTTACACTGTTCTAGCAGCCATTGTGGAATGCTTATTGGTGTAGTTAGAGAGTGGCCCATATAAGAGAATAAAGCCTAAGATAATATCAATATACAACAACGAAAGGATGAGACTGCAACCAAATAGAGGAGATTAACCCACATGATTGTTTATTCCTTCATCATGAGGTTCACCTTTCTAGAGCCCTGTTGGAGCCATGGGGATGGATTGGTTGCCCTGAGCATGTCGATTAGCCATAGGAGTACCTTGCATACATGGTTCTCTCATTGGCCGATTGAATGCTTGCTGATTGGAAGGACGCTGAAACAATTGGCAAATCAACGATTCTTCCTCCATCTTTTCTAGCATATCAGGGCACAAACGGATTTCAATTGTTTTCATTCTCTTATGCCATCGATGAACCAAATTGACTACGATGGCTATGCATTTAGCTATGTTTATTATGGTTAATTAGATGCCTACGTTGTCAAGAAGGGCCTTGAGGGTTTTCACAGTGGCAAATAGGGAAGTGTTGATCATTCGATTGAAATTAGAGTATGGATTGAGATTAGGTCGAGGAGGGTTTGGGGTAGTAGGAGCAAGCATGAAAACTAGGGCATTATTGTAAGCATAGTTCGCATACTTGTACCAGAGAGTACTCACCCAGCTCCCAAAAAATTTACTCGGCAAATACTCAACAAATGTTCGCCAATACTCGACAACTTAAACAAATACTTAAATTTCTTAAAAGAACATAAAATTTATATAGATTACAGTTGCAAAATGTATTAAACGAGTCTGTAAAATGTTGGGAAGTGTTTTTTATTAGATTTGAATACACAGAGTGCAAAATCGCATGATCATGTGAATACAACAAACTGATACTTATAAATTTATGATGATTGTAATTGAAAATCATCATAAATTTTCTATGAATGCAAGATACAAATTACAATAATCTACAATTTTCTCTTCCCCGCTCTAGTGAAAAATAAGAGAGATTGAGTGAGTTTAGTCTTAACACTCAGCTACCCCTCCTCACTCTTCCTAGAGTGTTACCCGTGTGGCCCACCTTGGAACCAGATGGCAGTGAGTCCTCTATTTCATGTTTGACAACATCTACAAGGATGTCATCCAATCCAATCTTTATTGCTTCTACGAATACACAATGAAGTCCTTTAGTTGTTTCTTGAATGCAATGTGTCTATCATATCTATATCCCTTTGCATAGTGTTCATACCTCTTATGTCTCCCTGAAATCTTAAAACCTTGAAATATGGCCAAGTTTGAAATTCTGAAACCTGACCAAGTCTAAAATACGAGAAGATCCTCCAAAGCCCATAATTTGTATTACAGCTCCTAGAGGTCTGAAACCACTCTCAAAAGTATATATATAAAATATAACTTAAAGTATAAACTTATAATTAAATGCTTATTTTATAGATATATTGTCTCCTCAAATGCTATGTGATGGAAGTGTGGGGCCGTGTGTGTTTAAAAAGGACAAAAATCGATGTTTATGTTGGCCAAATTTCGCTTACATACAAAGCTTCTGCCTAAATGGATGAGGTGAATAGAGTTTTGGATGGAATGAGTGGTACCAAGATCTCATATTGCTTATAAAGCTTTTGAAACACTTTAAACGAACTTAAAATGTGTTTTGTTGATTTTTGAGAAGCAAGTCTTGCAACAAATCTAGCGTTGCAAGGGAAGAAGATCCAACATGTTCTCATGGTGCTCATGACCTTCATAGACATAAAGTAGGGTTCACAGATATCAGAAACTCATTTTGAGCCCTGAAAGTTCTTGCACAAGCATAGAAGACCCAGACCGTCATCAACACGTCATGCAGAAATGAATGGGTCAATTTGGTTGCACATTTGATATATGCAGTTGGGAGGTTGACTAGAGCCAAAGGAATGCATGGACACGATATTTTTCATGCCTTGAACATTCTCTGCAAATTTCATGTCTTGATGAGCTTGCTATCTCAAGATATAGAGCTTCAAAGTTAGACTTGTGGAGTGAAACGTGCACATGGACGTTAAGTTTAAGCTTCATGAAATAGTTGTTTAAATTCAAATGTTCCTAGGTTGAATGTGGAGTTGACAAGTGTCCAAGTCATGGAAGCTTGAGTCAAGATCCAATGACGAGCAGGCGATCAACGATGTCAGCGGGTCTT
Source organism: Torreya grandis (assembly GCA_037957365.1). Classification (NCBI taxonomy): domain Eukaryota; kingdom Viridiplantae; phylum Streptophyta; class Pinopsida; order Cupressales; family Taxaceae; genus Torreya; species Torreya grandis. The sequence continues at coordinate 1,597,512 of JARHVA010003807.1, read as the reverse complement.
AAAGATCCAATGGAGCGCATTTGATCATACATCTAAGATCAACGATGAGCATCAAGTCAAAAGGTCAAAGGATCTCTAGGGTGAACGCACAAGTGATAAGAGACGTAATCTTGTGAGCATAATCTAGATCCAATGGCGCACAAACAAAGCTCGAGTCAATGGGTCTAGGTAGATCGACGATGCATGTGCAATCGTACAAAGCAGATCTAATGACGAGCAATGAGTCAAAAGGTCAACGGATCCTAAGAGCAAATACGCGAGTGGCAAGTGTCTCAACTGCGTTAGATTGGCAAAAGATCTATGGCTTGCGATCATTCGTACAAAGGGAGATCTACAGTGTGCATGAGGTTAAGGAGTCAAAGTGTTGACAACAGGGTCTTGGGAACGAATGGGGACTGATAATCGGCGCAATATGAGAAGCTCAGATCAAGATCGACAGTCGATATCAAAATTCAAAAGCTAGGGGTTTCGAGCAGAGGTTGAATATGGTTTAGGTCGAACTAGAGCAATGTTTCAAAGGGCATGTCACCTTTAAAGCATAGTCGAGCACTGCTAAGCATGAGATGTAGTCATACATTTAGGGGTTGTCAATGATAAAGTTTTGATGCCATTGAAGCATAGTCTCAACCTCTCGTTCAAAGATTTAGAACTTGCATAGCTCATCTTTTAGGGTTGCTGAATTGTTTCGACGCTGTGATCATTGCTCTTTTAAGAAGATTTGTGTAGACAATGGGTTCTTGGTTGCCATAAATGCTTAGATGCAAAAATACGCCTTTTAGGACCTAATACAGAGATCAAAGATGGACTAGTAGTTGTTGAGATAGGGTTATATAGCCTATAGGTTTTCATTGACATTATAGCTATATGAAAACCAATAAATTAGATTGGTTTCTAATCTATAGTAAAGACTTATGCTCAGACGGAGTGGGGGAAGATATGTGATTATGGAGTGTCTTATCTTCCAATATAGTCACAACCTCGACAAACAAGTATCTACCGCCGCTTAAAGCAAACATGGCATGGCTCTATCATAATTATAGATATGAGGATTCTCTTCTCATGACCAGTGAAAGCAAGTGGAAGGTGGTGTGGAAGATCAAAGCAAAGAGATCTGGTTGTTAGAGGAGACTAGTTGGAGCATTCAATGTTGTTCAGATCTTAAGGATCTTTCTTACTTGAAAAGATCACGACTCATCATCTGCAGGACAAACTCTTGTTTTTTAGTGCATTTCTTAGCCAATGAGAAAAAATTGTAGACTAATCAAAGCAAATGTAGACTAATTTGTCGATGAAGGATCAATCTTGATTGGATTAAAAGGTGGTGGAGCATTCATTGAAAGTGGCAGCTCATTGATTGTTCTTGGTTAACGTGCTCCCTCTCTTCTCTCTTCCCCTCTTCTATATATCATCCATTCTTTCCCATTTGTAATGATGCTAATTTTTGGGAGTATCAGGGGACTCTTTGAGATATTGCAAGATATGCTCATTTTGATAAGGCTAAATCGTGTCAAAAATATGTAAGAACTACCTCTTGAAGCAATAAAAGATTTTCTTTGCCTATCTCTTATCTTAGATCAGTGTTTAGTGAGTTGTGCATGATGACCTTGTGAAGGAGATTCTTCCATATCCATTGTCCTTGTTTATCTCATTTAAGTTGTTTTCAGGGTAGGTGCAGGTCTGAATTAGTGTTCTTCCGGAACCTAGTTTATGAAATACTTATGCATTTAGCTAGATCATGAGATTGTGTGAGCTAGTATTGTCTTATGCTGATCTAGTGTGGGTTCAAGCATATGAGAGTCTCATTTTATTTTGGTGCATCACCTGGTTAACTTTCTTAGGAGCATTTTCCCCTTTCTAACCCTTTTCTCAGTGCAAACATTAGTATAGGTGATCCATCAAGAGGAAGTCGACCTTCTCTGAAAGTTCAACCCCACCATAGGTGACCCACAACGTGGGGTTGTCCCAATATTATGGCTTAGTTGGAGGGACCCTGAAGAACTCTCTCCAAGGGTACAAATTAATGCCATAACAATTTTCATAAATTTTCTGCATTTTAACCACATTAGCGAGTATTTACATAGTACTCGCCAAGCGCTGACAAGTATTTGCCATGAGTAATGTGTAAATACTCGTGATTATTAAAAAAAAACCTGTGAGTTAAAATGGTGAGTAATCGCCTTGCTAAATGTCTTGTACTTGTCGAGTATGCAAACCATGGTTGTAAGCATTGAAGGTAACTGTGGAGGATTCAGTTTGCAGAGTTGAATTGATAAGCTTTAATTCATCATCATCCGTAAGAATAATGGGGCTTTTCCCATTTGGATTATCATTTAGACCCAAAAGCACCTCACAAACATACATCTTGTTAATTGATTTTTCCTTGCTCTTATAGAAAGTGCTAACAAGAGGTGCCATTCTTGTGCTAGTTAAGAAAGAATTTGCTCTATTTATAGTTTGTAGTGGATGATTCTAAGGAAAAGAGTTCAACGCATCTCATTTTGTGATTGCTCTGACCATTAGTACCATCCAGATGATGTTCTTCTTCCATCTAACATTATTGGAACAAAAGGTTGTTTGACTGCACTAATTAGAAACCCTTATGTCTTGCATTTGTCTTCCAATGAGACATGCTCTATACAAGCAATTTTGTATTGTATCAACTGCATTCTTACTGACCTTCTTCCCGTTCTGGTGAAAAATTAAAAGGCGGTTCCGTGTGTGGAAAATAAGCAGCATTTTTAACCCACTGCTTCGAATTTTTTTACCAACTTTGTTGCCAAATTGATGCTTTAGGAGAGGGCAAATTCTTCGTGAGATTGATGACATTGTATGCAGCAAATGAAAAACACTAGAAGTTCATAAACAAGTTAGCTAGTATGGAAGCATAATGCTCTATGTTTTCATTCATGGTTCCTCAAAAAAATCCCGATGCATGAAAATTACTCCCTTATAATGGTGTCTGATAGTTCAGAGAAATGGTCAAGCTCTGTGAAAGAGTAAATACAAAAAAAACATTCATCCTCGTCCACTTTCATAACCCTAACTTGACACAGAGTGCGAAGCTTTGAAACAACAGAGAGAGAATTTATGTTTTTCCTTTTTCTTTTTCAAGGATATAATCTTTTTGTTGAATATATATTTAATATCGTGTAATACAAATCAATTTATTGAAAACAATAAATATACATATTCAACTTTTGAGGGTCTCCAATAACAACTTTATAAATTACACCCAATTTATTCTCACTTAGATATCATTATGTTGAGAGGGTTCACATTTAGGGTGTTGGAAGGTTATAATATCATGAGTGTGTTCATTTTTAATTAATAGTCTATACGATAAAAAAGTAAAAATAAAAAATATAACACAATCAATACGATCTTTAAAAAAACTCAAACATAAATAAAAATAAGATACATTAAATAAAATCAAACAATCATAAAATCAAATTAAAAAATGTAGAGGACGACAACAATTAAAATAGAAAACATGGAAAGGAAAAAAATGTAAGATTTGAACCACTAATAACAAGTTTTATCAAAATTTTAAAAATATTCAAATATGATTCATGAAAAAAAAAGAGGCTTATCAACTAGATTAAGTTACAATGTTGATAGTGTCCAACTTGGTATTAATGGAGAAAATTATTATGCAGATAGTTCAAAAATAAATTTAACAAAATTTAGATTTTTGAAGTAACTATAATAAAAAATCAGTCTTTCATTGCATACATTAATGATTTTTTGAAATAGCAATGAGCATGACTTGCTATAAATAGATTTAACCTTACAAATCAGATTACAAATCTATTTTTCTATTCTAAAACTAATCTAATAGAATACAAAAAAATAAAAGATAAGGGTAAAGAAAAAAGAAAAAAGTCTATTTTGTCATACAAATAAATTTGATTTTGTTGACTGAATAAATTCCATAAAACCAATCTTTGACTTGATCAACATGCACACAACCATAATCAAAGATGATGTACAAGTATGAGGAAATTTCAACTATAAAGAAGAAATAAACAAAATCATCACATGTGTAGATAATAGATTTCATCTTTCAATGCCTTTCATTTTGATAGATATTGTATAGAAAACATTTGTTGAAATTCGTCATAACTAATTGAGTACAAATTTCAGCAGCATAACAATATAATTCATGTTTGGATGAGAATGAAAAACATAAAATGAAACTAAATAAAAATAAAAAATCTGCTTTCTATGATAAATTCCCCAACCTTTATTACAAGTCTTATATAGACTCTTGGTCTAAATGAAAACAAGCCTTCCACTAATGAGATGGGTGAAAATTATTAAATATAAGGGTCAATAAAGGGCTCATATTGAGTATGCAAAAGATCATGTCAAAGCAATAAATGTTAAGAATAAGATAATAGACCTAACACTTAATTTTGGTAACAAGGGACAAGTGGAACAATAACACATTACATGTTGCACATCTCCAAGACAAAAACTTCCTCTTTGATGTAATTTTTGGACATTAAATGTTGGTAATAAGTTTTGTCTTCAAGTGGAATATTCTTTTTGAGTGGGTGTATCTTTGCTTTCTCTATTTTTTTGTAAAATTAAACAATAAAATATTACATCTGCATGTATAAACAATAAAATATTTAAATTAATAATTATACAATGTATTATTGAAAAACATTAAATTCACGAAATTGATGGGTTTAAAATTTATATTTTAATTATATAAAACTTATGTTATTGTATTTATGGCAGAATCAACTTTTTAATGTAATTGACAACTGCAAAAAATGAGATACAAATAATAAGATATGATTAAAAAATCACTTTCAAGTGTTCTCTGATTAAAAGATCTTCCCAAAAGGATTACTTTACAGTCATATTTTTCTGTTAGTTAAATGAATAACTATGAAAGTAAATTTATTGTATTTTCATATCATTTGGATATCATTATATAAAATTTCAAGTAAATTTTAATTCATTTGACTATGCAAAATTGAGTTTGAAAAGTACATACTAATTAGATTTGAATACTGCAAAGATGCCAAAAATGACTAAGTAAAAGATCATCACAGAAGCTACTTTTGATTTTTGTGAATTTTTTACATGTAAAGAATTTTTATAATTTTTTTACCATTACATTTTAGTAACATTTGATTATCATCTTGAAAATTTCCCATGAAATTGGATCTCTTTTGACCATATAAAGAGCCTTCTGAAAAGTACTTTCTAGTTAAAAAATTGTATTGCACACTTAAAACACTTTAAAAAAAGTATCCAAAAGTAAAACCATATTTTAAAAGATAAAATAAGAGGTGGTATGATTTTTCAACATGAAATTAGGTCGTGTTGTTTAAACACCAACAAATAACAACTTTATTGAATACCCCTGAGCATTTAAAAATTAAAAAAAACGTGTTTATGAACTCAAAATCTTAGTTATTTAAAACAATAAAAGTACATGAATAAATTCTTGAAAAATTAATAATGGAATATCTATTGCACAAAATCAAATATTCACCTAAACTATAGTGTGTGTGCATGCATTCATTACTTTTCTAAAAATTAAGAAAACTAGTCATCATAACAAAGATCTTCAAGCTAATATTTAATCTTAATTTGTTAAGTGAACATAGGGCTTATTTAGAATAATCATATTTTCAAGAAGACATGTCACTGATTGCATGGACATTACTTTGTATTTAGTCAGACATTTATAGTCTCGACAAAGTTATCCATGAGCTCACTCTAGGCCTTGTTCTATTGTTAGCCAAACGTCCATAGCCTCAATAAAGGTTACGTGAATCACCCAGGATGCTTGAGTTTTGTATATATATATATATAGGCAATGAAGCCCATTTTTAGGTTGGGGACCACTATGACAATCAAGAAGGCAAATTTTTTATAGATTTTTCCTTTGAGTTCTTGACTATAACAAATTATTTAAGCAAACGTAGAAGTCATTAATATATATTTATAATGTGAGGTTTAGAGAAAACATCTTCAAAAGTTACATAGTTTATTCAAAGTCACCAAAATATGAATAAATTTAAAATATATATGATTGTTTTATACTTTCAAAATTGAACTCATAAACACAAATTTTTATTAGAAAATATTCAAAGAAATCTAACAACAAAATACTACGGATGTTGCTTACTAACAACCCCTTTATTTATGATCAACTTGTACCCACAGGAATCAAAATGAGGACAACACAAGACGAAACTCAAAATTATGGAAAAACAAACAACATAAAGGAAAACTATATACAAAAAACAACGTAATTTAAAACAACACAAAAAAGTAAAGGAAAACTATGTACACGACCAAAGAATTCATATTTACGATGATGTTGTCCTTTTCTCTGATGCCCATTTTTAGGTTGGGGACCACTATGACAATCAAGAAGGCAAATTTTTTATAGATTTTTCCTTTGAGTTCTTGACTATAACAAGTTATTTAAGCAAACGTAGAAGTCATTAATATATATATTTATAATGTGAGGTTTAGAGAAAACATCTTCAAAAGTTACATAGTTTATTCAAAGTCACCAAAATATGAATAAATTTAAAATATATATGATTGTTTTATACTTTCAAAATTGAACTCATAAACACAAATTTTTATTAGAAAATATTCAAAGAAATGTAAAACAAAATACTACGGATGTTGCTTACTAACAACCCCTTTCTTTATGATCAACTTGTACCCACAGGAATCAAAATGAGGACAACACAAGACGAAACTCAAAATTATGGAAAAGCAAACAACATAAAGGAAAACTATATACAAAAAATAAAGTAATTTAAAACAACACAAAAAAGTAAAGGAAAACTATGTACATGACCAAAGAATTCATATTTACGATGATGTTGTCCTTTCCTCTAATGCAAAGTCTTGTAAAGACTCTTATCTACAAATTTCTCAATCAAATCCACTAAATTTATACCTTCATATTTAACAATATATTATTATTATTTAGTGGATAAAAAGATTTGAGAAATACCTTGACCCATAAAGCAAACTGTAAAGAGGGATAAGTAGGAATATTATCACATACCAGATTAAATGGCATCTCAAACCTGGTAACAATATGCTTTTCAAAAAAATTGATCACAACTTCAGTTGTACATGGTACACTGTTAGGTGTGAAGTCACTATTCATGGCCACTACTCATAGTGATGTGGATGATTAGTGATGTGGCAGGGCCCATGAAGGGTCTCCCAAGTGTGATCAGGGTGATGTGATGGGAGTGAAGTGTAGCACTCCACCAAGGCACATGTGTTTGTCCTTGGTAGTCACATGGGTTTTGTCTTGGTGTACAAAAGACAAGGGGTCATGTATTGGTCAAATTTCTAAGAGGCCCTAGGATTCACATGTCTGGTTAGAGTCAAAAGGTGATTGCAACACTTTTGGACTCTTGTGTTCACATGTGAAGAATAAAACAAGAGTTTATTGTTGTTGATTGTCCTCATATGTGAAGTGGGAGACAATGTTTGGAGTCACATGGAAGTGTCTTAGATCTTGTCTAAAGTGGATGGTCCACTTTGTTGACCCTTGCACATGAAGACATACATTTTAATATTGATCACTAGTACCCACATAGAATTTGACAAATTTGTTGGGATTACATGATGTTACTCTCTATCTCTTCTGTCTCCTGTTGTAAATGCTATTAATGTGCATAAGCTTCCTCATTGTATCTCATCTAGTTAGTGGATCCATGCAAGCTTGTGCTTGCATGCTTGGATGTTGGATCCTAAAGGCTATGTTATACTTGGTTCACAACCTGAATGTTTCAAGTGTAACCATTGAGTGCTTAATTGTTAACACTGTAAGGAGTTGCTAGAAGAACTATTGTAGAGAGAAATTGCTAAAGTAATGAAGTTTGAAAATTGCCATTTTTTCCATAGTTTTTTCCTTGTATTTATCAAGGTTTTTCACGTAATCTCTTGTGTAATGTGTTTCCTTTTGATCTGTTATTTTTGATCTTATTTTTTTGCATTATTTTTTTGCACATTGGGATATAACTTATTGATCCTAAAATGTAGTATTAGAGCTATTTTATTCCTAACAATTGGTATCATAGCCATGATGAAAAACTCCATGTGTGTGTTTTATGTTGTTGGCTGGTTTGTGCAAGTTAAAGATACTATGATAGGAGAGACCAAGTTGAATATGAAAATAAAAAAAGTTTGTTGTGGTAGGTATCTCTCTGTAGAGCAAGGTGGAGGATCTCTTGGTGAAGATCCTGTTCTCTTTATGTTGCTGAGAAAAAACCTACAGTTGAGTTGTGAAGAAGTTGAAACAGCTTTGCCAGACAAGTCAACAACCTACACAATGTTCTTGTTGAAGATGAAGTAACTATACAGCTTGAGGAGCAAGCTGGTCTCCTTTGGAAGAGATTGAGTACAAGGCATGACCTTGTTGTGGTTCTTGGCAAGAAAGAGGAAGGGGTGTATGATGTGGTATCCTATTGACCACATGTTGTTAGCCAAGATGCTGAAGATAAAAATTCATACAAAGTAAGGAGATACAAAAAAACTTGAATTTTTACCTATTTTGAAGTAGTTGAGGAAGAAGAAGAAGAAGATGTAGATGAACAAGTGAGACCTATTATTCATGAAAGGATAAGGCCGTGTTTTTGGACATGCAATAGAGCATGATGTATTTTTTAGGTTGAAAAACTTGGTAGGTGAATTATTGCACTGAGTAGCATGAGGAACTTCCTGGAGTTGTGATTGGTCCACTTGTGTCATGTTTGGCATGGTTGGTAGCTAAAGGCTATATATAGAAAAAATAAGACTTAGTGTTCCCAAAAGGAGAAGGCCATATGTTTGGACATGCAGTAGAGCATGATGCATTTGGGATATATTTTTTAGGCTCAAAAACTCGATAGGTGCATTGGTGCACTGAGTAGTGTGACAACTTCCCAGGAGCTGTGATTGGTCCATGAACTTGTGTTATGTTGATAGGTAGAAGGCTATGTGAAGAAGTCTGGTTTTGAATTCTATGACATCTTCTCTCCTCACTACTATCAAAAGTGCTACATACACTTGTTATTGTTTAAGGAGTTAGAGCAATGTGATTCCTACATGGTGATCTCTGTTAAGGAGAGATAGATATAAGGATGAGGCAAATAAGTTACTAGTTTGCATATTAAAGAAATCATTGTACGAGTTTCCAGTAGACGTGCTAAGGGAGTATATAATATTCAATACCTTCATAGAGAGCCAAAGTGTTTAGCAGAGGTTGCTACTATATGTGTTGATGACATGTTAGGTGTAGGCCCCAACAAGATCATTGTTGTGATGGCTCAGATAACTAGGATGTAATGAAGGTGATAGGAGGAGCAAATCAAGGATGGAGATGCACAAGAACAGAAAAGCAAGGAAGTACCCCACTTCTTGCATTATGAGTTGTCTTCCCAGGAGCATCCTATAGTAGTGGAGAAAACATGTTACTATCCTATGTATTAGATTCATCAAGAGTAAGAAGCCTCGTGATGCCATTGAGAGGATCCTTCCTGAACAAGTTAGTAGATAATTGTAAGTACATTAAATAAATTATGAAAATTAATAATATATTAACTTAAATAAGCAGAATTGAATTACAATAGTTGAATTATAGAATCATTGGCCTCTTCCAGAGGGAAACCTCCTTTGAGGAAACTCAATACAATAAATTTGTGGATGCCTTCATTGGTCTTAACACTTTTATATACTAAGTCTAATCTAAGCAACTACTACTTCTCATACATGTGGGATAAAACAAAATGCTCACGTGATGACTTACAAAGCATATGCGTCCATAAAAACTATTATACTAAAAAAGTAAAGAGAAGCAGTAGCATGGGTTCCTAACATCCGCTCTTTCTTAAAAAAATATTTATCCTCAAATCTTTAGATGTGAGAATTGGTGTTGAATCTGAAATAGTGGTTTCCATGTGGCATCTTTTGTTTGCATTTTGTGCCACTGAATTAAAACCTCTATGATGGAACGAGAGTTAAGTTGGAGTGTACGCTATCCAATATTGCCTTCGGATCAAGAAGGATGGATCTTTCATTATAAATATCTGATAAAATAGTTTGCATTCTGATGTTTGTACCAAAATTTTTTTTTAGACAAGAGACATAAAATAATAGGTGATCTTGGGAAAAAGGTGCGAGATCCAACTTATAAGCAACCAACTCAATTTTTTAGAAAACCTTATAGGGCCCATAGAACTTGAGAGCCATCTTATGACACCCTTTGAGTTTTAGGGAAGATTGCTTGTATGGCTGTAGGTGAAGAAAAACCATATCACCTATTTGAAAAGTGTGCTTGAAACAATGTTGATCAACCTGTTGTTTCATTTGATTTTGTGCTATATGAGGATTGTCGCGTAAGATACTGAGGATTTGATCTCGAATTCTTAGAATTATGTCGACTGCTTGAACTAATGAACTACTAGGGATGTATAGAAGGAGCACTAGTGGTGCTTGACCACAAACTGCTTCATATGAATTCACTTTAGTTGAAGTGTGGTAGGAGGTATTGTACCACCATTCAGTGAGGGGGACCACTTTGCCCACTAATGTTGTTGTTATGAGGTGAAGCAATGAAGAAAAGTTTCCAAGTATTTATTGAAAATTTTAGTCTAGCCATCCATTTGTGGATGATACCTAGAACTCATCTTCATTTGGGTATCGGTGCATTGAAATAGTTCTATCCAAAAATGGTTAATGAAGGTTACATTAAGATCTAAGACAATGGATGAAGGAATGCCATGAAGATGGAAAATCTGATCGAAAAAAAATTGTGCGACTGTGGAGGTAGTATAGGGATGGATGAGGTCACAAAAATGACTATATTTGGAGAGGCGATCAACCACAATCAAGATCACTAATTTTCCTCCAGATTTAGGGAGCCCCTTAATGAGATTCATAGAAATATTTGTCCAAATCCTGGTAGGGATGGGTAAGGGTTCAAGCAAACCAGGAATAAGTGTAGTTTCACTCTTATTGCATTGGCAGGTATCACATTCAACCACCCTATGTTGAATTGCCTTTTTCATTCCCTTTCAAAAGAAGTTGCATCGTGCCCACTCATAATTTTTGAGAAACCCTAAGTGCCCTATGGATGGATAAGCATGGATTTTATAGAAGATAACCTATTGAAGATCTATGCTTTGGGGAAGCACCAAATGACCTTTGTATCATAGATAAGCACCATCTCAAGAATAATATGGTATAATAGAGGGGTTAGTGGCCAATTGTTGAATGATTTGAGATAATGAGGAGTCATTGACATACCCCTGATATACAACATACAACCAATTTGGAATAGGCATGGAAATAACTAAAAGGAAATATTGGTCCACAAATGTGCGAGATAGAGTATCAACTACAATATTATCCTTACCCTTCTTGTAAGTGATCTTAGAGTCATAACCCATGAGTTTGTTGACCCATTTTTGTTGTGATGGGGCAGAGACCCATTGTTCCAAGAAATATTTTAGACTTTGGTCATTAATTTTGATGCAAAAATGATTCCCCAATAAGTATGGCCACCACTTATGTATTGCATGCAAAATAGCCATCATTTCCTTATAAGTAGAGAGTACTAAATTCTTGGTAGAAAGAGATTTATTGGTAAACACAATGGGGCATCCTTCTTGGAGGAGAACAACACCAAGTCCATTGTCACAAGCATCACTCTCGATAGTGAAGTTCTTGGTAAAATCTGATATAGCTAGAAAAAGGGTAGTACACATAGCTTGTTTCAAAATTTTTAATGCATACTCAACAACTTATGTCCATGTAAAAGCATCTTTTTAAACATAACTGTCAGTGGAGTTGTAATCTTCTCGTAATCCTTGACAAACTTACAATAGTATCTAGTCAACCCTAAAAAACCATAGAGGCTCTTGAGTGTCTGAGGATGAGGCCAATTTGTCATGGCAACTATTTTTTTAGGATCCACTCGAACCTCCTAGGCTGAAATAATATGTCCGAGATACTCCACTTCATCCTAGCCAAAAGCATATTTGGACTAATATTTACAAAGATGATGGTTAGAGAGAAGTTGCAGTGTGAGCTCTAGATGTTAGAGATGATTAGACCATGTTTTACTATAGATAAGGATGTCATCGAAGAAGATCAGAATGAATTTTTGTAGGTAGGGTCAGAATATTTTATTCATCAATGCCTAGAATGTTGAAGGAGAATTAGTGAGGCCAAAGGGCATGACCAAAAAATTATAAGGGCCATTATGCGTGCAAAAAGCTATCTCAGGGATATCATCCTCATGAAGCCAAATTTGGTGATATCTAGAGTGGAGATCCAACTTGAAAAAAAAGGAGCAACATGAAGCTCATCAATAATAGGGATCAAGAACTTATCTTTGATTGTGATGTGATTAAGTGCACAAAATTCAATGCAGATGCACCATGATCCATCTTTTTTTTTAACAAGGAAAATTGGGGAAGAATATGGGTTGATACTGGGGTGAATAATGCCTTGTTTTAGTAACTCTTGAATCGGCATCTCGATCTCAATATTTTACTAAAATGGGTAATGGTAAGGCTTGATGTTGGGAGGAACGCTTCCAAAAAGAATCTGAATATGGTGGACCTCTGGTCGTGAAAGTGGTAATTCCACTAGTTTGGCAAAGACACATGCATACCTATGCAAAATAGTTTGTAGATCAAAATGAGGAGTGAAGACCATTGATGGTTACATTGAATAGAATGGAGCTTGGCAATGATGTTGTGTGAATTCTTCTTAACAAGATTTTCTATGTGATGTGAACCGATGATGCTAAGAGATCCCAGTTGTAAGCCTTTCAATGTGTTTTTTTTTCCATTATCTAAACATTGCATCCAAAGTTTAGCAAAATCCCATAAGATGGGTTGAAGTGTACGTAACCATTGGGCTCCCAAAATAACATCAAGGGCAAGGCAAACATGTCAAATCACAAGTTATAATATCCAATAGAGATATACACATTAAGACACTTCCCTTTGTAAGGTAATGTGCTTCCATTGGCAATCATGACTTCAAAGTTGGAGCAAAGATAGATAAAACAATTAGCCTGTTTGATGATTCGAGGGTTAATGAAGTTATGAGTGCTACCAGAATCAATGAGTATTGTTAAAGGGAATTTATTGAAGTAACCCCTGACTTGCATGGTTTTTAGGGTGGTGACTTTTACTAAGGCATGGAGAGAGTTCTATGGTTGGTCTTCTTAAGAAGTAGGTTACACAATTGATTGAGCTTCTTTTGGATCATCTATTGTATCTTGAACATCTTCTCAATCTTTAGTTTCAAGAGGAGAGTCCATATCCAATAGGTAGAGATTTTTCTTGACACATCAATGTCCTTGAATGAATTTGTCATCACAATTATAACATGGTCCTTTTTCTCTATGGGCTCGCATCTCTGCTTCAGTCAAATGCTTGATAGGAGTGGTTCTGGGGGCTGGGGTTGTTTGAGATCATTATAGAGTTGTATTTTTAAATGGAGTAAAATTGGATTTGAATCGCTACTGAGTTATGGTCTTGTCCTCTGCCAACTTAGCCAACTCTAGGGCTTCCATCATCGTGTTGGGCTAGAACATTTTGACCTTAGATCAAATTACCTCCTTCAGTCCACTAACAAAGCAACACCTAAAGAATTTATCAAACAATCCTTCTGTGTGATTGGCTAATTTTTTAAATTCTATTTGATATTTTCTCATGATTCTTGTTTGGCAAAGTTTAGTGAGTGCTCTCATGAAATCATCAAAAGCACTAGGACCAAACCGTTACAAAATGAGGGTGCAAAAATTAGTCCATCTTGACTCGTCATGGCCTTGATATACCAATGATACCATTGAAGGGCTTCAAATTCCAAGTGAAAGGATACAAATGGAACTTTGTTGGCATCAAAAGTATTATGCAGACTAAAATATTGCTCTTCCTAATAGATCCACCCAGTCAGATCTGCACCATAGAATTAAGGAAAATCAAGCTTCGACCTATGAAAATTGTTGGAAGAAGAAAATTTGGTGTCAGAAGAGGATTCTGGATGTCATATGTTGTTCAAGGTGGTATGTTGAATACTGAGGCTAAGATTTTTTTGATCAAATTTTTTGATGTGTGTCTTAAGCGCATCAATTTCATCCTCCATGTTTTTTACTCCTGTTTGAATTACTATCATGACCCGAATAAGTTTTTTTTTGCTTGTAATGGGTAGGAAAACTAGAGTTAAGACATATTTAATAAGGGAAGTTTACGATTTGGAAAAAATCGAAAGGGGTAAAGGTACTTTACTATTTTTTTTGCATAGTGGGAGTATGATTGACAAAGGCGAGGGCAATTTCAGGAGTGAAAATGGAAAAACTAAAAAATTTATCAAAGAGGGACAAATGAGAAACAAAGGGAGATGAACAATGTGGAGTTTTTTTGAGGCAAATGGACAAAAACATAAGAAGTTATGACAAAACCTAAAAAGGAGAAAATTGAGATTTGTGGGAATTAGGAGTGGAATCAAGATATGGGACCTCAAAGAAAAAAATGTGAAAAATAGAATTTCAAGTGTCTAGATAAAATTTGAGGATCAACGGGTCTACAGATAAAGAGATATGGTCTTCTAGATTATGTTTTCTATTTTCTATCTAGCTGTAAGTCCTTTGAGAGCTATTTGATACTCTGTGGATATTTTTCTAAAACTGATAGGATGAAGATTTTCTAGTTTTTGTCAAATGTTTAGAAGCAAGTCCTCTGACAGTCTTTGGATACTCTACTACTGGTTGATTTTTTTGATAGTCAATTGAAAATATTATAAAATTGATAGAAATAGGCCCCAAGTTTCAATGGCTACCTAAGGGTTTAAAGATATATCTTTGGCCACCAATGTCGTCTGAGTGAGTATCACTCTCTAAAAAAAATTTGGTCACGAGTTTGCCTCTAAATGACAACTCTTGGTTTTCCTCACAGATGGAAATTAGTCAATCAGGATAGGGTCGTTGCTCATTTTGATGACAGGGCCTCTCAATAGGTCAATTACTTTGGGGTTCCTATGGTACTCTTCACAATGAATTTTAGGGCTTTCATCCAAGCACTTTCCATAGTTATGCAAATATATAGTTACCCTAGTCTGAAATAGATTATTGTGATATAGAAAAATACTTAAATGAATTATGCAGTGGAACAGAAAAATACTTTCAAAAAAAAATTTGGCCCTGGAAAGCGCTCTGATACTAAATGAGAGGATCCTTCATGAACAAGTTAGCAGATCATTACAAATATACAAAATAAACTATGAAAATAAGCAATATATTAATTCAAATAAATAGAAATAAATTACAATATCTGAATTGTAGAATCATTGACATCTTTGAGGGGGTAACCTCCTTTGAGCAAGCTCAATATAATAAATTTGTGAATTCCTTCATTGGCCTCAACACTTACTTATATACTAAGTCTAATCTAAGCAACTACTACTTCTCATGAATGTGGGATAGAACAAAATGCTCAGGGGATGACTTACAAAGCATATGCATCTATAACAACTATTATACTAACAAAGTAAAGAGAAGGGGTAGCACATGTTTCTGACAGCCATGGTGAGCACTAAACTATCCAAGTAGTGGGAATTGTGAGTGGTTCATGACATAATCTTGATTGAAGGATTGGTCTATGGAGAAGTGAAGAGTCACTTTAGGTGCTGCAATCTGTTATGGATGAGTAGATATTGATAAAGATGATCAGGGCAAAGAAGTTTTAGTAGTGCAAAAAAACTTCTACTGGGTTTATGTTAGGGTAGTAATGGACATAGATGGATAGTTGGTTGCATAATACTTTGGTGTGATAAAAACCTGTGTATATTAACTTCAAGTGGGAGTAAGAGAGATACCTGCCAATAAAACTTTTTTTCTTCTTTAATCTCTATTTTGCCCATGATTTTTCCTTGCAAATTGCAGGGTTTTCATGTAAACTCTTGTGTAATGTGTTTCCCTTTTTTCTCTATTATTTTTAGCTTGTTTTTCCACTTTAATTACTTGTATTTTAAGATATTTATTCCTAACAGTTGGTATTAGAGTTTTGGTTGTGAAGCTTTGATTTCTAATATTTGGTATCAGATCTTTGGTTTTTAAACTTTGATTTCTAATAATTAATAATAGAACCATGACAAAAAACTCTGTGTGAGTGTTTTCTGTTGTTAACTAGGTCATGTAAGTTGAAGCTATTGTGATAGGAGGAGAGACCAAGTTGAAGATGAAAACAAAAAATATTTGTTCTGGCAGATATCTCTGTGAGTAAGGTGGAGGATCTCTTGGTGAAGATCATGTTCTCTTCATGTTGCTGATGAGAAGCCTACAGAGAGTTGTGAAGAAGTTGAAAAAGGTTTATTATTATTATTTAGTGGATAAAAAGGTTTGAGAAATACCTTTGCCCATATAGTAAACTTTAAAGAGGGATAAGTAGGGGTATTATCACATACCAAATTAAACGGCATCTCAAACCTGGTAACAATGTGCTCTTCAAAAAAGATGATTACAATTTTAGTGGTACATGGTGGACTTTGTGACGTGAGTGGTACATCAATATCACTTTCATTATCCTTCTCCTTGACATCAAGAGTGTACATAATTTGCTTTTCATTTGAAAATAATATTTCAATCTTTTCATTCATATTTTAAAAAATTAACTCATTTGAAATAATTTTTACATTATAATCATTAGAATCATCTTCATTCTTTGAAGTGTTTCTTGTTTAATAAATTAGCATTTCCAGGAAACATAACCTTCCTTGCTGTAACAAATGACATTTGGTTAGAAATAACATCAAATGATATTTGATTATTTAAAAATAAACGAACAACTTGTTGATTACTAACTAAACTTTTCATTATGCACGAGTGTTATTACAAAATAAAAGGGTAATTTGTTGATTATTTTATTTAGTGAAACATTTGTTGTTCGATAATGATGGCTTATTGATATGTCAATGCTAAAGATGCAAGTGTTGATGTAGTTTTTATGATAAGCATAGAAGTTAGTGGATTCAAAGCTATTATATAAATTTGAATAGCAACAACTTCCGTTTGTGTATAAGGGTCTTTCAACCTCTTGTACAACTTATTAAAGTGAGTATTAAACATACTTATAGATTCATTAAGATCTCTAAGGATAGTAACAAACTGATATGTGATTGTAGGATCAATACGCACTCTAAAATGATTAAAAAATATAACCTTAAAATCATTCTAATACATAATGACAACATCTAAGAAGCTAATATACTAATTATAGGCTAATTCATGAAAAGTATAAGGAAATAATTGGTAATTTACATCTTCATATTGCATTTGTATTCTTATTATAACTTATTTGAATGCATATATTTGTTCTTCTATTGTCTAGATTCCGTCATGAATATATTTTGGACAAACTTTGTATTTTTGGTAAATCATGGATAACTCTTGGAATATTCATAGGATAACTAATTCTTCCAAGTTAATTAGGAGCCATTGCTTAATGTTAAAACTCAATTCATGCCCTATTTCTAGTGTCGATATGTAGATGGATCATTTGGCATACCTACTTAGGCAGGGTGAAGATTCACCCAACCTAACCTGAAAGGAGATGAAATCTTTCCAAGGTCTTAGTATTGTTGGATAACTTAGTGATTGATGTGTAATTGTTCTATTTCAAGGGACATGTTTGTAAACATTAAAAAAAAATGAAGCAAATTGTTATGTAAATAGCTCAAAAATAGATTTAACAAAATTCAGATCTTTTAAGTAACCATAATTGAAAATCGATCTTTCATTGTATACATACATGATCTTTTAAAACATCAATGAGCATGACTTGAAATGAATAGATTTAACTTTACAAATCAGATTACAAGTCTTTCTTTCTATTCTAAAACTAATCTAATAATTTAAAAAAAATAAAAGATAAAGATAAAAACGAAAAAAATGAGCATGTTTTATCATGTAAATAAATTTGATTTTGTTGATTAAAAAAATCCTTAAAATCAATCTTTAGCTTGACCAGTATGCATGCAACACAACAAAAGATGATGCAAAAGTCTGAGAAACTTTTAGTTATGAAGAAGATATAAACAAAATCACCATATATATATATATATTCATAGATAATAAATTTCATCTTTCAATGCTTTTCAATTTGATAGATATTGCAAAGAAAGCAAATGTTCAAATTCACTATAACTAGTTGAGTACAAATTCCAACAACATAACACCATAGCTCATGTTTGGAAGAGGATGCAAAACATAAAATAAAACTAAGAAAAAATAAAAAATATAATTTCTATGATAAATTCTCCAACCTTTATTCTAGTCTTAGTACAATTTTTATATAGACCCTTGGTCTAAATGAAGACAAGCCTTCCACTCATGAGGTGGGTGAAAAATATTAAATATAAGGGTCAATATCAATGGTCCATATTGAGTGTGCAAAAGATCATTTCAAGGTAATAAATGTTAAGAATAAGATGAGACCTAAAATTTAATTTTGGTAATAAGGGACAAGTGAAACAATAGCACATCACATGTGCATATCTCCATGATAAGATCTTCCTCCTTTTATGTACTTTTTAGATTTCATTAAATATTGTTAACAGGTTTTGTCTTCAGGTGGAATATTCTTTTTGAGTGAATGTATCATTTATTTCTCTAATTTATGTAAAAATAAATAATAAAACATTACATTTGCTTTGCATGAGCAATAAAATATTAAAATTAATAATTATGTAATGTATTATTGAAAACATTAAAATCATGAAATTGATGGGTCTACAATTTGTATTTTAATCACATAAAATTTGTTTTTTTTTAACTAAAAGGGGTAAAAATTTTATTCAGAAGAAATGGCAAACAAGAAGATTACAAAGCTTTTTCCTGGTCCACCAGAAGACCCAGCTTCTGATAAAAATCCAAAGGCAACAACCTATGATCTAGAATCTTCCACTGAGGCCCCTGCTCAGAGGCCCATTTAGCCAGGCAGTCTGCAACCCCATTCCATTCCCGAGGGATATGTTTGAAAACCACAGAATCCAAAGAAGTACTAAACTGGAGAGCCTGCTGTGCAACCACCGCCAGCTGCCAGTCAACACTATCAAAATTACAATTAATTAACAAATTAATCACTACCTGAGAGTCCAACTCACAAATAACTCTATGCCAGCCCTGTTGGCAACATTGTTGCATCGCCTGCAAGATGGCCATTGCTTCCATGAGATTATTAGAGTACCAACCCTTATACATGGAAAAAATAAATTGGACATTTCCTGAGTTGTCACGCCCCACGCCTCCTATGCCAACTTCCCTTGGGTTTCCTCTCGAGGAGCCATCGGTGTTAACTTTGATTGTTCCAGCCAGCGGGGGAGTCCAGCGTCCTATCTTATCCACTGATCTCAATAGCTGCCTGGTTCTTTTCGCTGGGCGCATGGGAGGTGTGATACAGGGGGCGGTCGAAGGCGCACCAGCAATGCTGGAATAAATCCCAGTGTCTTCAAGCCCCAAGTCATCAGTTCTGCATCCTTTTGCTAAGAGAGTCTCTTGTAACGAACTTTGGATTCTTTGCCAGAGGGCGCTAAGCTCCAGCTGAGTCCCCCAAAAAATTTGCCTATTCCTTTCTATCCAGATGTTCCATAGAATAAAAGAAGGGCCAACCAGCCAAGCTATCTATAGAATTGACGCTTTAGATGGAGGATGACCCAGCTGGCTCCAGAAATCTAAGAGCGAAGATGCATGCCAGCAGGGGCAGCCCCATGCACTCCACCATAGGTGCCAAACTTGCTTAGTGAAAGGATAGTGAAAGAAGAGATGCGGCCCAGTTTCCTCATTACTACAGCATAAAACACATCTGGATGGTCCCTGAAAGCCATGCTTACATAGGTTGTCCCAGGTAAGACACCTGTTGTACAATAATGTCCATAAAAAGAAATTACATTTGGGCCATGTAAAATAGTTCCAAATTCTCTTTCCCCACAGGAAGTTTGCTTCTCCAAACAATTGCTTAGTTAAGGCAAGATATCCAGCAGAAACCGAATAACTCCTAGTAGAATCACCTCCCCAAGCAAGAACATCATGTCCTTGTAAGGAACTGCAACTTCTTAAAGCTAAGATCCGAGAAAGTTCCAATCGCTCCTCCCAAGAGCCGCCCAGTGGCCAATCCAAAGAATTCTTCCATCTATAACCAGTAGTCATGCCCATATTATACTCCTCCTTGTAGTGAGCCATAGTAGTCTAGCCAGCAGTTTGGAGGGCATCACACAAAGATTGCAAATTCAGATGGGAAGACAAGAGGGGGGCAATCCATCCCATGAGTCTTCCCAGAAGAGGGCCTCCGTTCTGCTATTGCAAATCCATAAGAGGCTACACTTTACCAGGTGAGCTCTTAATTTGAGAGTATGCCATATCATGGAGCCTCCTCTCTCAAGAGGCAACCTGGAGATGTCTGAGGGTTCCACCCCCAAAAAATACTTAAATGCCAAGATGCGGGCCCAGAGTTGGGACTGATTGGAGCACCATCTCCAATATAGTTTAGTAGCAAGAGCTTGGCTAGCCATGATAGCCAAATGCAATCCAAGTCCCCCATCCTTCTTTGGCCGGCAAACAATACCCCAGTTAATCAGATTCTATTTGGTGTTTTGTAAGTTGCCACTCCAAAGGAATTGGTGAGAGAGGGCATCGAGCTCTTTGAGGAAGTACATAGGTGCAGCCTGCACCATGCACCGGTAAATTGGAAGGGCTTAGATTACCGATTACAGGAGTGTGACCCTTCTTGCAGTAGAGAGCCATCTGTGTGTCTAGTGATTGACCTTTTTCTTGAGTCTATCCAACACATTTTGCCAAAATAGTCTTGGCTGCCTTCCAACCACAATAGGAATCCCCAAATAAGTTACCGAGAGAACCTGAATTTGAAATCTCAAGATAGCCACAATCTTCCGCTGTATAGGCACAGATGTGTTGAAGAAGAGGATAGAGGATTTGTGGTCATTAATTTTCTATCCAGTCGCATCTAGATATATGTCAAGGGTGCCACGAAAGGCTCTTACCTCCCTAATGCACGCTCTCCCTGCCAGGATAGTATCATCCGCAAACTGGAGGTGAGACGTGATTAGTCCATTCCCCCATTGCCATCCCTACACAATGTTCTGAGAGACCTGGAACCTGATAAGCCATCCAAGCCCCTCAGCCAATATAATAAATAAATAAGGAGAGAGCGGATCTCCTTGGTGGAGGCCTCTTGAAGCACCAAAGAGCTCAGTGGGTTGTTCGTTGATAAGGACTGAATAAGAGGGTGTGGTAACACAACTTAGCACCCATTGGACCCATACCAAATTAAAACCAAAGGCTAGTATAACTTTTTGTAAGAATCTCCAGTTGGCTCTGTCATAGGCCTTAGCTAAGTCAAGCTTGATAAACATGGCTCGTTCCTGAGAGGTACTCATGGAGTGAATGGCTTTCGAGGCAATAGCCACCTCATCTAGAATTTGTTTGCCAGCAACAAAGCCCCCTTGTTCCTCTAAAATAATCAGGGGGAGGCATCCTTTAAGATGCTCCGCAATAAGCTTGGTGATGATTTTGTATACCACATTGCAAAGCACAATGGGCCTAAAATGGTCCAGCTGATTCGCCTGATCTCTCTTTGAAATTAGGACAAGGAAGGTTGCATTTAGAGCCTTGAGCATTTATTTGTTGGAAAAGGATTCTTGCACCACCTCAAAGAGGTCCTGTTTGATAATATCCCAAAAATCCTAAAAGAATTCGACTGGGAAGCCATCAAGCCTTGGGGCTTTACCTCTTTTCATGATAAAAACCACTCCTTCCACTTCAGCCCTACCAATAGGCTGCATAAGAGATTTATTCATTCCCAAAGTCACCATAGAGGGGATGCAGGACAACACAGTATTTTCCGCCAGCTCAGGCGGAGGTAGGCCATCAGAAAAAAGGGCAGAGTAAAATTGGACAGCTTCTCTCGATATATCTTGAGAAGTATTCAGTTGTGTCTCATCCGGGCAAACCAGAGAGGAAATAAAGTTCCTGTTTCTCCTTGCCTGAACTGACTTATCAAAAAATGCGGTGTTCTTGTCCCCCTCCTGGAGCCAGTCTATGCGTGCCTTCTGCTTCCAAAAAATCTCTTCGCGAAGCTCCCACTCTGCTAAAACATTGGCCGCTAGAGATTCAACATGATGGAGTTCCTCAGAGAAGCCAAGGTCTCTAATCTGCTTGGTCACCACATCCAAGCAGTCTTGAGCCCTCTTCCTCATTGTGTGGAGATTACCGAAACTATTTATATTCCAATATTTCAGCTTCCTCTTAACATACTAAATTTTTTTGGCAAAGGTGAACATAACAGTGCCATAGTTGGGTCCTCCCTGTCTCCACCACTGTGCCATCAAGTCATGAAGGGAGGCCTCATGCAGCCACATAAGTTGGAACTTAAAAGGAGGCTTCTTTGGTCCCGAGATGTGGCTGGTAGAGAGCTTAATCGGCCAGTGATCAGATCCTCTCCAATCAAGAATTTTTGAAACCAAGGAAGTGGAGCTAGATTGCCAAAAAAAAGAAATAAGGAATATATCAAGGCGCTCTGAGATACTAGCATCACCAATCCGCCTGTTGCTCCAAGTGAAGCTCCGTTGATCAGTTTGACATTCGAGAGGTGCAGGAGGTCAGTATTTTGTCTAAGGATCTCCGAAGAGGGCCCCAATCGGGCCAGCCCTTCCCTCTTTTCCTCCAGGTTGAGAACTGCATTAAAATCCCCAGTCAAAATCCAAGGCAAAAAGGGGTAGCAGCTCCTGACATATCGGATATGGTTCCAAAGTTTCAGTTGTCCAAGAAGATCCATAGGGGAATAGACATTGGTAACAAGAATGAGCTCCCCAGATTCCATAGAGGAAGCGGTCATTGAAAGGGCCAAACTACCAGATAGCCAGTGAAGAGGCGTGATTCTCTCAGGATTCCAGCACATGGCCAGCCCACCGGAGCACCCCAAGGCACCCACACATTGGCTGTGACTAATCACATAAAATTTGTTCTTGTACATATGACAGAACCATATTTCTAACGTAACTGATAGCATCAAAAACATAGACACAAATCAAAGAAATAGATAAAATATTATTATTAAGTGTTCCCTGATTAAAAGTTGAGTACGTGATGGATCTTCCCAAAAGGGTTGTTTTGCACAGTCATATCTTTCTATTGGCTAAATGAATAACTATGAAAATAAATTTATTGTATTTTCATATCATTTGGATAACACCATATAAAATTTAATTCATTTGACTATATGAAAATGAGTTTGAAAAGTATATACTGGTTAGATTTGAAAATTGAAAAGACGTAAAAAATGACTAAGTAGAAGATCAATCCAGAAGCTAGTTTTGATTTTTGCAAATTTTTTATATGGATTTTTTTTTTTTTTTTTTAATAGTTTTTTTGTCATTGCATTTTAGTGACATTTGATTATCATCTTGAAAATTTTCAATTAAATTGGATCTCTTTTAACCATACAAAAAACCTTCTGAAAAGTGTTTTTTAGTAAAAAAAATTTGCATTGCACACCTAAAACACTTTAAAAAAAATTAAAAGTAAAATCACATTTCAAAAGATAAAATAAGAGGTACCATGATTTTTCAATATGAAAGTAAGATGTGTTGTGCAAACAATAACAAATAATAACTCTACTGGTATTTAAATACTCACGAGTATTTAAAAATAAAAGAAACCTGTTTATAAACCCAAAATTTTAGATTTAAAACAACAAAAGTACATGAATAAATTGTTGAAAATATAATAATAGAATATCTATTACATAAAATTAGATATTCACTTAAACCATAATGTGTGTGCATGCATTCATTACTTTTTTGAAATTTAAAAAAAAGGGTCATCATAACCAAGATCTTCAAGTTAATGTTTAATCTTACCTTGTTAAGTGAACATCGATTTTATTTAGACTAAACATAATTTCAATAAGATATATTACTGATTGCATAGACATTACTCCACTACCAGCTAGGTATTTATAGTCTCAATAGAGTTATCTCTGATATCACTTTAGGTTTTATTCTACTGTTAGTCAAACATCCATAGTCTCGATAGAGGTTATATTAATCCCCCAGGAAAATTGAGTTAAATATACATCATAATTATTATATTTAAATCTATAGGCAATGAAACCCATTTCTAGGTTGAGGACCACTATGACATTCAAGAATACATTTTTTTTATAGATTTTTTTCTTGAAATCTTGGCTATAACAAGTTATTTAAATAAACCCATAAGTCATCAATATGTATTTATAATGTGAGGTTTAGAAAAAATATCTTCAAAGGTTACATAGTTTATCTAAAGTCACCAAAATATGAATAAATTCAAAATAGATATGATTGTTTTATACTTTCAAAATTGAACTCATAAACACATTTTTTCATTTGAAAATACTCAAAGAAATCTAACAAAAAAATACTATTGATGTTGCTCACTAACCACCCCTTTCTTTATGATCAACATGTACACACATGAATCAAAATGAGGCTAACATAATGCATAGTCTAAAATTGAGGAAAAACAAACAACATAAAGGAAAACTATATACAAAAAACAAACTAATTTAAAACAACACAAAAAATGTAAAATAAAAATGAGGATAACGTAATGCAGAATCTAAAATTGAAAAACAAACAACATAAAAGAAAACTATATACAAACAACAAATTAATTTAAAACAACACAAAAAATGTAAAATAAAAACTATGTAAAAGACCAAAAAATGTCATATTTGCAATGATGTTGTCTTTTTCTCTGATGCAAGGTTTCCTAAAGACTCTTATCTACAATTTTCTCAATCAAATCCACTAGATTTATACATTCAAATTAAAAAATATCATTATATTTAATTAGTGGATAAAAAGGTTTGAGAAATACCTTGACCCATATAGTAAACTATGAAGATGGATAAGTATGGTATCTATCACATACCAAATTAAATGATATCTCAAACCTGATAATGATGTGTTCTTCAAAAAAATTGATCACAAATTCAGTTGTATATGGTGGAATTTGTGATATAAGTGGTACATCAATCTCACTTTCATTATCCTTCCCCTTGATATCAAGAGTGTACATAATATGTTCTTCATTTGAATATAATATTTCGATCTTTTCATTCATGTTTTCAAAAATTAACCCATTTGAATTTTTTTTATACTATCATCATTAGAATCATCATAATCATCAGTAACTATTTCTTTTTTAATAAATGCAACATTTTTAAGAAACATAACCTTTCTTATTGCAACAAATGACATTTGGTTAGAAATAACATCATAAGACATTTGATTATTTAAAAATAAAGGAACAACTCGCTGATTACTAGCTAAACTAGTATCACCACTTTCATTATGCACAACATGAGAGTTATTAAAATATAAAAAGGTAATTTATTGATTATTTACTTGATGAAACATTTGTTGTTCGATAATGATGTCTTCATGATATGTGAATGTTAATGATACAAGCGCTAATAGAGTTCTTGTGATAAGCATGGAAGTCAGTGGGCCTAAAGCTCTAACATAAATTTGAATAGCAATAACTTCTATTTTTATATAAGTCTTTCAACCTCTTGTACAATTTATGAAAGTGAATACTAAACATACTTATAGACTCATTAGGATCTCTAAGGGTAGTAATAAATTAATGATATATAATTGTAGGATTAATAGACACTCTAAAATGATTAAGAAATACAACTCAAAATTATTTTAAGACGTAATGGATGCATCTGGGATGCTAAGATACTAATCATAAGTCATTTAATATAAGGTATAATGAAATAATTGATAAGCTACATCCTATGTTGGATCTGGATTCTTATTATGGCTTCATTGAATGCATATATATATGTTCCTATACTGTCCAGATTCCGTCATGAATATATTTTGGACAATTTTTTTTAGATTTTTTGGTAAATCATGGGCAACTCTTGGAATGTTCATAAGACAACTAAATCTTCCAAGTTAATTAGAAGCAATTGCTTAATGTTAAAGCTCAATTCATGCCCTCCTTATATCGTCAATATATTAATGAACTGTTTGGCACACCAACTTAGTTATGGTTAGGATTCACCCAACTTCTTTTGAAAGGAGATAGAATCTTCCCAAGATCTATATCACCAAGTCTTGGTATTATTGGATAACTTATTGATGTGTAATTATTTCATTTCAAAGGGCACATTTCTAAAATTTAAATAAAACAAAGCAAATTATTATGTAAATAATTAAAAAATAGATTTAACAAATTTCAAATCTTTCAAGTAACTATAATTGAAAATCAGTCTTTCATTGCATATATAAATGATCTTTTAAAACATCAATGAACTTGACTTGCAATGAATAAATTTAATCTTACAAATCAGATTACAAGTCTTTATTTTTATTCTAAAACTAATCTAATAGATTTTTAAAAAATAAAAAATAATGATAAATAGGAAAGAAAAGAGCATGTTTTATCATGCAAATAAAATTGATTTTGTTGATTAAATAAATATCATAAAACTAATCTTTAACTTGACCAATATGCACACATCATAACAAAAGATGATGCAAAAGTCTGAGAAAATTTTAGCTATAAAGAAAAAATATAAAAAAAATTATGGGTTGTTTGGCACACTAATTTAGGCAGGGTGAGAATTCACTTTTCTAAAAGGAGATGAAATCTGTTTAAGGTCTATATCACCAGAGCTTGATATTACTGGGTAACCTAGTGATTGATGTGTAATTAATTCATTTCAAGGAACATGTTTCTAAACTTTAAACAAAATAAAATAAATAATTATACAATAACTCAAAAACAAATTTAACAATGTTTATATCTTTCAAGTAATCATAACTGAAATCAATTTTTCATTATATACATAAGTGATATTTTAAAATAAGAATGAACATGACTTGCAATGAATATGTTTAACCTTACAAATCAGATTACAAGTCTTTCTTTCTATTCTAAAACTAATCTAATAGATTACAAAAAAATAAAAGATAAGAGTAAAGAGAAAAGAAATGGGCCTATTTTATCATGCAAATAAAATTGATTGAGTTGATTAAACAAATCTCATAAAACCAATTTTTAACTTGACTAACATACACATAGTGACAATAAAAAATGATGTATAAGTCTAAAAAAATTAAAATATAAAGAAGATATGAATAAAATCACCATATACATGCATAAATAATAAACTTCATCTTTCAATGCCTTTCAATTTGATAGATATTGTATAGAAAATACTTATTGAAATTCATCATAACTAGTTAAGTACAAATTTCAACAACATAACAATATAGTTCATGCTCGAAGGAGGATGAAATACATAAAATAAAACTAAGTAAAAATAAAAAAATATGATTTCTATGATAAATTATCCAACCCTTATTCTAGCCTTATTACAAGTCTTATATATACTTTTGGTTTAAATGAAGACAAACCTTCCACTCATGAGGTGGGTGAAAAAAAATATTAAATATAAGGGTCAATATCAATGGCCCATATTGAGTGTGTAAAAAATTATTTCAAGGTAATAAATACCAAGAATAAGATAAGAGATTTAATATTTAATTTTGGTAACAAAGGACAAGTGGAACAATAACACATCAAACGTGCACATCTTAAAAAATATATCTTCCTCCTTAATGTACTTTTTAGACTCAATTAAATATTGGTAACAAGTTTTATTTTCAAGTGGAATATTCCTTTTAAGTGGGTGCATCTTTTCTTTCTTCAATTTATGTAAAAATAAATAATGAAACATTACATTTACTTTCCATAAGTAATAAAATATTAAAATAAATAATTATACAATGTATTATTAAAAAATATTAAAATCATGAAATTGATAGGATTACAATTTGTATTTTAATCAAGTAAAACTTATGTCATTGAAAATATGACAGAGCCGGCTTTCCATGCAATTGATGACATCGAAAATGAAGACACGGATCAAGAGATATGGTTAAAAAACCACTTTTAAGTGTTCCCTAATTAAAAGTTGGCTACTTGATGGATCTTCCTAAAAAGGTTATTTTGCACAATCATATCTTTTTGTTGGCTAAATGAACAATTACAAAATTAATTTTTTTATATTTTCATATCATTTGGATACCACCATACAAAATTTTAAGTAAATTTTAAATCATTTAACTATGCAAAAATGAGTTTGAAAAGTACATACTATTTAGATTTAAAAACTAGAAAGATGCAGAAAATGACTAAGTGAAAAATCAACGTAGAAGCTAGTTTTGATTTCTAAGATTTTTTTTACATGAAATTTATACTTTTTTTACCATTGAAATTTAGTGACATTTAGTTATCATCATGAAAAAAAATTAATAAAATTGGATATTTTTTGACCATGTAAAAAGTCTTTTGGAAAGTGTTTTCTGATTTTAAAAAAGAAACTGTATTGCACACTCAAAACACTTTGAAAAAATATCAGAAAGCAAAAACATTTTTCAAAAGATAAAATAAGAGGTACCATGATTTGTCAATATGAAATTTGGGCATGTTGTACAAGTAACAAAAAGTCTTATATTGTAAAATCCCCAACTAATTATTCTTCTTGCTAGAAATATAATATTATATTTAATTACAAATATTTTTATTATTATTTTTGATCAGTTAAGAGGGTTAAAGGGGTCCTTTACCCTTTTTATTAAAAAAAAACCAACAATTACAATATATCAAAAGAGTCCCAATATAACCAAAGAGAACTTGAACCAAATCAGGCTAAACAAGTCCAAAGAGAAATAAGACCAACATCCCAAAAAGACAACCGATAGAGGCCAAAATAATGAAAAGGAAACTAATCTTAGTCCTAAATTGTCACCACTCCACCATCCAAGTGTCAGGTAGGTCTAGACCTTCAAGGTGATTAGTATTGAACAACCGCTCCATCAACCACCGGAGATGCCACCAATCAACCGCTTTCATTCCAACCATCCACACACAAAGTTAGTGAGTCTACAACACATTCAACACCATCAATCTCTATAACATTCAAATCCTTCACCAACCTAATAGTCCTGTCACCATGACCACATCTTCCACCATGACCACCTTATCAGTCCTAAACATATCTAAAAACCATACAACCACCTAAGTTAGGATAATGATGTGCATCATCCATATATCCACACATGGCCTTAAAGACTGCCTACCACCACACAACTGACCCACCTTTCATCGAATGATAATTTGCACTGATCGAGGGAGGAAAGTCCATCACCATCAGTCCAAACATCCTTGTAATAAGTTGTGCTATTCAGAGCATACTGCTCAACTTCTAGAGAACCAATACTACAGTAAGAGATACCATCAAAACTTGACACACTTTAATATCCAGGATCAAGATAAAAACCCTTGTCGATGAAGGTTGATAGATGGCTGATTGAAACTTCACTAAAAAAGCTAAAACAATCATATAATGTTATTTGAACTCACAAAATATGACAAGGAGAACAAGTCACACACTTTCATTACTAGAAAATAATAGACTGTAGAGTAGAACCTCAAAAATCCTCTATAACAGTGGCTAAATTGACCCGATATCATGGTTTAACCACTCTTTTAATAATTAAGCAAACCACCATCTTGTCCTCCAAAGTGAGCAGGCGGTTACCCAAGAAAATGGAGGCCATTTATGAATTAACCTTAGCTCAACATGTAATTTTCAAATAGGCTAGACCAATGAGTTTGCAGACTGTATCTAATACAACACCAAAGTAAATAAGACATTTTTTTTTGAGATGGGAGTCTACCACACAGCCATCAAAGGCCATCTCCCTCTTAATAGTTGTCAAAAAGATAATGGGCATGCTTAGGGCTTGTTGGAACATCTCATTCATATTAGCAGAACACAACTCACACCCAACCTACAGATAGTGATGTAAACAAAAAATAATACATGTGTTGTTACATTATGCAATTTGTAGACACTCCATTCTGGTCACAACTAACTTCCAAATGGATATTAGATTGATTTCTTGTAAATAATGCAAATTAATCCTATAAATCACTGTTCATCCCAAATTCATCTGCATATTAGATGAAAGTGTCATGAACCATGTTGAGGCATCCCTATTTAGGGTATTACTCTGTACACAATAACTCTTCAATTCATCTTCAGTCAAATTGTGATCTAGCAAAGTGACATTTTCGACCAAAGGTGAGGCATAACCTTACATAAATTTAGAAAATGTAATTAACCTGATCAAAAATGTTTAATTAATTAAAACCAATTTAATGTGGTTAAAAATTCCATGGCTAATTAGTGAATTTCTATTTTTAAAAATTCATAAATATGAATTTGGTGACATCATCATGATATCATGCAAATATCTAAAGTCCATTGCTTTCGGAATTTCCTATTTTCTAAATTCATTAATTAAATTTATTTCTCAACTCTCATGACAAGTGGCCAAGTGGATCATGGAGAATTAATGAATTTTTCTTTTTGAAAAATCATAAATTCAACCAAAATATTTTGTGTTGTGAATACACTTGTAAAAATATCAAGAATTGGGTGGGAGACAGTCATTCTTGACCCATGTCTCTCACATGGCCCTCATGATTATCTTTGATCCAACCTAGAGTTAGCCTAACTCAACTCAAGGTTAGACCAAATCAATCAAGGTTAGTTTTAGGCCTTACCTCTCTAGAGTTAGAGTTAATTCTAAGACCTATAAATACATTTTTCAAGACACCTCTAAATGAAGCTTTTCTAATGCAATGTTATTATATCAAAATACCTCTAAAAAGCTTCATTGTAATGTTACCATGCCAATATGTCAAGCCAAATCAAGCCAAGCCAAGGTGAATGAAGGGGAGATGATGCAATAACACCATTGACAAAGACTCCATTGTCCACAAGCCGAGAAAGCCAATCATATCAACAAGAAAATTTAGAGCTACAAGGAGGTTCAAGGGAAGTTTTTATTTTGTACTTTTAATTGTGTTTTCATAATGTATTTGTTATATATGCTCACCCTAGTACGTAGGCAAGAATTGTTAGTTTGCATTGAAGTTATTTTTGTTTAAATTTTATTCAATAACAATAAATTAACTATCTTATTCATAATTCTATGTTACATAATGGCACGTCCAGTGGGATAACTCTTCATGAGCACACACCCCACAAAATTATCTTATTCTGATTTATTTTTGTTTGTTTTATTGCTAAAAAATGACCCATAAAGTATTCATAATTTATTATGTATTAACTATTTTTTTTTCTAAATTTTTGTATGGATATATGTGTCTCATTAAAATTATATATATATATATATATATATATATATATATATATATATATATTTTTTTTTTTTTAAAAAAAAAAAAAAAAAAAAAAAAAGTTATAGTTTAGTAATTATCATCAAATTAGTGACCGCCACTTTTATTTTATGGTTTTATGTTAAAAAATAGATGATACAAATTTAATAACTTTTTTTATTCACTATTTTGATCTGAAGTTTTTTAGAGAGGTGAGAATTTGACCTATGAAAAACCTCTAAATATTTAATAAATAATTGATGTATAGTTTAGAAGTTATGATCAAAACACTGACTGCTAATTTTTATATTTTTATGTGTTTAGTTTTGTTTTTAACATTAATTTTATAGGTTGTCTTTCATCTTTTGGTCAAACAAAACTTCCAACAAGTTTTTTCAAACAAAGAAAAACAATATTGCATCCCAAAATGCCATATTCATATTTTATTTTGGTATTTAAAATTCACTTAATCACACTTTTTTAGTTTTTGAAGTTTTTACAAGTACAACCAACGCCAAGGGGCTAAACTTCACATCATATTTCACTTGGTGCTATAAAAAATTCAAATTTTAGTTAAATGCTCTTAATATTTTTTTATTTTTGATTATTTTTGTGTTTGTACAAACCAAGTCTAGCATGTATGCTCTCCCCCTGTCCTCTTTAGGGAACTTGGGTGATAAAAAATGCTTCACTTATTACTTTTTGTCGTTTTGTCCAAGTGTGGAGGGAAAGTTACTAAAGCACTCCCCAAAATCTGACTAATTTAGGTGATCCCAAAATAACCCTAAAGTCCTAAATTTTTTATTTCTTTTATCTTGGCTTGTGGGCGGGAGCTCACTTCTCCCTCACAAGTTCTCTATGGAAGTGTTGATCCAAGAATTCATCTCCCAACATTGCTTCAATTCCACTCCATGGTAGGGGTATTTAAATTGAGGTTGACTTATTGGGATGCTTGTTTGAATGGTTAAACAAACTTCATTAGTAAGAGGCTTCCTTATATTGTAGGTTTAACTCATACATCACATTATACTGAGAAATTGATGGATGTAGTGGTTTTTAAAAGGACAAGACTTTTTCATAGCAAGCCAGTTAATACATATCCAAATGACATGTTATGCCCTAGTGTTAAACACACATATGAGATCATTTAGGACATATGAAAATTGATAATTTTTAGATAAACCCTACTTGTTGTAGATATATAGTCAATGAAGAGTGAGTAGCCCAAAGTTCCATGTCATCGTACTAACTCTTAAGAGAAGAGGGGGCTTAAAAACCCTACTTTTCATGCACATTTAAATTTTTAGATTAACAATATTATTTCCTCTCAAGAGAAAGTATATAGATAGAATTTGATAGTACAAATCCACCTTATCAATTTTTAATATTGTGATGATACACTTAGATGTTTTTGTCTTTCCTTTTTAATTGCATTGTTTTGAGTCAAAACTATTTGTCTATTTAAACCACATCCAAAACAAGTCATGTTTTCATGTCAATATTTTTTAATTAGATGTTATGCTATCTGTTTGATGCCATACATTGCCTTAATCATTTGTCAAACTTTTATGTATGTGTGTCACTTGTTTGATAGGGGCATCGTTACTTTATCCATTTAGTTCCAAGTCCTTGCCTTATATTTTTTGAAACAAACCATTTGTCATACCTTTTTAGTGAGATAACATCATTACAATGCTCGCATTATTTCAACAACCTTTTTTTCCTTGTGTTCAATTAATTTTAAAACCACGTGCACCTTTTTGGTTTATGATTGGTATCATTATGCTATTCATTTTGGTCTAGTTTGTTGTCCGTTTGAGACTTGAGCCTTTTGAACCAAGTTCAAAATTGGTCTTGTGAATTTTATATTTAAAATGTTGATTGGTTTATGCCTATGCCTCACCTAATTTTGGCTTAGGTGTTTACCTTTCACTTTTGGATTGTCTAACTTTGACCAATTTCTTACTTGATTTGAAAAATCTTTTATGCCTAGATTTGAGAGGTAGTATCTCTTCTATGTGCCTCACGTCTCTTTTGATTTTAGTTTTATGCATATGCCTAACATCCAATGTCTTTTACCAATGGTCAAGTTTGTGTTTGAATCCAAATGCCTAGTTTAAAGTCCAAGTGTTTCAAATTGTTAGAAATTTACCATTTGCTTTTAGACCCAGTATGTTTCAATTCTAAATTTTGTGTCATGTTTTAAAAAGATGTAGCATTTACCTTTCATTTGAGTTTTTTATACCTAGTTATTTTGAGCCTAGATTTGTGCATTGTTTTGAAAGACCTAGTAAATTTTCCTTTTTTAGACCTATATTATAGTTGTTTAAAATAATTTTTACCAAGTTAAGATTCAAATTCACCATTACTTGACCATTTATGCAAGACATTTGACGTTAGACCTTGAGGACCTTTTAGACCAAGTTTATCATTTCAAAATTTTAGATAAACAACTCCATTCTAGGCCAAGTTTAAACCATTTACCAAAATAGACCAAGTACCTATTCCAAGTCCCGTTTACCTTTCATTTTAATTTTTTAGACCTAGTTGTTTTGAGCCTAGATTTGTGCCTTGTTTCCAAATACCTAGCAACTTTTCCTTTTTTAGACCTAGATTAGAGTTGTTTGAAACACTTTTTACCAAGTTAAGATTCAAATTCACCATTTACTTGACCATTTGTGCAAGACATTTGACATTAGACCTTGAGGACCTTTTAGACAAAGTTTATCATTGTAAGAATTTAGAGAAATAAATCCATTCTAAGCTAAGTTTAAACCGTTTGCAACAATACACTGAGTACCTATTCCAAGTCCCATTATGCTTAAAACCAAGACCTATGGCTAGACCAATGTCGCTTTCAAACCTAAACCTAGACCCAGACCATTTTCATAGACTGAGACTGCCCTCTTTGGGCTAATTACCAAACTTAGCCATGTTGATTATCATATGTTGTGGTCACCCTTATTTGGGTCTATTAATGTATAATGTTTTCCCTTTCAATGATAATAGTACCTGATCTCCTACCTATACCATTAGCCCTCCTTCAACTTGTGTGAGCAACCAAGATCCACAATGCGCAAGGCTTATCATTCTAGGCCCTCATCCTTTAGTCTACATTAGCAACCAAGCTTCACAATGATCAAGGATTACCATTAGAGGCCCTCATCCTTTAGTCTACATTAGCAACCAATTTGTTCAACACCTAAATATTACCATTCCAAGCACTCATCCTTCAGTCTACGTTAACAACCAAGCTCCATAATGGCCATTCATTACCATTCCAGGCCCTCATCCTTTGGCCTACATTAGAAACCAAGATTTATAGCACCCAAGGATTACCATTCTAGGACCTTCTCCTTTAGTTTGTGCAAGCAACCAATCTCCACAACATCCAAATATTACCATACCAGGACCTCATCCTTTGGCTTATGCTATCAACCAAAATTTGCATCACCCTTCTATTACCATTTTAGGACCTCATCCTTTGGCTTATGCTAGCCACCAAGATTCATAATTCCCCTTCATTAAAATTCCAATCCCTCATCCTTCAGCTTATATTGGCAACCAATCTACACAATGCCCATTCATTACCATTCCATGCTCTTCCAAGTTTGGTAGCTCATTATACCAACAAGGTTGCATAATTACAACTATATAGAGCACAGTTACCATCATAAACCTAAAACCAGCCTTTGTTAAGCCCATCTTAGATGAGCCTATTTACAAAGAGATAATTATTTAACCACTGATCATTCTTCATCTAATGCCAACATTCCCCCACTTTAGAAAACCCATGCCAGTCTTCAAGCCAGAATAGAGCCAATCATTACCTCTCTAAGATCCATAATTTGAAGACCAAGATGTGTTCAAAATTGATATTTTATAACCAATTATAAACCAAGGCCAAGAGAAGCAACCAATATGTAATGTTTTTGTTGAAATACCTATTTATGACAAGTCAACCTATGATGAATCACCTTTTGATCCTTTCCCTATTGTCAAGGAGTCTCATTTTGATAAGCCAGTCTTTGCTGAGTCACTGTTAGGATCTTGCTCCTCAATTAGAGCACAATATGATTACCTCTTGTATTATCAACTAAACATGGAAGTTAACTAGAATGATAAGTAACTAGAAATATGAAACAACACAGGGTATGCGAGATAATACACAATTGTATTAATAATCACTCAGAAGAAAATAAAATAAAGAAGATGCCACTTCTTCTTCCACCTCAAAGGCTTGCCACACCTCAAGGACTTCTTCCCTCTCTCTCACAGTCCCAACACACAATTCAAATATAGAGTTGTTGTTCACCTCCACTAGTCAGTAACACACTGCCAGTACACCAAGTACACAACCGTACTCCAAGTAGATCTCCCTTTCCTTGCTGCCACCTACAAATCAACATACCTTACTTACCCTGTAGATGTCTCTACACCTTGAAGAACCTTTGTCCTTGCCTCACCAAGTCCTTATGATTCTTCAACCAGTACCCTAGTGGATCTCCTAGTAGAAATTGCACAACTTGCAACTCTCCCTGATCATACACACTCATCACCCCTTTGGAACTAGGAGGAGCTACTCTAGCTCTCTCTTCAAGCTCAATGGCTTTCTAGCACACTTTTAAAATATAGCCCATGAGTCTATTATATAGATCTCATGCATACAATAATTAGACTATTACAATAATTAGGCACACAACTCCAAGACTATAATTAGCCTTTAACATGCAAACTATCAGTCCAAAAATAGACTCTCTGGAATTTGCATGCAAACTGCATGCTCACACAGGTTGCCGACGTCAGCTCCTTCCTGATTGATGTTGGCTGACTCATAACCAACGTCGGTTGCTTTTGCACTGCTATATGACTGACATCGGTTGATCAGACCGATGTCGGTTGCCCTGCAACTTGTTTTGCAACTCTCTGCAACCTCTGCAACCTCCGTAACTTCTCTTGTTTGCATCCTGGTGAAGCTTTTAGCTCCACAACCTAACAATCTCCCACTTGGAGATAAATAGCTACACTTGTACTTGTACCTATACACCATCTAATTTATTCCCTGGCTTGTATCCCTCTTCAAGATCAATCCTGAAGACCAACCACCACACAACCTGTGATGCTACACCTGTCATCCAAGTAACCTGCCACATCTGAACCTACAAACCCATGTAGTGAAGACCTTGACCCTGCATAACATGAATCCCTGTTGCTGGTCCCTCTTAGATACCTGAGAATCCACCTTCCCTAAATTGGCTCCAAACTCTCTGACAACTCCCACTGCTTGGGAAAAACTCAGGTCTACACCAAACCTTATGTGATTTCAAACCCTGTTCTAAGCTCTACTTGAACTATCCAGCCCTTGGTGTGCTTACTAATTTTGCATCTTACATCTTGAGCCCCGCCAACACCTTCTTCACATCAGCTCCCACTGGAGACAAAATCTCCATGTCTCTTATGCCAAAGAATTTTGCTGCTCCAAATTCTTCATGACATACCTCTAACCTTACCCTTAGCTCAGCAAATCCCTGTATGTACAAACCTGCTAGCATATCACCCACATATAGTAACAGGATAATGTTGTGACCATCATCCACCTGGTAGTCAAACACAATGGTTACACTGACATTGAGTGAAGCCTTGCTTTGTCATCCACCTGTTAAAACCTGTACCACTGTCCTGCAGCTTCCTCAAGACCATATACCTTGGCCTTCTGTCTCACGTATCCATCCACTCTCTTTTTTAACTTGGGAATCCATCCATCTTTTAGTGCTTTCTTCCAGTTGACAACTCCACCAACAAACCCCTATTTGGTTCTTCTCCAAGGACTCACACTCCTCATCCATGCCAAGCTCCCACTATTTCTAGATTCTACCTGCATTGCCTCTTCACATCTTCATGGTTCTCAACCATCAGTAAGCAACTAGTAAGAAGGTGAAAAACTAATATGAGATTCACTTACCCTTTCTGACCTCCATATGGGAGTTTGAGACTTGTTGATAGCTTACTGTCTGCCCAATATCTATTTCAGTGACTAATCTCAGCCATCTCCCAATCTGCACCCGATCGACGTTGATTTCCTATGACTGACCCTGTCTGCCGATGTCAATTTCTTGACCGACGCCAGTGTACCTCTTGCCGACATCGGTGCCTAATGACCGACATCAGTTCCTGCTGCCTGACATCATTGACTCTGCTGATCTGCACATGACCGACATTGGTGCCTGTCTGTTCGATGTCGATTCCTCTTGATCGATGTCAGTACTTGTGTTCGCCTGTGAGTGATGACTTTTTACCCATGAGCTCCTTTTGGATCAAAACCTTGTTCAAATCAACACAACCCTACTCAAAATAATTTAGTCCCCTCAGCTGATCTCTGTCCGTCATCTCCTCCATGAACACCAAGGCTTTCCAGTTCTTAAGTTTATCAAAGATATCTGTCTTCCACTTAAGAACATGCATTCCCCTCCTACATATGTGACCAAACCTACAAAGCCACATCTCTGCAACAAAAGGTGAATCAATAATATAAGTAGATAGATAAAGGATACCTACTTTCTTACCACCGTCTAATTCAAGTGCATCCGCTGTGAGAGTTACTGTGCATCTCTCATCACCTAACTTTCTTGAAGAAATTAGACTCATCTCCAAGACTGGTACCTGCATGACCTTTTTTAACACCTGTGTGTTATCTGTCTGAAATTTCAGCTTCACTTCCCCTTTGCCAACAATCTGACAAGGCTCACCAACCCCTAAATAAATCTCTCCAAAGTCTCCCTAGACATACTCTTGAAAAGATGCTCTATTTTGGGTTGCATGGAAAGAGGCAAAAGAATCTGTAAACCAGGATTCTACTTTATCTAGAGCACCCTGTGCAACAACACCTGCAACATCTACTTATACACGCTGATCTTCCATCGACCAACAATCTTCTTTTACTTGTTCTTTCTTTCCATCAATCAAACCATTCGTGCTATTCAGTTTCTCCATTCGTAGCTTACTTTCTTCTGTCATTGCTATACTCCCACTCAATCAGAAACCCTTGTGAGTGACCTGTAATCAACAAACACTAACCAGATCTGAAACCACTTGTTAGTAACCCAACTTGGCTCTGATACCAACTGTCAAGATCTTGCTCCTCAATTAGAGCACAATATGATTACCTCTTGTATTAGCAACTAAACATGGAATTTAACCAGAATGATAAGTAACTAGAAATATGAAACAACACAAGGTATGAGAGACAATACACAATTGTATCAATAATCACTCAGAAGAAAATATAATAAAGAAGATGCCACTTCTTCTTCCACCTTAAAGGCTTGCCACACCTCAAGGACTTCTTCCCTCTCTCTCACAGTCCCAACA
Organism: Torreya grandis; assembly: GCA_037957365.1. Taxonomy (NCBI): domain Eukaryota; kingdom Viridiplantae; phylum Streptophyta; class Pinopsida; order Cupressales; family Taxaceae; genus Torreya; species Torreya grandis. The sequence goes on along the minus strand of JARHVA010003807.1, from coordinate 1,558,820 downwards.
CACAACTCAAATATAGAGTTGTTGTTCACCTCCACCAATCAGTAACATGCTGCCAGTACACCAAGTACACAACCATACTCTAAGTAGATCTCCCTTTCCTTGCTACCACCTGCAAATCAATAGACCTTACTTACCCTGTAGATGTCTCTACACCTTGAAGAACCCTTGTCCTTGCCTCACCAAGTCCTTATGATTATTCAACCAGTACCCTGGTGGATCTCCTAGTAGAACTTGCACAACCTGCAACTCTCCTCGATCATACACACTCAGCACCCCTTTGGAACTAGGAGGAGCTACTCCAGCTCTCTCTTCAAGCTCAATGGCTTTCTAGCACACTTTTAAAATATAGCCCATGAGTCTATTATATAGATCTCATGCATACAATAATTAGACTATTACAATAATTAGACACACAACTCCAAGACTATAATTAGCCTTTAACATGCAAACTATCAGTCCAAAAATAGACTCTCCAGAATCTGCATGCAAACTGCATGCTCACACAGGTTGCCGATGTCGGCTCCTTCTTGACCGATGTCGGCTGACTCATAAGCAATGTCGGTTGCTTTTGCACTGCTATATGACCGACTTAGGTTGATTAGACCGACGTCAGTTGCCTTGCAACTCATTCTACAACTCTCTGCAACCTTCACAACCTCTGTAACTTCTCTTATTTGCATCCTGGTGAAGCTTTTAGCTGCACAACCTAACAGTCACATCTTATTGATTATAATTTCCTTTAGGAAAATCATTATCTTGACCACTATCCTATTTTTAAAGAGCCTCCTTTTGATAAGCCAATCTCTACGGAGTTTTCTCTTGACCTTTTTCCCCTTGTTGAGGAGTCTCACTTTGACAAGCCTGTCTCTATGGAGTCACCCCTCGAATTATTCCTTCTCTTTAAGGGACTTCACCTAGACGAGATAGTCTATGTTGAACCCTTCTTAGATGAGTGCATTTTTGAAGATCCCATTATGCCATCATAGGCCATTACCTATCCAATACCAAGCATTCAACATAGCATCCTTGCTACCACACTAGATGAAAAATCAATATTAAAGTCAAGTTCTATTTTTGAACTGATATCAAATTTAGCATCAAAAGTAGAATCAACATCACTCTTGACATCGAATTTAGATTCCCTTGAGTTAAACTCAACTTCAAAATTAGAATACGTTCATGTCTATTACAACATTGGTTACACATGCCTTGCAAATTAATTTGAATACATTTATGATCCTTCCATAGTTTTTGAGGATGATTACTTTAGTGTTAACATAATTTCTCCTAATATCTTCTACAAGGATTGTGATACCTCTTCCCATTCCATTTACATTCCATATGCCATTAAAACCACCCAACATAGCCATTATATTGGCATTACACCTGCCACAAATGCCAATTAGGACTGACATAATCACACCTTATTAAATTGCATCCATGGTGACATATCAGTTGTATAATATCAGGGGGACCAAGACCACATTCATGTAGAATAAGACAAATCTCCTAGTGAAACCTTTTAGAAGATGATAGGAGACAATCAAAGACCAAACTCAGTATCTTCTAGTGAAACCTCATTTGAGGCATTAGAAGACAATCAAACTCAAAAGTCAATGTTCTTTGGTGAAACCTTCTTGGAGGCGCTATGGGACAAACAAGATAATTTTATTGGTGAAAACCTCTTCAAGGTGCCAATACTTGAGCACAATAGTTATTCATCACTTAATCAAGACATTATTAAAGATAACATCAATATAGATTCCATTCTACAACATAATCAGATGGAAGCTACTCTTAGGCCTAAATAATAAAAAAAACTAGTGGTCCTATCGAGAGCATATTTAGAAGTCTTCGGTCCCACCATAACCAAAATTATGTCAAATCTAAAATTAAAAACATTAAGTGTGACTAAAAATATTGATCTTCATTTATTTCCTAACCATTATACATTCCATTATGATCCGTCACTTCATTTCTAAATGAAACCTTTTATCCACTATTTATCTTTATTTACCATCCCTGGCCCTACTTTTCTTTATAGAGGTTATGAAGACATATTGTCTCAAATTTTTGAAGAAATAGAATCAATGACCAAAAAATATCACAACATCATTATTAGATTTCAAATCAACAATAGGATTTTGATAGAGTAACTATTCAGAAGAGGCATGGGCTAGCAGTTTATAATAATTGACTATTTTGGTTGTATCATATGCTGATCAGGATGTGCATCTCCACATCAATAGGAATAATAGAACCATTTAACTTACCTTGCCTTTCCATGTGCTATACCTTTTCCATTTTCCATTTACCTCACCTTGCCATTATTTCATACCTTTTTATGTGCCTTACTTTGCCCTTTGCCTAACCTTACCATCCTTTCATACATTGCCATACGTTTGAACTACAATGACTTGAGGTCCTTTACCATTGAGGCAACATTTAATTCAAATTGAGGATAGATCGGTCACCCCTTTTACCAAAATATACCACTCTTTGTATCATATCATACCTTATACCATTTAAACCATGCCATTAAGCCTTCGCTAGCTGGTTCTTTTTACCTAACATTACTGATCATGTTTGGTCTTGGTTTTGAATCATTTGTACTTTAGGCATGTTCAATGGTTAATGAAAATTTTAGTTCCAACAGTTATTTCAAAATTAAATGTTTGAATGGAAGTATATGAAAGTAGTATGACAGTGGTCTTGACAATTACATCATTTATTGTTACATTTTATTATGGGTGCCACTAATTATAACTACCTTTGGGAAAATTAGTGTCCCACCATGTGCTACTAACTATAACTGTCTATGGGGAAATTAGTACCATTTACCCTTTACCATTGTTTCCTAATTATAACTGCCTATGGGCAAATTAAGGATAGCACCTTTTCCATGCATTACCGTATCACCTTACCATTATTATTATCATTTGGCTTTCCTTTTGCCTTTACCTGAAACTTGTTGATACTTAGACACTTTTTGTGTAGGTAAAATTATATTGGCTTGAGGTCTATTTGGACTATGTAGGTAGTGTTTGATTCATATTGAGGTCAGCTAAGTCACCCTTTAACCACCCTTTCACCATTTTGTGATAAATTTTAAGACCATGATCTCACCATTTTGTGAACGGTATCTTATCAATCTCTAATGAGTTAAGATACCCCAAAAATTACAAAAACACTCATAAATTTTCAAAATCCTAGAAAACTAGAAAAATTGGCTTACAATCTCCTAGAGAGATATAAAGTCCCAAAATTTAAAAAAATATTGGCCCTATCTTGAAGCTAGTCACCAATCCTCGATCTGCTCTACTAGGGAAAATACATTGTTGGTTCCAATCCATTCCATAGATATCGGGGGTGTGACCTTCCATTTTTAATATATTCATGCTTAGGGGCATCATCCAATTCACACATTTTAGGCCAAGTTCATAGCTTTCACCCTGTTGAGGCAACACTAAAGTGTACAGCTTGTACCAAGATATCTTACCCCCACATGTTATTCCCTTAAAAATAGCTTTTCTTGGGGGAACCACCTATTTATCATTCTGTTAAGCCTTCACACATATATATTGACTTGATTAACAACAACATGCTTTATGTTACTTTTACTTTCAAGCTTTCTGTGTGTTTATTTGCTTAGTTGTTTGTTTGTTTTCCTATTTGTTTTTTTTCATTATTTTGCCTTGACTTAGTCCATATGCATTCATTGGGTGATTCATTACACATTGAACTTGATTCCATCTATATTCATACATCAACATTATCATCATAGTTTTTATTATTGGTGAATTATTTTCAATTATTTATTAGATTGGGAGTCAGTCCATATGCACATTATGGACTAATCATCATGGTGTTTTATATCATGGTGCATACCATCACATGCTATACAAAAAATCAATTAAGGGGATATTATAAACAATAGTGCCACAAAAACTTCTCCTTGTTCGTTTTGGCAAATCTTCCCACCCTCCTTAATCAAATCAACCCATTGACCATTTTGGTTGTATCAATGCTAATAAGGATGCACATCTCCATATTAACACTAAATCATTCACATTAATTAATTCTTATTCTTTTATTCTATTCCTCATTCCATTTTATTCCATTTTTAGATGAACAACATTGCCCTGAGGTCTTTTTAGACTATGTAGGCAATGCTTAGATACATGACATATCTCAGGTCAGCTCAACCACCATTATTCTTACAATCATCCCTTTTATCACTTTGTAATTCATCATGTGTCTTTTTTTTTTGGATTCTTCAATAATTATACCATCACATATAAATTTTTACCCTATCATCTTTAATTTGTGTGACAGGTTATATCCTTGAGTTGTGCTTTCCAATCTATACTACTGGGGTACAACCAATTTTATCATGATCAAATCTACCCTACATGGGAAAATTCATTATTCAATTCTGATTATCAAAATGATTATAACAGCCTTTGGTAAAATTATTATTTCAATCTATTCACCCTATTGGGGTACATGCCTGTGCCATCGATTATGACCACCTTTGGGTAAATCAGTGTCTCAGCTTCCATTACTGATTATAATAGCCTTTAGAAAAATCAATACTTTTAAATCAATGTATGCAAGCATTATCTCAATTGGATTAATCTCAGCCATGGGTTAATTGATTATTTTTGAAGGACCATCGATCAATCATATGTATCAGCCACTCCCTCAAGGGGGCATCATCATAGGCTTCCCAAACTTTGTTTGGAGCATAATTTTTCAATCATTATCTTATTTTTCTTAACAACTTTTTTCTTATTTGAAAAGATGTTAATTTTCATGTGTCTTGTAATGCCTTCTCAATAGGGGTAAAATGTATACACCCCATTATGGCCACAACTAGCTTCCAACCAGACATCATACTGATTTCTTATAAATAATGCAAATTAAGTTTAGAAATCATTGTTCATCCTAAATTTATCTACATATTGGATGTAAGTGCCTTGACCATGTTGAGGCATCCCTATTTGGGGTATTATCATGTACACAATAATAACCTCTCTCTAATTCATACCTAGTCAAATTATGACCTAACAAAGTGATGTTTTTGACTAAGGGTGAAGGATAACCTTACATAAATTTAGAATATGCAATTAACCTGATCAAAATTGCTTAATTGATTAAACCCAATTAAATACATACTTAAAAATTCCATGTCTAATTAGTAAATTTCTATTTTTATAAATTTATAAATCTAGATTTTATGACATCACAAAAATATCTAAAATCCATAGCTTTTAGAATTTCTTCTTTTCTAAATTAATTAATTAATTATTTTCCTCAACTCTCATGACAAGTGATCAAGTGGATCATGGAGAAATAATGAATTTCTCTTTTTTAAAATTCATAAATTCAACCAAAATATCTTCTATGTGTTGTCAATCCATTTGTAAAATTATCAGGAATTGGGTAAGAGACATAATCATTCTTGACCCATGTCTCTCACATGGCCCTCATGATTATCTTTGACCCAACCTAGAGTTAGCCTAACTCAATTCAAGGTTAGACTGACTCAATAAAGGTTAGTTCTAAACCTAACCTCCTTAGGGTTAAAGTTAGTTTTGATACCTATAAATAAATGTACCAAGAGACCTCTAAACCAAGCTTTTATAGTGCAATGTTATTAAACCAAAATACCTCTAAAAAGCTTCATTGTAGGTGTTACTATGCCAACATGACAAGACAAATCAAGCCAAGCCAAGGTGAATGAATGGGAGATGATGAAAGAGTACCATTGACAAAGACTCAATTATCCATAATCCAAGGAACCCAATCATCTTAATAATAAAATTTGGAGCTATAAGGAGGTTTAAAGGGAATTTTTCTTTTGTGCTTTAAGTTGTGTTTTCATTGTGTGCTTGTTATATATGCTCACCCTAGTATGTAGACAATAATTGTTAGTTTGCATTGAAGTTGTTATTATTTGAATTTTATTCACCAACAAGAAACTATCTTCTTTGTAATCCTATGTTACACAATCAACTCCATCAAAATTAAACATCACCCAAATCACTTGCACGTGCAAGCCCCATAAATACAAGCTAAAAGATAAGACATTTGAGCTAAATGTCATCATGACGTATCACAACCACCCAAAAATAAACAATGAGGGGGATTTTAAAGAGACAACTCAATATAAATATTAGGTCAAGCCTCCCAGGAGTTATCAATAATAAGTTCATCTTGTTGGTTGATACCACTATTGGCTAAGAAATTCATTACATCATTTATCTCTCTAAAGTAATGGGAAGGCTCTAAGACCAAAAAGGAATCTAAATCCTCCTAACATCATCTAAGGATGTTGTTAAGATTCCAATCACTATCCATGTACTTGTGAGCAAAGTTGATAATGACCATCAAGTCACCTTCCATGACCAAATTTTCAATGTCACACTTAACTACTAGTCTAACTCTCAACATAAGTGCTTGAGCTTCAGCCTCATTATTAGTCCTATCCATAAGTTTCATGAATGCTAATTTAATTAACGATTATGAGTAGTCATGAATAATGCATCCAACTCTTGAAGCCCTTGGATTACCATGAGCTGCCCCATCCAAGTTTAACTTGAACATTCTTGGAGGAGGGGACACCAAGATGAGTTATCATCCCTCTTGTGACCTTTATTTGCTATGATCAACCCATTAACAAGAGACCAATAATTTTATTATTAATAATATAATCTATAATTTACATATAATTTAATATGTCTAAATTTATTATTTGTTTATTTATTTTTGTTGTAAAGGAAGCCAAAATATATAAAAATCAAATAAAAATTTGAAATGTCAATGGGTTTTAAATAGATTCACATGGTGGAATGAAATTATCTAATTAAATTAAGGAAATATAAGTCGCATGCATCTTTTCAATCATATATTTATGATGGTTTAATAAAGTTGGCCTTTAAATTCAAAAACTAGTCCATTATAAAATTTAATATAATATATCTAATTTACTATATGTGCATCAAATAAAGTCATTTTTAAAAGACCATGCATTCAAATTTATTCAAAAAACAAAAAAAAATATATTACTAATATAATCTATAGTTTGAATAAAATTCAATATGTCTAAATTCACTATTTTATTTATTTTTTAGTTTTAAAATTTAGCTAAATTATATAAAAATAAAATAAGAAATTCAAATGGAGAGGCATGAAGTTCCTGAAGAATTTTATGTTTGGGGAGAGAATGCTTACAGAGCTATAATCTATATTTATACCATAACGTGTTCCCCTTCCATGTAATTTTTTTTAGATCCATCAGAACCTTGTTGGAGATTTTGAATTAAATCCTTGGTTGCACTATCATTCTCTCATTTAGATCTTGATTCCTTTTGCCAATTTTCCTACAACATGGTCATGGCACATAACAATGCCTCAACTGATTCATCATGTGGGAGAGGGAAACTACCACCGCATCCTCTTTTCTTTTCTGATACATTATTTCAAAATCATATCTTAAAATTTTAGTCACCCATTTCTATTGTTCTTCAAATGACAATCATTGCTCCAAAAAATATTTGAGGCTATTATGATCAATCTTTCCCTGAAAGTGACGATCCATCATATAAGATCTCTATTATTTCACTACATACAAAATAGTCATCATCTCTTTCTCATAGATTGGTTTGGGCCTATATTTTCCCTTCAATTGGTGACTTTCAAATACAAGTGGTCTGCCTTATTGCATGAGTACATCCCCCATGCCATATTCTGATGAGTCACACTCCACAACAAAATATTTTGAAAAATCAGGAATAACCAAAACTAGAGTTGTGCACATAGCCATTTTCAACTGTTCAAATGCCTTGGTAGTGAAATCATTCCAATAGGAGTCTTTCTTCAATAAAAAGGTGAGTGTGGTTGCAATGCTAACATAATTTTTGACAAAACTTTGATAATAACTAGTTAGCTCTAGAAATCCTTGAAGGTTTTTTAGGGTCTTGGAAACCTACCACTCCATCATCACTTAGATTTTTTTAGGATCATATTTCACTCCTTCATTTGAAACAATATGACCCAATTACTCTACCTCTTGGACATCAAAATAACATTTGGAAGGTTTGTGGTATAGAAGCATCATCACATTTTGTCAATTTTGGTTTAGTTCAAATGTCATGAGTCTTTAGTTAGTCTATACAATCATGATAAGTCTATAGGAGTCAAAATTAGGTGTTATAACTTGTAAAAATTTGAATTAGAGTGGTAATTGGGTTTTCCCACCAAAATCCTTCTTTTGAATTTTTGAACTTTCATAAGAGTCTCTAATCTTGTTTTAAGAAATTTCAAGGTTGTAATTAATGTGGTTAGGCCTTAGAAAGGGGGAAAAGATGTTATAATACACATATGACTCACATGGTCAGTCACCTTTTTGAATAGGTTAGTTTTTTCACTTCCCTAACATACAAGAGTAGTTACATAGGTAGTTAGGATAGTATAACAATAAAATAAAGTTGTAAATGCTTTTTGAGAGGCAGTAATGTTGGTTGAATATTTTTTCGATCGATGTACTGATAAACAAAATAGGTTTGATCAGCCAAAGTAGGAAGATTAGTCATCCAAATGTGTAGGTTTATCACATCAGAAGGGGACTGATCTCTCCTCTCATCAAGGGGAGGTTCCCTATAGATAGGCTATATATATATATATATATATATATATATATATATATATATATATATATATATATATATATATATATATATATATATATAGAAAATAATACTCAAGGGTAGGACAAACCATCAATCTCTCTTTTTTCAGAGATGATGTGTGCGAATCAAAGGAGAAACTCAAGGAAAATGACAGAAAACACTCCTCTTCTTTTAGAAAGTACTATTCAGCAAGCCACAAGAATATTCCAGGTAGTAACAACAAAATGTAACAAAGGATGTAATAACCAGCAAATCGAGATGCAGCATAAAGTCTTCACCTAGATTTCTCAAGAGTAAGATACAAAGGACAATGAGGGCACAAAGTCGCCCCAAGGTCCTTTACACATAAATGAAAAGAAAACACACTGAAAGGCAATTATGGGGGTGCAAAATCTCTCCAGAGTTGATTCTTTAGGACACCTTTCTGACTAATTTCACTAATCTTGCTTGTTGAATTAAAGGAACAAAAAATAAATCAAGGAAAAAGACATAAGAATAGTTTCCTCAACAACAAAGATATCACAACATAAAGTCTGAAAAGTCACTTGCTTTCTTATTTCAGTAACAAAATATGATCAGCAATTTGAGCTCAAAGTCTCAGTAATGCCTTCCAATTTGGGCAGAGTTTCATTCTTAAATGTCAAAAAAGAGATCCTTTTACAATAGAAGAGAGTTCCTTATATAGCCATTTCAAGAAGGACTCGAGAACAGTAATACATCATGTTGTGTTGGAATGTGTTAAGAAGACAGGCTGGAACTTAGGGGCATTTTACCCATTTGATTTTATTAATGCAGGGAAACAAGTTGCGCTTATTGAAAGTTTGCAAATTTCAATATCCACCTTGCGATCTGATCTTATCTTCATCGTTCCTCCTTTTTTGGTTAATTGAATCAGGTCTTGGATTCAGTTTGTTGTTCTGTTCCTTCCTCACTTTCTATTGGTCTTGGCCTTGAAGTCTATGAATGCATTTTGGTCTGTAGGTTTAAAGGATCAACAATTATTTTGTTGTCTTGAATTTTGACGTTCACGTGCCCGTCACTATGTTTTCAATAGCTAATTCACTGTGTTGAATTTGATGTCTTCAGGCGCATCACCCCTTGGTCTTCTTTCAACTTTCTGCTTAGAACTTTTCCATATTAGACTTACCCTTTCGGGCCATGGCTTTGAAAAGATCCTTGACTGGCCTTTGGGCTTCTTGTTTTACATCCTTCCCGAAGGGAAGGTGACCCTTCAGCTTCAGGAAGTGTAGTTTAAGTTGGTAGCTGAGAGTCCCCTGAAAGGGCACCTACCCTTCGAGGTCCTTCGGTGGCCCTTCGTAAATTCCCCCAGGCTTTTCCCTGTGGATAATTCATAGTCTTTTTTGAATTCTAAAAGAATTACCTTTGAAAATGACCCTTGCAAAGGGTACTTTCATTGATCAAGTGTCCTCTACAAGGACACTTGTCCTTCGAGAGGATTTTTCCTTTTGCATTGAACTACCCCTTTAAACTTTGGCGATGAACCAACTGTTGAACCATTCCATTGAACCAAGGTTTTGAACCTTTTCATTGAACCAAGACGTTGAACCAACCGTTGAACCACATTTTGGTTCAACGGTTCAAACAAAGCCTTAAACCGACTAACGAACCATTTTATTGAACCAAAGAATGACTCAAAGCATTGAAACAAAGCGGATGAACCAAATGTTGAAACAAAGCATTGAACCACTTGATTGAACCCGCCTTTGAACCATTTGACGTTGAACCAAATGTTGAACCTACTGCTAATGCTTACCGATGGAGATTTCTATTTGAACCAAGGTGATGGACCAATTCCAAAAATGACCAATTGTTAGAAACTGATTCTTTTGATTGAACCCACCTGCAAAAGCTGTGAAACCCGTTGAACTTGTAGAAATGAGCCTATTTGCAGAGTCCATAGATTTAAGCCTGCAGAGTCCGTAGATTTTTGAAAAGCTTGAAAAATGAGGAATTTGAATGCCCAAGACAAATTTTGGAAAGGGAAGAGATAATTTTGGTCTGTAGGACCAAAATAATTCAAATGTTGTCCCAAAAATAGCTGATATTTTTGGGGGACAACAAGTAATTCAATGAAGGAAAGAATGGGAGACTGATTTGAATGTGTAAGTGGTAATAAACCAAAGAACATGAATAATCAACATTTTATTTGAAGATACAGTTGGCAGACTTTTACAAATCCTGTGTATGCCAATACATTGCATAAGCAGATAGAGCATAAGAAGGGAATGTTACAAAGATAAATTTTTGTTTGTAGTTATTGAGATATTGGTAAGTGGAATTAATTGTACTGATTAATTTATTTATATTATTATTTGTTTTATTCAAAGTTACAAAGGAGAAAACCATACAAAATGTTCATCTTGTTTCAAAGACCGAGTTCTAAGCTCTGATTGTGTAAACAAAGTAAAGGTGAAAGTATGTGAAGGTATCATCATAATATATTTTATAGTGTTTGGTGAGATAAAAATGGATAATATGTGTGACTGAATTTTGAATAAGAATTGACTTAATCTCCATTAGTTTCCATTAATAAAACTGGGTAATATGTTGGGAACTTGACATTCTGTTGAAAGAATGACTAAGTATGCTTGTTGCATGAAGAAGGATTGCGTGAGTACTAAGTGAAACCCAAATGTATAAAAATTGGTAAGTATATATCATAATATCATTTATCCTATTAAATTTTTTAAATATATGTGTATATTTAGGTTCATATACAATCTTGCAGACTAGTGTGTGAAAGACACAATCAACTAGTAAACTTGACAAAAGGGGTAAACAGAGTTGTTAGCAGAAGCATTTATTGATTGATGAAGGCATAAAGTGTTGAGTGAGGTTTAGAGAGTCTTCATAAGTGTGTGAAAACATTTCATAAATTCAAGCATAATGATTGTAACCCTTCCTAGTACATATAGTCCTATCACAAAGAAATAAAACTTGTTTCATCTAACATTAAATGATGGAAGGAATGAGAATAGTAATGATGTGGTGATTGATGTTTCTACGCTATTTTCGCTTTCACATTCAAAGAGAGAAAATGAGAAATTTAAAGAAATGGTCAAGGCTTGTATGTACCTGGATGTAGTCATGCGCACCGTTATCCAGACGTTGTGAGAACTCCTCTTTGGTTGTGGAGGATGACACCTGAAAGAGACAGACACTAAAACACAAAAAATGTTAGCTGATAAAAGGGTGGATTGCCAAGCAAAAGCTTGGTCCTAGAAGTGCTAAGGCTTCTTGGAGGATGACAATCCACTGTTAAAACAGAATATGACAGAGACAAAAAAGAGAAATAATAAAAGACTGAAAAGAAAGAACTGAAAGCAAATGCATACTTGATAAGCTGCAATCTGCTTAGCACAGTCGCCAACATTGGTGATATTGCTAGCGTCGGTCAGGAAGTCACCAACGTCGGTAGGGGAAATGGACGAGGTCGATCAGGGTAATAGCCGGGGATGGGTTACAAGTCTAGTTTCTGGTCTACAAGATGGACTGTGGTCTTGTCTGTGAGTCAGGGAATTTATTTGGGATGGTAAAACAGTAGATAGAATCTTTAATAAGAACTAAGGCAGAGGGTATGTTGTCAGGAAAAGGGGTAAGGGGCAGGAAAAAGGCCTTTCAGCCTTTTCATGAAGCAATTTAGTCAGGTTGATTAGATTGGTCTTAAGATGGTCTATAGGTCTCTGATAGCTTGTGCTGAGTTGATTGAACATAGGGTATTTGTTTAAAAAAAGACTAAACGGGTGTCAGAGGCAAAGAAAAGGGAATAAGGGGTGAGAGAAGGCTTTTCAGCCTCTCTGAGAAGAACAGAGAAGGTTGGGTTAAGGATGCTTGGAATACACAGTAGACAGAATGCTAATATATTTGAAATGACACTGAAATGAAAATAGTACAAATACTTAGCTGTGATACGAGTTGGCAAAGGTGCAAAAGCTGTGTTTCCATTGTTGCCGGTGATGGAGATATCATGTAATCTCTATGCAGAATGTCTGATGCAAGACCTCAGTGCCTAGAAAATGCTGTCAAGAATGCTGATCCCTGCAAGAAAACCAAGAAGCCAGAACACTAGAAAGCAAAAGCACGAGAACTTTGTTTTGCCAGAAGAGGTTTTGAGATTCGTGATTAGCTCTAGAGATTAACAATTTGTGATTAGATTCGTCAAAGGTTTGAATTTTGGTTTAAGTAAAAACCGACGTCGGTGATCTCACCGGCGTCGGCCAAAATTTGACCGACGTCGGTGGGTGCAAAATGAGTAAAAGAGCCACCAAGCCCATTTTCCATCTGCCAAGTGTACGATCCGTTGGAGAATTGTCAAAGGTTGGGCTAAATATGCATGAGATTTGGTTAGGCGGTTAGAGAGAAGTAAGAATAGGTCTTGGGTGAGTCATATGGTGGGAAATAGTCCAAGGCGAGGTGTCAGGCGAGGTGTTATAGGTGATGTGTCAAAGGGGAGGATATTAATAATAAATTATTATTTTTAAATTAGTAAGTGTATGTTTTAGGAATGGGTTAGGAATGGACCAAGAGGGAGGATGACCAAGGGTTAGACACGATTTCGATGTCTACATTTGCCCTTTTTTGTCTTGTTGGTTGCTCTAAATGAACTGCAAGACAAAAATAGGAGTTGGTTACCTCAGGTATGGGATAAGGTTGATTTCGTCTTGTTGGTTGTTCAAGTGAACTGCAAGACAAAAATAGGAGGGTTGGTTGCCCCGATTATGGATGAGGTATTCCCCCTCAAAGCAGGAGTCGAAGGAAAGGAACCTGAAATCGGGTGCTGATTTGATAAAGAGTGGATGAAGATGGTGAAGATAGAGTGAGAACACTGCAAAAGTCGTGATTGTGCATATACCACTTCACGAGATGGTCAGGTCAAATTATCGCAAGTCGAGGGTCGAGGAGTGCCAAAATTGAAATGATCGAGCCCCAACATTTAGTCATCTGCTGATTGGGTTATTCAATCTAAGCTGAAGCTCCAATGGTCGTCATATTCCAGGTATCCCAGGCTCAGGAAGTGCTCCTAGAAACACAAAAATGTCACAAGTAATTGCGATCTTATACTTGTGAAGGTCAAAAATATGCGCACAATTTTGATAACCAATCATGAGGTAGCATACATGCAAAAACAACCAAGGCAAAATCACTTTGGAAGTAGTCGCGGTCAGAGGAGATGGTCATGATCTCCAAGGTTTGGTTGTCGATGCGGGCGGAGGCAAAAGTGATCTCAAGTGTGCCCCAGGGGGCCAAAATGACTTGTACTGGAGAGCTGACTGATTGGGGGCATGATTTGAGGGAATGAAGAGGTTTGAAGTATGTCAACGTCAGTGACATAACTGACATTGGTAGACTAAAAGGACCGACGTCGGCAGAAATTGACTGATGTCAGTAGACCAGGGCACGAATATGCTGACATCGGCAGCCTGCCAAATCTGACAAAACTGGATTGGTGGCCCACAAAAAGTCATTTGCTACTTGTTGACTGAGGGAAAAAAGAGCTCTAGAGTTGATTGAGTGAAAGTGACCCAGAGTTGACCAAGTGAGCAGGATAAGGTGGTAGAAAGGCATTGGTGGAGAGAGGGAGTGAGTTAGAGAGTGATTGGACACTGCAGAGGTATTTGTGGGCCAGGAGAAGGTGAGGACAGAGAGTCACAACGGAGATGGCAGAGGGGAGTAGAGGACCCGTGGGAGGTCCACCACCAGCGGCACCCATCGTGCCACCATGGCGGTGACGCTGGGATGAGGTAGGAGGGCCTTGAACCCTATTTGGTTGAGTTTTTGTTTTGATTTAGTTTTTGAATTTGTAGTTGTTGTAAGCAGAAATCGAGGGGGGAGGGTAGCTAGGAGGGTGGGGAATAGGTCTAGGAGAGGTTAGGAGCAATTTAGGAGGGTTTTGGGGGGTTGGGGAGGCCACAATGGGGAAGCCCTAATTTTAGGGCTCGCCCCGTTTGGTCCTAGGGCCAAACCAGTTGCCGACGTTGGTGGGATCGCCAATGTCGGCCGACTTTAGACCGGCGTCAGTCACTTTCCTACTGGCGTCGGTCACTATGTGACCGTCATCGGCATGAAAACCGATGTCGATGGCTGCTTGGTCAAAAGGATGGTTAGAAAATTGCCATGTCAAGGGATCGGAGCTACGCCAAGGGCTTTGCAAATGTCAAGATAGCCATAGACGGTCTGGTAGATGGTCAAGTAGATAGACGAAAGGGCAAATGGTTAGGCTATGAAGAAGAGTTATAGGGATTGAGAGTTGCATTGACATGGGTTTTATTTTGGATGCAGGCGAGGTAGACACTGATGCTACGGGATCAACTGTCGACATTGCTGACGTGGATGTGTCGAGACATCACAGGAGAGGAGTGGGCACAGATGAGCGCAGTTGGACTAGGCGGGTTATGATGCTACTGCAGAGTGGCGTGAGATGTGAGCTTGATGGTGGCACTGATCGAGTGGTGGGATCATTCCACCAACACTTTCCACCTGCCCACTGGAGAAATGATGGTCACAGTGGAAGATGTATACCAGATTTTACAGCTGCCGATACACGGAGTAGACCTATATGCGTGCTCGAGAGAGGTGCATGATATTCATATGGTTATGCTGTTTGGTGAGCATGCAGCTGAGGTGAGTTATCACTCAGCCAGTTTTGCCTATGAGCCTCTGTACGTGGCAAATGAGGACGCACATCGGCTAGCTGTCCTGATGATGATAGGCATCACAGTTTATGCGCTGCTAGATGTAGAGAGAGGCAGGTTTCCAGTTGTTATGATCGGAGTGTTGACAGACATGATTGAGCAGTAGACAGTGTTTGCTTAGGTGCCTATCTTTTTGGCCCAGGTATACAGAGAGCTGTGGGGCATTAGCTGGCGGTGGCGGTATAGCTTGTGCATGGGCCACCTGCTACACTGTTGGGCATATGAGCATATCGTGGTCACACGACCTCTCGGCCTCCCAGTGGCAATTCAGGCTAGCTTCAGGGTCAGATTCAGGAGGTGGCGTGAGGTGATGGCACAGACGTGGGTGGACGGAGTGGTCAGAGATATTGACCATTATAGAGGGTGCTGGAGGCCTTAATCTCGGTAGACATTATCTGGAGACTGTACCTAGTGTATCTAGTTTTTAGAGATCAGATAGAGTAGCTGGTTGGAGTGTAGAGCATTAGGTGGGTCAGGGGCAGATGAGCTGGCAAGCTCGAGAGGGTGCCAGTGAAGAGGGTGTAGCGCTAGTATGGGCTACTTTAGGATGTGCCATCCACCTTTCCACTGTATAGACGGGATGACATTGAGGCACCGCTCCCATTGCCAGAGGAGACAGAGGGCCCTGATTTTGAGGAGTTACCAGCAGGCCTCGAGATAGTAGACCTAGGATGTACAGAGGCCCACTCGACATGGTGGGCAAGTCAGTATACAGGGATACAGGCAAGACCACAGCTGGATCTACAGATAGTGATTAGAGAGCGAGATATGGCTCGACAGGAGAGAGATGCTGCCATCCAAGAGAGGGATGCATCACGAGGACATGTTACCATTTTGTAGGGGCAGTTAGCCGTAGCCCAGGCACAGGCATTGGTAGGATAGGGTTTGAGAGGACAGGGCCTGATGTAGCATCCACTTTAGCAGCCAATTCAGCAGCCTACGCAGTCAGCATCAGTGCAGCCAGGGTTTTCACAGTCGTAGGGTTCAGTGCAGGGCACGATAGCAGGTCTGATGGGTCCACCACAGACTGTATCTATAGTTAGATACAATGATGCGCTGGATGAGATCACTTATTATGAGAGGGCCATTAGGGGGTTCCCTCAGATATAGTGATACTCTGAGATGAGGGCAGAGATGAGTCGACAGAGGTCTATGTCGTGAGCGATGGCTTTTGGCTCTCGCAAATGATGTAGATTAGAGGGGGGAGAGGATACAACATCTTCTCGGCCACCGCCACCACCACCACAGCCACAGCCTTGAGGGCAAATTTTGATATTATGTACATACTGGCCTGTGAGCCGATGATGCGAGATGTAGTTGATTTTTTTGAGAGAGAGATAGAGGCACATATTATGCCATTGTAAAACATTGATATATATATATATATATATATGATGTGATTTTGATCATTAATGTGTTATGAAAAATATTATGGATGTGTTTGTATGCTATTTTGATTTGATAGATGTTTTGATATGATGTTTAGGACTATGATGCTGATATTGTTGTGTTTATATGATGATGAATGTATGATTAGGATTAATGATTAATGATATGGATGTAAATGATTAATATTAATGATTATGAAAATAGGTGATTTTTTGTGATGTGATTGGCTTGATGAAAAAGAAATGTGATGGAAGAAATGTGATGAAAGAATGGCCGAGCTAACCCCAAAAGACCCCATGTCAACTGAGTGTTGCCTACATAGCCCCTGTTATTAGGGCCTCAGGCCAATGTAGTTCTCCCAAGAGGGAGGAAAAAGATCGAAGTGGTTGATTTTGGTCATGATAATGATATAGCACTTCCCACTTATCTGAGGGTACATGCTTTGAAATGATGAGGAGAAGATGATGCTACAGCCTTTTCCAAATGGTGTATTCTGTAAAATTGGTCGGGGTTCTTCATCCCTAGCAACTATCCATATTCGTGATGGATGAATGCTAAAAATGAATTGCAGGTCGATTTATGCTTCAACAAGTAATGGTATATGCTTGACATAAATTGTGTGGTTGATAGTTTCCATGTGTATTGATGTCTATGGAAACCAGAATGATTAGGCTATGTGAGTGGTTAAAAAAGAGTCGGGTTGAATTGTGTGGACAAATGATGTGGTTGAATGTGACCAAAGTGTAGGTAGAAAGTAAAAGGCATAAGCGCCATTTTATTGACAAGGACCAAAATGACAGCATAAATAGGGGTTGTTAGAACCAAGAGCCCCATTCATGCGTTGCATCGTTGACCATGAGTTGTGTTAGAGTGGTAATCGAATCACTTCGACATTAAAGTGAGCTTGAAGTCCCTTGAGTAGGTGATGTGATAGGAGGAGAGGGTAACCCATTTTAGAGTAGGGATAACTTTGCCCCTTTTTATAGGAGGCCCTGAGACAACTACAAGTCAAGTCCATGACCTATTTTTTTTTTTTTTTTGGTGCAGACTGATCGATGCGGGAAGTCTACATAGAGATGTCATCTTGTTTTGTGGTCATTTGTGAAGCTAATCGATGCGGGAAGATTCTAAGAAAGTGTTGTTTGTAGCAAGATTTAGTCATAGCCATCCTTCAAGGGAATGGTCTATAATTTTGCTTTATAAATTTAAGGGCTTTTGAATAGCTGTCCTTCGAGGGAGCAGTCTATTAGCTACAATAATGATAGTATAGCTGTCCTTCGAGGGAGCAGTCTGCTTTTTGATTTGATTTTGTGACTTTGGATATTTTGACATCTTGATTTATTTTTGACAAAATGTTGAGTCATGGACAAGACTATAGAAGGTTAAGGGCTCCCTTTTATTAGGACAAAGCATCCATACTTTATAAAAGGGTTATAGAGGATTTGTTAAGGGAAAAAGGGTGGAAAGGATTGAAGATCAAAAGGATAGGGATTGCTCAAGGGACGAGCTCAAGTTAAATGTCAAGTGGATGAGTACTTGACTAATAATAGAATGGTCACAGATGCAAAGCATTAAGGGGCTCAAGTTCTGACCGGCCTTCAAGAGAAGACAGAAGATAAGTCCCTGATCCATACTTGTGCGTGATGATATAAGGTCCGAGCCAATTAGGAGCAAATTTTCCTCATTTACTCTATTCCATATTGGTCATATGTTGGTTCTCTTTGAGGATGAGGTCTCCGATATTGAAATCTTCTTCTCTCAGAGTTTTGTTATAGGCTCGTTTGATGCGATTTTGATAGACATGGAGATGGTTGAGGGCAGCAAGATGACGTTCATCGAGTAACTCAAGTTGAGATAATCGATCTTGATGAAAGTCATCGTTAGAAAGAATGTCATGGAGTGAAATGCAAAGAGATGGGATCTGTACTTTGAGAGGTAAGATAGCCTCTATTTCGTACACTAGAGAGAAAGGGGTAGCACCTGTAGAGGTTCGGATGCTAGTGCGGTAGGCCCACAAAGTGAAGGGAATATGAATGTGCCAATCCCTTCCAATGTCATTGACCACCTTCATGAGAATTTTAGTTAAGATTTTGTTAGAAGCCTTAGCCTGCCTATTTGCTTGTGGGTAGTAAGGCGAAGAAAAGTTGAGTTTAATGCCAAAGGAGTCACAAAGTTTCTGGACAATTTTGTTTTTAAATGACTTTCAGTTATTAGTGATGATTTTGTGAGGTACACCGAAACGACAGATGATGTGGGTGTTGATGAAGTCGACAATCTTGTCGACTTTTGTGGAGATGAGAGGAATAGCTTCCACCCATTTAGTGAAATACTCGGTGGCAGTGATGATGGACTGATGACGAAGAGATGAATGAGGGTTAATCTCGCCGATGAGATCTAAGCCCCATTATGAAAAAGGTTAGAAATCCTAAGCGACTTGTAAGGCATGACTAGGGAGATGAAGCAAGTTAGCATGCTGCTGACACTTGATGCAATGCCGAACATAATCGCTACAGTCTTGATGAAGAGTGGGCCAATAATAACCCAGGTGAAGGATGCGCTTGGAAACTGAGTTACCACTGAAGTGTCCACCACAAATCCCATCATGGGCTTGTTTAACAGCATGAGAGGCTTCAGTGGAGTTTAAACAGTGAAGAAGAAGGCTATCAAAACCTCTTTTATAGAGAAGGCCCCCTAGCATGGTATAGCGAGTGGTGCACTTGATGAAAGCCCATCGTGCATTGCTAGAGAGGTTAGGAGGAATGATAGAATGAGCCAAGTAGTCCTCAAGTTGTTTATACCATACATCTTGTGAACTAGAGTCTATGGTGTGGACAAGGTTGATGTCAGTGGAAATGTATGAAGGCAATGACACGCGATGTACCATGACATAAATTCTTGATGAGGATGATGAAGAAGGAATATGCGAGGTGAGGGAAGCCATGGTGTCAGCAAACTTATTCGTAGATCAAGGGACAGTCTGCAATAAGTGATGGTCGAAAGATGCTAGAAGAGTGTCAACACGGTGCTTGTACCTTTATAAAATTTTATTTTTACAAAGATATGAACCATTGATTTGATTGACGATAAGTTGTGAGTCACCGAAGATGTTGATGGTCTTGATGTTTAAAGAAAGGGCAGTTTGAAGTCCCAAAATTAAGGCTTCGTATTCGGCCATATTATTGGTACATTCAAAGTCGAGTTTGAAAGATAGGGGCATGGGCTCACCCTCATGTGGGATGAGGATAACCCCCGCACCCCAACCGAGTTGACATTTAGAGCTGTCAAAGAACATCGTCATTTGGTAGAATGTGTCATCAATCGAGAGAGTGGTGATAGATTCATCAGGAAACTCGCACTGAGAAGGTTGATTGTCGGGAAGAGGGGCATCTGCTAGTTGGTCAGTGATTGTTTGCCCCTTTATAGATTTTTGCTGAACAAAATCTAAGTCAAACTCAGTAAAAAGCATGAGCCAACGAGCCATACGTTGGTTTTGATATGGCTTGGAATGCATGTATTTAAGAGGGTCAGTGTGAGTGATGACAAAGGTTTTGTGATTAAGAAGATAGTGACGGAGCTTGGTAGTGGCAAAGACTAATGCCAAACAGAGTTTCTCGATATGAGTATACTGAGTTTCATAGTCAACAAGTGTTCAGCTTATGTAGTAGACTACTTGCTCACGGTGTTGCTCGTATCGATGCGCGATCATGGCACCTAATGAATGATTGGTTGCTGAGATGTAGAGGTAGAAGGGCTGGTCATCTTTTGGTGGAATAAGGACTAGTGGAGAGACCAAATAGCGTTTGAGGGATTTAAAAGCCTCTTGGCAATCTTTATCCCATTTAAAGGAGACGTCCTTCTTGAGGAGATGATGAAAGGGTTGGCAGCGGTCAGAAAGCTATGAAATGAAGCGGTGGATGGATTGGAGCTTCCCTTGTAGACTACGAAGTTGCTTGAGATTAGTTGGAGGTGGCATTTTGAGGATAGCGCAGATTTTGGTGGGATCTATCTCGATGCCATGAAGAGAGACAATGAATCCCAGGAGCTTTCCTAAGAGGACCCCAAAGATGTATTTCTTGGGGTTAAGATAGACATTGTACTGAAGAAGGTGAGAGAAGATGATCTTGAGGATAGCCAAATGGTCACGACGAAGCTTAGACTTGCCAAACAGGTCATCTACATAGTCCTCCATGATTTTATGGAGGAGATTGTGAAAAATGTAAGTCATGGCACGCTGATATGTGGCGCCTGCATTTTTCAGATCAAAAGGCATGACCCGATAGAAAAAAGTTCCCCATGGTGTAATGAAGGTGGTTTTGTGTTGATCTTCTGGTGCAATCAAGATTTGGTTATATCCTGAAAATCTGTCCATGAGTGATAACATCTCATGACCAGCCGTAAGATCAACAAGTTGGTCAATGTTTGGAAGAGGAAAGTCATCCTTGGGACAAGCTAAGTTAAGGTCATGATAGTTCGTGTAGATCTGGATCCCCCCAGTTGCCTTGGTGACAAGAATGATGTTAGATATCCACTACAGATAATCAATGGGTTGGATGAAAGAGACAGAGAAAAGACGCTGAAGCTCCTCTTTGACAAGAAGTGCAACACAAGGATGCATTTTGTGAAGCTTTTGCCTAACAGGCTTAGCCTCTGGGTTTGTGACAATGTTATGAGTGGCAATGTTAGGGTTGATGCCAGGCATGTCAGCGTAGGTCTAGGCAAAGGCTTTGCGATTGTCTGAGAGAAATGTGGTATAGTCGATCTGCTCTTGGGTGTCTAAATATTGACCAATCTTTAAGACATGAGGAACACCAGAAGATGGAAGGTTAATGTCAATGGTTGATTCATTTAGCATAACCTGTGTTTCAGAAGGGAGGGAGCACTGAATGAAAGAATCATCAACACCTATATAGGTAAGAATGGCATCATCGTCTATGCAGTGAACAGTGTTGATGGTTGCCGATTCATCATCTATCATGCTAGGATAAATGAGAGGGAGAGACCTGGGAACCCCGTTGAGTTGATAGGTTAGGGGTTCCAAGTGGATGGTGTTTATGCAAACAAAAAAAAAAAAAACTAGGAGGGATGGAAACCACCGACTCCGTAGGTGAGGATGGAAGAATAGGCGATTCTGGAAGAGATTGGTCGATGGTGGGTTCAGGGCAAAGGTTTGTGGAAGCCTCAGTGGGTTCTTGGAAACCCAGTCCATATCATTTCTTGGCATTATTGTCATTGGGTGGTTCGATAGGCTGATGGGAGCCTTGTTCGTAGCGCCCAAAGCCAAAACCCTTCCATGCACACCTATAAAGGTAGGTATGTGCAAAGGTGGGATTGCCAAGAAAGGAAAAATCGGATGTGAATAGTTGAGGCGAGGAAGAAGGATTCCCGTCAGTAGGAGCTTGATCTAGCCCCCCATAGACGAGATTAGTTCGAAGGCTAGGAGGACCATAAGGAATGACCATTTTGATTCGACGGTCATAGCTTGGATTTTGATGAAGCTGTCCATACTCTTGAGGAGTCTGGAACATGTCTAAAGTAAGTAAGCGATATTCCCCAAGTGAAAGTCTTTGAAAGATATCATCCATGGGGTCTTTGGTTGTCGCTTGAGAAGGTGATGTGATGGCAACCATTGTTTGCATACTAGTTGATGCTTTCACAGATGGAGATGATGTTTGGGTTGGTGCCTTGAGAGGAATAAGAACGTCATTTGGTTGATAAGTTGTGTTACAAGTCTTAAAAGGGGATGGGTCGGCAGAAATGACATGGACTTGTTTGTCGTGTTCAAATTTGATACAACGGTGAAGTGTTGAAGGGACACAAGCCATGGCACAGATCCAGGGTCATTCTAATAGCATGTTATATTGGAATTCTCCCTCAATGATGTAGAAGAGCTCTGGAATTGTGTGTGGACCAACGCGAATATGGAGGACAACAGTGCCAATAGTGTTAGCAGTGGTGTCATTAAAGGATTTAAGGATTGCGTCGGTTTTTGATACGCAATTCTTGGGAAGAGCTAATTGATCAAAGGTGTGGGTAGAAATGATATTAATGCTGGTGCCCCCGTCAATCATAACTCGCTTAATGCAGGTTCGATCAACGTAGGCTGTGATGAAAAGAGCAGCGTCCTGATCTTCCAAGGTAGAGGTAGGAATTTCAAAATCACTGAAAGTGATAAAGGTGATGGGGGATAAAGAATGGACTAGGGCAGCTAGTAGTTGAGGGTCTTCAGGTTGGACCTCCACTGCCTGTAAGGCTTTGATTAGAGCTTGACGATGCTGGGGGGAGCTTTGGATAAGGTCATATAAGGTCATCTTCATAGGCGTTTGGTGATGTTGTTTTATCATAGAGTCTTTGATTGCCTCATAAGAAGGGTGTTGGGATGCACCTAAGATGGAAATCTTGGGTTTTAGTGGTTGAGGTAACTGGACAAAAGGATAGGTCCAAGGAATAACAGTTTTTTCTTTCACCTTGTCCTTTTGTGATTTAGTGGTTATGTGGATAGCATTGATTTCAAAGATAGGAGGAGAAGAAGGGGCCATGGCCTGCTGGTGAGATGTTGATGTGGTTGAAGAGGTTGGATGGGAAGGTGTCGAGGGTCGGTCAAGAGTGTCTTCAAGGAGAAGAATGTCCTTCTCCATATAGTGGCGAATGACTGCCTTGAAGGCACAACAAGTCTCGGTATCGTGTCCTGGCGTACGATGGTATAAGCAAATCTTCGTATCGTCGAACCAGAAAGGTTTTAACCCGAGGGGTTTGAATGGCTTGATAGATGGAAGGGTTATGCTAGAAGTCTGCAAAATTTGGCATAATATCAAAGCATATGAACCTACTAAGGGGTCCGTGCCTGTTGATGCATGACGCGCTAGTGACTTTTGCTTTGGAGGTGTTGAAGAAGGCTTTCATACCACCTTTTGGGTTGGTGGTGCGACCACATGTGAAGACAACACTTTCTTCGTGAGAGGTACCAAATTTTTGAGAGGAGGTAGACTTATGGTTGGCAAAGGAAGTAATGGAGGTAATTTGTGTTGGTTAAGGGTCGGAGTAGGGAGCATGCTGATTAGGGTAGAAGGGTGAGGACCTAAAATAGAGGGTAATGTTGATGGTGGAGGAGGGGTTTGCTTATGTGGTCTGGCAGTCTTCTTTGACTTGGTTAGAAGACTACTATTGGTCGAGGTCTGGTCTAAGTCCACCTTTACTTACGGGTGAGTGAGGGTAGAGACAGGGCAAACGCCGAGTGACTTGATCGGTTTAGATGGGGTAGATGAGGGTTTGTGTTCTGATATGAATGGTTGATGTTTCAAAGGTTTAGAAGTGGAAGTCTAATTCGTGTCAAAGACTTTGGGGGATTTTGTCACAAGAGAGTTAGCGGCATGAGATGAGATAGGCTGAGTAAGATGAGGAGCTTTGAGTTGCTCCCATAATGCTTGATGTTCCACTTTCCTTGGTTGGAAAAGTCCTAATTTCTCTACTAATCGAGAGAATGGTTGAGAAGTTGTAGGATGAGACTTTGGTCCTTCAAAAGATGTGAGTGGTTGCGGGGATAAAAATGCGTTAGGTGTGGCAGTAGTCTCGGACCCAAGGTGTGTAGGAGTTATAACTGGATTGTCATTAGTCGAAGAAGATGGAGAGTCAGGTTCTTCTCTTGGTGGAGAAGGAACTGAAGAATGTGACTCCTCAAGCGGGTAAAGGGTAGGGATGATGGTGCCCTCCACTTGTGGTCGAGGAATAGGAAGGGTCGAGTCCTCCATAGGCAGCAGGAAGGAGGATGGTGAGACCAGTGGTGCCGATAAGGTTGAGGCATCCTCCAAGATGAGAGAGGTTGATGGAGAACTAACCAGGGAAAGAGGTTCGTCCACATGTGATGGACTGATAGATGGACTAACGTCTTGAGGTTGGTCGGGGATGAAGGGCGAGACCGTATTGACTGTTCGAATGTTGTGTTCATGAGTGTTGTCAATCAAGGTCTGGACATTATTTTGGGTCGGTGGATGATTGGGGAATGGTTGCTTGAAGATGTCGATGCCCTGATTAGGAGGTGGATTGGGATTGTCTAGGATGAGGTCACCCTTTTTAAGCATGTCTTGGATTATGTTTTTAAAGGTCTTATAGTTATCCGTGTCATGACCTTTGACACGGTGGTAATTGCAGAAGTCATTTTCCTTATACCACGCAGGGATGGCGTGTGAGGGATCAAATTGTGGAGGTGGTCAAATCTGGGGGAGGTTGAGAACTCCCTGTCTAACAAGTTTTTCCAGCACAGATGCGTATGATTCTCTGAGAGGAGTATACTGTCATTTTACGTATCTCTGCTGGAATTGATGGGTGGCGCTCTGAGATGTGGATGGCTCAGGCTGATTGGTTGAAGAGGACGAAGGTCTAATGACTACAACGTTAGTTGAAGCTTTAGACTTAGGATTGGATGATGAAGGTTTAGAAGAAGAAGAGTCATTGATCTTAGAGTTTGGATTCTTGCTCTGCAACTTGACTTTATTCTCCTTGATGGCACGTAATTCAAGTTTGTGGGCTATCGTGAAGGCTTCGTCGAAGGTGCAAAAGGTCTAAACCCGTAAGGTGGAAGAAATATGTTTGGCACAGGATCGGAAGAAAAGTTTAATAAGTTCAGGTTGGGGTAAGGAAAAGGAGAGTTGATTGATGAGGCCTCTTTAGCGAGTAATGAAGTCAGCTATAGATTTGTCCTCGAATTGGCGGATAGAATAGAGGTCCATGATCAAGACCTTCTTGGTGATGTTAATGGAGAAGTGATCAAGAAAGAGCTGGTCCAGCTGTGTAAATGTGAAGAGGGAATGGCTGGCAAGAGAGCTGTACTAGTCAAGCGCAGCACCAGAGAGAGACATAGGAAATGTGTGTAAAAGCAATGCATCGTCATGGGAAATACGGTAACAGGCATGTCTGAATGCTCGTAAGTGCTGCTGTGGGTCTTCCTTACTTTAAAAGCGAGAAAATTTGGGAAGCTCCCACTAGTTGGGGTATGGCCTAATCGGGACAGAAGGATGAATGGGCTCATTTCAAATTTGCTCGTATGAGAGAGCATTGCGTGACCCGAAAATGGAGGTCTCTAGGCTAGACATCTTGTCCATCAGCATTTTGATGATATCTGCTGACGGATTGGCGGGTTGAGCACCCCCTAGATTATAAGGTGCTTGAAAGATATTGAGTGGGGCATATGACGTTGTTGGTTACGTAGACGCAACATATGGGTAGCTAGTTATCGGGGTGAAAGTTAAAGCCAAGGGCACTTGTGTTATGGGGTTGGTAGGCACAAGTTGGATAGGGGCCATCAAAGATGGTTGAGGAGTAGCCACACTTGTTGAAGGGTAGACAGTTACTCTTGTGTTGATAGGTGCAAGAGTAGGGGGGATAGAGACCACTAGGTTTTGGAAAGGTGTAGGATTTGGTTGAGTAGTTTGAGGTTGAGGGGGTACCGGAACCCCCATGGAGGTAGGTCTAGAAGGAGAGGTTAAATTTTGAAGGTAGGACACGGTTGGGTTATTAGTCGAGGTGTTGGCTTGATTGTCTATAGGTTGAATTGTAGATGTTGTTGATGTGATCCTTGTCTCGACTAAGGAATTTGGCATCCCATAGATTGGGTTGCCTAGGGAGTCTCGCATTTGGCTATGCGCGAGATAGTGCTGCAAGGCTTTGACGTTGAGGTCCAAGAATCGTGTGAAATCTTGGTCCCCTTCTGGGATAATAGGAGTCTAGGGTGGGTTGGGCGAGTAGGAGTTCTTTCAGTCTCTGAGTGGAACTCCATTATAGGACTGGTTATGGATGGTGAAGGTGGAAGCAGTTGTTGCCTAGCGTGGTCAAGAAGAGCCTTGGTTTGATTGTGTGTCAAAACCATTCAAGGCAAGAAAGGGTCAGGGTTCAAAAAACTGTGTTTTTTCAGTTTCAAAAACTCAGAATGGGTGTTTAGATAGCAAGAAAGTTGGATTTTAAGCTTGCTATTTTTGGGAAAAAAAAATTGGACAGTGACCGATGTCGGTAATAAAATATCGATGTCGGTGAATAAGGCCATCGATGTCGGTCAGATAACCGATGCCGGTGAAGAAAAGTTGCCGATGTCAATTAAAAAACTGATGTCGGTTACTGTGTTTCCAAAAACTCAAAAAATTTAAAAGTTTTTGGAAATAAAGAAGACAACGTCCTTACCAGCTCAAAAAAACAAATAAAAATAGAAAATAAGATGAAGACAGGCAGATCCTAAGCGTTAAATCCCTAGAAATAAATTATTAAGCTCATGTGGCTTATGCCTTAAAGTGATGTTTGGGGAGGTTGGCTGTTAGAAGGGTCCTAGAAGAGGTAGTCTAAAGATGGTTTCAGGTATGTTTAGGTGCTCAAAAGTTTGTGCTAGGTTCCGTACTTGGCCTAGTGCTAAGGAGCAAGCTCCCCTCACTTCATGATTCCAGTGGTAAGCTGGTCTCGCTTAGCCAAAATATACTTTCCCTATAGATTAGACTCTACCAGAGAACAAAATGGGCTTTCTCCTTGGTGGTGAAATCCAAGTAGGATTGCTGGGACGGGTAAGGTATCCGCTGGATGATGAAATCCCAGTCGGGCCTTGTCTCAGGTGAGTGAGATGTTTGATTTAGTGCACGTGGTTTGGTTGTGTAACATCAAGTGATCTATGATTAATTCAATATGCGGTTTATTAATTACTAAGTGTGGACTAAGAAATGTAAGCAAGCAGAAATGGAATGCAATGTTTTTTTTAAGCCCCAAGTCGAAATGTTAAGTTGGAATGAAAACAAGTTGAGAAAGGGTTGAAGAATATGATTTTTGACTAGTCTAGAAATGCAAGAAAAGAAAGAAAAGTTCTTTTTATTCTTGCTTATGATGTCTTTTAGAAAAGAAGAAAGAGGTGAAGAGGGAGAAACCTAATGCACCTAAATGAAAAAAGAAGGAAAGGAACCCAAGGAAGGCCCTAAGGGTCCCACCGGGCGTGCCAAAATGTTTCTACGCTATTTTCGCTTTCACATTCAAAGGGAGAAAATGAAAAACTTAAAGAAATGGTCAAGGCTTGTATGTACCTGGATGTAGTCGTGCGCACCATTATCCAGACGTTGTGAGAAATCCTCTTTGGTTGTGGAGGATGACACCTGAAAGAGACAAACACTAAAACATGAAAAATGTTAGCTGATAAAAGGGTAAATTGCCAAGCAAAATCTTGGTCCTAGAAGTGCTAAGGCTTCTTGAAGGATGACAATCCACTGTTAAAACATAATATGACAGAGACAAAAAAGAGAAATAATAAAAGACTGAAAAGAAAGAACTGAAAGCAAATGCATACCTGATAAGCTGCAATCTGCTTAGCACAGTCGCCAACGTTGGTGATATTGCTAGCGTCGGTCAGGAAGTCACCAACGTCGGTAGGGGAAATGGACGAGGTCGGTCGGGGTAATGGCCAGGGATGGGTTACAGGTCTAGTTCTGGTCTACAAGATGGACTGTGGTCTTGTCTGTGAGTCAGGGAATTTGTTTGGGATGGTAAAATAGTAGATAGAATCTTTAATAAGAACTAAGGCAGAGGGTATGTTGTCAGGAAAAGGGGTAAGGGGCAGGAAAAAGGCCTTTCAGCCTTTTCGTGAAGCAATTTAGTCAAGTTGATTAGATTGGTCTTAAGATGGTCTGTAGGTCTCTGATAGCTTATGCTGAGTTGATTGAACAGAGGGTATTTGTCTAAAGAAAGACTAAACGGGTGTCAGAGGCAAAGAAAAGGGAATAAGGGGTGAGAGAAGGCTTTTCAGCCTCTCCGGGAAGAACAGAGAAGGTTGGGTCAAGGATGCTTGGAATACATAGTAGACAGAATGCTAATATATTTGAAATGACACTGAAATGAAAATAGTACAAATACTTAGCTGTGATACGAGTTGGCAAAGGTGCAGAAGCTATGTTTCCATTGTCGCTGGTGATGGAGATATCATGCAATCCCTATGTAGAATGTCTGATGCAAGACCTCAGTGCCTAGAAAATGCTGTCAAGAATGCTGATCCCTGCAAGAAAACCAAGAAGCCAGAACACTAGAAAGCAAAAGCACGAGAACTTTGTTTTGCCGAAAGAGGTTTTGAGATTCGTGATTAGCTCCAGAGATTAATGATTTGTGATTAGATTCGTCAAAGGTTTGAATTTTGGTTTAAGTAAAAACTGACGTCGGTGAATTCGCCGGCATCGGCCGACATTTGACTGATGTTGGCGGGTGCAGAATGAGTAAAAGAGCCACCAATCCCATTTTCCATCCGCCAAGTGCACGATCCGTTGGAGAATTGTCAAAGGTTGGGCTAAATACGCACGAGAGTTGGTTAGGCGGTTAGAGAGAAGTAAGAATAGGTCTTGGGTGAGTCATAGGGTGGGAAATAGTCCAAGGCGAGGTGTCAGGTGAGGTGTTATAGGTGATGTGTCAAAGGGGAGGATATTAATAATAAATTATTATTTTTAAATTAGTAAGTGTATGTTTTAGGAATGGGTTAGGAATGGACCAAGAGGGAGGATGACCAAGGGTTAGACACGATTTCAATGTCTACAATTGACTAATGATTGAAAAAAGTGTGATAAGTTGATATAGGCCTTAGTAAATCCTCACAATATTTTAAACCTTGTATAAATCTTAAAAACCTAATTCCTTTCCTCTTGGGTGTCTCTGTGCAAAGAACCCTGTTCTAGGGTTTCCTTCAAAAAGTGTGATTTACAAGTGATTCCACTAACACAAAAAGCCAAATTTTGATATTTGTTAGATCATGGTGTGGAATAAGATATTTATGAATTTCTAAGCTGTTTCCATATGTTATATGTATGAACAAAGAGTATTGTAGGTAAGTCATGGCTCTAAAAGACCTATAGACCTAATATGAGTGCAAGAAATGCCCAAAAGAGGGATCAAAACTTTGAGATAGAGCCTGAGACTTCATAGGAAGATCAAATAGCATAGAGGGTATCAATATCAGGTTTTATTTTTAGCTTAGCTTTCTGTACATTTTTGTATTGAAGGAAAAGATTACAAAAAAGATACAAAAGGGACTGTATCAAAGGTAGAAAATAATGATGGGTGTCAGAAAGGTAAAGGCAAGTATTGTAGATAGAAAGGATTTGTAGATGGATTCTATTTGATGGAATAGTGATGTCTTGAAACTTCATAAGATGAAGATAAAATTGTATCCTATTTTTAATCCAAGTTGTTGTGTATATGTGTCAAGACAAGTGAATTGAACTTAAGTTCATAGTGAGAAAAAAACTAGAATGTGAATTCAAACAAGGGTAAGTAGCAAAACATGAATTGGGTAAAAGTAATTAAAAATAGACTGGAACCAAGAATGTATAAGTGGACTAATAGGACATTATGAAATGATATATATTCTTAAGTCAAAGATAAAATTACTTTTGAAAACCAAAGGACAAACAATAAAGGAAATTGATGACTAAACAATCCTGTTTGTGAAGGGATAACAACCCAGAGCTAGGTTTCATTTGGCAGAGGTAAGTAAAGGTTTATAAGTTTTTTTGTTTCTTGTGTTTCATGCATAAAGGACATAAATGGAATCCCTCTACATTAGTTTGGGAAAAAATGATGTTGTTCTAGAGTTAAAAGTACATGTTTCACATGCTTCAAATGGCCTTCCCAATTTTTGCTATAAATGGGGATATCATTAAAAAACACTAATATAAACTTTATCAAAAATGGCCTAAAATAGTATTCATCAAATTATGAAATTTAAATGGTGTATTTTTTAGGCCAAAAGGCATGACCATAAATTCATAATTTCATTCATGAGTTCTAAAAGCTATTTTAGGTATGTCCTCATCACAGATGCAAATCTGATGATACCTAGAGTGAAGGTCTAACTTGGTTAAATAAACATAACCATTTAATTCATCTAGAAAATCATCAATTACTGGAATATGAAAATTATCTTTAATGGTGTACTTGTTGAGTTCTCTATAGTCTAGGCACATCCTCTATTTATCATCCTTCTGCACCATGACCACCAAGAAGGAATATTCACTTTGATTGTCTCAGATGATTCCTATGTCCAAAATTTCTTATACCATATTTAAAATTTCACTCTTTTGGGCATAATGATACCTGTAGGGTCTGATGTTGGGTGGTATACTTCCTAAATTGAGCCTGATAGCATGATCGTGTGTATGATAAGGAGGAAGTCAATTTGGCATGTCACCAAAAAAAATAGAATGATCATCTAGCACCCTTTGTAAATCAGGATGTGTAGACTCCTTATTTGGTTTAACCTATATACAAAATAAGCATTACCATAAATCCTTTAACATATTTTCTGAGAATCTTTATTATTTGATGGGAACTAACCAATTATGGAGATTTAGCTTGTAATCCATGTAGTTTAAAGGTCCTACCTTTTGAATAGAACCTCATGAATAATTCCTAGAAATTCATCTCCATAGTGACCAAAGTGGTGAGCCACTACACTCCCAAAATAATGTCAGATCCTCCCATGGGAATAAAAAACATAGGGTAATATAACAAGTAGTCTCCCATAACAAGCTTAATGCTATGGAATTTTATAGAATAGTTGACTGTACCACCATCTACAGTCATGACCTAAAATTATAGAGCTAGGTAAATGAAATAATTCAAGTGAGTACACATAAGTTATGTGTACTCCTAGAGTTACTTAACATAGACATCTTATGTTTTTTCAAGAAACCCACCACCTTAAGAGTTTTAGGAGTACTAATGCCTGAAAGTGCATGACATGAAATAGTAAGTTGAGAATATTCAGATTCAAACTCAAGTTCTTCCAACCCTACCCATAAAGCCTCATCATATTCTTCCTCCTCATTGGTGCTTTCAATGTAAAACAACTCCTTTCAGAAAATTAATGTCCTTTGCTCAATTTTCTATCACATCCAAAACACAAATCTTTTTCACATTTTTATTCAAATTGTTGAGGTGTCAATCTGGTAGGCTATGGAAATGATGGTGTTGAGAAGGTGCGTTCATGCACATTAATGCAAGGTCTACATTTGATCAACTCTTTTTCCTCATCCAGACATGTCTTTGGTATGGCTTCAGATACATTACTAGGATGAAACATACGAACCTCCAATTGGATGCTATCTTTGAGGCCACCCAAAAATAGGCCTGTCAAAATTTCCTTAGTGATGTTTGCCATACATAAGGATTGATTGTAAAATTGATGAATGTAATCCTTTACCATCCCAACTTGGTACAACTTGGATAGTTAGCTGAAGTATTTTTTGGAGATATTATTATGATAGTGAAGTTACAACTCTTCAAAAAATATAGATCAGATAATGGAGAGACTGTTATTTTTATATTGAGCACACAACCTATGATACCAAATAAATTGTTGGGTTCTAGATATAGAGAGGCCATGAACACCTTTTGTGAATAGGGAGTCTGATGTAGATCAAATAAATTTTCAATTTAAGTAATCCATGTGCGTGGATCATTACCATCAGACTTGTGTAGTCCACTTTTGGCAACAATGGCTTCATACCATGGTTGGCATTGTGATTGTTTTGAGGAGAAGAACCAAACTAAAGTGGTGGAGGGTTTGGCCAATTATCTACTAATTTTTTTCAATTGATCACGTAAGCTATTCATGTCCCCTCTCATCCTTATGTGGTCTTCTTTAACTGTATAAATATCATATTTATACACCATGCCCTACAATTATGACTTAAGTTGTTGAAATACCTTCGAAATACTTAGATCAAAAGTTTTTGACTCCATGCCATCTTTGTGAGGAGTTTTAGGTTTTTGTTTCCCTTTTCTATAACCATGAGTGTTAGACCCTGCCATGCACAAACCCTAGGAGGGTCATGACCTAAAAAAATGTATTGGTAGATGATACCCATTGTGATTACCTCACCAAGATGAATCCAATGACTGCTAATGTGCACAAGGGTGAAATTTTTTGGCCCAAAAAGGTGTACCAATAGAATATACCATTGTGATAATCTCACATAGATGAATCCAATGACTGCTAATTTGTATAAGGTAAAAAAAAATCTAGAATTTTTTAATCAGAAAAAATATTTTTTATTTTTATGTAAAAAACCTCACAAACAAAGCCATGGAAATGAAAAAATTCAATTCCTCTTAGATCACAAGTTATCTTTTTTTAGCCTTCTAGTGCTCATGATGATAGATCCCAAAAAAAATGTGCATCACAGAAATTGCCCAAATCAAAGCTCTGATAATACTTTTAATGAAATTGCTTACATGATTCACAATAATAGAATTGTATATTGTAGAATTAAGAGCATAATAAACATATCCACAACAATAATTTTTGAAAGAGTAGAATACTTGAATATTATGACTAAGCCACTTTGAAGGGGCAACCTCCGCAATAATGCAATAAGAATAAAATTTACAATATGATGATAAAAGAGTAAACACATCCTCATATATATACTTTACTTAGCCAAGGTTATTCCATAGGCTGACCATACTAATAACATAGAGAAATTTTGAATATAATATGAAGGTGTGTAAGCCACAAGTCAGCCACACATATCCCTAGATGCACTATAGGTTAATTTCATAGTAATTAGGCTTTAAAATTTAAGCTAGTGGGTTTTTCAATCAGCTATAGCCTTACATATTTATAATTTTAATTAAGATAAAGATATTATATTTGTGTTTTTTTACCCATTAACCAACTAGGAAGAAATATAGTAGAAAAGACATCAATTTTTATAAATTGCGCTTGAAATTTAGAGTTTCGATTAAATAAATAAAAAATTAAAATTTAGTATAGGTTTAGTATACACACACACACACACACACACACACACACACACACACACACACACACACACACACACACACACACACACACACAAACAAGAGGACATTATTATGTTAACCATTATTCAAATGTTCATTCTATCAAGTGTTTTGTAGTCGAACAATGATGATGATAGTGTAAAAGGTGTTGCATAGTCATCTACCAAGGTATAAATCCTAAGAGATACCAAAAAAGGGATGAGGCCAAGATCGTGTCCTAGACAAATTTGATAGAATAGATACCCCTCAGTCCTTGGCACTAAGTTGAAGAAGCATTTTATACACCTAATCCATGTGAAATCAAGGTTTTAATAAAAAAATTCATTTTAAAATAACATCTATCCAAAACTAAGGGTGTTGTGGCTAAGGAGGTAAGGGTTCTGATTATTGAAACTCTAAATTGGGTAGGTAGAGCTTTGGATCAAAAGGATTTATCTGTTGAGACTTTAAATGGTGTAGGGCTCAAACAGATAGAGGTTGTGAAGGATAAGGCATCCAAGCACTCTTGGGCAGGTCTTCTCTCAAGAATGGGTGATATAGAGGCTATTACTGATTGAAATCTCATACTTATTATGGAGAAGAATAAAGTGTTCTTGGACATTCCATATTCCATTATGGATATCACTAAGGCTTCATTAGAGAATTATCTACTGGCACACTTCTATGGGCATAGATTGAAAATTGATATATGTAGAGAGTGGGTAGCTAGGAATTGGAAATCAATGGGATGTATTGATGTGGTTGCTATGGATAAAAATTAATTCTTGGTTTCATCCTCTTCATTGGAAAAGTGTGTGAAAGCTCTTGAAGGGGGATCGTGGTATTTGGGAAAATAATTTTTATCCACTAGGAAATGAAAGCCAGGGATGAATCTTGATAATGATTCTCTAATATAAATCCCTTTCTGGGTTTTATTACCAAAACTCCCCCTAAAATTCTAGTAAGAGGAGGTTTTTATAGGTATTGCTCAAGACATTAGACAACTATGTCTATTGACTTGGTTACAAAGTCTAAAAAGAGATTGGTTGAATCTAGATTCAATGTCTATGTTCAGATGAATAAACTAGTTCTAAGAAGTATCTAGATAAATTCTAAATTCAAAAGCTAGACCCAAATCATTTATGAAAGGGATGAAGTTATTTGTAAGGATTGTGATTATGTAGGTAATGACAAAAGTAATTGCCTGCTCCTTAAAAAATAACTAGAGAAAGATGTGATTGAGCAGTTAACTGGTGGGCCTATTGATCCCTAAGGGAACCCTCAGTTGAACAAAAAACTCCCTCTTATGTTCCCCTTATAATTAAGGATAGTTTTAGTTCAAGAACATTAGAGCATGGTTTTGAAAGACCTCCTGAAGATCCTAGTGTGAGCAAGATGGTCTTACAAAATTCTAAAGGGGTGAATCTCACTCTTGGATATTTGATTAAATGTTTGGAAGCTATGAATTTACTCCCTAATGAACTTCAAAATCTCCTTAGCCTAGAAGATAAAGGTAAAATTATCTTATCCATAAAATATAGGTTCCCTTCCAATTCTCTGAAACCCAAGGTGGAGAGTTATTTGGCTAAAGAGAAGCCACAGGGTTTTCCTAAGGACTCCATTAGGACCCCCTCCCCTGTGAATAAGGTTAAAAAATCGTAAGGGCTCAACTCTCAGTTGAGAATGCATCTTTGTTAGATATTTTATATCAATATCAATATCTCCAAGATTGGTCTTAGTAACCTTGAAGCTTTCAAGGGAACTCCTCTAAATCAGGAGGAGAAATGGATAGAGGTCAAAACTCTAAAAAAGGAAAAGAATAAAGTGATAATTGGTTGCAATACAATAGGAAGGAAAAATCAAAATAATAAGGAAAAATCCCCTGAATTTATTAAATGTAATTCTTAGGGATCGCATAGGATCCTGAGACAATCAAAACTTTTGTGAATCTCATGCATTTTTTCTTGAAGTTTCAGAGTCCTTTCAGACCTGCAAGTTTTGTTAAGTCTATTTGGGCTTCTAAGTTTTGAATTTTTTTTAATTATAAGGAAATCCTTGATAGGCTCATTTATGGTGCTAGTTTACTAGGGATTGATTTGTAGCTCAAGATGGGAAAGAACATGAACTCAATGTTAGATCTCATGTATGCTATTGATTCAAGTCATTGGTGCATTAAATGTGATTCCATTATACCTATTTTATTTTTGAATTTTTGAAGCAAAAGTTCTTTCTAAAAAAAATTGGTGGGAAGAGAATTTATTAGTTATTCCATGTTATTAGAATTTTAAATATTCTATGAACTCCTTAATTTTTATTATTTCATCAAATTATCTTCGATTCATTCAAGTCTTGGTAGTTACCCCCTTCTGCTGACATGATGAAAAGTTCTAAGAAACACCCTAATTACATCAAAAAACCTTTGAGAGGTGATCTTAAGCACCCAACTAGTGTTATGAAGAGTTGGAATCTAATTTTGTATGTTCTCAATAAGATTTTAGATGAGGTCAAAGAGAAATACAATAATTCCCTAGTTGGAAAATTCATTGGAGCAAGGCACGATATTGAAGCGGTTGAAAAATTGGAAGAAGTGGATCAGGGTTGAATTTGTTAAAATTATTGCTCTTGCTAATGATTTTTTTTCAATTTTGCATGTAGGGATGATTGTATGAAAATCCTTAATGAAGTCCCATGGTCGATGGGCAAGGAAATCCTCATGCTTCAACCCTGGAGGTTAAATTAGTCTTCCTTAGAATTCAAGTTAGATCATATCCCTCTATGGATTAAACTCCCTAGCCTCCATCCTATGTTATGGGAGGACTAGATCCTAACAAGTATTATGGAAGTATTTAGTACATTTGTAACTATTGACCTTGTCACCTACTCATATAAAAGGATGATTTTGGATAGACTCTATGTGTTTGTCAAAATGGATCAAATTTTTCCCACTTTTATTCAGCTAAGGTTTGCTTTGAGATCCTAGAATTAGAAAATATTGTTCAAAAGGGAAAAATAAATTTGTTCATGTTGTAAGAAATTTGGCCACGTCATGGATTCATGTACGGAGGCCCAAGGAATCTAGATTTGTAACCTCAAACTGGATGATATTAATGCTAATTAGGGTTCTTGGAAACATGATGGGGACATATTGAACCTTCCCCCTAACAAAATCTTTGGAAAAATTAGGAGTCAAAAATATTAAAAATACATTATGAATAACAACAATCTATGGATCCTCTCGTATTGCTTATTTTTGTTATTCCTAGTGGTTGGTATTTTTGATTTAATGTTGGGCTCTTTTTATTTTCCTCTGTGGGCTCTTTTTGATGTCTAGGACCTAAAACCCTTCTGTGTCTTGTGAGGGCCCCTATACCTATATTATGGGTTTTTTTTGTTTGCCTTTGCTTCGACTGTGTCCCAGACTGGATTTCACACTAGTTCAATGTGGGTTTATCTTTAATCTAAACATCTACCCAAAAATCATTAAAATTTTAAATTCAATAACATTTAACTTGTTGATAGGAGCACGAGAGGCCCTTCCCATTTTTCTTGGCCAAATACATATCATTTTGAGGTGGAATTATTTTTAATAAAAGGTTAAATATTTTTATTAAACATCCAATGAAGAGTTTACAGAATGTCGTTAACCATCTATGTTTTGATATTTGAATCATACTTTCACACATAATGTCATTAAATTTATGATGTATATGGAACACCAAATATTTAATTGTTATGTTTCCGTTTAAAAATTGGAAAATACTTAAAATAACTTACTTTCTAAGAACTAAGCATTAAAAAAAAAATTGTGAATTTTCTTTGTTTATACACTAACTAGAAGCAATTTCATATTCAGTCAGAATATGATTGATAAAATTAATCTCCTTCAGACTAATAGTATAATAATAATTTATTTCCAAAAAAAGAAAATTTGTATATTTTTTACCTTTAATAATAATTGGAAGACCACTTATATAAATGGATATATTTCCTTGTTCTATGGCTCTACATAAGTTTTCCCCCATTATTATAAACATATAAGGACTAAGGTTTTCTACTCAATGAAGGCCTCTTGAGGAAGAGAAAGTAGTTTTCAATTCCCACTTAAATAAAATATATTAGAGTACATATACATATGTTTATCAATTCTACCAAAGAGGGGCTAAATTGAAAACCTAGGGGAGTATCTTTGATCAATTTCCAACTGCATCTATCATATTTTGTTAAAGCCCCTTGTATTTTCTGTGATTGTGTTTAATGAAGAAGCTATTGTATAGATATTATGTTTTCTACAATCTATCTACCTAAGACAAACATTGATTAAGATGAAGAATTTATGTTTTGGATAAAATATTAAAACCTCATCGCTATTGATTTAGAAAATATCTCATAGACCATATTGCACAAAGTAATTAGTTTGATTCAAATCCTTTGCTCTTGATATTTTTGGGATAAGAACCAACTCTATGGAATTTATATTTTAGAGCATTTTTTATACCTTTAAGATATTTTTCAATAGCTTCCAAAAGATTTGATTTGATAATATCATATAAATATTGATAGAAAAAGGTTGTAAATCCATATAGTCTAGGGATTTGTCCAGTTGTAAGGAGAACACTATAATTTTTAGGTCTTTAAAAGTTATCTTGATCATATTGTTTTTATTATCTTCTTGAAAAATATTTTTTGGAATGTTTATGAGCATCTCACAATGGAATTGATTATGAATTTTAAAATTATTGAGGTATAAAAGTTCATGTTGACAATGATGAGAAGCACAATACACAACATCATGAGTTTGGGTGATCAGAGAGCCATCTTATTTATTGATTTAATGAATCATATAAATTTTTTGTATGTTCAAATCTACCTTATGTATTTTTTGGTGTTATAATATCTTTAAATATCCATTGAAATCTTGACCTTTTATACCAATGTTGTTCTTCATGTTTTTGAGTTGTAAGACATTGAATGAGAGCTAGTTATTGAATAGCTAGGCCTTGAGAGAAGCCATCACCTTTGATTTGACTTGGAATTTTTAGAGCTTTTCTTAATTTATTTTCCTTTCAAAAAATATTTATGAACAAAGTTTTATTCCATGTTTTCAATTTTTATTTAAGATATTTGAGCTTTTCCATGAACTTGTACATTATAAACCCTAAAAGAATGTTTTTTTACTCCACCATTTTGATATATTTCCATTTAGATCCTAATGTGAGGGTCACATTATTTAAAATTTAATCCATTTAATTTATGTAGCTTCAAGTCATAAAGCGACAAGCCAATATCTAAAAAAGTGAATTCACTGACCCTAACTTGAATTTAATAAGTAAAATTGAACAAACTATCAAAAAAGATAATCATATCTAATTTTCCATGTTATGAAATGGTTAATTTTTGGTTTAAATCTTGATATTAGGCAAGAACCACAATGGATTTAAGGTTTACAAGATTGATTAGAGTTTCAACTATTCTTTATTTTAAATTGGATACCCATTTTTTCCTTTTGCCTACTTTATGGTGTTCAAGTCACCCACAAGGATGATGTTTTGAGGACTATATTTCAATATCCATGTTGGTAATTCTTCATGCATTTTAATATTATTATTTCCATGAGGAAAGATGTAGATATTGAAAATATTCTATTATATTTCTAATTAATTTGATTCAAATAATATATGAATAACCTAAAGAAAATGAAAATAATATTGAAGAACATATCTCATGGGGTCCCATTAGAAAGACGTAGATATTGAAAATATTCTATTATATTTATAATTAATTTGATTCAAATATTAAATGAAGATAAGATTGAAGAGCATACCTCAAGGGGTCCCACTTGATTATTTTCCTTGAGATGTTGTGGCAAAGGGTGTATTGAGTATTTCCATATACCATATTTTTTGTGTTCCTTTTAACCTCTCGATTTGAATATTTATTAAAATAACATCATGTCTATTAGACTTCTAGTTTTACCATATTGGTTAAAAAAAATTTGGCGATACCCAACCCTATTATATTATATGATATGACCCACATTTAAATAATTGAGTTAGATGGACTTGCCATGTTCGCTAGTATAAAAGACGGATCCTCAATATGGTTTTCCATGTTTGTGACTCCCCACTACATTAATTTGTCACAAATGTGGATTTCCTCATCCATTATTTCTTCGGTTGAATATTAAATTTAAAAAAAAAAAATTCCAATGTTTTAAATTCCAATACTTGTGATATTTTTTGAATGAGACATCTTAAATACCGAGTGTTAGAATTTTCTTTTATTTGAATAAAAGTATAAACTTTAGAGGAAAAGTATATCAATAATTTTGAATTACCTTTTTATCTTATGATTGAATTTGTAATGTTTTATTTGATTGTATTTTCTTGCAGGTATGCTAGGAGTTTGGGATGAAATTCATCTCTTCTATGTCTATATTTGCTAATGTTGAAAATGGATTGTTTGAAATGATGGATTTTGATTTAGATGGAGGGGTTTTCTATTTTATTCATATGGTAGTTTTAAATCCTTTCCTTTTAGTTCCACATGTTGAGAATTTTGTGTTACTAATGAATTTGTTTTCCATAACTAATTATGTTCATTGAAAGCCTCCTGATTTTTGTTTATTTGATTAGATCTAATTCATTTCTTCATATAAGAGGAAACCCATTTCTAGGTAACAATGTGTGTAAACATTTAGACATCTGAAGGTTATATTCTCATAATCAATAGAATGTCCCATTTTATCCCCAAACATCTAAAATAAAATGATCAAGTAATAGATTATCGATAATTATATTGATGCTAATTTGAGCATAGTTTAGGGATCTTAAGTTTTGGTGAAATTTGAGGATGCTATGTAGTCCCCTATAACATTTCCAATCTTCTATATAATTTTTTTATTTTCACTATTCAATTGGTATCAGGGGAAGTTGTACCTATACTATAACTATTGTTGGTACATATTTTTCAAGGTTGAAGGTTGGTTACCAACATTTCATTAACAATCTCAATTTCCTCATAAACCACATGCCTTCTTGAAAGATTTGATCTCTTTAATATTTAGTGGAGAAGATAACCATGAAATATCCCTTAGGCATCCTTAGTATTTTTACTAGTATTATTTATCTCCAACTCTTATTTGCCAAAGGTTTAAGGGTTTTTGGGCTAGGAAATATAGCCATAAACCTACATATAAGGGATTTTCCCATCTAATGCATATAACATTTGGATCATTTATATTATGAAAAATGAGATCACAAAGGGTGTGTATACCTTGAGAAAGCAACCATTTTCTTTCTTGATTGGTAAGTTTGGGTTTGGGAAGATCATACAACTGAGATATTTTTTCAACTCATCTTTTAAGATTTATTTTGGTTTATATAGGAATTAGTTACAATCCTTCATTGTCTCCACCTAGGTCTAGAGTTATGATACATGGTGACTATAAGTGGCCTTCATACTTAATCTAATGGTTCTTGATTCATCTAGGTTTTTGACTAAGATTATAATCCAATATAACCCACTCTCATCTTGTTAAAGTCTATTTAGAGTGAGATAAACCCTTGGGGGAGTTAGTTATGAATCGTTGACCTCTAACTAATAAATACTTAATCAGTTGTTGATCATACTATAAAAAATAACCCCAATCATATTTTAAGATTTGATTTTTAGCATTTGAGAAATTATATTTTTAATTATTTGGGGACCTAGGTAATAGTGGTAGGTGGCAAGAGGTCATTGCCTGCTCAAAAATACTACTTTAGAATTGCTCAAATTTTAGTAGCTAATGAAAGAGATGTAAAATTAGTTTGAAAATATGGATATGGATATTTTTTATTATCTATATTAGAGCATGGAAAAAAATTATTCTTATATCTTATAATACTTTGAATTTACATATAATTAAAGCTCAATGCAAGGCCCAAATTTGATGGTTGACTGTATTGGTCATGAATTTTTTTATGATGGCTACTATTCAACATTTTCCTTAAAATGTTAATATAAATGATACTAGAATAGGGAAAAATTAGAGATTATATATTATAATTGTAATCCTTAAATAGTTTTTAATGAACTATCTAAAAATCTACCTTTCATATAATATGACCTCCTAAAAAAATTGATTGTATTTTATGGATAAAAACATAATTATGGCCATATGGCCATAAAATTAAGGCCTTGTCTCCATGTCATGAAGACATATTCACTAGCTTTAATTTTGGAGGGTGGAATGACTCTTTGTCAAATGGGTGAGTTCAGTTGACAATAAAGTGTTAGCGAAAATATAACAATTTTATTTAGTAGGTAGCTTAATCCAAACTAAGTGAATGAATTTGAAATGTGTAGGTCTCAAATATTATGTTCATTTGAAATTATCAAATTGAATGTGTATATTAATTTGATGTTGCAAAAATGTTTGTAGCTGACATTATATTTGAACACAATTGAGTTATGATAAGATGAGATAATATACTAATATTAATGTCTATGAAAATAAAAAAATTAGCTCATGTGATTGAAAAAGTACAATGTTAAGTGGGTAGGGGTGCAAGAACATCTCCAACAATCCCAAAAACTAAAAAGAATATGCAAACAATAAAATAGTGAAAAAAATCATGCCCTCCAATGCCTTATTGATCTCACCATATCTACAACTTTGTTACATGGTCACTTCCCATTCAATATTGAAGAATAAACAAAGTGACAAAAAAGAATCAATATTTTAAGTGCATATCATTGTAAAAGTAATGTATTTAACTAAATGTTGGTGAAGATCAAACATATATTAAAAGAAAAGAGCCAAATATTTTTGATCCTCATAAGCCATGAAGGTCTAAAGAGAGTTATATGAGTATTTGAAGAGGAAAAAT
This sequence comes from Torreya grandis, assembly GCA_037957365.1. NCBI lineage: Eukaryota > Viridiplantae > Streptophyta > Pinopsida > Cupressales > Taxaceae > Torreya > Torreya grandis. The sequence continues at coordinate 1,516,373 of JARHVA010003807.1, read as the reverse complement.
AATTTCTCCTTAATCTCATATTAAGGATAATATATAAATAAAAAATGATACTTTGTTTTAGGCTCCATATAACAATTTTTAAAAATATGATACATCTAAGGAATATAGATATCTTTATCAATGCAGAGGCGGTGTGAACAAAATCTAAATTGTGAAAATGAAACCCTCAAACTGCAAGATAATTGGAATCAGGTGAACTTGGAGGTTCGATAAGAACATCCTCAAAGTGAATATATGTACTATAGTAATGTTAAAACTTTGAGGAAAGAGGCTCACAAGGATTTTGTAGACACTTTATTTTAACCAATTTCATGTCTAAATTGCATTCAAAGTGAATTTCTATTATCACATGTAGGTTTAACTAGAAATCACCATTAGATCTAATTTACCTACATAATTGCCAATTTAATCTGAAATCACAATGACACATCCATGATTGGGGTAATGGATTCTATTTCACCATTAATATTGTTTAGTGCATCATGAATTAAACCAATCCTTTGCAAGTGTCTTCACAAGGAAATTAAGTGAATACTTGATTGGCAAATAGAAACATTGTAAAATCCACTATTCTTCTAATTATTGATTAATCCCACTTAATCAAGCCTAATCATTCCTCTAATAGGAAAATACATGGATTTGAAATTATCTTATTTTCCTAAATTCAAAATTGTAATATTCTCTCACCTAATATGACATCATTAGAAAAAGTGTGCATGAAATCAAAGATTATGACATGTCTTATACTTTAATTACACATTCAAGACAAGTTCTTACACCTCTCTTACACACTCTTCCTCTTACACCCATCTTACACACTCCAAAAGAACTAATGTCTGAACTTTCCTTCTAATGAGCCTTTCATACTCCAAAAGCCTTAAATGTCATCTCTTACACACTCTATTTATGTAATCGTAAATTTGAGGATTGATCCTCAACCCTTCATCTTGAGATGATATGAATGGCTCATAATGATTTAAGAAATCTATAAATAATAACCTCGCACCTTTCATTTCAAGAAGCTTCTCCATGCAAACTTATATTTCTGAATTACATAAGGAGTTTCAACACTCTCATGCCAAGCCAAATCTAAATCAAGTGTAGACAAGGAGAGATGCTAATCATGCAAGAATTCAAGTATTGACAAAGACTTATACATCTACAAGTTGAGTCTTCAAGTGAATATTCAAGGGAGGTAATAAATATGATTCTTTATCTTTTAATTATATTTATTGCTTAGTTTCCACATAACTCTTCCTAGTGATTAGGTTTGAGAAGTTATGTCTTCAAGTTGTTTTTATTGGATTCTTGATCTACATAATGGCATGTCTAGTGGGACTTGAAGGATTTGATTCATCCCACAAGATATTCTAGACCATTTACCTTCTTATAATTACTTTAATTAACCTAATAACTAGCTTAATTCATTTATTTTTATTCAAAAACTTGTTAACCTTCATTCTAGGTATAAATTATGATCTCACTCCATTAAATAATGAATGCCCCTAAAAATGATAAACTTGACCTATTAATCAATGAATTCATCTATTTAAGATTTTTATGTTTGTTCTATCTGCAGGTCTAATCGGTGGAATAACCCTATGAAATGGTAGGATCATATACAACATTGATGAAATCATCATCATATGGTGAAATCACATTTGTGCCTTTTAACTATTTATTCTATGTAGGTTTAATTAGAAAAATCACCTTGTAGAATGATGAGATCATAGACATCGATGCAATTATCATCAAAATGTAAAATCACATTTTGTGCATTTTAATTATTTCTTCTATGTAGGTCTAATCATTAGAATCACCATATGAAATGATAGAATCATAGACAATATTAGAAAAATCATCATCAAAATAGTGAAATCACATTTTGTGCCTTTTAACTATTTATTTTATGTAGGTGTAAATAGCAAAATCATCTTGACGATCGATGAAATTGCCTGTGGAATGGCAGGATCATATAAAACATCAAAAAAATCATCAAAATAATGAAATTATCATAGTAATCGATAAATTCACATTTTAATACTTTCTAATATGTTTGTGTATAGGTTTTAAATCAATGAAATTACTTAGAACTGATGAAATTGATCATAACAGTGGGATTACCCTGTTAAATGATGAAATCATCATTCTGTGCAAATTCGAGACTTAAACAAATTATCCTTCAAGCTCCTTGTTGGATCAAAACTATTGGAGGTACAATCACTGAGAGGGGGGTGAATCAATGATAAAAGATATTTCAAAATTTACTTATGATCCTTTCAAAATCTTAATGAATGACCACAAGTATTCATAAAGCATACAACAATGAATAAGAAAGATGATGCAAGATCACACACATAACACAAGACCTACATGGGAAACCCTCTTGAGGAATAAAACCCACTCAAGCCTTCAAACACATGGACTACTTATCCATAAGATGATCACAAACATGAGACCTTTGAGTGAAGCACCCACTTCACAAATATCACCCACCTCTAAGTATGAATAAGCACCCACTTAACCTAAATGTTGAGCACCCACATAACACTTATGAAATCAATAGCTTCAAAACTTTGATTACTTTTCAATATGATTTGAGAAATAATTTATAACACCTCTTTTTCAACTCATCACACACACTCAAACTTGCTCATACAAGAAATGTATCCAAACATCCCTTTTGGATCTTTATAGTCTTATTCACTCATCCTCAATCTATTATGTACTTCAATCCATCCATTGAGAACACTCCCTTTGATCTATTTCCTTCATGTCTATCTTTTGCTCTCTTAATACTTCCACATCCAAGTCTAGAAACCATTTCCTTGGTCTCCACCATTTATAGAGTCTTCATAAATATCGACTTCTAAGTCGGCCATGATACTTGCTTTAACCCTTAAGACATATATCATGCTAATACAAATCTTAATACCATCCTCATAGGTTGGCCATGGCATCCATGGGTCACACTTAAGTAGTTACACCTTTTAATTAGGCCTTAGTAGCCCTTATAGGTCTCATGGAGACCTTCACCCATTTAGAACTTCATCAAGTAAATTAATAATACAAGATCACTTTTAAGTACATGGGTCCACTCTATATGACCTCGAAAACATCTTCAGGTGATTTCTCTCACAAAAATAGTATTTTGCTAAAGCAAAATTTACTCAAACAATAGTCTTGTACACAGTAGCACCATAAATGAATAAATAGTCAATTTTGAAGCTCCATAACTTTGATTATACAAACATTCAAACTTTATAACTAGATTATCTAAATGCACCTTGAAGTCCTTTACAAATTTGATTTGTACTGTATAAGAAATTTGTCCTAGATCAAAAGATATAGTTCAAAAACTAAGAAATGGTTTTCCTTCACAAATTTGAATATTTAAATTCCAACAGTCATTATTCAAACACTAAACATCAAGCACTTTGACCTCATCTCATGCTCTCTGGTAACTTTGAATAAATATGCACCATCGATATCCTCTAGAGTAGCATAATATTTATCTTTCAACACTCACCGTTGAACTTAGATCAGACCTCCTATGACTATGCCACTTGGTAACTCTACATGCCTTCTACACATTTGACTCTTTAACTCAACCCACACCATTGATCACTATCTGTATGAACACCTACAAACCATTAATTTTCTATTAGATTAATGAGATAGAGACACTTGTTACTATCATGTTTAATCTCATAAAACTTTGAAAATTTGACTTCATGCACACCTTTGTATCACAATATGGATGATGAATGCTCACCATTAGATCTATTGACTAGTGACCTCATACTTCAATGTAGTTAAACTTGATGGGCTCTGGTCCATCATAGTCTGCAAGAACAACTTTAAAGGTTTATAACTTGATCTAGAAAACACTTCAAGAGTCCAAATCTTTAGGGTACCTTCTTGGAACTATATAAAACATATCCATGAAATCCTTTGACCTTGATTGACTTTCTAAGTACCTATAATAAATGCAAAAACTTGCTAGTTCATTCATATCTGTATGACATGCAGTGACAGTCTAGCTTCTCTTAAACTAAAAGATGCATGTTTCTCTTTCCAAATGATCAAGTAACATACCAAAACTTTACCAAAACATCTATGGATGCCTTACAACTTCTTCCTTATCCTTACAGACTTGAAAATTTGCTATATCTCTCCAAACCATTAATTTAATCACTTTGCCATTAATGTATTAGTACCACATGCTCTCTTTGACATCAATGACAACCTAAGACATCAGTGACAATGCTCAAAAATCTCCCCCTTTGTTATTTATGGGAAAACACCCTCAAAATGACTTCTTACCCATTTAAACTTCTTCATTATGATCTTTTCCCCCCTTTGACATTAATGATAAAGGGTCTCTTCCTCAAAATGCCAAAAATTATTCCTCAACATTATATATGCATTCAAATGTTATTTAAGATGTTTAGGATACTCACATACATTTAGGCATATGAATCAATTACTTCCCCTTTGACATGCACTAATCTGAACTTAGACTTCTCTGATCTTTAGACCTAACAAACTAATCATAGAGATTTGAAATCTCCTCCTAACATCAAGCTCCATCTCATGTCATCTATTCGATATACACCAATTTGAACTTGAGATTTTTTGATCCTTGGACCTATCTACCTACAAAAATCATAAGCTCTCTTTGCTCATGCATGAAGATTTAATACCTTGTCAAAATACATGACTTGGTTTGATCAAGTCATCATATCAATATTATTTAATTCATAATTGTAGAAGACATCTTCACACTTATATTATGACTTAAGAATCTTCACATGTCCTCCCCCTCACATCATGCAAATCTTCTTCAATCCACACAAGCTAACTGATTTATCTCCCCCTTAGCCAAAAACATTCTCCTCATACTTCATATCAACCTTGTCTTTAGTCTTCATTATTTGATCAATCAATTTATGCAATTGACAAGATCTTCCTTGTAGGACCAAAAACCTTAAACACATTTGAACAAGATCAACATACCTTTATATGCAGTAGAATATCTTGATAACTCACCATCCTTGATCAGATACTTAAAAACCTCCATTCTCTACTTGCAGACCTTTAGAACTAACATCTTCATTCTTCACCATTTGACCAACTAGACCATCCTTTAGATTTGACAAAACTTTGACATTAGGAACACTATTTTTGAAAAATATCTTATCATGTCCTTCCATAGTAAACACACATATCTTCTTATGACCTTTCTTGTCATGAAACATCAACCAAAACTCAAATGGCATCCACCATGTTTCTTCTTGCTGTCAAGTGTCTCCTTGAAGCTTAGATAGAGACACCATAACCCACAATGTCCTAAAATAATGTGAAACTAGGAGTTACCCAAAACTCCTCATATTGCTTCTCCTCCTTGGTTATCAAATACTGATAGTTCTTCTTCTTCTTCTTCTTCTTCTTCTTAGGTTTAAGAGAAGCAATGTGCTCATCCACAATAATATTCTCCTTTTATACTAAGAATGGATTGAAAATATATGGAGACAACATAGATTTATGACATACCTTTTCATCTAAAGAAAGAACCTCATCACTAGTCATTCAAAACTAATGTTCTTTACATGAAATTTGTTCAACAATAGCAGGATGTTCACTTAGATCTATACACGCCTCAGGACTAGCCTCAACTAGAATCTTGGTCTTATCCTTGAGCTTATTCTATTCATTCATAATATGACCAAATAATGATACATCTTGGCATTCTTCAACCTTTGTAGCATCCTCCACTATAGCAAATAGACTACTTGGACTTGCAGACTCATCATGACTCACAATTTTCATTTTTAGTTTCCATAAGTTAACTTGTCTTCTTCTTTGCATACTAGAAGTTTGATTAAACTTATTTTTACTTAATAGCCTTTGCTTGTATAACCTAGCAATATGACCAATCTTCTCACAGTTGTAGGAAACCATTATTCTTGAAGTGAACTCATCTTGCCTTCCCTGATTTGGACAAAATCTTGTAATGTGTCCTTTGTCATAACAACTGAAGCACTCAATTTTTCTTATACTAGTTGATTGATGATTCCATTCATTCTCAATAAGTGTTATACACTCTCTAGCCCTATGACCAAATTGATTACAAGTATAGCAGTAGCCATTAAAATTTACATACCTCATGGCATTTGGTTGTCTAATCTGATTTGTCTTTCATTCTACCAATGCCTTCATTCCTTGACTGATGATTGATCTTCAAGGTCTGATTGTATATGTTCACATTAGTCTTTATCTTGTCTTGAGTTACACTCTTTTATTCTTATTTGTAGCCAAGTCCAGTTCTATCACTAACATGCTTTTGACTATTCATAATGTTGTCTAGATCACTTGAGCTCTTTTCAAACATCACATATGACTTAATCTTACTATATGTCTTTTCTAAATAAGCTTTCAATGAGTCATTTTCAATCACATACCTTAAACACTCATCTTCTTTAGCTTTCAAAATTATAGGTAATATTTCCAATTGACAACTGAGATGCTTGATTATATATTCATGCTCCTTGGTGTCTTCATTCATTCTTACCTCAAACACACTGAATTAATCTTCATAGTCCTTGATTTGAGACTTTATCTTCTTTTTAATCTTCTTATCGATCTTCAATTCTTCATGAGTATTCCTTAATTTAGTCTCATAGTCCTCCTTGTCTTCTTCATTATATGTATCAATCCAATTAGACTCTTTTTGATATGAACAACTTTATTCCTCAACCATGTATAAGACTTCATCTTCAATATCAAACTCAGAATCAATGTCTTCACTCTCATCTGATGAGCTACAATCTTTATTAGTGTAGAGACTCTTCTTGTTCTTGAATGACTTCTTGTTGTCATACTTTCTGAATCCTTTCTTCCTTTTATCGAACCTGAATGTCTTCTTGCCTTCATCTTGGATTTCACCATACTCTTCATTATCATTCATCTTATGCTTATGAGGGCACTTGTTAGTAAAGTGTAATACTTTTCCACAATTGAAACATTTAAAGGATATTTTACCCTTATACTTCTGTAAACTTGTTTACAATTTACTTGTAAACAAAGATATTAGTTCACCATCAGATATCTCATCATACTTGACTTCCTTTCCTTGAGTTATTTTTTTATTTGGCTTCTTTTATATCTTGAATGTTGCTTCCTCCTTTGGTAGTCTGTCATCATTGAATCTCATCTCATAGGTAGTAAGGATGCCATGCAGTTCATCCATCTTTAATTGAGTGATATCATGACTTTCTTATAAAATAAAAACTTTTGAGTCAAACTTGAGTGTAAGAGTCCTCAATACCTTATGTACTAAAGTAGCTTCATCAATCACCTCTCTAAGACCTTTGATCATGTTTACTACCTCATTAACCATTAGAAGATAGGATACCATAGTATCTTCTTCCTTCATTTTGACACCTTCAAATTGCCTTCAATAGGTCTACAACTTAGCCAATTTTACCTTTGACTCTACTTCATATATAGTCTATAATTTAACCCAAATTTCCTTGTCAGACTTGCAATGGATCACTTTGGTGAACTCAGCCTTTGATAGACCACAAATGATAACATTCATAGCTTTTGAATTATTCTTATTCAACTTCTTATCAACAACACTAGTTGGATTAGTTGGTGTAGTATAACCATCCATGATAGATTGCCAAATATCAAACCCTAGAGAAATGATGTATGTCCTCATTATTGTATTCCAAAAAGCATAATTTGACCCATTTAATAATGGTACTTACTTTGTCAATAAATTGTGCTTCTATTGACTTGCCATATTTTACCTTAGATTACCTTTAAGTAGTTAAAATTACAATGAATGTCCTACTCTGATACCAATTATTGGAGGTACAATCAGTGAGGAGGGGTGAATCAATGATTCAAGATATTTAAAACTTTAATTATTATCCTTTAAAACTCTTAATAAATAACCAAAAGCATTCATAAAGAATACAAGATGTTCATAATAATGAATAATAGAGATGATACAAGATCACACACATAACATAAGATCTGTGTGGGAAACCCTCTTGGGGAATAAAACCCACTCTCAATCCTAAAAACACATGGATTACTTATCTTATAAGATGATCATAAACATGTGACCTTTTAGTGAAGCACCCACTTCAAAAGGATCACTCAACCCTAAGTATGAACAAGCACCTACTTGTTCTATGTGTTGAGCACCCACACAACACCTATGAAATCAATAGCTCTATAACTCTGATTGCTTTTCAATCTAATTGGAGAAACAATGTATAACACCTCTATTTCAACTCATTACACATGATCAAACTTGATCATATAAGTAATACATCCAAACACCCCTTTTGGATCTTTCTAGTCTCCTTCGCTCATCCTCATTCTATTTTATATTTTAGTACATCCATTGAGCACACTCCCTCTGATCTCTTTCCTTCATCTCTATCTTCTTCTCTCTCAATACTTCTACATCCAAGTATATAAACCATTGCCTTAGTCTCCACCATTTATAGAGTCTTCATGAATATCAACTTCTAGGTCAACCATAATACTTGCCTTAACCCTTAAGACATCTGTCATGCTAATACAAAGCTCAATACCATCCTTACAGGTTGTCCATAACATCCATGGTTCACACTTAAGTAGATATACCTTTTATAGGCCTTAGTAGCCCTTATAGGTCTCATGGAGGCCTATTCACCCATTTAACACTTTATCAAGTAAATTAAGAGAAAAAAATCACTTTTATGTACATAATTCCACTTTATATGATATATAAGACATCTTCAAGTGATTTCTTCCTCCAAAACATTCTTTTGCTAAAGCAAAATTTAATCAAACAATCATCTTGTACACAATAACACCATGAATGAAAAAATATTAAAATTTGAAGCTCTGTAAATTTAAATGTACAAATATTTAGACTTTATAACTAGATTCTATGGATTCACCTTGAATTCATTTACAACTTTACTTTTTACTGCATTAAGAAATTCATCTTGGATCAAAAGATATAGCTCAAAAACTAAGCACTAGTTTTCCTTCACAAATTTGAATATTTAAATTCCAATGGTCACTATATAGACACTAAACAATTAGCACTTTGACCTCATCTCATGCTCCCTAGAAACTTTGAAAAAATATGCACCGTTGATCTCCTATAGAGTGGCCTAATATTTATCTTTCAATGCTCACCATTGATCTTAGATTAGAGATCCCATGATTGTGCCACTTGGAAGTTCTACGTGCCTTTTACACATTTGACTCTTTGACTCGACCTTCACCATTGATCTCTATCTATACAAACACCTGTGAACCATTGATATTTTGTTAGATTAATGAGATAGATACACTTGTCACTATCACATTTAATCTCAAGAACCTTTGATAATTTGAATTCACACACATCATTGGATCATAATCTAGATGATGAATGCTCACCATTAGATATATTGACTAGTGATCTCAGACTTCAACATAGTTAAACTTGATGGTCTATGGCCCATCACAGTCTACAAGAACAAATTTTAAGGTTTATAAATTGAGATAGAAAACACTTCAAGAGTCCAAATCTTCAGGGTACCTTCTTGGCACTATAGAAAACATCTCCATGAAATCCTTTGACCTTGGTTGACTTTCTAAGTACCTATAATAGATGCACAAAATTTCTAGTTCATTCATATATACATGACATGCAGTGATGGTCTAGATTCTCTTAAGCTAGAATATACATGTTTCTCTTTCCAAATGATCAAATGACATCCCAAAACTTCACCAAAGCATCTACAGATGCCTCACAACTTCTTATTTGTCCTTACAAACCTGTAAATGTGCCATATGTCAAGATCTTGCTCCACCAATAAAAGCACATATGCTTACCTCTTGTATTAGCAACTAAACACAGAATTTAACCAGAATGAATAAGTAACTAGAAATATGAAACAACACAGGATGTGAGAGACAATACACAATTGTATTAATAATCACTCAGAAGAAAATACAATAAAGAAGATGCCACTTCTTCTTCCACCTCAAAGGCTCGCCACAGCTCAAGACCTTCTTCCCTCTCTCTCTCAATCCCAACAATCAACTCCAATACAGAATTGATGTTCACCTCCACCATTCAAAAATAACACTGCTAGTACACCAAGTACACAACCATACTGCAAGTAGATCTCCTGTTCTCTGTTGCTACCTACAAATCACTAGACCTTACTCACCATTGTAGATCTCCAAAAGAAGCCATGCACACCTACTGACCAAGGTCATACAAATACGAAGAACCCTTCTGATTCTCCAAACCAGCACCCACCTTGGTGCTATGGCACTAAGAGGAACACACCATTGCTCTCCTCTCTCAGAAAGAGCTTATTTAGCTCTCTTACTCTCTAGCACTAATTTACAATACAGCCCATGAGTCTATATATAGATCTCATGCTTAAAATAATTAGACTATCTTAATTATAATAATTAGACACGCAACTCAAGAATATGACTAGCCTTTAACATGCAAACTAACAGTCTAAAAATAGACTCTCTGGAATCAACATGCAAACTACATGTTCACACACAGGCTATCGACGTCAGCTCCTCCCTGACTGATGTCGGTCGACTGGTAACCAATGTCGGTTGCTTCTTCACTGCTGTCTAACCGACGTCGGTTGATCAGACCAATGTCAGTTTCCCTGCAACTCATTCTGTAACTCTCCGCAACCTCCACAACTTCTCCTGTTTGCATCCTGGTGAAGCTTTTAGCTCCACAACCTAACAATCTCCCACTTGGAGATAAACAGTTACACCTATACCTATACCTATACACCATCTAAATTATTCCCTGGCTTGTAGCCCTCTTCAAGCTCCATCTTGAAGACCACCCACCACACAACCTGTGATGCTACACCTGTCATCCAAGTAACCTGCCACATCCGAACCTACAACTCCATGTAGTGAAGACCTTGACCCTACATAACAAGAATCCCTGCTGTTGATCCTTCTCAGATACTTGAGAATCCACTAAACTTCCCTCCAATATTCCTTCCTTGAATTGGCTCCATACTTTCTGACAACTCCCACTACTTGGGAAAACTCAGGTCTACACTAGACCTCATGTGATTTCGAACCCTATTCCAAGCTAAGCTTGAACTGTCCAGCCCTTCGTGTGCTTACCGATCCTGTATCTTGCATCTTGAACCACACCAACACCGTCTTCACATTAGCTCCCACTGGAGACAAAATCTCCATGTCTCTCATGCCAAAGAATTTCGCTGCTCCTAAATTCTCCATGACATACCTCTGAACTAACCTTACCCTTAGCTCAACAAATCCCTATATGTACAAACCTGCTAGCAAATCACCCACATACAATAATTGGATAATGTCACAACTCATCATCCACCTGGTAAGACAAACACAATAGTTACACTGACATTGACTAAATCTCTACTTTGTCATCCACCTGTCAAAACCTGTACCACTGTCCTGTAGCTCCCTCAAGACCATATACCTTGGCCTTCCATCTCATGTGTCCATCCACTCTCTTCTTCAACTTGGGAGTCCATCCGTCATCCAGTACTTTCTTCTAGCTAACAACTTCACCAACAAAACACTTGTTTGGTTCGTCTCCAAGGACTCACACTCCTCATCCATGCCAAGCTCCCACTGTTTCTGGATTCTACCTGCATTGCCTCTTCACATCTTCCTGGCTCTCGACCATCAATAAGCAATATAAAGAAGGTGAACAATGAATATGAGGTTCAATTACCCTTTCTGACCTCCATATGGGCATTTGAGACTTATTGACAGCTTGATGTCCACCCACCATCCGTTCCAGTGACCAATCTCGGCCATCTCCCAGTTTGCATCCGACCGATGTCAGTTCCCTGCACTGACCCTGACTGTCGACGTCATTTCCCTGGCTGATGCCGGTATCCCTTCTACCAATGTCAGTTCTTGTCTGACCAATGTCAATCTTCCTATTGCCGATGTCAGTTATTGTCTGACTGATGTTGGTACCTGTGTTCACCTGTGAGTGATAACTTTTTACCTGTGAGCTCTCCATGGATCAAAACCCTGTTTAAATCAACACAGCCCTGCTCAGAATAATTCAATCTCATCCGCTGATCTCTGTCCACCATCTCCTCCATGAACACCAAGGCTTTCCAATTCTTAAATTTGTCAAAAACATCTGTCTTTCACTTAAGAACATGCATTCCCCTCCTACATATGTGACCAAGCCTACAAAGCCACATCTCTGCAACAGAAGGTGAATCAGTAATATAAGTAGATGGATAAAGGATACCTACTTTCTTACCACCATCTAATTCAAGTGCATCCACTATGAGAGTTACTGTGCATCTCCCATCACCCAACTTTCCTGAAGAAATTAGACCCATCTCCAAGACTGGTACCTGCATGACCTCCTTCAACACCTATGTGTTATCTGTCTATAATTTCAGCTTCACTTCCCCTTCGACAATAATCTGACAAGGCTCACCAACCCCTAAATAAATCTCTCCAAAGTCTCCAAAGACATACCCATGAAAAGATGCTCTATTTCAAGCTGAATGGAAAGGGCAAAAGAATCTGTAAACAAAGATTCTACTTTATCCAAAGCAACCTGTGCAACAACCCCTGCAACATCTGCTTCTACACGCTAATCTTCTGCTGACCAACAATCTTCCTTTCCCTACTCTTTCTTTCCATCAATCAGACCATTCATGCTATTCAGTTTCTCCATTCGTAGCTTACTTTCTTCTGCCATTGCTATACTCCCACTCAATTTGAAACCCCTGAGAGTGACCTGTAATCAAAAACACTACTAGATTTGAAACCACCTGTTAGTAACCCAACCAAAAGCTTTGATACCACTTGTCAGGATCTTGCTCCACCAATAAGAGCACATATGATTACCTCTTGTATTAACAACTAAACATGAAATTTAACCAGAATGAATAAGTAACTAGAAATATGAAACAACACAAGATGTGAGAGACAATACACAATTGTATTAATAATCACTCAAAAGAAAATACAATAAAGAAGATGCCACTTCTTCTTCCACCTCAAAGGCTCACCACACCTCAAGACCTTCTTCCCTCTCTCTCTTGGTCCCAACAATCAACTCCAATACAGAATTGATGTTCACCTCCACCAGTCAGAAACAACACTGCCAGTACACTAAGTACACAACTATACTCCAAGTAGATCTCCTACTCTCTGCTGCTACCTGCAAATCACTAGACCTTACTCACCATTGTATATCTCCAAAAGAAGCCATGTACACCTACTGACCAAGATCATACAAATATGAAGAACCCTTTTGATTCTCCAAACCAACACCCACCTTGGTGTTGTGGCACTAGGAGGAACACGCCATTGCTCTCCTCTCTCAGAAGGAGCTTATTTAGCTCTCTTACTCTCTAGCACTAATTTATAATACAACCCATGAGTCTATATATATATCTCATGCTTATAATAATTAGACTATCTTAATTACAATAATTAGACGTGCAACTCAAGACTATGACTAGCCTTTAACATGTAAACTAACAGTCCAAAAATAGACTCTCTAGAATCAACATGCAAACTGCATGTTCACACACAAGCTACCGACATCGGCTCTTCCTTGACCGATGTCGATCGACTGGTAACCGACGTCGGTTGGTCAGACCGACGTCTGTTTCCCTGCAACTCATTCTGCAACTCTTTGCAACCTCTGTAACCTTCGTAACTTCTCCTGTTTACATACTGGTGAAGCTTTTAGCTCTACAACCTAACACCATATCTCTCTAAACCATCAATCTGATCACTTTGTCATTAATACATTAATACCACATGCTCTCTTTGACATCAATGACAACCTAAGACATCAATGACCATTCTCAACACAAAACCACATTTATCAAAATTCTAATCATTTATGATGTAGGACCTTAGTAAAAAAAGAGGTATTTTGAGTCAAACAAATCAAGCTTACTTCACATTTTGGTTTAGGAATTAAAAAAAATTCACATTTCAATTGAGTTATAACAAAACTTGTTCAATTTCAAACTTATTTAATTTATTTCAAGTTTTGATTGTTGTTTGATTATCTTGTGGGGTTGTTTTTATGCATATGCTCTCCCCTTTTTGGGTGGGTCAGAAATGTAAAATTTCATGTTTGCCTTTTACCCTATTTTTATTTGACTATGGGGTGGATTTGATCACCTTCCCATAAGTCTTTAAGGTTTAATTGATCTAGGAAATGACATCCTAACATCTTACCAAACCTCATTTATCTCGTGGGGTATACAAATTGAGGAACATTGCCATCGTGAAGGCCTAGATTTGTGCTTGTACATTATCATGTGAAGAAAGTAACCCCAAGGAGTTATTTCCAATATCCTAGGCTCAGGTGTGGTACCCTTAAAAATATAAATCTTGGAAACAATATTGAAATTCTTCATTGATGGACTTGTGCCCATGTACTATGAGGTATATATGGACCATCTAGAAATCCCAAGTAAAATTATAAGCAAACCCCAAATCTGGTAATAGTTCACTGGGACCCTTATGGCTAAAGTGGTTATGAAGTGATAAGAACCTATCATGAATGTCCCAATCTTGGATTGATTTTTAGATGCCTCTTTTTTTGTGGATCATTCATTGATGTAGGGGTGCAAAGGGAATAACCCTTGAAGATCTCCTTGTTCATATGGACCTTTTGAGAAAAGGGAGGGCATTAAAATACCACAAATAATTATAATAATTTTTTTAATTAACATTTTTATAATCCTCTCTCAAGGTGAGTATTTCAAAGGTTCAATGGATGTGATGTAAAACCATGCCAATTATTAAATTACCTTGTAATGCTTATGTGTTGTTGCCTGATTATTGTGTCAAAACCTTATTTATACTTGAGACCAAACCAAAAAAACCAAGTCCAAATATAAAACATTTTTATACACATAAAGAGGCATTCATCTACCAAAATTTTGGGTCAAACAAAAGTGAAATGTTAAAAATTTATCTCAATACGTATATTACTTGTCCAAACCACGTTGTTAGGCTACCCAATTTGAAATTAGTCTTGTCCTAATCCAAATTGCCATTTCAAACCAGGTCTAGAATTCCAACTTCTTGCCCATGTTGTGTTGTTAAGTCATTCAAGTGCCAATTCTAAATCAACCTTATTTGTAAGGTCAAAACAATATTAATTCCAAGTCTAATTTTAAATTCTGAAACCAAGTTCTAATTCTAGTCAAATTGTTCTAAGACCATTTCCTTTTAAGAGTCAAAAGTTTAAAGCTTAGTTTAATTCTTGATTCCCCATTTCAACCAAGACCAATTATTATGCCAACCTTCATACATTTAAAAAGTATCTAAGGTGTCTCAAATAAGTCAAGTTTTCTTTATTTGTTCACAAATTCAAGTTTCCAATATCAAAACCTTTCAAAACAATACCAAATGAAAAGCATTTCCTAAGACCAAATAATGAAACCATTGTGCCCAAATTTTTTTATCCTTTGAGAAACACGTTTAAAACATTTACATTGACATACCTTTGATTGGTGTATTCCAAATTGACATTTACTTTAAGATAATTGAAACATCTTACCTCAAACTTATTACCAAGTGATATTCCAAATGAAGTCACGTACCAAGTCAAAACAATATCTAAGGCATTCAATACATTTTCAAGACAAAGATTATAAAATTATACATACCTAAGTACATGTGTAGTGGGGCCATTTACAACCCCTCATTTAATGAAGAGGTATTTTATAATCCATATGAGTATGAGCATAATTAGAGGATAAAGAGAATTAATAATACCTTGCCACTATCCCATCCAATGCCAAAATTGAATAACATAACCCATATCTTCCAATTTATCACCCAATGTTAAACAAGGCCAATACCAACTATACATTTCATACATTCCATTTTATTTTGAGCATATAACTAATCTGATATACCTTTTAAATGCACCACCAAGTGGTGAATATCAACAAGATCAATTCAATTGACAACTGTTTCACAATGAAGATGAACATCTTGTTAGATTGTTGGAAATGGGTTCAAAATTTCCCCCTAGTTTTCTTGTCAAGGATTTGTGCTATTTGGTTAGAAAACCAAAAGAAACACCTATTAAGTTATTATACAACCAAATTGCCTCTAACCAAGATAAAACTTTTAGTCAAGCCCTAGTAGTGTCAAACAAAGGAAATCACCTACCCATTGACCTCCCATACAAATTCAACTTATTAATTCACAAATAAAATAAATTAATCTATTTATACATACTTTAGTTGACTCATTGACCACATTTAAAGTGTAAAATCCCACATTATTGGAGTGAAATATTCCAATAGAGCAACCAATGGATTTGTCTACCTACCCCATTTATAATACGAATCCATTTTCCAATAAAATATTAGTTTTGAATATGTTTAACACACCCATATTTGAAACCAATATAGTGACTAATCCTCACTTAGATCTCCTTGTAGATTCTACACATCATGTGGTGGATAGCTCTCACATAACATATTTTAACCCATATCAGGTACCATCCAACATGTAACAAAACACATTCCTTTTTCTCCATGATCTCTTCCTTCCAACATTCCAAATACCTTGCAACAACAAGTTGAAAACCCACATTAAATGCAATAACATGTTGCAAGTACCCCACTAAAACTAGTGGTGACTAATCCCCCACTTAAGCAAGTGAAAACTAATCCCCCTTCTCAATAGGTGGTGACCAATATTCCATTACAACATGTGCCAATTAATATCTAACCAACATTGTGTAACCAAAAACATGTTTCTACAAGTCAACTAATTTCTAATATTATTCAACAAGGAGACTCTTCAAGCCAACAACACGTGCAATTTAATCAATAACAAGTTCCCCCTACATGTCAGGTTCCTAGGAATAAACAAAAAATTCCTATACAATCCCAATAAATTATGTTGAATAATCAACAAAAAATTCCTCCATTCAAGTCTCGATTCTCTCTAAATTAATGTTGTACTCAGTAGAAAGTACCTTTCCAACAACAAGTCCCCTATTAATAATATAACTCTACTCAAAGAGTGAATATTATTGGTAAAAGAAATCACATACAAATTCACTAATATTTTATACCACCTCTTTATCCATGTCAAGGTAATGTACCTTTGAATACCCAACAAAATTTTCCCACTTCCTCTCACTCCAATCCTACTTTTCAAGATTTTCAAGAGGTCAAAGATGTAATTTCAGCCATTCAGGCAAGAGATTATATTAAGATGTTTAAATTGGATGACATATGCTCCTATCCTTTTGATACGAGTTATCTTCAGATACCTTTTCCACATCATTTTGAGATGCCCAAATTTTAAAAATAAAAAGGGAAAGGTGATCCAAAAGAGCATCTAAAATAATTTTTCATGGCATGTCAAGAAGTTGCGTATAGCTTTTTAAACCTACTTTGCTTATTTCCCCATAGTTTGACTGGGAATGCCTTATAATGGTTCTATAGTCTACCCAAAACTCTGTTGATAACTTTGATGGCTTAACAAAGAGATCTATGCAACACTTATCTTTCAATTTCAAACATGATTTGACTATGGTGGACCTATATCAGACTAAACAAAGAGGAGAAGAAAGCTTTGCTTATTATTTATAATGGTGGTGCTCATTAGGCAGTCGAATTCCACATAATATCCTTGATAAATAATTGGATGTAATGTTCACTACCAATATACTTTTTGATGTCACTCATAACCTCAAGCTTATTTATGCCAATACATTTGAAGAAGTCATTTCTAATTGAATACAGATTGAGTGAGTGCTCATCAACAAAGGGATAATCAGGATTTACTCTCAGAACCAAGCTCAAAACAAGATTCAAGCACAATATTCTACGCATATGCAAGTACATTAGAGAATCCTACACCATTAAATAGAAATTAAAATGTCATAAGAGAGAGGCTAACTAAATCATGACATGCAAATGGTGAAACCATTGCCTATTTGAGTGAACCCACCTACTCAACCTCTTGCTTTGCAAATACCACCTCTAAGAAGAGGTCATTATCATAATAAATTTTTTAGTGATCTCAGTGAGCCTATTGATATGGTTTTCCAAAATTTAGTTGCCACCAACATTATTGTTTGGCCAGTACCAAAACCATTTCTAAAAAACTAACCTAAACTTGATTGGTATAATGAGAATGAATTTTATGATTATCATTGGGTTAAAGGACATTCTGTTCACATATGTGTGTAGCTTCACCATATTATTCAATATTTGCTTGAAAGTGGTGAAATAACATTGGATAATGTGTCCATGACATCTAATAAATATTTGGGTATCTATCAAAACCTTTTTCCATAGCCTAATATCCTTAAAAATCAAAATCAGAATAGACCTCACAATCAAAATCAGAGACATAACCAACAACAACCAAAAAAAAGTTTGGAATCAAAGTCAAGATACTCATTTCAATCAAGTTAATTGAAAAAGTTTTCCTTACAACTACAATGTTGTAGGTTGCATCACTAGTGGACATATTACTACTATTAAGATCAATCCTAAGCCAATTACCAATAATAATAGAAGACCTTCACCATCCATTTTAGGACCTCCACCTCTATTTATTGATTATCCTTCTTTGGCTTGTAATGGCCCAAACACTAGTCAATAGTCAAGAGTTACCATTTTAGGCCTTCATTCCCCCTCTTATAATTATAGTAACCCTCCACTAACTCAAGGTTGCATAATTTTAACTCAATGCTCTAAGGTTACCATTCAAGGTCCTACACCTTCTTCCTTCAACAATCCCATTCAAGGTCCTCCACCTCATAAAACCAAGCCCATTGTTCCTATTAATGACAAACCTTTTGATATTATAGAACAACTACAAAAGCCATTGATGCAAATTTATATTTTATATCTTTTGCATACATTAAATGTCCACAAGAACATATCAAATGAAATTTTAAGTTAGTCCAAGGTTCCAAGTGACATTGCACCTGATAAATTCTAAACATTTATGAGTCATCTGGCTTCACACCAATAAATCACCTTTGATCAAATGGATATGTCATCCCTTGGACCTTTACATAATAAATTGCTTTATATATAAGTAATCATTTCCTAACATAAATTTAAATGAGTCCTCATAGACAATGGTTCATGGCTAAATATTGTAACTTTGAATCTAGTTAAACACTTAGGTTATATAACAACAAATCTTAAGTCGTATACCATCACTATCAAATCCTATGATAATAAAGAGTGGGAATCTCAAGGTACCATTTGTTTACCTATTATCTTTGGGCCTTTAACTCATGATACATTGTGCCATGTTATTGATTTAGATCTATCATATAACTTGCTCTTTGGGTGACCATGGATTCATAAAGTGCATGATGTACCTTCTACTCTTTGTTAGTGTATCAAGTTTTCCCATTCAAGGTTAGAAGTTACTATTCTTGGTGACTTACAACCACACCAATTATCTAAACACTTGGAAGTGGAATATGAAAGCTACAACTATCACTTCGACATAGAGCCTATCCCCAAAAAGGACAAGGAGATAGTTAATCAATGATATGAGTCAAATTATGTGGATCTAAGTACCTTTTTCTCCATTTCATTTACACCACCTACTAAAATAACTAATTATTTCACTAATCAAGATAATGACCTTGGGGAATACAAAAGTGGTAATGCTTTCCATATATCCAAACTACCAAAAATGTCTAAATCATATGGTAGGCCTAAAGTGAAATTCCTAAAATTGAATGGTATAAGAAGGATGATTATTTTTATAAAGGATCAATGGTTTTAATCAAAACCACTTCACAAGAACAAGAAAAAATCAAGGCCGATGATGATTCATGGTTATACAATGATTATTTTTCCACTTGCTACCAAAATACAAAGTATCCTATTCCTAAAAAGATAGTGGATAATCAAGCCTACAAGGGCAAAGCCTTGGAGGAAAAATAACAAGGCCTTATTGAGATAATTTCAATTGTCAAACATAAATTAACTTGAGGTATTAGATACAAACTACTTGGGGGTGACCCCTTAGATCTCAAGAGTGATTCTAATTTATCATCTAACATAGACAATGTTGATAGTGATGCATAGTCTTATTATAGAATTTATGATTAGTTGGTTGATACCAATTTATTTTACCTCAATACCATCAATACCATTACTATTTTGCTATCTTATTTATCTATTTTCCTCAATCATTCCTAATTGATCGATTGGGACCAATAAGGCTCATATAAACCATTAATTTTTTTTCTAAATGATGAGGCAATCTACAAATTTATGGGTCTCAGAGATAATTGGTCACTTGGTGATAAAAAATAAGGATTTGCTATTGTATTGGACCCCATTGCCTATTTTTAAGAGTAGGTAAACCACCTTAGTCAAAAAATAAAATCAAACATTGAGGTTCCAAAGTGAAAACCTCTTTGAAGCACTTTTAGACCAGGGTAAGTAAATAAAAATATGATTCCCATGGTGAAAACTTGTTTCAAGTGTTGTTAGATGTGGAAGTTCACCTTGTTTCAAGTGAAGCCCAGGCCTCCTTTAGTTATAGAATTTCATGCCACTCAGGGATTAATTTAGAGGATTAGAAAGTCTTTGATCAATTAGCTTAAGACTTCCTACATGCCTTTACCAAATGTCCTTTTCTAGACCTTGGTGACTCAAATTATTCCTTATTAGGTGAAATTGATTAGCCAGTCAAGCCATTAGATGAAGATAAATACTGAGGTACCACTTTTTTGACTATTCTAGAAGATGGTTCCACACTTCTTGTGGAGGATACCACTGAAGTCAACATTAGAACACATACTGATCCCAAATAGATCAAACTTGGAGAGTCCCTCACTAAAAAGGAATGTGAGATTTTTACTGCCCTCCTTTGGGAGTTTGTTCATATTTTTGCATGGTGTTATTTCAATATGTCAGGCTTGGAACCCACTTTAGTTTTACATCACCTTTTTGTACACATTGATGCCAAACCAATCAAGTATAAGTTTATATAGATTCACCCTTGAATAGTCGTTCTTGTCAAAAAATAATTATAAAAACTATTGGAGGCATGGTGTATCCATCATATTAATTAATGGATATCTAACATAGTCTCGATCAATAAAAAGCCACAAGGAATTTGATTATGTACCAACTTCAAATATATCAATGTAACATTCCCAAAGGATGATTTTCCTTTGCCCAACACTGATATTATTTTATATTCCAAAATAGGGTATGAGATGATATCTCCTATGGATAGATTCTTAGGATATAATTAGATCAAAATTGTACTTGAATACCAACACAATAAAACATTCATCACTTTGTGGGTAATGTTTTATTATCAAGTGAAGCCATTTGGCCTCAAAAATATTGGTGCCACATATTAACATGCCATAACTATCATTTTATATGAAATTATGCATGATATTTTTAAAGACTATATGGATGATATTTTTGGAAAATTCAAGACCAGAGTAGGACATCGAGATGTATTACAAAAAATCTTTGAACGACTTCATGAATATAATTAAGACTTACTCGTAAAAAGTGAATCTTTGGCATTACTTTAGGTAAATTATTAGGTTTTATTATATCTAATCAAGGCATTAAATTTGATCTAACCAAGGTTAATGTCATTACATAAATATCTCCACCTTTTAATCTAAAATATCTTTGTAGCTTGTAGGGCAAGATCCAGTCTATCAGGTGGTTTATTTCTCATTTGATAAACATATGTCATTCTTTCACTCATCTTCTGAATAGAGGTACCATTTTTTTCATGGAATGATAATTGTCAACATGTCTTTGAGTAACTAAAATAATATTTCATCAATATACCTATTTTACCTCCACCCACATTGAGAAAATTGTTGCTTTTATACATCTCAATAACTAATTATGCCTTGGGGGCACTCCTAGCACAAAATAATGATCAGGGCAAAGAATGAGTTATATATCATTTGAGCTACACATTAATTGCCTACAAAAATAATTATAGCTTAGTTGAAAAATCCTAATTAGCCATAGTGTTTACATCCCAAAATTTACAATATTATATGCTTAATAACAAGAACATTTTCATTACCAAAGTAGACCCATTCAAATACCTATTTTTCAAAAGGTAGCTTTGACTGGTCGTATGGCCAAGTGGATCATGCTATTGAGTTAATTTGAGTTTTAATATGTTTATCAAAATTAAATTAAGGGTAAAGTACTTATAGATCAATTGGTTGAAGTACCCTTGTTAGATACTAAGCCACTTATTTTTAATTTCCCTGATGAGTCAATAATGATTATAAACAATACTTCTTCTAACCCTCTACACTAGACCCTTTATTTTGATGGTTCATATACTTCTCATGGATTAGGAGTTGGTATTATATTCATAACACTACAAGGGGATATCATCCCTAAAGCATTTTACATCAATTTTTCTTATACCAACAATATAGAAGAATATGTCATTGTAGGGATTCGTCTAGGAGTAAAATGGAATATCAAGAAATTACATGTTCATAAATATTCTTAGCTAATTATAAACTAGGTAATAGAGAAATACCAAACCAAAGATTACAAGTATATTCCTTACAAGAATATGGTGGATCATCTTAAATAGAGCTTTGAGCACATCCAGTTTGAATAGTTTTCAAGAGCCAACAACATAACTACTAATGCAATGACAACCATTGGTTCACTAATATAAATTATAGATCATACTATAGATTACCAATTTATTATTGGAATTCTCTTAAGGTTAGCTCACAAACATTTACAATATGAAATGGTATGTGATATTGTTGGTCCTAGATCACCTTAATACTCTGATATATATGCCTACCTCCATGATAATATTCTCCCTTCCAAAATTTCTCATAAAAAACACAAATCCTTCATTCATACCACTTATTATTATACCATTCTCATTGTCATAATATATCATAGAGTATATGATGGAGCTTTACTTCATTTTTTAGCTTCGACATAGTCCATATTAGCACTTAAAGAAGTACACAAAGGGATTTATGGGGCCCACATGGGTGAAGTGGGTCTTGATAATAAAATTATACATATAAGGTATTAATGGCCCACTATGGAGGTCTATGCATGTGCATATGTAAAAAAAATTGTGGCTTGTTAAAAACATTCTACTTTCATTCATGTGCCAGCTCAACAGCTTCAACCAATCACTGCACCATCATCATTTTCCACATGGAAAATCGATCTCATAGGGAAAATTAATCCTAATTAATCAATTGGCCATAAATATATTCTTATTGAAACATTATATTTTATAAAATGGGTTGAAGCCATTTCACTCACTTACGTAACCAACAAGCAAATTTCAAAATTCATCCTCAACCATCTCATTTGTTGATTGAAATTCCCTTTGATCTCATTTATAATAATGGTGTCTCCTTTAAAAATAAGGATGACAAAGCCATCTATGTCAAATACCAGATCAAATAATAATTCCCATACCTATTTTTCTAAAATCAATTGCCAAGTTGAAGCATATAACAAAACCTTGATCCAAATCCTTAAAAAGACCATTAATGCTTTTGGTTGAGATTGGAATTTTTAACTATTTCCTACCCTTTGGGCCTATTGTACCAATACCTGCACCCCAAAAGGAGCCACACCATACTCCCTTATTTATGAAATTGAAGCTATTCTCCCTATCGAGATTGAGTTACCTTCCTTGTGCATTTTATTGACTAATATCATTGATGAGGAGGAATACAAAGTCTCTCAGCTTTAGGAATTAGACCTAATTTATGAAAAATAATTAGCTTCTTTGAATAATATTTAGGCCTATCAAAATAGGTTACACCATAATTACAAACATATCAAACACATAGATTTTGAACTTGGTGACCTAGTCCTGAAAGAACATCAAAAGAATACCAATGTCACCCATGAAAATAAGGGTAAATTTGAGCATAATTAGTTGGGTCCATTCATCATCATAAAAAATTATGGATTTGGAGCATATAAATTGGATACACTAGATGGATAAGAGCCAGATGATCCCATGAATATTTTGTGTCTCAATCATTTTTACACTTGATTTACTTGAACATTGTCTATGAGGAGCCCTACTTGGAGGCATGACCTAAAAACACCCTCCATTCATTTCACTTCTATATTGAGTCAGTCCATCTTGATATTATTTCTTCATCCTATTACTAATATTTATCTTGATTTTAGTTTATTAGTATAATAAATGATTCTATAATCCATAATTCAGAGAAAATTTCTAATAAATTATTCAAATTTGGTCACCATTGGCACATCTAGGATAAATAATATCTCAGAGTAGCTCATGCATGATTTTAATGTATGAATGTCTTTAAAATTATATCTTTTATCTCTTGTTAAATCATGTATCATTTTTTTTGTTCACATGTCATTATTATTTTCCGTCATGTTGTTGATTTGTAGTAGCTTTCATTAGGGTTAAACTATATTGACCTGAGGTCCATTTGGACCATGTAAGTAGCATTCATTTTTTGAGATCAACTCGATCACCATTCTTTCATCATATTTCCATTTTTTGAGAAACCTAAACCATACTCTCACCATTTTATGAGTTAACCCATTCTGCATCTTGTAATCCTCCATTGAGTTGAGATGCTAAAAACCCAAAAACATTCAAAACAATTTGAAAAAAACTAAAAAATTGAAAATATCTAAAACAACCTAAAAATAATAAATGTCTAAAAAGGGCTTACAATCCCCATGAGAGATATTAAGCCACAAAAATTTCTACTTTCTTTGTCATCCTATCGCCAGTGGCCTTTGGCTATGTTTTAGATGGTGAAATTTACCATATTTTTTGGGTGGGAACCCCTTATCCAACCATGATCATTTATGATCTATCATTTCCATTCCTCCATTTACCCTCCCATTTTTGGGAGAAATAAATCATCTTGAGGTCCACATGGACTATGTAGGCAACACTTAGATACATAGAACATCTTGAGTTATCTCGACTAGCCTTGTTGCCATTCCATTTTCTTGATCTACCTCAAAATGGTATCATCATTTTGAGAGTTTGCCTTTTCCTATTATTCTTATATAATCAAATATCTTACTTTTCATCATTTCATTCTTTCCCACATTCCTGGGAGAAATACATTTGGCCTAAAGTCCATAGGAATATGTAGGCAACATCTACTTACATGGGGTATTTCAATTCAACTTAGTCACCCCTTCCTTTTTCTTCTATTCCCCCCTTCTATCGAGGTTACCATCTTGTTATGTTAGTTTCCTTCTGGAGCTTAGTGGAAAAAAATTCCAAGAGTAATGCCTTACTTTCACACACATAAATGATTCACTAATTGTTTATTTTTATGGTGTGTTTATCATGATTATGTTTGACTATTTGATGCATTTCTTTTTATTTTTATCTTGAGAAAATTAGATGCTTTCTATTGATTTTATTTTCAATTTGTGTTTGCTCACTTCTTTTCTTGATTGTTTGTTTCCTTTTTTAGTTATTACCTAAACTCTCTAGGCATGGTCATCCTCATAGGTGCCCATGTTTCACAATTATACTTGATTCCATCCATTATAATTTCACAACATTATCATCATGGTTTCTATCATTGGTGTGTTATGATCTTTTGTTTATTGGATCGAGGGTTAGTCCTTATGCACATTGCAACTTGGTCATCATGGTTTTTTATATCATGGTGTATACCATTGGGTGTTATATCAAAAATAAAGATCTAAAAGTCTAATCGATAATGTTGCATCAAAATATATCCTTATCTACTATCCCCCAACCAATTCATCAAACACCTAATCATCATTTCTTAGAACAAAAATACACCCTAATGGGTAAACCATTTATACCGATCAATGATTAAATTAACCCTATTGGGTTGCTCATTACATCAATGATTAAATTTTCCTTATTGGGGCACATTATTGTGATCAACCAAAATTGCCCTTTTTGAGGCCAACTCCATCATTTAGTATTTCTTCTAAATCTAAGCCTGTGTATTTATTTCATTCTTGCTTCTATCTTTATTTTTTGAGGGCCCATCTATTTCAACTTCTTCCCTAACCTTGCCCTCAAAGGGGCATCCAGGGCTAATCAATCACCCTTTGGGGCATCAATTTGAGTTTATTGAATCATCAAATTTAAAGAGAAAAGGAGAAGAGTGAAAACATCATTCTTCAAGTGTTATAAAAAAAATTTATTATTGACTTTTTATTTCCTTAAAAAGATGTTACTATGCCTAGTGTCTCATAACACATTTTCAAATAGGGGAAAAATGTAGACACTTCATTTTAATCACTTCCATATCTAAACTACATTCAACTTGAGTTTCCATAATCACATGTAGGTTTAACTAAAAATCACTAGTGGACCTAATTTACCTGTACAACTACTAATTTAATTTGAAATCACAATGACACATCCCTGAATATGATAATGGATCATATTACTCATTAATCTTATTTAGTGCATCCTGAATTAAATCAATCCTTTGTAAGTGTCTTCACAAGGAAATTAAGTGAATACTTGATTGAAAAATACAAGCATTACAAAATCCACCATTATTATAATTATTGATTAATCCCACTTAATTAATCCTAATCATTTCTCTAATAGAAAAATCCATAGATTTAGAATTATACTATTTTTCTAAATTCAAAATTGGAATATTGCCTCACCCAAGATGACATCATCAGATAAAATGTGTAAAAAATAAAATGTTATGACATGTCTTACACTTTACTTACACACTCAAGATAAGTTCTTACACACTCTTCCTTTTACACCCTTCTTACACACTCCAAGAGGACCAATGATTACACTTTCCTTACTATGAACCTTCTATACTCTAAAAGACCATAAATGGAATATCTTACACACTCCATTTGTGTAATCATAAATTTGAGGATTGATCCTCAAACCTCCATCTTGAGATGAGATGAATAGTTAACAATGATTCAATAAATCTATAAATAATAAACTCACACCTCTCATTTCATAAATCTTCTCCATGAAAACTTACACTATCAAATCACACAAAGAGCTTAAACACTCTCATGCCAAGATAAATCCAAATCAAGTGTAGACAAGGATAGATGATATTCACGTGAGAATTCAATCATTAAAAAAGATTTCTACATCTACAAGCTGAGCTCAGCCTCTTTAGACTAGTCTTTAAGCGAATATTTAAGGGAGGTAAAAAACATGGTTCTTTATCCTCCAATTTCACTTATTGATTATCTTATACATATATCAACCTAGGGATTAGGATTGAGAAGTTATGTCTTCAAGTTTTTTTGGTTTTTTATTCACTAATAATTAGCTAACCTCTCTTGGATTCTTGATCTAGAACTTTATCCATTTGGATTGAAATTAGGTTCTATAGGTCTCATATCTAGTACTCCATACTTATCTTCCTTTTAGATACATAGGGTGTATTTACTATAAAATTATCTGGCAGGAACTTATTGATGTCAATATCTACAAGGCCTTGTAGAACAGAAGCCTTGGCATACTACACAAATTTGATCCCATGTTGTGCTAGTCGCATAGAGTATTTGATTGCTTGAGATGGGAACCTAAATAAATTAACTAAATAATTGACTATCCATCTAAGCTCAAATATCATAGTCACCACTTTAAGATCATAAAATTAATGAATAGGGTTGTATAAAATTCAAAGAATATGATGTCTTGAGGGACCAATAGTTTAGCATATAGACGCTTGCATAACATGAAGGTAAGAACTATTTTAATTTAGATTCAATAAAATTTCCTAAGTTGATTCCCCCATATTTCAACCCCATATAGAAGAGTATGTGTAACAAGTGAGTGGAAGAGGAAAATATTTGTCTAAAATTCCTAGAATTCAAGCTGAAAGCATTGTTTCTCAAGAGTGGTGAGGGAAACATACCCTTTAATTAGTTTGGGCCTAGAAACTAGAAATAAACTAAAGTAAGGCTCATAAAAATTGACCCCTAGATATACATATGAAAATAAAATCTCAACCCATTGACTTTTATATGTAATGATAACTTGTTTGGCATTATGATTTGAAGTGCTAAGAACCACACTTTTTATTTTCTCAATATTTACCTAAATACCATGTGTATCACAATAGAATACTAAGATATGTAGTTTTATTTGGAGATATTCCTATGAGTGGGATATGAAAATTATGCCATCTACAACTATAAGAATAAAAATTCAAAATTTTTACAACAAACAACCATATGTGCCTAGACAACTTGATATGATTTCATCAAACTCATATAAATGCCAAAAAATGTATAGGAGAGTGAACAACCCCACTAAAACCCAAAGGTGATTCATACCCCATTTGTCTTACCAAAACCTATGTGCACTTTTCCAATAATGGAATTGTATAGTGCCATAGCCAATGATATCACTAATTCAATAAGCCCTAAAGCCCTTAGTCTATCACAAAACAAATGTCAAGGAATAATGTCAAAGGATTTATAAAAGTATATAAATAAATAAAAAACCTTGCACCTTTTAGCCTTATACTCCTCAATTATAGAGGTCAAAGTCAAAATATGATCATTGGAATGATGACTCTTGAAAACTCCACTTTCCCTTTAGCTCATTTTTTTTGGGTTTAAGCTCATCTAGAAATATGGATGTCAAAAATAATAATAAAGATATTAAAAGTGTATGACCAATCACAATGATTCTATAATTATTAGGATAATTTTAGTATTGAAATTTGTGTATTAAGTAGATGATTTAGTTTTTCTAGGATGGAATAAATCCATAGGATACAATATAGTTGAACAAATTGACAAGGTAAAAAACTAAAACTTTTTGTAGTCTACTTGAAGAATTTGCTTTTAGATTATTTGCATCTTGAGATATATTAGAATTGAATTTAAATATGGCATGAAGGATAAGGTGATTGTTAAATAAGTAACAATGAATATACTAAGGTTAAAAAATATGCAAAGTTGGTTATTCACATTATAAAAGTTAGAGGCATAGTCAAACCAAGTTGGAAGATCAAATATAACTCAAATTGACTTCTAAGAAGAAAGACACTCCAAAAAATGTTGGGGTTAAATTTACATTAATGGTTAATGGATTTATTCTTGTTTCTCATATAAGTCATTTTTTAAATTTTTTTAAGGATACTCCTATATATTATTTGCATTCATTTATATTTGTTAGCCTATGGATACTCTTATCATTGGAGTCTAGCCAAGAATTATGTGGGCAATGACTAACACCAAGTTTTTTGGGTATATGGGATGAATAGAGAAAATAATATAAAGTGGTAAGAAATTTAACATAGGATAAACCAATAAAATATACATAATATTTATTCAATAAAATATTTCATAGAAATGTTTAGGTTTCACATTCACATTACTTCTTTTTTTCATCCTCAAGCGTTAGTAAGATTTTCTTCATTAAACTTAAACTATCCAACTAATTACCTTATAAGACCAACCACTTGTGACTCAAATAACAAAAGAAAATTAATGAATAACATTAATTTACTTCTTATATTTAATCTAAAGTTATTAACATAACATTAATCTAAATGGGGTGTTTCACACATGAGATGCATGCCCTAAGTAACTACTAACAAACTAATAATATAACTTGGATCACACTTCTCAAAAAAATACCTTGATCCAAATTTGACCAAAATATGATTTGGAGAAAATGAATATAAAACCATCCAACAATATCTATCACAACATGCAAACTAGCCATTTGTACATCCTAGTATTGATCAACTAGTGCTACTTAGGAAAATTCTAATTTGACAAAAATATAAGCATCATCATGGGCATACTCATACCATTTGATCATCTATACTATTGGACATTTTTTGGCCCACATATCAAATTTTTCCTAAGTATAAAAAAGGGAGCTTTCAGGCAAGAAAATGGTAAGTCTTTAGGAGGACTTCGGGTTTTCCAACAGTGACAACTCTATGTTTCTGAAGGCACAATACAAACTGGGTTTCAAATAATGCTTAGCTTCTAAATGTTTTATAAGTAGAATTAATTAAAGTCTACAAACCCAAATTACTCATAGACAATGTATTTCCAGTTCTCCAAGGAGCACTACTTGATATTTCATAAGTTGTGAGCAATTAGAAGCTCAAAATAATTAAAGGGGCTTGACAAACCTAATTTGGTCTTGAAAAATGGTGATTCTTAGGTTATTAAAGGGATGAGTCTTTTAAAAAAAATTGAGGTGGATTTTTAGGTAAAAAGGGACCAATCAACTTTTTCAAAGGTACACTTCAACTTTTTCGAAGGGCTTTTTCTTCTCCAAGTGGACAATTGTAATTTTCCTGAAGGGTATGTAACCCTTTGGAGGGACCATTTAAAAATTCCCAAAATGTATCTTTCCCTTCAGGAGGATCATTCGTGAAAGCTTGAAGGGACACATAGAAAGCCTAAAGGGTCTCTTACCCTTCAAGAAAGTCCATTGTGAAAAGCTCGAAGGGTAGTTTTTGAAGACAAACATGGACAAAACTTCCAAAGGAATTCCTTCAGACAGATTGTCTAAAGAAATTCCTTCGAGAGATTTTCCTAAAAGAAATAAGCTAAGAATGAAGCCAGAGACCAAGTGTCTAAAGGAAATGATGGGCCATTGGATATCAAAATTAGGATAAGTGACTAACCGTTGGAAGTAATCAGGTTTGAAAAGCCTGAAGTCTTAAGGCTTGGGAAACAAAAAAATGAGGAGACTTAAAGATGGACAAGCCCAAAGTAAGTAGGCTTGGAGAACCCAAATTAATCTATGTAGAGTAAATTAGGTTTCTCCAAGTACTCTACTTAAAAGGATTTATAAGTGAAAGATCTAGGAAAGTCTAAAGTTGGAGAGGCCAAAGAACCTAAATTACTCTACATAGAGTAAATCAGGATTCTCTAAGGGCTCAACTTAAGCTTGGTCTAGTAATGCTAGAATCATGATGCAATGAATAGAATGTTTCCACATGGCATAACTGGAGTAGAAAGGGCCAATCAATAAAGGACAAGTGGCACAAGTATGTTCAATAAACATAGGAGAGTTTGAGTAGTTGGTAGTTAGAAGTTATGAAGGTTATCATCCACCATGGTTGATTACCCATGATCACTGTTTGATGATTAAATGCATCATACAAAGAAGAAATATTCTAGCTACTCACATGAATTTTTAGATGCACCAAAGAAAGCCAAAAGGATGGGAGGGGCTCAAGAGGATTATTGAGTGATCTTGAGTAATGTATTTAGGGAGAACAAGAAAGTACAACATCAGATTTCCCACCATCAGTGACTTCTTCTCTCTTCCCCTTCTATCTTCCCCCTTTTCTATATATATAGATGCCTTGGATCTAAGAAAAAGATCCTAGATTGGTGATAGAATTACTCTGTAGGAATCACTTTGTAAAAGATTCTTTTAAAGCAATATTAGGAAGACTTTTCTATTTCAGGTTAAAACAAGTGTGCACATTAGGTTTCATTTTTATAGATTGTATGATTATTACTCATCACCTAGGATTTCTTCCAACACCTTGATTTTAGTCCTTTCAGTTCTATGCAGGATTGCATGAAGTGTCTATGTGTCGAGCTCCTTTGAAGTGTTACCAGTTCATAATGTCTCCCTTAGACCTATTTTTTTATCCTTCAAAGTGTAAGGCTTATCTCCAACCTCCATGAAAAATATCCATGCCTATGGCCTTGAGACAAAACTAGAATATCCTGTGTCCTATTTGGATTCATTAATAGTTGGCTCTTTTCCCAGACCAAGTGGATCACTTCTTTTGGTGCATCACCTCCCTTAGCTTAGATTTTCTTTTTAGTCATCCTCCTACCCATTTTCATTAATAGATAATATATTTTAGTGTGAGGTCAAGAGCTAAAGTGAAGCACTTGAGGAACTAGCCTCATAAAAAATCCTAGAGGTTCAACCTCAATATAGGATACCCACATCTTGAGGTTGTTCCCATGCTTGTAGCTGGAAGTGAGGGAGCTTGAAGAACTCTCACAAGGGTGTAATTCCAAGATATAATAGTTATGTCACACCCAGTGGGACAACTACCATTTCATTTCCATTTTTATGGAATATTGGTCAAATTTGATGCTATTTTGATTAGTTTGTAGTAGTGGTAACATTCATCCTTTAGCATTTAGTGACTCCAAAGAACACTCAACTATCTGGTGGTAGAGAAGTAGCTATCTTTCATGCCAAAGATGACTATAAGATTGAATTTTATAGGTATTCATTTTGAGTTTGTTTAATTACCTTTAAACTTAGAAATAAGGTTAAGGTTCATCCATACTCACCCTTACATAAGAAGCTATCCTTCTAAACTAGTCATAAAGTATACCTACACAAGAAGATCTTTATCAGCTCTTCTTGTTGCTATGATTCCCCAAAGAGCTTTTATGGGATTTAATGGCCAAAGCCCTTTGAATTTACCATAGTATGATCCTATGCTAGTATCATTCCTCAAAAGTGTTTCTTATTACATATGAGACCAAGCTGTAACTTTTACTAAGCACATAATAGACATAACCAACTTCTGTAACATTCACAATATCATAATGGAAAACATGGTTGTTAGGATATTAGCTATATCCTTCAAAGGAAAGCAATTAGACTGGTATATGAGCCTAGCTCCTAATTCTATCCATTCATGGGATGAGCTGGGAATAACCCTATGTAAAAGGTTTCTAGATAAGAGTGATCATCTGTCACTTGTAGAGCAACTGACCATAATCAATAGAGTTCCTCATGAAGTCATACAAGACTTCAATAAAAGATTTTAAAAGGCATGATATAGAATTATATTAGTTGTTAGACCATCTCCAAACTTTGATTTCTTATATTAATTGAAGGCTCTCAATAATGACATAGCTGTAATGATTCAATCATGGGAGGAGACATACTACCAGATGCATATGAAGTGGCCATCAAGGCAAAAAAATGCCTAGTTTAGGTTGGAAAGCTTACTCTTATACCCCCAATGCCTCTTTTTCTAGAGATCATACCACCTCCTACAGTTATTCCCCCACTTTATGTTATACTTCCAATGCTAACAATTGCTATTGTGCCTTCACCTAAGCAAGAGAAGGCCTCTACTAGTGGATCCAATGACTCCCAAGAGTAGAATAATTACTTGGAATTAAAAAAACATGATTCAATCCTTGGGGAATGATGTGGTCAATGTCAAGAAGTATCATGCTTATATAAAGCATTATCAAGCTTTGTATCAGCATCATCAACAACTTTATCAAGCTAATAGGCCACTCTACAAAGGAAGTTTCCAAGGATAGGGGCAGCCTAACTATGCTAGGAAGCATAATTATAATCCAAATATTGTAGGCCCTTAAAAATCCTTGGTCCCAGTTCAAAACAATATGGCTCAAGAGGTTGAAGGGATAATACCTTGGAATCATTCTTTTAGACAATCTATTATCCCAACTAATGGCTCCAACCAAGCATTCAATGATCAATGGCAACAGGTTGTTGCATATGGATATAACTAGGTTCTTATGGCCCAAAGCATAGAGGTGCCCACACTGATAAAGAAAGAGTAGACTCCACAAGAACATGGCTCAAATTAGGGGTCAAACCATTTGGAAGCCTCAATGGTCATTAGTGAATAAGAAGAGTGCTATGCATCTAATCACTAGGTTACTCCTAGTTTGGCTCACACCCCAGTCTCAGTGAACACAAAGTTCAAGAGAAGAAATATGGGTGACAATAAATAAGCTTTCAAAGAACCTCTTATCACCACTGCTTCACTGACAAAGCTAGTAGCAGTTGCTCCCAAATCCTAGGCAAAGGTTGGGGGTATGCCAATCAACATTTTGGAGAAAATAAATAAATCCAACACGAGCATACCAATGTGGGACATGCTTTCCATGCCCAAAGTAGATATTCTTTAGGAAGGTTTGTCTAGGATGAGTGTTTCTATAGCTGAAAATAAGCAACCAAGCAAGGAAGCTAAAATTTTTACCAATGCAACCAATATTCATTTGGGAGAAAGGTCAAGTAGTGTGACCAAGTTCCCCCCTCATTCTACATCTCATTAATCGTCGATGACTCCTTAGTGCACAACTACTTGGTAGATAGTGGGGCCAACACCTCAGTCATGCCAAAGTCTATTATTGACCAATTAAACCTTAAGTATGAGCCACACATAAAGGGGATCTTATAGCTTGATGGTTTTTCTAGAAATCCATTAGGTATCATTAAAAATTTGAGCCTAACCTTGCATGCTTGTCCTAGTGTGTCTATGGTGTAAGATGTGCTGATCTTGGATGTCACTCCTCACTTTTCATTATATCTTTCTAGAGAGTTTAAAACTAAGATTGGGGGTTACCTTGTAGAAAATTGGTCTTGCATGGCATTCAAAACAAGGTATGAGACTAAGGTCTCATCAAGGCTGAACCCATGGCATAATTCCAAATTGAACCCCATCAACTAGATAACATAAACCTCAATTGTACTATCCTTGATGAGGATGAGTTTACAATTGGCTAGGAGCTAAACAATCATCTTGAAGAGGGTCTAGACTTGTTCTTAGATGAGCTATGGAGAGATAACTAATTTTTCAACCCTTTGGAAGGTGTTGAGAAAAGAGACATGGGTGTCTATCTACTACATGAAGAGAATCAGCCCATGCCTTCCCTCATTGGACCTAAATAAGACCCCAATGGTTTATGGAAGTTGTTGTTTAATGGCTCAAGGAGAAAAAATGGTGTAGGTGTTGGGGTGATGTTGGTTTCCCCTTTGGGTAATAAGTTTTTCTCTTCCTACAGGTTCCATTTTAGTTGCTCTTCAAATACAACATAACATGAAGGCTTGATCTATGGCCTTTAATGGGCCAATAAAATAGGAATCAAATTGTTGCAAGTTTATGGGGACAATAAACTCATAGTAAACCAAGTTAGAGGCCTGAACATTACAAAGATTTCTTTGATAAGGTCCTACAAAAATTGAGTGTGGGACCTAATTGAAAATTTTGAGGCCTTTGACATTCAAGCTATCCCAAGAAATTAGAATTATCATGTTGATAGGCTAACAGTTGTGGGAGCTTAGTTTGACATTCCCAATGAGTTGAAAGAAGCTAAGGTTTAGCCACAGGTCAAAGTGGTGGTGAGGCCATCAGTGCTAGATAATGAAGCCCACTAGAAAGTTTTTGAGAGTGATAAGTAAATTACTTGTTTATTATAGTAGGAAGCTAAGTTCTCTTCCTCCAACCAAGCTAAATTTTAGCATCAATATGAGGATCAGATTGTTCAGTTGAAGTCAAATAAAATTCTTAAGGGGTTGGTTACACTTGAGGGCCTTTTTCATGAAGGATACCATATGAGAAAAGACAAGGTAGTAATATCAAATGATGAAGAAAATTATGAGAGAGTCCTCATCTTCAAGGACAAGCTTTTCAAGGTAAGCAACAAGGCTGAGAGGCATGCTTTCATAGCCCTTTTCCAAGAGTATGCATACATTTTTTCTTAGGAGTACAATGACATGAAAGGTTTTGATCCTAAGTTATCTTAGAATACTATAGAGTTGGAGGATAATGCCAAGCATGTATGGTAAAAGTAAAGCCCTGTTAACCCCAAGATTGAAGAGCTGATGAGGAAGGAGCTAACCAAGTTGATCAAGTCCAAGATCATCTTTCCCATCAAGCATTCATCATGGGTAGCCAACTTGGTGCATGTAAGAAAAAAGAGTGGGGAGATTAGGCTTTGTGTAGACTTTAGAGATTTGAAAAAAGTCTCCT
Source organism: Torreya grandis (assembly GCA_037957365.1). NCBI lineage: Eukaryota > Viridiplantae > Streptophyta > Pinopsida > Cupressales > Taxaceae > Torreya > Torreya grandis. The sequence goes on along the minus strand of JARHVA010003807.1, from coordinate 1,480,561 downwards.
TAAAGGTTCATACCCTCTATCATCAATGGATCAAATTATCTAAGTAATTGTAGGATTAGAATGCTTCTCTCTGTTGGATGGATTTTCTGGAAACAATCAAGTTTGGGTGAAAGATGAAGACCATTACAAGACTACCTTCAACACCAAATGGGGTATGTATGCATACCAAAATATTCCCTTTGGTCTATCAAATTCTAGCATAACTTTCCAAAGAGCCATGGACATGGCTTTCCAGGGGCTACTAAACCAAATGGTATTGGTTTACTTAGATGACATCATGGTTTTCTTTGAGAAAGTCAGTGAGCATATGAACCACTTGAGGTTAATTTTTGAAAGGTGTAGAGATTATGGGATTGTAAATCCCAAGAAGTGTGTGTTTACCATGCATGAAGGCAAGTTGCTAGGCCACATCACCTCAAAAGATGGGCTGTCCATTGATTCTGAGAAAATGAGTGCCATCTTGGCCTCATCCCTACCCAAGAATAAGAAGGGACTCTAAATTTTCCTTAGAAAAATAAACTTCATGAGAAGATTTATCCCTAGTTTTTAAATTTTGGTCAGACCCATCACTGCTATGCTAAAAAAGAACCAAGTGTTCACTTGGTCAAATGAAGTCAAGTCAACATTTGAGGTGATAAATCAAGCCATCACTTAAGCACCCACACTTATGAATCTTGATTTCTCAAGGGATTTCATATTGTATGATTTTGCCAACATTGATAACATATAAGCTATGCTAATGCAAAGGAATGGTGAAGGACTTGAGCATCCATTAACATTTTTCAATCAAGGGGTTGAAGAGTATGAGACAAGGTATACCATTTTAGAAAAACAAGTCCTTGCAGTAGTAAGGATCCTCAAGAAGTTTAGGCCAATGTTATCCAATAGCAAAATCCACCTTATGGTGTCTCATCTTAGAGTAAGAGACTTCCTTCTTAACAAGGATTTGAGCAAAAAAAGAGCTAGATGAATTACTAAAGTCATGGAGTATGACATGGAGATTAAGGCCACTAATATAGTAAGAGGTAAAGGCTTATGTGAGCATATGGTTGATGAATTTCATGAAGATAAAGAGGTCATCTTGGTAACACAAGATAACCTACAAGTAGATGCACCTCCACCTCACGCTAGTTGGCTCCCTGATATGACACACTTTCTACTAACGAGTACCCTCAAGGTATGGATAAAGCTAAAATAAGGTATTTCAGACTTTAATCCATACTTTATGCTTTAGTTAATGGGGTTTTATTTACAAGAGACCTCAATGGAATGTTCCTAAGGTGCGTAGATGATGATCAAGTAGCCAAGCTTCTGGAGCATTTCCATATTGGGCCTATAGGAGGTCATTTTGCTTCAAGAACTGCTATAGCAAAGATCATGAGGGTTGGTTAATACTGGACAAACCTCTTCAAGGATGCTTATGCATGGGTGAGGAGGTGTTAGGAATGTGCTCTTTTCATAGGTAAGCAAAGGTTAGCTGCTTTCCCTCTCAATCTGATTCAAGTGGAGCAATTATTCATGCAATGGGCTTTGGATTTCATTGGTATGATCAACCCCCCATCAAGTGTAGGGAATAAGTGGGTTATTATTGCAACTTATTACTTCGCCAAGTGGGTGGAATCCATTGCATTAAAGGAATCTAATGAAAGTGTAGTCTTAGATTTTTATGACAACATTGTGATCAGGTTTGGTGTTCTATCCACTATCATATCTGATAATGATTTGGCTTTCCTTAGTTTGAAAACAAGTGAATGGGGTCTCAAGATGGGCATCTACCTCAGCACTTCCTTAAATTATTATCCTCAAGGCAATGAGCTAGCTGAGTTCATAAATAAAAATTTGTTGAGGATTATCAAGAGGACCATGGAGGAGAATAAGAGGACATGGCACACCAAGTTAAAAACAACTTTGTGGGCTAACTAGGTAACTCCTAAAGCTATTTTTAGAAATTCTCCATATGTTCTAGTATATGGATTAGAGGCCAAGTTACCCATTTCCCTTGAGATACCTACATTAGAGTTAGCCCATCAACTAGAGTTGCTAGAAGATGAACCCATGAATGTGAGATTGGTAGAACTCACAGAACTTGAGGAGATAAGGGACCTTGTAATGAAGACACTGGAGGCACATCAAGCTTAGGTCAACAAGGCTTTTGACAGAGAGCTAAAATAAGTAATTTTTAGGAAGGAGACCTAGTTCTCAAATGGGACTCAAAAAATGCCAAATTGGGCAACCATACCAAGTTTGATAGCTTGTGGAGTGGCCCTTATTTGATCCATAAATGTAAACAACACAAAACTTTTTAGCTCACCTAACTAGATGGAGAGATATTACCCATCCTAGTTAATGGGGTTCATCTAAAGCCATGTTATTATAAGAGTTTGCAACCATTGTATATATTGTACCTTTTGTATAACTTTTCATGTTTTTCTTTAAGTGCCTTGTGCACATCCATTTTAGTTATGTGTTTTCCCTTCCCTAAGTGTCTTGGGCATATTTTATTTTATTTCAGTTGTTCTTGTTACTTTAAGGAAGATTTATAGATAAATCTAGGTTTGTAAAAAAGTAGTGAATCCACACCCAATGGATCAAACAAAGCAAATGAGCTAGGTTCTCAAGCATAATAGGCATGCTTCCCTACAAATCACCAAAAATGTTAGCTATTTTTTAGCCCACATATCAAAGTTTACCTATGTATGAAAAAGGGAGATTTTAGGCAAGAAAATGGTAAGTCTTTGTGAGGAATTTAGGTTTTTAAATAGTGACAACTTCAAGTTTTGAAGGCACAAGGCAAATCAAGTTTCCAGTAGTGTTTAGCTTCTAAATGTTTTATAAGTAGAAGTAATTCGGGTTTACAAACCCAAATTACTCATAGATAGTGTATTTTAGGTTTTGTAAGGAGTACTCCTTGATTACTTCATAAGTTGTGAGTAGTCAAAAGCCTAAAATAAGTAAAGGGGCTTGACAAACCTGATTTGGTCTTGAAAAATGGTGTTTCTCAAGTTCTTTAAGGGATGAGTCTTTTTCAAAAAATCTGAGTGGGCTTTTTAGGGCAAAAGGGACTAGTCAACTTTTTTGAAGGTACACTTCAACTTTTTCGAAGGGATTTTTCTTCTTCAAGTGTACAGTTGCAATTTTCTTGAAGGGTATGTTACCCTTCGAAGGGACCATTTCAAAATTACCAAAGGGTATCTTTCCCTTCAGGAGGATCCTTCATGGATGTTCGAAGGGACACATAGAAATCTTGAAGAGTCTCTTACGCTTTGGAAAAGTCCATTTTGAAAAGCTCAAAGGGTAGTTTCTAAAGATAGACACAAACAGAAAGTCTGAAGGAATTCCTTCAGACAAATTATCTAAATAAATTCCTTTAGGAGATTTTCTTGAAAGAAATAAGCTGAGAAGGTAGTTGGAGACCAAGTGTCCAAAGGAAATGATGAGCCAATGGACATCAAAATTAGGATAAGTGACTAGCCATTGAAAGTAATTAGTTTTGAACAGCCCAAAGTCTTAAGGCTTAGGAAACATCAAAATGAGAAGAATTCAAGATGGATAAGACTAAATTAAGTAGGCTTGGAGAACCTAAATTACCCTGCATAGAGTGAATTGGGTTTCTCCAAGTACTCTACTTAAAAGGCTTTATAAGTGAAGGATCTGGGAAAGTCTGAAGTTGGAGAGGCCAAAGAAATTGAACTACTCTACATAGAGTAAATCAAGATTCTCCAAGGGCTCAACTTAAACTTGGTCTAACAATGATAGAATCATGATGCAACGAATGGAAGGCTACCACATGGTATAACTGGAGAAAAAAGGGCCAATCAGTAAAGGATAAGTGGCACAAAAATGTTCAATAAACATGGGAGAGTCAAGAAGCTAGTATTTAGAAGTTATGAAGGCTCTAATTTTCCATGGTTCACTTCTTGCAATCACCATTCAATACTTAAATGCATCATGCCAAGAAGAAACATTCCAACTGCTCACAACATGACTTTTCAGATGCACCAAATAAAGTAAAAAGGATGGGAGGCGCTCGAGAGGATTATTGAGTGATCCTGAGCAGCGCATTTAGGGAGAACAAGAAAGTGCAACATCATGTTCCCTCCATTGGTGACTTCTTCTCTCTTCCCCCTTTTCTATATATATAGAGGCCTTAGAGCCAAGAAAAGGATTCTAGATTGAAAATAGAATTACTCTATGAGAATCACTTTGTAAAAGAATCTTTTAAAGCAATACAAGGAAGACTTTTTTGTTTACAGTTAAAACAAGTGTGCACATTAGGTTTAATTTTTACAGAATGTATGATTGTTATTCATCACCTACAACTTATTCTAACACCTTGATTTTAATCCTCTCAATTTTGTGCAAGATTGCATGAAGTGTCTATGTGTCAAGCTCCTTTGAAGTGTTACCAGTTCATAGTATCTCCCTTAGACCTATTTTTTTATCCTTCAAAGTGTAAGGCTTCTTTATAATCTCCACATAAAATTTCCATGCATGTGGCCTTGAGATAGAACCAAAATAGCCTATGTCTAGTTTGGATTCGTCAGTAGTTAGCTCTTTTCCCAAACTAAGTGGATCATTTTTTTTGGTGCATCACCTCCCTTAGCTTAGATTTTATTTTTAGTCATCCTCCTACCCCTTTTCCTTAGCAAATAGTAGATTTTAGTGTGAGATCAAGAGCTGAAGTGAAGCACCTGAGGAACTAGCCTCATAAAAAAGCTTAGAGGTTCAACCTCACTATAGGATACCCACATCCTGAGGATGTTCCCATGCTTGTAGTTAGAATTGAGGGAGCCTAAATAACTCTCTCACAAGGGTAAAATTCCAAGCTATAACATATACCTACATTGCAATGTGAGTATCATCATGGAAATACTCAACTACATATATCCCTATCTCATTGATAATTTGAAACCTCTATATAACACAACTCACCTAATGCCAAATGTTTTAAGTTATTTGGGTTTTTACACAAAAATACTTAAGTAAATAATTTTTTTTGAATGCATTATTATAATATTCATATTTCATTCATATATACCAAATTATGTAGATTTACTTATGTAGACGTGTAATAAATATAGTAAAATATTAGGCAACTAAGGGATAAAGAGATCATATCTTATTTCATGTTATGTTATAGACTATGATAATGATCTAGAATCACCTCATGAGAGTGGAAAATCATTAAAATCTTCTTACCATGTGTTCTAAATGTTTTTACCCTTAAGATTCTTGCATCAAGCCTTGATATTTGCATTGATGCAGGTGTCCAATCCAGAATATGTACAAGAATAAATCCAAATTTACACTAAAGTTTCACCCTCACTTGTATGGCTATTTTTTCCTTCAGAATGTGTCCAACCATATATGGATTCCATCTAATAAACAAAACCCAGTCTTGTTTCCTTTGACCTCTTGTAACTTGGTAAAAATGAGTTATCATGTGAGTCGAGCTAACCCTAGCAAATCTAGATATTTATAAGTGCTACCTACATAGCCATTACTCCAAAGAGGATGTTAGACTCACATGTATTTCTCCCTCTTAGGCATGTTTGAAAAATTGTTATTATACAACTATATGTTATTTCTCCTATTTTTACTCCTTAGTATAAGCAAATCTAGAGTGCATTGACATTTTATATGATTTAGGTATTCAATTTAGTAATGTAAATAAATTTGATATATTGAAATATAAAGTACTTGTTAATTTTAAACTTGTTTTATGAAAATTCTAGGTGATGTAATTAGACCATAACCTTTGTATATATATGGATATCTTGATTTTGAATTGGGACCTAGTGGTGCACAAAAATCTAATAATATAATAAAAATTTGGGGATAATCAAAATGGTCACAAAGCAAAAGTATGGAAAATGAATTAAAAGATAAGTTTGGAAACTTACATTGTAGGTGGACACTTGCATTGGCATAAGATTCCAATATAGACATAGGTGTCCGGAGGCTAAAAACATAGAGATGAAAGAAAAGAGATGTAGGGATCCCTATAATACATTGGATAAAAAGGAAATTTAAGAACATTAAAAATCAAAAGGGGAAGATGAAATCAAGTGAAATAAGATGGAACTAAAGAGGTCCATATGAAACCACACCACTAGATATCCAACTCTCGGTCAAGAGGCCTATACATGTAAAAGCTATGAAAACATGCTATGAAACTATGATTTGATCAAATATGGTTAAATACATTTCCCTACTTTAATATATTAATCCATGAAATAGGAATTAATAGTTTAAATGAAAAGAAATGTGTACCTTGGTGTGTACAACACACCTTATATTTTCTTGAGTTTTTTTAAAAATTTTCTCTAATGTTTACCTAAAATAAAAATCATGTCACAAAGTAATCAACATATTAATCTGTAAACAAGCAATAATAGAAAGTAACATAAAGAAAGAGCATGGATAAAATACACCTGTGTATTTTTTGCATAGTAACAACTCTATAATGGAGATTGGAGAAGTAGAAGGAGACTTGAGCCCTCATCCATCTTCTAACTAAGAAGATGAGTGAGCCCACAAGTGGTCAACTAGGTTGAACCTTGGTGGTGCTATATCTATATTGAGGAGAGATAGAAGGTGATCACGCCCCAGACCCAATATAGGAAGAGTGGTGCTTCGACTATTGAGAGTATCTCTTAGAAACCAAATAACTCAAGTGTATAGCCTAGTGGGATTAGATGATTTTATCACTCTAATATATAAATGGAACCAATAACTAAATGGATAAGGCTTAATAACAATCTGTAAAATTCCATCCCAAGTATTAGTCCATAATGTGATAAAAGTCCATGATATAGTGATAGTCCATAGTAATATATGAATATGGAAGATAAATCAGTGTCTGAGTAATAGAAAGAATGAACCCTTGTTCATTCCCCTTATCATATTTGGTGTGAATAAAGTAATCAATGCATATTGGTGCATTATAATTAGCATAAACACCACTATTATGTAATTTGTGTATGTTGACAATACCAATATATATATATATATATATATATATATATATATATATATATATATAATGTCAACCCAAATATATATCTGAGCCATATATTGTGAATGAAGTCTCAAAAATTGGAAACTAGTGTAAGTGTGGAAGATATGTTTCTATAACATTCCCCCACCATAATCTAGGTTTGAGAACTGGTATAAGTTTGGGGAACATGTTTCTAAAACATGCCCCCATTGAATCTAAGATTTTGAAAAAAATATGGACATGCAATCATGTCATACCCCCACTGAATCTAGAAAATGTGTGCATTGATATAATTATGGAGGACATGTTTCTATAATATGCCCCCATTTTGGAATGATGGGAATAGAATTTGTGAGTCACCTTATCACAAAATAATAATATATAGATATTGTGTATAGATTAAATGGGTAGAGATTAATTACATATCAGTGATATATCTCATTAAAGTTTTAATCAAAATATAGAATTGTATTCAAAGTCTAATATAAGGTATAGGTAAAAACATAGTTTTATGTGATTTTTGGTTTTTACCCAAAAGTTTTATGTAATTAGTATAGTATTGAAAATCTCATCACTTGAATTCTAATGTAATTTTGGGGTTTTGGATTTGGAAAATCGATGCTCAAGATATGTGCACTTGAAGTTCTTGTATAATTTGAATAATAGGAGTTTTGAATATAAATTTATATTTATGCACTTTGAATCTTTCAAAAAATTGAGTTATGGTGTAAATTTACAATGTTGTGTAAGAGAGCCCCAAAAACATTACGATTTGATGTGATTCAGACAACCCTAGTTGGTCAAGATTTTGATCAACTAGTAAGTAGGTTTACTTGTGAATTGAGTGGTCATATTTAAAATTTTAATTTGTCATTTTAAAAAAAAAAAATTTGTGGGATGATAGACACTTCCATCCAGGTTTTGGATAGTACCGTTAGTACCTCATCAATAGTTTCCAAATTTTATGGAAATGTCCAAAGTTTATGTCCTTTATCAACAGTAGAATCCAATACTACCAACCTTTTATATTTTATATTTTTAACTATTAAACCTAGTTATTCATACTCAAATGTAATGGCTAACACCTAATTTTTATCATTTTTGTGTAGAAGGATATACATATCCAGGAGTTCTAGCATGGGAGACATTTATTCACTCTCACAGAGCTAGGTCTAGGTGTGGCCATTTGGGTTGTGATAGATCGGGATGAATTGAGTCATGTGGTTTACTTAGGGAATATTCCAAATGATATCCACCTCATTACAACTCTAGATGAGAGGTAGAATCCATATACTTACATGTTCTAGATCCAAACAAAGGAGATGAAAATATTATGGAGGATGTGTATCACATTCTTCAGCTACCTATCAAAGGCAAGAGAGGATAGATTGGTGGGGATGAAAATTATGGCTATATTCAACTATCTTATATATATTTCACTGGCTAGAGGGCACCAAATGTAAAGTTGAGTAACATGATTTGGTTGGATAGTATTATCAGAGGTGATGTTATATGAATGTAAAAAATTATTTGTGTATTATTGGATTCATTTATAGTAGTAGAGGGTGGCATGATGGTAATTTCATATCATATTATCAAATTATATGACACACTAAAATGGAGGGTACTAGATATTCATGGGGTTGTATAATATTGGCCCATTTATATAGATACCTTTATATATTTTGTTTGGAGAATCATAGTGAAGGTATTGGAGCTACAACCTTGTTATATGTTTGGGCTTATGAGAAAATTGTAGTAGTGCAGTTGGTTGGTGGACCCCTATCTAGGTGGTCCCATCCTCATAAATTTACAGAGTAGTGGGTGACCCCCTATGGTAAAATACACACCACAATGGAGTATCACACTATTTTGGATAGATTAACATCAAAGCAAATTATACGGCATCCATATAGGATATTTAATGGATGGCATAAGGATGGGCATGAGTTATAAAGGATCCAAATGAACGTGTGGTTGGCTAATCAATTTTTAGGGTTAAATGAGTTATTTTAGTATGATCTTGTACTATAGTAGTTTGATATAGAGAATAGGTGTCATTGCCTTCATACCCATGGCATCATGTAGTTAGGAGTGGGTATAGACCCAATGATAGACTAGCAATAACACTTGTGGATCTATCCCCTCGACTTGGTGATGAGTGAGATCTTATTATTCCCACAGCTACAAGGGATGATGCAAGATGTACAAATGGTTATTTATATTTGTGGACATGGGCCTATTGGCCATTATTGTTTCTAATTATATTTACCCCACTTGATGCCATACCTAAGATGTAAGGAGGTGCAGTAGAAGATGGAGGTGGTGGTTCTCTTATGGGACCAACACCCATAGATGAGGTAGTTATCAAAGCCATATGTAAGTACCATAATTTTATTTTACATTTGGTTGATACAATATCCAGTTTAGTATAATTAGCTAATTTTTATTTTTTGTCTTGTTTATAGGAAATTAGGAATGGGATACCATGGTAAATCATGTGATGTAGTCCCTCGCTTGACGTGTGCCCATAGATATAGATGGCAAGGGTTTTATTGAGATGTATGTATTTGATTAAGTGTGCTCATCGATATAACAAGTTTGAAAAGAAATTATATCAGCTAGGGTTATTTAAGGAGAGAGTGTGTGAGTTTTCTTGGTCATGTGGTCCCATACTAGACCCCAATTCATCCACCTTGAGAGAGGCTAGAGCGGCTGATATAGATAGTGATGAGGATTACACACCCCAAGATATGCCCTAAACACATGATTGATGTTTTTATTTGTATAAATTTTTTACCACATTGATATATATGATGATGTTTGCATGGTGTATTTTGCTTCACATGAATGTGTACTTTTAGTTCTTTATTCATTGTGTATATTTTACTTACACGTGTTTTATGTAATCAATATTTAAATATGATAAACTACATTTTAGTATAAAATATTTAAATTTAATTAAACTTTAAATTTAATGATAATAAGTAATCACCATATGTAATGAAATCCATTTTTAAATAATAAATCTCAACCGTAATGATCATGTGGTAATAAAACTTCTAGTTTTTCTTCTATCATTGTAGATTATATATCTATAGAAAAATCTTATGAATATGTATGTGATGGTTTAGGTACCCAAATATGTTGTGTATGAATTCCCCCTCCACGTGTCCCTCTATCAATATCCTAATCAACCAAGGTTCCTTGGTAGGATCATCATGGGAAAGATAAATCTTGGTAGAGGGCACACTAAGAGGACTTTAACTAGTGGTTGTCTTATGCAACGGTTGATGGACCTTATGTTCCTAATAAGGAGAATCATGGGATGTATCAACCCTATTATAATAACTTATAGAATAAGTGGGGGAAAGGGACCTAAATGTATCTTTTTGAAATTCAATAAGTCCGTGATCTACGAACTGTGTAAGCTTTTTCTTGAGAGAAAAATAATCATTATTGTAGCACCCATTTATACCATGGTAAGTACAAAAGTGTTGTACTTTAACATTTTCAAATATATGTGGTGGGTAATGAGAATTAGGAGGAATTTTTATCATCCATTTATCTAATAGTGTACAAAATATATCATGTGGTTTATCTTGGTACCAATCAAACTGAAGTGGTTGCCTTTTTGTAGAGGCACATGGTTTATTTGTAGGAGGTATTAAGTATGTTCCTTTCTTTTGTTCAATAACTTTATTTTTTGTTATTTGGTATGCACTATGTATTCTGAAGAAGGTTTTTGATGTGGTTAATGGCCCTTTTTGGGTTGCTTATTTTATTTGAAATCATTGTTTGTACCATGTTTGCCTTAATATGGAGAAATAGGTAATTTAGTTTTGGTATTGGTTAGAGCACATGCATATTTATGCAATCCTGATATAAGCATTTGAATGAAGCAAAAATCTTGTGCAATTATCTTTATCTAAGTGGAGAAATAATAACACTACTAAATATAAATTTCACTTCCAAATATGAGGGGGTATAGTTTAAGGAATACAATATATCCTTAAATCTGATAGCATAGTCTTGAATGGACTCATGCTTATTTTGTGTTAATACTTGAAAATGCTCCAATGGTAACTTAAGTAAGTTATATCGATAAAAATTAGAGAAGAACACATATTCAAGTTTTTTGAATGTTGATAAGGAACCATTTGGGAGGATACATAACCAATCAAGATCCTTTTGAGCTAAACTTTGATGGAAAGCCTTTAATAGCAAGTGTCCATCCTTAGACCAATGTTAGAAGGAATGTATATATTATTTCAAATGAATATGAGGATCCCATTGTCCATTTAAGGAGGATAACCTAGGCATGATAAAGTTTTAAGGATAAAGATATTCAAACATATCTCGAGGAAGAGGTTGTTCCTCTAATATATTCTTCTTGAAGGTAGCCACATGAGAGGAAACTTACAACTTAAGGGTATTCACTTATAATTGAAGATATCCCATGGTAACCATGATAGATAGAATATCACAATTAGATATTCATAAAGAGGTTTTAATTTTACTTAAAGGTTGTAAACTACCATTCATATGAAACACACGAATGATAGTCTCTTTATCGCCATGTAAAATAGGATCATCACATAATTTTGAAACATTTAGTAAAGAGGAAAGTTTATCATTTTGAAAAGCATGAAGGTTTATATCATTATCATTTCAAGGTGTTACATTACTTAAAATTTAATTAAATACAATAGGAGTAGGAGAAATAGTTTCAATTGCAAAGCATGTTCTTTTTTAGCAGAAAATGCAAAGGAGGGATAAAAATAAACATTTTATACTTGATTTGCAATATCAAGAGAGGTAAAGATGAAATTTTCACTATCATTTGTACTTTCCAAAGAAGAGAGAGAAAATACAATGCTACTTTCTACTTTTGGTATATCATTATCTTGTGAGAAAGAGACATTTAATGCAACATTTTCCATTTTTTCATGAAATGCACTTTTGATTTCCTTTAATTTATATGAATTGAGTTTGAAAAGATATGGATCAAATATTCTTGGAAATTTAACTATATCTCCAAATAATGCATCTTTAATAATAGCTCTCTTAGGATTTTCACATGCATTTTTATTTTTCCATTCAAACAAGATAAGAACTAAAATAGTGCATGAATTTTGATCATTGAAAGTTAGATAAAATAAGTACTTTCACCACTTTCATTTGAGTGATCCAAAGAAGGGATAATATTTTCAACATTGGCATAATTTTGAAAAGAGGAGACACATTCATCTTTTTCAAGATTTGCATAATTGGAAATAGGATAGGAACATTCAAACATTCAACATTTACATCATTGGGAAGAGAGGAGAGGCATTCAATTTTTTATTCATATAGAAAATGTATACATGAAACATTTTGGTTTTCAACATCATGAATTCTAACTTCATGCATATTTATTGTATCATCCTTATTTGAGGCACTAATGAAATTGATCATTTTTAAATTTTTAGGCATTCCATCACTTGAAAAATAAGAAATAAGAGAAGTAATCTCCTCATATTCACATTTAAGAGGAACAAAATCACACTCAAAACCATATGAAATAATGTTATGATTATCAACATGTTCACTTATACTAGAATTTTCATCATTGATTCTTTCATTATCATTATTATAATCAAAAGATGGGGTTTGAGCCTATTTATTATACACCATAATATATTCATATGAATTGTATTGATAATTATGAATATTAAAAAAAATCCAAAGGATGGGGCTTTCCATGGCTGTTAAGAAGAGAATCCATAAGGGCTCCAATTTTACGTAAAACCACAAAGCAATCATATACAAGGCATAAGTAAAAGATATGAATAAGCATTCCTTAATCTATGCCCATGCAAGAATTTAGATTTAAAAAATAAATACATGAATCTAAAATAAACTTTTGAAGAAGGAGAAAACCCTACATGCAAACTAGGGTTTGGTTCAACATATAGAGGATGGGTTCACCATAATGTTTTAAGCTATTTGGGTTTTTACACAAACACATTTAATCAAATAAAAAAAATTTGAATGCAATATGATAATATATTCATAATTCACTATATTAAAAATTATGTAAATTTACCCATTTAAATATGTGCAATAAATATAGTAAAAAAATATGAAACCAAGGGATAAAAATATCATATTTTAACATACAATATTTTTTGGAAGAAACAATGTATGGTTTTGACAATCAAAACCATACATAGTTTCTTTCAGAAAAGATTGTATGTTATTTTGTGGACTGTGGAAACTTAAAATCTTTGAGATCATATCTTATTTCATGTTCTGTTATGGACTATGATAATGATATGGAATCACCTCATGATAGTGATCAGTCTCTGGGATCTTCTAACCCTATGTTCTAACTATTTTTACCCTCGGGATGCTTGCATCAAGGATGCATGTTTTAATATTTGATGTAGGTGTCAAGCATAAAATATTTACATGAATAGACCCAAATTTACACTGAAGTTATGCTCTCACTTATATGGCTATTTTGTCCTTTAGAATGTGTCCAATTATAAGTAGAGTCTAACTAATAAGTAAAACCCCAGTCTTTTTTCCTTTGACCTCACATAACTTAGTAAAAAGGAGTTAACACGTCAGTTAGCAAACCTTAACAACATAAAATTTTTCTAAGTGTTGCATACATATCCATTACTATGAAGAGGTGCAACTATATGTGTGTAATTATGATTGTGCAACTATATGCCCTTCTCCTATTTATAACACTTGGTACAAACAATGCCATAGTGGATTGACCTTTTGGATGATTTAGATATTTAATTCAGTAATGAAAGCAATTTTATACCTTGGAATATAAATTAATTACTAATTTAAAACTTGATTGATCAAAATGCCAAGTGATGTAATGAGATCATAGCCTTTGTATATATAGGGATGTGTAGATTTTGAATTTGGACCTAGTGGCATGCGAAAATCCACCAATAGAATAAACAAAATGGTCACAAAGTTAAAAGTAAAAAATATGATAAAAATATAATTCCATACACTCACATCATAATTGGACACTTACATCAACGCAAGATTCCAACCCAGACATGTGTCTAGAGGCTAAAAAATAGAGATAACAAAAAACACAAGCAGTGATCCTTAGAATACATTAGATACAAGATAATTTAACAATGTACAAACTTAAAAGGGGTATATAAAAGCAAGTGAAATAATATGGAACCAAATAGGTCCATATGAGACCACACCACTATAAACCCAACTCTTGATCAAGAGGCCTATACATGCAAAATATATGAAAACATGATATGAAACAATGCTTTTCCCAAGTATGTGTATCTATACCCAACAACACTGAACACTTTGTTTAATACTAATGGGGCTAGAAACCCTTGTAACTTATATAATCATCAAAAATTGATCAAATTACAATAAAACATCTTCCCCCTTATTAAACAAGATCTGAGAAGCTATGAAATAAAAAAAATCACCACATAATTGGTATGATCTTCATTAATGATATCAAATAACTCAAAAAACAAAAATGTGGACATAAAACATAAAAATCATAACATCTATCTAAAAATTCCATTGTATAAAAACCCAATTTTAGAGTTATTAGTGAAATCAAAATAGGTAGGTCACTGGATCTATTAGCTTGTTCATTCTTGAGGGACCTATAAAGCTCAAAATGTAGTTGGTTTATCTTCAACAAAACTAGTGTTGGGAAATAATGTTATATTCACGGTTTCATCATTAAAAAAACACATTTTCAAACTTAGCACAATAACAAGATGTTGTATTTGACTGAAAATGCACCCAAAATATATTTTAAATTCCTAATTTCTCTATTTAAACATATGTTTTCTTCAAAATCACAAGGGAGAGATCTAAATAAAAAAAAGTATGATGGATTCAAAATGTCCTATAACATAAAAATGTATTAATCACATGCCTACCTTCTTTCTAAAAAAAAGTACAAAAATATCATGTGCGTAGGCTATAATACTAGAAATTTTAAACTTTTAAAAGATTATGTTTACACTTAGTGGGAATGAAACACTTGACCTCTAGCATGATAAATATTTTAAAAACAACCTCTTGACCAACTTATCTTAATAACTAGTTGATACCTATTGGTTCAAACATGCACTTGACTTAATTTTACATGTTAATTATAGAACTTGACTGAATACATGAAAAAAAAAAGATGGCATTTGAACTTATGGCATTTCCTCTACCAAAGTCTTTACTCAGTCTCAAAACTAACTTGGTTATGCATGTTATGGAGACATAAAATGAAAAAATTGTATATAAACACTTGTTAGAAGTATGCTATTTTTTTTATAAAAAAAATATATATATTTTATTTTATCCATTAGACATAAATCGCACAAGTTTAATGTGCTAAAGTAATAAAATACTAAATAATAAAAAACATCCAACAAACAAAATGGTACCCATGCCTAGTATGTCAGCCCAAATAAAAACAAAATTGAATTGCCCAACAATAGAATTATGCCATGTATCAAACTAAATTACACCATTCAATAGGCTTAAATGATAATAATGAGGGATGAGAATTTTTTTATAGTTTTTAATGAATTAAAATGCCAGATATAAAATAATCATTCAAAAAACAAAAAAACCATGCTCAACATATAAAAAACACCACTTCCCACATTTCCCTTGCCCTAGGAAATAATGTAACACATTTTGTTAGAACAAATAAACATAAAATGCCTTTAGACAAATTTTAATGCTTCCCATGAAAATTAGAATAGTTTTCAATGCCCGAGTTAGTAAATGACATGTTCCAAGAATTTGTTTAATGTTTTTGGATAATTACATAATGCCTCAAACAAACTTTTATGCCCTTACAACATTTTTTTGTTGGATTTAATGTTTCTAGTTAGCAAATAGTGTCCTCATCTTCCTCCTCCAATGCTTTAGGGTGACCATAAAGAGCTTTATCGCCTTGCTTCATATTCAAACTGATTTAAAATTGTTACATTATTGCAATGCCTCTTGTACCTTTTTTAGATAGCTTCCATTAAAATAAATAAGTTTATTTAATACATGTTTTAGGTAAAAATAAGTTCTAACACCCTTTCAGGTAGAGATAAAGCAAAAATATTATAATTTATTCTTATTTAGGCAACTTATTTAGATAACTTCTTCATGAAACTTATTCAACTAACTTATTTAGGAAATCTCATTCACAAATCTTTCATAGCTTCTTCAAGTATCCAACACTACCATCAATGTTGATACCAATGTTAGGAAATCTAACACAGTCTAAAAAAATAAATCTGCATAATATTTATTCAAGAAAAATTCTCATATAAATGTCTATGTTTCATATTCATATTACTTTCTTCTTTCATTGGAAAACTTCAATAAGATTTTATTCATTGAACTTCAACTACCTAACTAATTACCTTACATGCCTAAAAAAATGTGACTCATCTAACATAAGCAAATTAATGACTAACATTAATTTAATACCCAAAATCAATCTAAATTTATTATCATAAAATTAATCTAAAGGGGGTGTCTCACACATGAGATACATGCCCCGACTAACTATTAACAAACTAATAATATAATTTTGATCATATAACCCAACATAAAGCTGAATAAAAAATGGTTTAGGTGAATAAACTATCACACTCAATTGAGCTAGGGATTTCATGGGCTGAAAGGTATCCATTTTTTAGGATATTAATGTATTATTCATTAAATTGGTGGTCAAAATTGATAGTGGTAGTTTTTTGGGGTTTAACAATACTATGAATAATAGGAAAAGAGCTAAGTGCTAACATAAAAGATAAGACCAAATGATTAGAAAGAGGTGGAAGCAAAGATGAAAATTGAAGATTCAAGTCCTTTGACATAAGATGTGTATTAGCAATTATGTAATACATAATTGAATAACCACCCACTAAAGGAAAGCAAGTGAAATCACCAAAGCATAAACCAAGTCATGTGGCTTCCATAAAATATTAAAGTGCTTCCTATAGGAGGATATTTTTAAATCCAAAGAATTCCATTGAAGGCATTCAATTTGTATGCCCACTAGTTGAGTCATCATAGGATATGATTATATATTGTAACTAGTGCACTGCATGCAAGAAATCTTGAAATTGAAGTCACTAATCAAAAGGATATCACCAAAGGAGGAAAATATTATTATTCTTGGTTATAGATTGACAAAATAAGAGTCTAAAATATTTGAAATTGGATATGGTGAAGTTTGTGAAGGAAAATTACACACATTTTAGAATAACTTCCTATAAGAACATATTCTCAATGACACACATACAAATATAAAATAGACATATTTACCCTTCAAATGGATGAAATGGCACAAATGGTCTCAATATATACATGGTTAAAAAGTGTAAACACTCAAATTTGGTCATAAATATTTGATAATGTCAATTTTGGCCCACTTTTACCTTACTTGACTTGAGCACATAATTTGGTCCTATTTCGCTACCTCACTCTATCCTAAGTATTTTTATGGACCCATCTCTTCTAAGTTTTGGTTTTGCAACTAAAAAATGTTTTTTTTACATGGATATTGCACCCATTTGATTAGTAAGTTGATCCAATGAAATAATGGGAACATCCCCAAGGTGTGGGACCTTGGCTCATTAGGATAAACCTCTAGAGAAGGTCATATCCTACCTAAAATGAATGCACCTAATGTATAATCAATTTTTAGGCCTAAAACACTACTTAAAAAGGATTATTTATAGCCTTAACTAAGTATTTAATCATGAAAAATGATATAATTAATTGAAAATGCAAACTGGTGATGAACCAAATCTTAGATAACTCCTCAACTTGCTTGAATAACACAAAAAACCCTCAAAAAAGATAAAAATTCACACAACTCCCACATAGACACTACCTAAAGGTAAAATGCAAGAGATAATTACTATAAAAGGGATGAAATGTCTAAAATTCACCTTAAAAAATGTTAAAATATATTGGTAATCCATAAGACACATTTGAAACTCATAGATATACACAATATAACATCAAATGAGAGAGGAAACATTAGTTCTTTATTGATTATATGGCCAAAAACATGCGTACAATATTCAAGAAAGTTGAATTTTTATAAATCAAAGTAGAGGCTCCCTTTTTAAAATCATTTTATAGTAATATATAGAGAGTACAAGTGAGTGAGATAAGAAGATACAGTAAATTAATAAACTACCTCCATTAGTCTAGGCATGTGTAAGAAAAAGATACAAAGAAATTAAATAAAATAACCCTTTCAATGCCTTATAATTGTTTCATGTAGACATGGTTAGTATCTTGGAATAGTGGAGGATAAACCATCATATTTTCACTTCATTTGATCATTTATAACATTTACCTTTGATGCTTCTTGATTGATGACCTAGTCTTCTTGCTTGAGAAAATCCTAGAAAAGCTCTGCACTTACCACTTTTCTCTTGAACATGTGATGGATAGAAATAAGGTAGTTAATCTTGAATTTTTATCATTGATTAGATTCCTTTATAATTTTTCTACACCAAAATAAGTCTCAAAATGATAAAACTTTCTCATATATAGCCTTTACACATGCTTCTCATGAATGCCAATCACCTTGAAGAGGTTTCACTTCTTTAGGAGCATGTTTCCAACTAGTTTCCATATTTTATTCACCCTTTCAAGCAACTTGAACCATCCATTTGTATAAATATAACACATTTCATTCTTTGGAGACTTGTGTAGGGTGTTTTCATGATTTTTGGATGGTTGAGAAGGTTCAACAGATTTATATTTCCCTGTTTGACATCTCAAATGCTTAACTTCTTCTATAAGGAGGGCATTTCCAATAATTTTATTGATGAAAAGTGGGTTGGTAACATGTTTCATATGACAAAATTCTTCAATATTCTCTATTCCAACCTGCTCCCCTGCCTCATATCGTAAGTTTTCAATTTTAGCATCGCAAACAAGGATTGTAGAAGATGGTCTTATTCATTGTTTGGCAAGAGATCTAAAATTATATCCCTTACTCTATATGTACGCTTGATAACATTGTTAAATCCCTTGCACTATTTTTAACCATTTTTTCACTTAAAGTTTATCCTTAGAAGGCCTATGAGGTTCACAAAAGTATATCCTAAGAAGGACATAAACTTCCTCTATTGGATAGGTTTATTTGAGCTCTGAAACCCTATTTTGACATTAAAATACATAGAAACTCATATAATTTTTTGTAAACCTATTAATATTCCTAAATGATGCCTGATACCTCTATTTTTTTACCTTATAGACCTATAACCTTCATGATTCTTGCTTAATTTTTTCTCATAGACCTACAAACTTGCTTAAAGGTTCTTTCTTGGCATTATAAACCCTATAATAACCTTAGAAACATGAATACTAAATTGAAACTTTGTTATTACCTTTATTTTGTGTTTAGAAGGGGTATATAACCTTATTTTATACCTCTTTAAGCCTCCAAATTATTAAAATGCATTATCATTGGTTTAGGGTTTTAGCAATCTTTTAGATTGCTTGTAGAGTTTGAAAGGTTTCTCAGTGGATCTATGTGTTTTCATCATTCTAATGAAGTCTAGAGATCACCAAAGGATGCATCAAGGCTTACCAAGACCCTTCCAAAACTTTCCAAGCACCATACATGGAGAGAAATATGATAGGATGTAGGCTAGTTTTAGTTTTAAACCCTTGAAACATAGTGTTTTGCCTTGCAACTTCATGTTCCTTCCTTGAAGACCTGAAACCAATATTTAATGGTCTCTAGGACCTTTTTTATCTCCTCAACCTTTATTTTATTGCTCTAAACCTATAACGGGAGTCTACAAACCACTTATAGACTTGCAACATTCATTTTTCTATTTTTTAGCTCATTACATAGCTAGTTACCTCATTTTATTTTCTTCAAAGCCTACAACCAATCATGAATGGTATTTAGGATCTAACCTTCCCAACCTCTATTTTTTTCTCTAGACATTTGACAGGACCCTGCAAACCTCCTACAAACCTACATATCTAGTTTTTTGGCTTGTTACATAGCTTTCAAGGTTCATTTTATTCATGTTATATAACTTGTGGGTTTTTAAACTCCATTTTTATACTCTTTATACTATTTCCAACCTCCTCAACCTTTTTTTCTTGATTTTTGGATCTTGATAGGGCTTTGTGGACCTCCTATAGACATATAGATCTAGGTTTTTGCATAACAAACCCCATGATAACCTTGAGAACATGATTGAAACCTTTGTAGTTTCATATAAACCTTGAAAACTCATCTAGACATTCCATAATCTCATGAAAACCTTGGAAACTTACATATCTTCTCATATTTTCCATCCTTGTAAATTTACATTTTGGTCTTCCTTAGAAAGTTGCTTGAACTTTTGCATGGAAACTTGATTATTCAAAAATAATAGTTGTGCTTTATTTTGCATGTTAATGGACTCTTATCCATTTTTGGATACCTATATGAAGATAATATGACACTTTGGATGCCAAAGAGAGTAAAAGATTGAAAAACCTTCATGAAACCTATATTGAAACACCTTGGAAACAATAGAAATTGCTTAGATTTTATTGAATGGGAGCTTGTAAAGGTGAAACATGCCTAATGATGGCCTTGATTGAGTTTTTCATGTTGTAAACTTGATAAAATCCATAATGAGGCATAAAAAAGAGGGAAAAAAGTTGAGGATACTATTTGAATAAGATGTATAGACTTTAAGGGGTTGTGAAGGAGTTTCAAACTGATGGATGACCTTTATGCCCCCTTTTGGAATGTTTTAACCATTTCCATTACCTGATGAATTTATTTAGGCCCCTTTTTGATATTTATTAACATTAACATGCACCTTTTATACCTTTAGCCATCAAATAGGCCTTGTCAAGAGACAATATGACTTCATGAGCTTAGTATGCTTATTAAGCATTAATGAAACATGAAAATATATGGGAAACCCTGAATAATTCATGAAATACCCTATTTTTGTCTAAGTTTATGTACATGAAGGTATTAATAGATCTTTCTCAGTTGGTCTTGGCCTAAAAGTCCAATTTATAGCATGTGAGGTGATGTAGAGATCAAGGAGACTTAAAAAGTCAATAATTTTTCTTTGTTAAAAACCTTTCTAAACATCTATATAGATATTCAAAATTTTAAGAACAAACACCATCTTTAATAGTTTAGAATTAACACACACATGTTGGAATTGGTAGTTGATTATAACCTTTACGATTCGATCTTGTTTTTCACCTGACAATGACTCTTTTTCAAAGTTATTCCCTTCTTTATAGATTGGTACATATTTTTTAGATTGGTAGTGTGAGGTTTTTACCTTTTTAAATTTATATAAATACTTATCTAAGCCACCTATTTACCACTTGGTAATTTCACTATTGAGGCACACTTATGTTACTACACACTCAACAAATATTCATATTATTCCCAAATTCACTACTAATCACTTGAAGCAACCTTTAGCTAAGTAAAGATCCTATTCTATTTGATTCAAACAAATTATTACCAAGCATTCAATCCATTTCTAGATGCATACATGTAGAAAAAATAACATTATTGCATTGATCACTCTAAGTGATTGAACTATGTGGGATTGATTCCCTCTTCATATTACTTTGGATACATAGGCAATGTTAAATAATCACAAGGGTGATTAAATTCAATTCAACCCATTATAATTCCCCATTTATTTTGGTAAGATTTTAGCTATTGCAAGCCCTACTAGGTTTTAAATTTGAATAATTCATTTGTAGGTCATCCATAAACAATTGAAGGTTAAATCCTAATATAGGTGTATTTGAATTAGGAGTAGGTGATTATCCCATCATTTTTTCATTGACCTATAGATGATAGTAATGACTACTGATCTTGACTGTTTCTAGTTGGTTCTAACCCAAAATAGTGATAACCTTATTTCAATTTCATGCACATAATCAAGTTTGATTTGATTAGTTCTAATAATCTCTCAATCACACATAGTCAACCTATAGTCATAAATCAACTAAGTATTCTTGTGTTTTATATAGTTATATTCTTTACTTTGTTTGAACTTTATCCATTTCAATAATTTACTTTCATTCTACTTGTTACAAGTCATTTATATCATTTACTACCTTTTAAATTTATTTTATCTTAATTAGAGTTAATCACCAAATTAATTCCAAATTCTAATAAAATGTATTGGCAAACCTATACATTTTATTCAAGCATTGCTTAAAATTCTGTCTTAAGGTTTAGATAAATTATTGAACATATGATATTAAAAGAATTTTATTTCAAACTTGGATTTAATAGTTGACACTAAAATAATTTTATTTTTACCTTGGATTTAATAACTGACACTTAAAACATTTTATTTTGACCTCAAATTTGATATCTAACATTGAAAGTACTTTATTTTGACCTTGGATTTAAGGGAATTTAATAATCTCCATACACATTTTTTTTTCACTTTTTTTAGAATCTAAATTTTAGTTTTATGCTACTTTAGTCTAAATTTGTAAAGAATATATGGCTATATTGGATGAACATTTTTTGCTTCAAGCTATCCTAATTTTCGTTACATGTTGTATTCCCCTAATAAGGAACAAAATTAACAATCATGTAATAAAAAAAATATCATCACTTACTAAGATGCAATCACCATCAACACAATTTTGTATAAAATCAAGTATGACACAAGCACAAGAGTAGACATACATTCAGGGTGCTATAAACTTAATCTACACCCTCTTGATGGGCTTATTATGAAAATATAAAATGACAAGGAATATAAATTGACTCTATTAATAAAAACAAATATGATCATGTTGATGCTAAGGAATTTAGTGAGTATATTGATTATTTCTCATATGACATTGGTTCTTCATTATTTGTAACTTGACAAGAGAAAAATAAATATGCTCACGCTAGCATATCTAAAGATAAAAATAATTCCATTGGTAATATTGATAAACCTCATGTAAACCCTACCACAAGTATTGTTCCTTCTACTATTGACACTATCCTTACATCTACACCTTTGGGTTTGGGAGTAACTCAAGGTTTTCAATAGATATTTATGCCCATGCATAACCAAATGAATAATAAAAAATATTTGATAGTTATGCATAATACATCACCTTCATTATCTACTATATAATCCCTCATTCAAACTATTTCAACTTTGCATGATAAGGTGTTGCGATTAGAGAAAGGTATACAAGAATTTATCCAATCAATGGATTAAAAATCATTACTTCATAATATGTTATCACCTAATCTTGAATCATATCATTTACCTAAAGGATTTTTAGCTCATAAACTTCCACTATATGAATATAAAGGAGATCCCTCACAACACCTTTGATATTTTCATGTGGCATGTTTGGATTATGCTCTCAAAGATAAGTTGATAATCAATTTTTTTCCTATAATATTAAATTAATATGCCTTGTTTTGGTTTTATGATTTACATATCTAATCAATCAAATAATTTAACCCATTAGTACATCAATTTATCAAGCATTTTTCTATGAACATTGATGAAAAACTCTCTTATATGCAAATTGCTAAACTTAAGCAACAAAGTAATGAACCCATTAGTGAATTTTTAATTCATTACAAGACCATGCTCACCAAAATTAATAATTCCTTGGAAGATACTTAGTTACAAGATATATTCAAACAAAGTTTACTAGCACCTTTGCATGAGTCAATCATTTTAAATAGATTCAGATCATTTTAAGAGTTTTTTCATATAATAAAATAAATAAAAGTCAATCTTCTCACTTTGAACAAACTCAAATATGCACTTCATCTAATTTAAATTCCACAATTTTTTTCAAATAAAATCATATTATAAAGTTAATCCAATGTATACTAAAACTAATTCAAAAACCATAATTGATGTTATATTTAAACCTTTAAACAAGCTTGTTTTATTATATCACACAAGAAGGTAATTTTATAGGTTACCACAACTGCATCATAAATTATACATATTATGATTACCATAAATGTGATGGACATTATACTAATTAATGTTTCAAGCTCAAACACCATATTCAATATCATGTTGATGAGTTAGGCACTTATACAAAGGAAACTAAGCCTCAATAACATGAAAATGCTAAGTTGAATATTTTCAATGAATCATTGCCATACCATGAGAAAAACAAAGATAATTCAATAATGCATCATATGTATAATGTGTATCCACCTCCTGAGTCATATGCTCATCCACTAGATGTAATTACTAGTATAATTATTCAAACCTCCTAATCATGTCCTATGATCACCTTTGATGATAATGAGATAGTGGATGATGATTCTGATTTCCATGTTTTATGTATACAAGTATTTATAGATCAAAAAATTATACAAAATATATTAGTTTATGGATCAAGTTAGAATGATGTACAATGACATTACTCCATTCATTGGGTTATAAACAACATGACATACAAGAAACATCTAAAAGTGTCAAAACATTCAATGGGAAATAACAAACTACTTTGGGACATATTATGTTACCTCTTTAGGTCGGTCTCACTATATTATCCACTCATTTTCTAGTTATACCACATAATGGAATATTTGACATGATAGTGAGAGGACATTGGTTATAGAAGCTCTATGTTATACCTTCCATGATACATAGATGCCTAAAGTACATTCATTGTAAACAAGTGGTCACAGTTTCAAGAATTAGACAAGAGTATCCTCTTAAAATATGTGGTACCTCCTTCACCCAATCCACCACTATAGTGATTGGATATATCTATTAAATAACAAATCACATTTATAATTTTTTCACCTATGCAAATTTTTTCTATATAACCAATTTAAAAATAAGTACAAAATCTCAAAATCAATCAATGCAAAAACAAACATCATATCAAAAAAATGTGTTAAGTTCATAAAAGGCACCATCACATAAAACATATTATAAATTGGTGAAACACACAAATCATAGTATTATAGAAAGAGCACAACTTTTGGAACAATATTCTACTACTCTTAATTGGATTACAGGGCATTCTAGATCCTCTATAACTACTTATCTCACACATGATTACACAAGTAGTGATCTAGATAGTTTCATTACAACACCTGATGCCTTTGCAGATTATGAGTCATTCACATCTCTAAATTTTTTCCATGAAAGGTGATCCTTACACAACTTATTATAGACCCTTATTATGATTCATTTTAATGGGATTATTGGTTATCAATTTTCAATTTCATTTTTTCAAAAAAGTTTAAAAACATTCAAATAATCGAAAAAGTATTTTTTTATTGTGCATAGATTTTTAATTTCTTTAGCATGTTATTATTCCACATTTTATAGATTTGATTGATTGGATCAATCTTATATCTCTTGTCTCCTTGAGTTTTGTTGTCCTCTTATATTTTATTTTTCACTTCATTGATCTAAACAATGCAAAACGAATGATCTTATACTACCAACTTATGTCATTTCACATGTTGTACTCATAGTCTAAAAAATGTAGACCATATTTTCCATCATAAATAATATCAACAAAAAAAATTCAAGAATAACTATCACTACTATCCAAAATCAGTCAATAATAACCTATATATTTTGACACAATTAATTTAAAAACCAAGTAAATAAAGGCTTAATACATATATTTTTCTGTACTATACTTAGTTTTAGTTTATATAATACTATTATTCATGTAAAATATTTATTTTGTGTGATATATTTTTCATACATGCACATTACATATTTTAAAAAGTATACATGTGATGAGATGAGGATGTACAAT
The DNA here is from genome assembly GCA_037957365.1 of Torreya grandis. Lineage (NCBI taxonomy): Eukaryota > Viridiplantae > Streptophyta > Pinopsida > Cupressales > Taxaceae > Torreya > Torreya grandis. The sequence continues at coordinate 1,454,763 of JARHVA010003807.1, read as the reverse complement.
CATTCCTTTATAACCTTAATCTATCTCCCACATGCCTTTCAACTATAATTCACATAGATAATGGGGGCTTCTTGCTCCTACATGGCCATGCCATTACATTTAGTGAATACTTTACCTTGACACATGTTGTGGATTTTTCAAATCCCTTACCTTTATTATACTTTTTAACCCATGAATTCTCTCTTAAGTATCTATTATCATTGTTTCAAAATTAAAAATGGTATAAAAAAATTCTCACATAACAAAAATATAAAAATAATTAATATATTATAAAAATGTAAAATCAAGACTTAAGCATGATTAGATGCATATTATACATGATTTTCATATGTTATTTATCTCATAATTGGTAACTATCACATTCATTTTCTATCACATATGCATTTTAATGGTATTTATGAGTGTCATGCAGGACATACAAATTTCACAAGGACTCAGGTATTGGTATTTCCTCTACCTAGTGGCCATGCCATATTAGGGGAATCTTATCTAAAGGTTACAATATTTATAGGTGTTACCATTCTACAAATCCTATTATTTACAAATGTCTTTCTAACATCTCTATCTTACATTGTGTACATGATATGCTATTTTATAGGATATGATCACATTACATATATATGGTGTAGACTATACATCTAGTTTTATGATCCATTTATGCTATTACTTGTATATAATAGATTAGACTTTATTTATCTATTGTGTGTGGTCTTTGGTTCTTATGTGAAATAATTGATTGAACATCCATGCAATATTTTTGTTTGCTTATTTATGACATTATTAATGTCCTTTTCATGTGGCACTTGGTATTATTTGTTGTGAAATATTCATGTCAATTTTGTAAGGCCCTTGGCCTTATTGTGTGATATTACACTTGTGTTTATGTTCTTATTGAGTTTGTTTAATGTAATTAATTCCACAATCAATCCATTCACTAACTATTGTGTACTCTTCTTCTATTACAACTACTAATATGAACTTCATTAATACATTTTATCTAGATTTAAACTATTAAGCCTTTCCTTATATGTTATATACATGATTTGAATGGCACATATCTTACTACGATGGCATACTTTCACATATGCTACAATATCAAATTATTTTCTTAATATGCATGATACAGTTAACTTTTATTTTGAGAAGAGTGATTCTTAGGACATAATACCTCACCTTAAACGTGGGGAATTTTAGTAAGATTTTGATACATGAGATAAGCCTCTATGAGTAGAAATCAATTTTCAATACAAAATACAATTTTAAAGAATTTAAAAGAGTTTAAAATTTAGTTATTGGTACATATTATGGGGACATACACCATGCATATGCATTCAAATTACAATAACATATTACAAATTCATAAATTAGGATGTATATGCATGGGCATATGTGCCCAAGTTTCAAATAGAAATTATAAAGTTTACACTTACATATAGTTATAAAATTTACATTTATGCTATGGGGTCATGATACAAATTCATGCACATTATACTATTTTTCAAAATTTAGTGATCATGATACTAATTCATCCACACTTCTTTTTTTCTAAATACAAAGTTATGATAAGTGCAAGGATACCCTTCCCTTATTCTATGAGATTTTTCATTTTAAAAATGATATTACTAATTTCACAAGAACTAAGGAAAAAAGTGACAACTGAATCTAAAATACATCTACAATGGTTGATTTAGTTAAAGTGTATAATACATATTGGAGATATAGTGCCCTCCAACATTATAGCCTATGAATCCATTAAAGATTTTAACATATTTCTATGTTTGGAATTATAAATACCAACATCAAAAATTAAGGTTTTAATGTTCCTCAATGGGTTCCATTTTTTTATATAGGTTCACTTCAAATTGGGGCTTGATCACCCTCTATTAGCCATTGGTTCACCAAAGGAAGTTCTTCATCAGAAGTACTAATTCCCCAATGCTTCAAGGAGTGTCATTGTTCAAGTAAGTTATAAGAGCAACATTAGTTTCACACAAATATGTGTACTCCTTCATTTTATTCTTTAAAAACTTTTCAAATCCAAGTTACATTTCAACTTTTCAAATTAACATATGGGCATTAACTACTTTTACATCATTTTAGGATTTACTATGGAATATCTTGCATGGTTGGAACTTTTTTCTAAAGGAAAAATGTATTATACACACTCGTGTATCTTTCCTTTTACTATAAAAATTTCATTTATATATTAAAGTGGTAGGGGGATGGACGTAGACCCTAAAAATTGGTCATGAATTCTTTATAATGTCAATTTTGACCCACTTGTACCTTACTTGACTTGAGCACTTAATTTGGTCATATTTCTCCACCTCATTCTATCCTAATTACTTGTACATGCCCATATATTCTAGGTTATTGTTTTACACCTACAAAAATGTTATTATTTACTAAAATTTCTTTAAAAATGTATACAAACATTCAAATTTTTAAAAACAAATGTCATCCTTAACAAGTTAGAATTGACCCACACGAGTCAACATCGGTAGTCGATCCCAACCTTTACAAGTCAATATCATCCTTCACCCAACGATGACTCTTTTTAAAATTTAAACACTCCCTTATAGGTTATCCTATATTTTTAGGATAGGTAGCCCAAGGTTTTTTTGCTTTTAGATTATTATAAATGCACTTCTAAGCCACCTATTCTACTAATAAATTTAACTATGGAGACACACTTATACTATTTACACTAAGCAAAGCTTCCATATTCTTCCCAACAATTATAAAAGTCACAATACTATTATATTTGAGTCAAGAAAATCATTATCAATAATTTAATCCATCTATAGATGCATACATGTAGCAAAATGAACACTATTTCACTAAGCACTCTAAGTGGGATAACTACATAGGATTGATTCCCTTTACGGAGTACTATGGACACATAATCAATTTTTAACTATCATTGGGGTGATTTGGGTCAACTCAACTCATTGCACTTCCCCCTTTCTTTTTTTAGGGTTTTAACTATTGTAAAACCTATTAAGATTTCAATTTTTAAAAAGTCATTTGTAGGTCATTCAGATACAACCGAAGGTCAAAACTCTCCACATAAGTATATTTTGAGTAGGCACAAGGGATGTCCCATTAGTTTCCTATTTTACCACATAGGTCAAGATCGACCCATAGTGGATAGTAATGATAGTTGATCCTAATTATTTATAATTGGTTTTGAGCTAGAATAGTGACAACTATATATTAGCTACATGCAAATAATCATGTTTGATTTGATCAATTCCAATCATCTCTCAGTCACAGACAATCAATTTACATGTAGAAATAAACTAATTCTTCCTGTGTTTTGCATAATTATCTTATTTCATTCATTTAATATTTGTATATTTAAATAATTTACATTCATTCTATGAGTTACAAGTCATTTATAGCATTTATTACCTTTTCAATTCATTTTATCTTGATTAAAGTTAATCACCACATTAATTCCAGATTATGATAAAACAAAAAATGATATAGATCACAACACATTGTTTAAGATATAAATGCAAAGATTATTATTCATTGGGAAATCCATGGGGAAGTTTGAACTCTTTAAGTTTTCCATGAAGCATTTCTCAAATTTACAACACTATTTTTTGTATGGGATACATTTTAAGCCATGAGATAGTTTGATCTCTTTAAGTTGCCCATAATGCATTTCTCCATTTACAACATTATTAATTGTAAAAAATATATTGTCTTCAATTTTTTTCTCAATTCACATGAAAATATATATTTTGACTAAATACAACACCTTAGAGACTAATGTTGTAAATATTTGATATAAATACACGAGGACATTATGTCAAATATTGGTGGTAGGTCCAAAATTAATTAAGTAATAAAATAAATAAGATAATAATAGAACATAATTGTGGTGGTTTTGAAATACATATAAATAAATATAATCACTCAAATATAAAATAAATAAAATACAATGAATCTATTGATTTTGTGCAAGACATAAGTTTTATGTATACACCTATCACATGTGAAATAAAGGTAAGATGACTAGAAGAAGGAACATACACATGGAAATAAGATTTGATCACCATGTAATAAATGATCTAATAATATTAAATCCCAATAAAATCCTTGGAATGGACTCATTAAAATATGCATGAAACATTTTGAAAAAAAATGAAAAGAAACAACATAATATGTATTGTTAAGAAAAGGATTACAAAATCATCCAAGTATTTTCAATGTATAAAGAGATGAGGGATATATATCTTAAGAATAAGCCAACTCCCCTTTCCTTATTAGACACATAATGGCCACATGTGATTGGTCCATAAAGAGGTATAATTTATGAATAGTGGTGGCATTAAATGATGATGACATTAAATGCTCATTTATATTATTATAAGCCTAGAGAAGTGTGAAAAAACACATTTAGAATAGTAGCTAACCTAAGTTAACTTAATATTAGGTGTGTATAGAATATTAAAATAATACCCCACCCTAAGTGTAAATTAGGAAGGCATATATAGAATAAAAAGGTTAAGGATATAAACTTGATGAGGGACCTATTGTGGCCAACATTCCCCCTTTTTATAGAAATGAGGCACCCCTCTTTAAAAACACAAAATTAGAGTTCCTAGACCCATTCTCTCATTTTGGTTGGCTCTCCCTAAATTGATTCTTTTAAATCCCATGTTTCCCTAGTTTTTACCAAGAATGTGGTATTTTAAATGACTAATTGATCCAACTTGAAAACCTCAAAGGTCTATGAGAGAAATAATGCCAAGTCTTGACGATACTCTATGGTTAAGATAGACTTTATTGCTTTGAAGGTTTAGTGCGCTAACTTTGTAGGCTTGACCTAACTTGGATATTCCCAAAGTCTCAATCCTATACTCAAAGTATCATATCCTAGATCCCTACATGACATTTCATAGCCTCATTGGTAGTCAGGTGAGAAATTAATTTATCATGCTTTATTTCTTTTCACTTGGTCATTTTTTGTATTTTCCTACAAGTTCTTCCACATGTTAAAATATCGATGCTACATGACTTTAGGATATTAAGAAAAAGAGTAGTAAAAGGTTTTGCATGAGTAAAGTTCTGAATACTTTTTAAAAAAAATTCAACTTTATGGGTGTTTGAAGTAAATTTTTTAGCTTATTTCAAAGGCAAAGTTGGAAAGGACTAGTTCCAAACAAAAGTCATGAGGAAGATAGAAAAATCCCAATATAATGAGGAAGTGCCACATGGTCTATGTTAGATGCATCAATTTCCTAACCCTAATAGAGATGTCAGATCTTAAGAGATCTTAACACAATGAGGAAGCACTGTGTGGCCTAGGGTTAGAATATTTAAGTATTTTATCTAATTACCTCACACTAAATAAGAATGGTCAATCTCCCAAACTTGATAAAGATGTTAGGGCCTAAGAGAGACAAAACCAATGCCACATGACCCATTTTTAGAATAACAAGTCTCCCTTATCTGATAGAGATGTCAGTGATTAGGAGAGATTGAATGAATAAAAAAAAATCCATGTGCCTCAAAGTTTAGAAGTGCTTAGATCCAACCAATGAGCTCTCACTATTGTTAGATGTGTCAGTCTCTTAGCCTTAATGAAAATGTTAGATAATGGGAGAATTTGACATAATGAGGAAATGCCACATAACATTTTGTCAAAATATTCAATCTCCATTATCTAATAAATATGTCATGGCTCAAGAGAAACCAATGTATCATAGCATGACACATGGCATAATCAAGAATTTTAGTAGGTGGGCTCCTAAAGGCCATGAGATGGTCAGAATGAAGTACAAGTAAAATCATAGGGGCTAATTAGAGGATGCCACATGTCCCAACTAGCATCTCATCCCTCCCAAGGGTATAATAGTGAAGTGATAGGCTATACTTAGGTACTGACCATTTACATGAGGACCAATCAATAGGTTATAACTGGCGTGAAGTAGGATCTATTGAGAAACTTTAAGGATGAGGTGGTTATGTACCTACCATAATCTGAACATTGATGAAGTGGGAAACTAAACCTTGATTGGATAATTTAAAATGTTGCATTACCTTTACTATATCTATTAATTAGTATGTAATCATATACTCTAAATTCAATTCTAGATTGGGAAATCAAATGCAATATTGATCCACCCACTCAAATTTGAATCTAAAACAAGTGAGCCACCAAATGCCATTAATGCAAGGGGATGAATGTGGATTTCCATAAATATGTTGAGGAAAGCTTATTAGCCATTATAGCTCTAGACTCTTAAATTTAGACTTGATTTCTAATCCAACTTGGTGCTTTCTACTCCTCCTTCACCTAGAGCTCTTTCACTGAATTCCATATTGATGCAATGAATACTTAGTCATCAAATACCAAAGCTGAGCCTGAATACAAAGACACTATGTTCCAAAATGTCTTGACCCAATTCAAGCATTAAAACAAAGTATTAAAATCCATCAACCAAGCACCCAAGGGGTTGGTTATTAATTATGATGATCGAGCTAAATTAAAATATGCCCTATGAGTTAATGAGAAGTGTAGCCTATACAAGGCCATGACCAAGCCTAAAGTGATCCCATATGGTGAACTATTTAACAAGATGCTCCTCACTATATGAAATTGGAAATTCATCATGTTTATAAATCAATCCTAGCTCAGAGAAGATAAATCATAATTACACTTTCGAATGGGGATACACTTCTTAAGTAGGATCATGACCAATATGGGGATCTACTAGACCTAATTAGGGGATCACTTATCATAACATATCATGCTAGGAAGGGTTCCAAAGCCTACAATATAATATAATCACACAACAACCCTATTGAATTCCTAAAGTTTCAAACATTCACTCTATTCTAATAATAAGAAAGTAAAATCTAATGTAGTGCACACCAAAGCTTGTGGCACAAAGTGGGGGTTAGAAACAATAAAACAAACATGTATAGGGAACTTTAATTAAATTAATTATGAGTAACACCCTAATACATGAAGAATATGAAAGATATTATTATTTGATCCAACACTTATACTACTTCTATCTACTAAAAGAGAGGAAAACAAAGTTAAAATATACTTACCTAAATGTGAACTTGTCGAGACTCAATCCCTCCCTTGGATAAAGGGGCTTCACATGAGGTTGTTGTGGTTTGTAAAAACCACTAAGAAAGGCCAAAATATCCAAGACTTATTCATAAAACTAGATTCTCCAAATAATAAACCTAAGCTAAGTCTCCTCAAGAAGAATGGTGGAAGAGCATATTGTGAAGAAGCACAAGAAAATAATAACTACCCTTAAACTATACTAGGTTGACCCAGTCGACCTAGTACAACCAAATGACCAAAAGGAGTTTAAGACAAGAAAAGGAGGAATGGAAAGAGGAAAAGACTAGAATAATACTCAAAGGAGGAGAATTAGCTTAGGGAATGGTTTTAATATTTTGTTAGATTGGTAATAATGTGAAAATAAGGGACAATAATCTTGTGAAGCACCAAAGGTCTACCCACCCCTTTCTTGGTGCACCTCTTAGGGTATGCACTCAAAGAGATTAATTCTCGATGGGTTCCTACAAGATGTAAAGCATTAGTATTTGATTAAATTGAAAAATATTATGTGTATACATATGCCCCACTCAAAGCTCATCATGTGTCACTAAGGTGTAATAGGGGATGGTGCTTTGAGAAATAACATAGTAACACACAAGGTTGATGCTAAAAAAAATTATAGTATTTTAAAGCATAAAATAAGTAAAATTAAATGACTAAAAAGGGAAATTAATCTAAAAAGTAAATAATTGAAAAGTGAATGTGATGCATACTTTGACTTACCTTTATTACAAGATAGTTGTCTACTATGTTAGTTTTGATTGTGTAGGGTGTAAAGACTACTTTCAACAAACCCAAGAATATAAAAGTAAAGAGCAAAAACAAATAAATGCAAGAAAAGCCAAGATAGTTGGTGTTATGAGGATGGGATGTACTTGGAAAATTTGGCAATTTGGGGTGATAGGTGCTATGTTAGACCAAATGACCAAGTCAAAAAATAAGATTAAATCAAGTAACTAAAAAGCTACTAAAGATTGAAAAACTAAAACAAGTTATCCTCAAGTAAGAAAGGAAAACTCACCAAGTCAAACCAAGGATACATGTCAAATAGGATGGTAATAAGAAATATAAATGGTAAAAGACTAAACAAAATGGTAAAACAACATTGATGAGTGATCATTAACAATCCACATCTCAATCAACAATGGAAAAAGGTGCATAAAAGGGAAAACAACATTGTCGAGTGAGAATTAACAAGCCAACCATACTCAACAATGGAAAAAGGGTACAAACTCAATTGTCTATAGCAAAAAAATATAAAAATCATGATAAATGGTAAAAAGAAAGTAAATTAAGTTTATAAATTTAAATCATGGTGTAAAGAAAGATAATCCATAGTTACTCAAAACATGTTATTTCGCTCTAAGGATAGATAAAACTAAAACAAAGTAGTGTTAGCATGTTTTTAATAGGTGAAGAAGAAGGAATTAAATAAGAAAGGAAAATAGATTTGGAATCACAATTTATCTATCAAGGGAGGAAAATTAAATGGGTGGAGAGGAGAATGAAGAAAAAAACCAAGGTAGAGGAACTCTTTATCGAAGTCAAGACATTCAAATTAGGTTTGTAAAAACAAGAGGACTTTCAACCTTAAGGACCATGAAGAACTTCTCTTAGTGACACAATTCTTGGGTCAACAAATAGAGTATATAGATCATCCCATGAAGGCTATATGCATGAAAATTAAAGTGGACCTACCTCTCCATGATGTGTTCCCTATTCTTCAAAACCCCTTACAAAGCTATCAATCTACTGTAAAGATTGGGTACTTGCATGAGAAATTAGGTAACACCATATAGTTTATTGAAATCCCTTATTCCAATTTACTAGCCTATCACACCCCAAAGTACTTTGACTCTATGTGAGGCTAGTTGTGGAGTTTGAACTTTGATTGGAGATAGGATATGTGCTTGGAATCATGTCTTTGGTGTGAATTTGACTTTTGAGATTTGTATGTTGCTTTTTAGATATCATTGCCTTTTGTTTCAAATGATTTGACTTTTAAATTTCTTGATGGCTTTTATATTTCTTCTCCATACATATTTGGAAAACCAAACATGGGTGCTAAAGATGACTTTCATTTGAATACTTAGGACAGGGTTATTAAAAGAGAGAAACTTTAAAGAGCATGGGATCTAAGAGTCTTGTAAATATAAGTGAAATAAAAGTGCTACCTTGACTTTGACCTTGTTTTATCCAATGTGGAGATAAAAGGAAAGGGAAATCAAAACAAATGACACATGAAAGAATTTAAATTACTTCAAATATCAAAAAATGTGATAAAGGGTAAAAACAAGGGATATAATGACAATAAAATGTGATTCCTTATCATAAGAATGAGGGAAATGGAGGAAAACATGTAAACATAAATTGTTGTGTAGATTTCATCTAGTAAAAGAAGAAAAATCTAAAGCTAAGAACAAAGATCAAGAACATGAAAAGGTGGTATTTTTATGAGGAGGGTTGGGTCCTATCTACAGTCTTACAAAGAAATTAATAAAAGAGAAACCCACAAGGGTGCTGACAAGCAAGAGAAAAGTAAAGTGAGGTAAGCAAAGAAATAATAGTATTTTTTTGAGGGATGTCAGGTCTTATCTGCAGTCTTACAAAGCTACTCACAAAATAAAAACCTAAGGGATGTCAAAACAACATTGGCAAGCAGTAACAATGAAAGAGAAATAGATAAAAGATGGTGGTTTTGTGAGGAATGTCAGGTCCTATTTATTGTCTTACAAAGCAACTCATAAAATAAAAACCCAAGGGGTATGAAAAATAAGAGAAAATTCAAGAAGATAAAGAAGACTATGGTACATCAAAAAACTAAAAGACCAAAAGGGAGGACTAAAGGTTTTTGAAAGGAAGGAACATAATACAAAGGGTGAGACCCATTCTTACGTAACTTGAAAAAAAATGTTAGATAGATATAGATAGAAAACATGACAAGAAGTAAAAGTTTAGGCAAAGTACTTTTTAAATAATTGATCATTGGTGGGCTCTTTGAAAACATGGCCTACATTAGTTTGAAGATGGTAGGTTCTTGGACCAAGAATGTCTTTAACTAAATATGGCCCCCACCATTTTTAGACATATTTAACTTCTTTGTCATGGGTGTAATATAATTTAAGGACAATATCACCAACATTAAAAGTAAAAAAATTAATACATTTGTTATGTTGTCTGGCGATGAGAGCCTTGTATTGGTGGTTATGTTGCAAGGTAGAAAGATGAAGTTCATCAAGAAGATTAAGGGCATAAAGGTGAGCTTCATGTAATTCTTCATCGTGAATAATACCATGAATATATATACGAAGAGAGGGAATCTCAACTTCTAAAGGAAGGACTGACTCAGAACCATAAACTAGAGAAAATGGAGTTGCCTCAGTGGCAGTATGTATGTTAGTCTAGTAGGCCCAAAATGCAAGGTAAATATGAATATGTCAATCCATGCAGGTTTCATGAATTGTCTTTTGAAGAAATTTGTTGAGAATTTTATTTGTGGCCTCAACTTGACCATTACATTATGGATGATAATGCATGGAAAATTTGTGATTGATTTAGAATTTATTACAAAGTTATTTAACATGTTTGTTTTTTAAAATTACCACCATTATCTAAAATGATGGTATGGGGAATGCTAAACTAGAAAATAATTTGGTTAAGAATAAATTTGGAAATGGTAGGACTAGTGACGTTAATGAGGGGCATGAATTTTACCCACTTGGTAAAATATTTAGTAATAGTGATGATAAAGACATGCCCATATTGAGAGCAAGGAAGTTTAACAATGAGATCAAATCCCCATGTGGAAAATGGCCAAGAAAATTTAATAATTTGAAGTTTGGTAGGATTTGAATGGTAAGATCATCGTGAAGCTAACAAGAAGTACACTTTTTACTATATTTAATGGCATCCTTTTTGAGAGTAGGCCAAAAGTAGCCCATACATAGGAATTTGTGGGCTATAACATGTCAACTATAGTGACCACCAAAAATGCCTTGATGTCCTTGTTCAAGAAGAGGATGAACCTCATTTTGTATAACACAATGAAGTAAGGCACCTTCAACATTATGATAGTAAAGGATGTTATGTCCAAATACATACTTGAAATCTTGTTTATGAATGTATGTATTTTCATGAGAGTCTAGATTAGGAGGATAATTTTAGTGTTCTAATAGTTGAATGATGTCTTTATACCAAGGGCTTTGTCAAATGATAACAACCTCAATATGATAGATAAGCAAATCCAATGGTTGAGTAGTAAATGGGGATTTTCTTATTTGTATAAGAAAAAAAGGATCAGAAATAACTTGATGAGGATGAAATAGAGAAGCTAAAGAGGCAAGAGAATCAACAATTTAATTTTGATCTCTAGGAATAGGTTCAATAGTGAAATAGATACAATTCTTAGCAAGAGTGGTTACAATTTGATGATAGGTGATAAGGTTCTCACTTTTACATTGATAATTACCACTAACTTGATGGCAAATCAGTTGAGAATCACCTAAAACATGAAGATATTGAATATTTAAGTCAAGAGCAGCTCTCATGCCTAAGATAAAAGCTTCATACTTGGCCATATTATTGGTGACATCAAAGGTGAAGCAAAAATCTAAAGGAATGATCTTACTAAGAGGACTTATGAGAATGCAACCTACCCTAGCTCCTTGAAGGTATTTAGCCCCATCAAAGTGAAGGGTCTAAGTATCCTCATGCAAGTCAACATTGATTTTAGGATGATCCTTGATAACTACCTTTGGTTTAGTAGTATCAGAGGGAGTGAAAGATTCTTCAAGTTGATTGGCTTGAAGATTGGTAGTAAAGCTATGAAAATAATCTTTAAGAGAGATAACTTGATTAAGACCTTAAATGTAAAGGATATTATCATCTAGAAGTTCATCTTGAAGAGAAGTGGATGGAATAGGAGCTACAACAAGTTGGTTAGCTATGACTTGCCCTTTAACAACTTTTTGAGTGATGATGCAAAGATAGAATTCCATAAAGAGGACCATCCATTTTCCAATTCTATCTCCAAGAAGAAAGGCTTTGGAGAAAAAATGTTGAAGGGGGTCAGAATGAATAATGACATAAGTATTTTGGTAAAGAATGTAGTGATGAAGCTTTTTTGTTGTAAAATAGATAGCGAGGTAATCGCATTCAATATTGGTATAACATGTTTCATAGTCGATGAGGCCTTGACTAATGTAATAGATAACATATTCTCTTCAAGTATCATATTGTTGAGAAAGCATTGCCCCAACTGAAATAGGTGTGGAAGAAGTATATAGAATCAGAGATTTATCATTGGAAGGAGGACAAATTGTAGGTGGATGAAGCAATGACTATTTCATGTTATTAAAAGATTTTTGAAATGGATCCACCATTATAAAGTAGTACCTTTCTTGAGAAGGGAATTCATAGAGTAAATTAGATATGCCATTTTGGGGATGAATCATCTAACTTCCCCAAGCTTGCCTAAATAAGTATGAATGTTGGGAATAAAATGAGTAATGGGCATGTTGATATCACTAATTTTGGATGGATCAATGTCAATGCCATGGAGAGAGACTAAGAATCCTAAAAATTTGCCATATGTGACTCCAAAGACACATTTTTAAGGATTAAGTCTAACTTTATATTTAAGGAGATAGTTAAAGAAGATAATGAGATCAAAAATATGATTCTTATGATATTTATATTTAGAAATAAGATCATCCACATAAGTTTCAATAATTTTATGGATGAGATCATGAAAAATGAGAGTCACCACTCATTGGTAAGTGGCTCTAGCATTTTTTAGGGCAAAGGGAATTTTGAAATAGCAATAGGTGCCCCATTATGTGGTAAAAGTAGTCTTATGTTGGTCCTTGAGAGTGATATGAATCTAATTGTATCCTAAGAAGCCATCTACAAGAGATAACATTTTTTAACCAACTGTGGAATCAATGATGGCATCTATTGAAGGTGAGGGAAAGTTATCCTTGGGACAATCAAGATTAAGGTTGTGAAAATAAATACAAATGTGAATAACGATAGTGAATTTATTCATAATGGGAATAATGTTGGAAATCGATTCAGAATAATCCACTAGTTTGATAAATTTAGCATTGAGTAATTTGATGATTTCCTTATGACATAGAGTTGAAACTTTAAGTAGAAATTTTATTTGATTTTGATGCATAGGCTTGGCATCAGGATAAGTAATGATATTATGCACCATAATGCTAGGGTTAATACCAAGTATATCCTCGTAGGACCAAGCAAAAGCCTCATGATATTTGTCAAAGAATAAGCTAAAATTATCATGTTCAATAAGTAAAATCTCTTGAGAGGCTGTAATCGGTCGAGGACAAGATGGTGTATCATATTTGATGTGAGTAGTTTCTTTGATAAGCATGGCATTGCCATAAAGTGGTATGGTGCATTAGGTGAGTTAGCAATTGGATTTTTTTTAGGATCAACAATAGAAATGAAGTTGTTGAAGCAAGGAGTTTTGTTTTAAAGTTTCCAAGTTTATGATGCTATTGAGGAAGTTGAGGTTTTTGGGCATGAAGTAGCTCAAAAATAGCTTCATCACTAGGCAAGGTAGAAAAAAGACCATAATATTAGACATCTACTTCAAGATCAAGAATTTTGTTACCATGGCTATCATATTCAAAATGAATCTGATAGACATCGATTGCCTTAGCATCAGGTGTAATTTAAGGAGAAAAAGAAGTAGATGGAATAGAAGATTTTGGAATATTGGTGGATTCAGTGATGGGAGAAGGATTGGATGTAATGATTGGATTGATAGGTGGTAAAGGCAATGTAGATATTTTCAAAAGTTTGAAAGGCATACTTTTCTCTACCACCCAAGAAGTATCAATAAGAGGAGGATTGATGGGAGGCACATGACCCTCAAGATCTAAGGTACAATAAATGAAAATAGTATGCACATCCTGATTAAAACCATGGATTTGGGCTAAAGTTTTTTGGTAATTCTAGGCATCCAACTCTCTAGATTGAGCTTGAGCCATGATATAGTTGTCATCATATGTTGGATAAATCATATAAGCTTGAAAATTAGGGGGAGTTTCAGAAGGTGAAATCCCAATATTGTTGAATGTATGAGGAGACATGATGAGAGGATATTGAAATAATTTAGCCACTCTAAAATCATTGCAAGTGAAGGTATATTCTAGTAAAGAAGGATCCTAAGAATTACATGGAGGGTGAAAGTCAGTAATCTCATCAATAAGAGGAATAATATGATCTCTTGGTAATAGAGAAGGAGGAATCCATTACAAAATATATGGAGGCAACTTGGTAGTATTGTAAGTATGTAACAACTCATTGGGCTCATCATCATTGGAATCCACAAGAGTAACTTGTAAATCAAGACTCATGTTGATGAACTGGGTAGAGGAACATTGTTAATCTTAGGATTTGTAGGAATACAATATTGAAATTTAGGGTTAGGAAACTAGATACTCCACATATTGGGATCAACTTCATGCTTGTACTATTTCCCATTATGTAATAATTTAATACATTGAATACCAGAATAAGCAATATCTCTCATTCAATGAATCCATGAATGACCAAGAATGATATTTTAAGATAAAGGGAGATTAAGGACCATAAGCTTGGTTCAAATGATCTTAGGTCCTATGGTCAATAGAATGCAAATAAAACCATGTGGCTTTTGATTAGTCTTATCAAAACCATATCAAGTAAAATTAGTTTGCTTGAGATGATCCTTGTTATAACCAAGTTGTTGTATAAGCCATAAAGATGTCACATTAATACCAGAGCCTTCATCAACTAAGAATTTTTGGATAATAGTGGTATTAATGGCTATTTTAATAAAGAGTGGTAGATCATTAGCATAAAAAATAATTTCATCGTTAATCATGTCCTCTTCAAGAAACTCAATAGAAGGATTAAAAGGACACAAGGTTTCAATGGTGTTGATTTAGTAGGTTGAGAATCAATAGAATGTGGTTCTTCCTCGATGGAGGATGGATCTTCAATTTCTTGAAGTTGTTACATAAGGAATTTACAATGATAGGATGAAGTGTGAACCAATTCCTTAAGAGGAATCTTACAAGGCATAGAGTTGAGTTCTTCAAGAAAATTCCAACGACTTTTTTAAGAACCAACATCAGGTTTAGAAGGTAAAGTATTTTTAGAAGGTATAGATGTGGTTGAAGGATTAGAAGGAGGATGTTATTCCTCAAGTGATTTTCAATCAAAATTAGAGGTGGTAGTATCTTTAATAATTTGTTCTTCTAAATATGGTTTTTTAGACTTGGTAAAGGGATCTTTGTGAGCTGGGTTATGATGATAATTGACTTTGGAAGTGTTAACATATTGAAAGTTGTTATAATATTAGTCATAATCAACATCAATGGCACAAACATCCTTGAAATTTTCTTGATTATTAGAATATTTTTGGTTATTGGAGGTAAAATCTTTGAAAGTCTATCATTTTTGGGAAGCAGTAGTGTATTCTTGATGACAAAGATTGATCATAGATTCATTATTAAATGAATCACCAAGCATATATGAGACAAAAAATTTATTGATCCCTTTACAAGATTCATGAGAATTCCCAATGTTGACATGAAACCAACATAATATATTAGGGTCATACCACTTAGGAAGAACATTAGGATAGATGAAAGGTTTTGAGGGCGTTAAAAATTATTTCATTTTTTGAACTGAAAGAGGTGTATGAGAAGGTGAAGAAATATCAATTTTGGCGAATCCTTGTTTGGTTTTTGGGGAATTTCTAGTGATAAAATTATATGTTTGGAAAGATCATTTAAGTAGTTTAGGATTAGGTTTGAATTTCTTCAGAAGAAAGTTTTGGCATTTAGCTTGATCAAGAGCTTCATTAAGTGTTTGAGGAGCAAAGGTTCAAACCTTATATTAGAGAGTAAGAGTTAAATCTATGATAAAGAGTTTGAATAAGTTATCATCAATCATGTTATGGTTGGATTTATGAGATAAATGTTTCCATATTTTGATAAAGTCATGAGATGATTCAGTGGGAGATTACTTAGCATTGATGAAGTGGCTAAGACAATTTTTAGGAAGATCATTGTGTTGAAACTATTTAACTAAATAGTTAACCAAATCTTCAAGTTGCCAAATAGAATGTTGGGGTAGTTGATTATACCATTCTAATACATCATCTATAAAATTTTGACTAAGATTTTAGTAGTGGCTAATGTATTAGTTTGGATCCACTCTTTGTAAAGGTTGTTAAAGGCTTTAAGAAATGAGGCAGGGTCTTTAGTCCCATCATTTTTGATAGTTAGAGATAGATTACCAATATCAATGGAAATAATGAAGGGATCTAAAGGCTCATTTTGAATGGTTTGAAGCATCTTGTTATTCATTATGGGTTGAGGAATAACATTACCTAAGGCATCCCTAAGAGATGAAAGAATATAATTAGGATTAGCTTGAAGATGAATAGTTAGAGGTTGATTAGCCACATTAATTAAGTGTTATTGAAGTTACATCATTTGGTTCATATTATAATTTTGCATAATGTTCATTTGTTGAATGACTTGGGCTAAAATTTGGGTTGTATCAGGAGGTGGGTTAGTGTTTTTAGGATTACTCCCCAAACTGGTATTAGGGAGAGGATTGGAAGAAGATGGATTATTAGTGGGATTGTTGAGTAAACTTGTATCAATCACTACCACATTAGTTTGAAGATTTTGAGAATTTTCTTGGTGAGTATAGAAAGGATTAGATCCATCAACTTCATCTTGATGTGTTATTTGCACCAGGTTATAGTTCATAGATGAAGGAGGAGAAGAGGTACCCCAAGAGTGATGGTGATCTTGGGAGGAAAAGAGAGGAATAAATGAACATCCCATATAGTATCTAAATGGATTCAAGCTATCTAAGAAGATTCTGATAGGAGATTTCATTATGACTGAAGAGAGATGAACATAATGCAAAATTGGAAAGATAAGGAATTAGATTGATAAATAGGGAAAGTAGAAAATAGTATAGGGTCGACTGGGTCAACCTAGCATAGAAATTAGGACCTTAAAACTATAAAGGGTCGACTAGGTTGATCCAATATAGTGAACAGAGGTAGGAAAAAGATGAAAAAGGGGACAAAGACTATACATGGTCAATTGGGTTGATATAGTATAGTGAATAGGGGCTGAAAAAGGTATAGGGTTAACTAGGTCAACCTAGTACAATAGATAAGGATAAAAATAAAGATGATAATAAGTTATGAGTTGAAATATGATAGTTATATAGCTAATCTAGGAAAGTAAGAGTTGAAAAGAAATAAATAGCCAATTGGATCAATATTGGCCAATCCAATTGAGGCACATAAAACAAAACATTGCACTAATGTTGGCTAATGCAAGTTTTTGCACACACAAATAAACAAAGACAAAGCAAACAACTTGAAAAGTAAAGCTAAATAATTGGTCAAAATGATTGTTAATTAGATTATTAAGAAATGATTTTTAATGTGATAGGAAGTTGGCTACAAACAAGGTACTAGACAACAATCTCAGGATGGTTTCAAGTAGTTTGGTTTTAAAGGGACTATAGTTTTAATGATACAAGATTGGTATTAGGGCCTACCCCCTCACTTCACACACCATAATATTAAGGGTGTCAGTTGTTTAGCTATAATATACCATTAACCATGATTTATACTTGACTAGAGCATTAATTTGACTTCCCCCTTGGTGATGAAATCTAAGTAGGTTGGCCTAGCATAGACAAGATGTTAAAGTGCTTGTTTATGTTTTTATGATTTGGCTGTGTGTGCATAAAATAAAAATAGTGAAACTAAGTGATTAATTAAAAATCCCCCAATTAGACTTTGTGAACTATTCTATTCATGAAAATAACAAGAAAAGAAATGTGTGAACTAATTACTAACATATATGAGGTCAATTCTAACTTTGAAATAAGGTATAGTGTTGAAACTATACACAAAAATATAGAATAGGGTTGATAGGGTTAAACTTATACTGTAAAAGTAAGGTTTGAAAATGAATAGGTTGATATTGTTGATTTAGTTATTTCAAATAGCACATAGAACATAAAATTGGGTCGACAGGGTCAATCCAATTGACTATGTAGGGGCAGTTTTAAAGACTACCAACTATGATAGAAAATAAAGAAACATAGAATAGAAAGGAACCTTTGTGGATTAGAAATGTAATAAGAAGAACCTTGAGGTAATCTTTGGAAACTTGCAAATTGGGTCGACATGATTGATCAAATTGTGTAGCAACCTATTGACAAGTGTTGAATCTATAAGGGGTTTATTGGATCAACTTAGTAGGCTAAACTGGGTGTCTGAAAGGATGGAAACATGTACTGGGTTGATTGGGTTGATCTAGTTTCTTTTTTTTAAAAACCTATGCACAAAGAAAAATAGTTGGGTTGACATAATAAATCCAATATATCAAAAATATATGATAAAATGATGATAAAAATAATGATTATAATGATGAAAAAGAGTGAAAGAAATCTTGCAAGGCTTAGTTTCATGTTGGGTTCACCAGAATTTATGTAATTAGAAATGCATCATGTTTATAAATCAATCCTGGATTAGAGAAGATAGAGCATACCTACACTTCCAATTAGGGATACACTTGTTAAGTGGGAGCATGACCAATAAGGGGATCTGCCAGACCCGATTAGGGGATCACTTGTCACAACATATCATGCTAGGAAGGGTTAAAAATCCTATAGTCTAACATAATCATACAACAACCCTAATGGAGTCCCAAGGTTTAAAACATTCAATCTATTCTAATAACAAGAAAGTAAAAGTTAATCTAGTGCACACCAAAGCTTGTGGCATAAAGTGGGGGTTAAAAATAATAAAACAAACATTTATAGGGAAATTTAGTTAAATTAATTATGAGTAACACCCTAATACATAAATAATATGAAAGATAGTATTATTCTATCCAACACTTATGCTACTTCTATCTACTAAAAGATATGAGAACAAAGTGAGAATATACTTACCTAAATGTGAACCCGTCGAGACTCAATCTCTCCCTTGGCCAAAGGGGATTCATAAGAGGTTGTTGTGGTTTTTAAGGATCACTAAGAAATGCCAAAGCATCCAATACCTATCCACAAGGTTAGATTCTCCAAATAATAAACCTAAGCTAAGTCTCCTCAAGTAGAATGGTGGAAGAACAGATTGTGAAGAAACATAAATGAATAATAACTCTTGATTGCACATATGACTAATGAACAAAATGATCTTATTTTATAAGTAGATCTTTCCCTAAATCCTTTCAAGAATGTTAACTATACAAGGTTGACTTAGTTAACCCAATGTGTTTTCAGGGATAAATCACTAGGTTTGAGCTAGGTCAACCAAAGGGCTAACAAGCTAAGAAAGTAAAGAATACCCTTAAATTATATTGGGTTGACCCAGTTGAACCAGTACGACCACCTAACCAAACAAAGTTTAAGACAAGAAAATGAGGAATGGAAAGAGGAAAATACTAGAGGAATACTCAAGGGAGGAGAATTAGCTTAGGGAATGGTTTTAGGATTTGGTTAGATTGGTAATTATGTGGAAATAAGGGACAATAGTCCCATGAAGCACCAAAGGTCTACCCACCCCTTTTTAAATGCACCCCTTAGGGCATTCACTTAGAGATATTGAGTCTTGATGGGTTATTTCAAGTTGTAAAGCATTAATATTTGATAAAAGTTGAAAATATTATGTGTATACACTCACCAGTAGGCACGTATAAGACAATATCCATAATTGGGTCTACTCAGATAAATATTGACATCATATTACTAACATATCAATAGCTTATTATAAATCCTATTACAATTTACCAAAGTTCACCCTTTCGTATGACTCAATGGTGGTGTAGACCTAAACTAACACCTTATAAATCTATGATGTCTTGAGGGACTAGGATGAGAACCTAGATGAAAAGTGGGTATACAACGATTACATCAATGCATATATGGTTTACACATTCAAGGAGGATGTTAGGATTGGTATGATTCTACTAAAGTCTCTGGATTGCCTACACATCAACATATTATGGGTGCCCTTCACATGATTTTGGATGGCTCTCAAGTCTCTGACCTAGGAGGAATGGTCAATTTCAACATTTTCAAGGCCATAGTAGATGATTGGTTAGGTGGGAACTTATAAATGATGAGTTATTTCATAGACGTAGTTTATAGGACACTTTCTTTCAATCCATATACATTTCTTGCATTTGTTCATAAAGGCTCGATAGTTCATGTAGTTTTATAAAAGTTATATGGCCACCATTTAAGAAATAAATTCTAGGATATCTATGAGTCTTTCTACCTAGTGGTGTATAATATAATAAATGAGACCCCTATGCCTCATCTATCAAATGAAATTAGAGACTCCCTAATGCCCATTAGATACTACTAGTATTATCAAGTGGATACCATCATTCAAGTCATAGGTATTATTAGGGAGCCCCTTTACTTTCCTTATTATGTCGTAGATCACCTTGTAGAGATGGAAATTACTTACCAATTGATGGAGGGTGTTTTAAGGTTTTGTATTAGTCACCAAAAAAGACCTACTTGCCTCTTTTGATCATCATCAAGAACCATGCATACAACTTATTACCTCCCATATAATAGATTATGACTTGCATGGAATTTTTGGCCTTGGGGAGAGTCAAACCAAGAGACTAGGATTTGTGGGGCATGATCTAAGACCACTTAGAGAAATAATAAACTTGCCTCAACCTCAATTATAGACACAATCCATAGGATGATGATGACATATATTTGAAAATGAAAGATGACTAACAGGTGCTCATGTGGATTGAGGGCCACAAGAAGGAGAAGGGTAGGAAGATTTATTTTGGACAATCTTAGACCCCTTATACATCTACTCAAACTTTAGTATATTTCATCCAAACTCCCCCCATTATTTATTAGATAATACTAAAAGGGATTATACCACCTATCCCCCACAAGCAATAGCTCATCTTGCCATGGATACACATCCTCCACCTCCAATAACTCAAGTGACTTGACCCCAACCAAGTTAGACTCATGTGACTTTATGGTAGGTGGCCCAAGCATAGGTGACTCCAAAAATAAAACCTCAACCCCAAGCCACATAGGCCCTAAGGTTTAACATTAGGAGCAACCCAAAAATAAGCCTCAAGCAAAACCAACAATAGGCACTAGTGCAAGTTCCTCCCCTTGCTCCCTTCACTTTATAATAACACCTCATCATGACACTCGATTATATGCCCCCTAAACAAACCCTTTATCTAGTATCTCCTCTCTTACCTATTACATTCCCTCTAATTTTCACCCAAGTTCTGATGACCTTGACCATACCTAGCATCCTCCATTCTTTATTTCCATTTACCCCATCCATTCCCCAACCTGAAACCTTCCTAGTGCCCTTGCTAGTCATTCATTAGATTCAAGTGCCTATAAGTGCCCCATCTTCACCAATTGTCCCTATTGTTCTAGGATTGGGTTCACCTATGTACACATCTCCAATCATTAAGACTATCCCAATGATTCATCTTATGACTCAACAACTCCCATAGTTGACCCCTTTGGCCTTGTTACCTTTGCTCCTTCTACAACAGCATTTAGAGATGACTTGAGTAAAAGACCAAGGAAAAAGTAGAAGGTGGTTCATGCTTAACCTTCAATATAGGTATCAAATATTTTAATTCTACCTCCTCTATTAGTTTCTATGACTCCTCTGAGACCAACCCTAAAGGCTCTTACTATCACTCCCCAACCCCCTTTTTCCATCACCTAGGGATTCAAATTTAATCAACCAATCTCTTATTTTTTGTTAAATAAACCTCTCTTAGGAGTCATTTCCCCTCAAGTGGGCATGACCCAAAGTTATTGGAAAGCATAGATGTTCCCCTAAGCCTATCCATTCATCTTGCTTCCCTATACCCCAATGCCTCCTCCTCTTTCATTGTTTTCATCATTTACACCTTCAACTTCCTCCATCCCTTTCCACCTCATCCTCCACATATCACTAATATTTATAGCACCCCACCAACACCTCCTAGAACCTATGGAATGGTCTTAATATTTTAAGTGCCTGATATGATGATGTAAGGTGCCCTACATGTGTTGTGGGATTTTGACCATACCATAGGGAGTATGTGAAGGATCCTCACACAAAAATTAATGTAAGAGGGAAACCTGGTGGTATGGTAGACACAAAAATACTTGTTCTCTCTCACCATTGTGAGGAATATCATAAAATAATAAAAGATAGCAGAGGTCCTACTCTTATTTATTTAGGTGACCCATGACATGTTAGAGAAAGTTATTGAAGACATGCAGAGCCATGTCTAAACTCTTGAGGTGTAGGAAAATAGATCCTTCCAAGTTAATTTAATTTGGTAGGTCAAGGACACCCTCCTATAACTTTTCTTAAATCTGGGAAAGGTGGTAGGGACTATGGTAGAGACCCAGGTGATCATCTAACAAACCCAAGTTAATCTGGAGAGGATCATTATGATTTATGGGAAGTGTAAGAAGCTGACAATCATGATTAATAAGGACATGTTGTTGGAGTGAAAATTTATACCCACTTCACAATTGGGCTTATATCAAATGCATTTTAGGAAGATGAAGACCACTATGGAGGAGTGGTTTTCCTTAGCCCAAATTGAAATGGGATCACTAAAAGATGGTAGGAAGAAGATATTAGCTTACTTTAAGGAAGTTAGTATCTTAGTGCTTTTCAACCAAGATGACACTCTACTATATAGGGTTGAATTTGAAGTCCACTTGGGTCACTTTGAATACGTTATATGGAGGAAAGTGTCCAAGTCAAATAAAGAGAGAGCACATGCAATATTTGAGATCTCGATCCAATCCACGATGATCATCAACTAGGTGTATGAAGTCTAGGTGTATATGGAGGCTCCCATATAGGTATAACAAAGGCTCATAGCCCAATAAGATATTATTAAAATCAAAATGAATAAGAAGGGGGGTTTAAATCATTATTCAAAAACTTTATTATACAATCTTACTTTAAGAAATCATGGATCATTTAGACAAGCATGTACATTTTAGCAAACATAAGCACCATTCTAAAAGAGAATGAAACACATGAACATAATATATATGTGGGAAACCCTCAAGGGGAAGAAAACCCACTGATGATGCAAATGGAATATATTTATATAAGACAAACACCAACTTTAGTGAATTACCAACTTCACATGGAACACCAACCCCAACTAGCTAAGCACCAACTCAACTAGGATTTAGCAAGCACCCACTTGCAAGGAGGCACTAACCCCCTAGATGACTCAACACAAAATTAGACACATAAAACACTTGATAAAATTTATAATACCTTATTTCTCATACAACATATTATGATCTCCTTCCTCAGCTCTTCACACACTTTTATCCCTCTCAAAATTGGTCTCTATACTTCTTCGCTCAACTAGCCCTCTTCTTGACTTGATTAGGTAAAATGACCTTGATTATCATATTAAAAACCTATATAAATTTTTATAACTTAGCCCCTATCCTATTATTATGTTATAAAATACCTCATTATATTCTACAATATACCTTCTTTTTCACTTATCTTTTTTTACACACAAATGGGCCTAAAAATGCCTAGTATTTATACAAGTTTCTTGTTCATATCCTTGTTATCCAGAAAAAAATATTTAACCTCTTAGTATATCCATTAAATAAATCTTAGGAAATATCATATACATGGATCAAATGTGCTTTGATTCCTTTTATGTCTGATCTTTCTGAAATAGGCCTTATCTCTCCTTTAGGTCTCATGGAGACCAAATCCCATTAGGCTTACTTAGCATATGTTACCATTTGATATTATTAGAGAGGATTAAAACAATTTAATTGGAATAAAAACATAATATGAAATCCAAATAGACCCTTGATAATCTCATATAGACTCCATAACACTTTTTATCTCAAACCCTTACTTGGAGCACATCATTAGTATTGTTCATATTAGGCATGTGCATACCCATAAAGTCTATCTTGAACAAAAAAAATAAAAATTTGGAAAAAAACACATGGAAAAAGAATACACATATATAAGATACATGACCATATGGTCATTTCCATGTACACTAGACATCATAACTCAGGGTGAAAAGACTCAAACCCTTCTTTGCAAGTAGCCCACTTAGAACTACCAATTGGTCTCAAAACATAGTCATGAAGACTTGAAATTAAATCCATGAAATAATAATTATTATGACCTATAAAACTTTCAATATATTATTTTACATCTATATGCTACTCTATAATACAAATATTTTAAGGTCTAATTCCAAATATTGGTCTTGCAGACCAATCTTTTATCTTTAATACACACAGACAAACCTGAAACAGTCAACCCATTTTGGATTCACTATTTAAATAATTTTTAATAACTATAAAACATTATTAAAATAATTTATATGACATATATGTTCTAGAAAAATAATTATATGCATTAGACGCTTCAGCTCAGGGCAGAGAGCCTCCAACTTATCACTATAACTTGCTTACTTAGATCTATCAATTTACCTTCAAACATAGCCATGGTTATAATGACCTTAAACACCTGTGTAGATAATTTTAGAGACTATTGATTCATATAGATGATCCTATGACATAATTAGGTAACTCTAAGAAATAAATATATCATGGTCAAGTGACAATATTGGTCTTGTAAACCAATCTCATAACCTTACACCTTCATTGTCTCATCTGCATAAGACAGGTCAACTTATGAGTAATAATTTAATCATATCCACTAACCTACAAGACATATATACAACATTAAAATTTATTAAATTTCTTTAAAAACTTCTCCATGTACTTGGATTCATTCCTAGTCCATGATAACACTTCCCTAATCAACTTCTCACTTCTACCTAGTTTTCTCACTATTTGCACCATTAGGCCTTTTATTGATAGGTCAACTTGCATGACTGAATTAGCACAAATTAGGTATGGAGCCTAATCATAAACCACCATGGACATAAAAAAAATTCTCAATCTTAAATCTTCATCTATTTAGTATCTTTGATCTAGTCAACTCGGACTGCTATAATAAATATCCAAGAAACAAGGCCTTTCCTGTAGGGTCCACTCACTCCCTTAAAAACCAATAACACTTGGAGGTGTTTTGGAGAGTTTAATACAACCTATAATCACTTAAATATAAATTAAAATCCATTATAGTCTATTTTTATCAAGATATTTCTCATTGGGTCAATGTTAGGGTTTTAGAGAGGGTTAACACTATTTATGGTGCTAATGATTTTTCATAAATCTTAGCCCCTTATTCCAAAAACCAATGATTAGAACATTTATATAAGATACTTACCAAAATATAATGAATAAATAATGTTCCTATACAAATGTTACATGTTCCAATGAGTACTTGAATGTTCTTCTCGAGTTGAGAATCCTTCATTTTATGTACACAAGAAACATCAAAACCACTTTCCATGCCTTTAAAAAAAAATTGAACTTAGACTTGGTCAACACACCTAAAAAACATTAAATAAATTTTTAAATGCACACATTCTCATAATTTCCTTTCAAATTAATCCTGATACCCCATCTGGCCACCATGCCTCTCTTTGCTCTCTAGGCTTTTGACCTACAAGTCACATTAGGCCTTGAAACTGACCTTCTAATCACTATCCATATAATACGCACCTCCCTCACATGATAAATAAACTTATCAAATGATTTTAAACTAATTTTCATCCTTCATAAGCCTTGATAATACCTCATGACAACTCTTTAGGTCAGGTAGAGTCTGGAACTAGTCTAGTTGCATGTTAGGTCTGTAGATCCTACTCTTGTAAGCTTAATTTGAAACAAACCTAAGTGTTTAAATGCCTCATATATATTATAAAACAACCTCACACATCCTCTTATTCCTCTATGCATCCATCTCACTAGGCCACCATGCTCTTTCATGCACATGACTAGGCATCTTATGCACAAGCCTTCTCAAGTCTCTTACTAGGTTCAAACACTTAAAAACTTTGGAAACTAATCTTCAAACACTAATTTATGCTTATATACCTTGATCACATGCCTTAAATTATACTAAAAAAATGTCATACTTCTATACATACTTATTAATTCTCACCATGCACATGCTCATGATATGACTAAACTTGATATGACTAGGCATCTCATGACACCTTATCCTCAAAGCATGCTTACCTAGACCTGATCATTAAACCTCTTTATGACAACACTGATAGTCACAAATTTAATCTAGATCATGAAATTAACCTTATAATAATCATTAGGTTACCTTTGAATTCTTTCTCAATAGAGGGACAATAGGTTGCCTTCAAATTCTCTCTTGTCACATGGCTTCCTTGTCACATACCACTTCACCATGCATCTTTACAGTATGTATCTTGACATCAATGACATCAACCTTGACTTGACATAAATTAAAACACTTCTCAACATACTCCCCCTTTTTCATTGATGGAAAAGTATTCTTCAATTTGAGCACTCTCATCTCTCCCAATCTGGTTAAACTCCCTTCTTGGACTTTCTCCCCCTTTGACATTAATGACAAAGGGTTTTGCATAAAATACCATATGGATTCATACCTTTTTTATATAATAGATCAACACAAAAAATATGAAGAATTAAAATAACATACTCCCCTTTAATCCATGCATACCTTCTTCAAATGAAACTAGATTACAAGACCACTTATCAACATAGATCAAGCTCAGTTAACTACCTGAATAGCTCCCCTTCAAACCAAGCATCCAATATGATTTTGACAATTGAAGCGTGTCTTGATGAAGCCTAATGAAGTCACCCTTTTGATAGGGAAATAAAAAAACACCAGTTTAGGAGATTCCTATATCTCCATGCTCTCACAAGACTAAATGTCCTTTAGTATCCTTTTAGGCTTGATTGGCACTATAGGCTTGAGCTCTTCATAAACCATTGGATCATCAATGTTGTTAAGAATATAAAACATAGAGCAATATGAATGAATTAAAGATGGAAATAAAATGTAGAAAACCCAATAATAGAGACACAAATTTAATATGGTTCACCCAATATGGACTATGTCCACATAGAAATAACCAATCCTTATTATTCAGTCCAACATATAAAGGGAAAAACTTGCAATACAACCATTGCAATATCCTCTTCTCTCACATATAGTGTGATACCATAATTACAATACCCTCATATCAAAATTAGGGTTACATATAGGAAAAAAATCAATAAACATAATTTATACCATTAAATCTATAACCTAATAGTGAATGGTCTAGATTTACTACAAAATTATAATATTTTATAGTGCATGCTTTAGGGGCACTGCCCCCAAACCTCCACCAAGGGGGATCTAATATAGGATGATGCCCCCTTTGACCCCCATGGTGATGCTAGTGGGGGTGGGGGGGAATCCCCCCCACACCCCCTATTGGGATCTAGGAATTAAAATAAGATCAAACTCCACCATCTAACAATTTCCCATTTGGAGACTGATTGTTGCAACTCCACGGCTACAACTCTTAGAATTTTATTTAATATTTGACCTTGACATGTTTCTCATCTTCTTTATTATCCTTGAATACCTATTGAAGTTGAATAAATCTCCAAATTCTCTTTAGTGACTGCCTTTGTTAGCATATCTATAGGATTCTAACTCATATGGATCTTTTTCAACTTTAGTTCACCATCCTCCAAAACTAAATGAATGAAGTGATACTTAAGTTGTATATGTTTGGTTCTTGAGTGGAATGTTGAGTTATTTTCTAAATGAATCACACTTTGGCTATGAATTTACAACCTACAATTTTATTACTTATGCCTCAACTCTTCCATGAACTGTTGCATCCATACCATCTCCTTGTTAGCTTCTATAACTACAACATATTTTTCCTTTGTAGTTGACAAAGAAAATATCTTATACAATTTTGAAATCCAACTAACTATTTTATCACTAGTAGTGAAAAAATCACCCATGGTTCTCCTCCTAACATCTAAATCTCCATCCATGTCTACATCAACATATCCTTATAAGGTAACATCTAAACCTTCATAACATAACTATCTATCAACGATCCCTCTCAAGTATCTAAGAATCCACTTGACTGCATCCCAGTGCTCTTTTCTTGGATTATTGATAAACTTGCTAACAACTCCCAGTACATGAGTAATACATGGTCTTGTACACACAATAACAAACATTAAACTTCCAACTATTGAAGCATATGCAAATTTAGATAGGTAATTTATTTCTTCTTATATTTTAGGGCACTATTCCTTGTTTAATTTGAAGTGCCCTCCCAAAAGTGTACTTATAGGTTTTTCATCTTGCATATTAAACCTAACTAACACCTTCTTTATGTACTCTTCTTGAGACAATGTCGATTTTCTATTTTTCCTGTCTCTTGTTATTCTTATACCAAGGATTTGCTTTGCAACATTCAAATCCTTCATTACAAATGAATTTACTAATTTTATTTTGAGATCATTTATATATTGCATATTAGACCCTGTAACGAGCATGTCATCTACATATAATACCAAGATAATATAGTTACCATTATTTAATCTCTTAAAATAGACATAGTGGTTAGAATGACATCTACTATAACCTTATTCTATCATAAACATGTCAAATTTCAAATACCACTACCTTGAAGCTTGTTTTAAACCATACAAACTCTTCTTCAACCTACATAGCATTTTCTCCTTACCTTTTACTTCGTATCCCAATGGCTGCTCCATATATATTTCCTCCTCCAAATCACCATGAAGGAAAGTAGTCTTCATATCTAACTATCCAAGGTGTAAATATTCTACTACTACCAAACTTAAAATAGTTCTTATAGAAGTCATTTTTACAACTAGAGAAAATATTTCATCAAAATCAATACCTTTATTTTGTGCAAACCCCTTTATAACAAGTCTAGCCTTGTATCTCTTTTTGCCTCCATCTTCTTCCTTCAACCTATAAACCCATTTATTCTAAAATGATCTTTTACATGCAAGCAATTGAACCAAATCCCAAGTTTGTTTATGTACCAAGGAGTCCATCTTTCCATGCCTTGCTCCCACTTCTTTCTAGTTTTTACCTACATTGCTTCTTCATAACTTTATGGCTCACCACCATTAGTCAATAATAAATAATAAAGTGAAGGAGAGTATCGTTCAAGGAATCTACTTACTTTGGTAGATCTTTTAACTAAAATTTTAGGAGTTTGAGGTAGTTATTTTTGTATTTGTTGCACATTATATTTTTTTGTCACTTTTGGAATTTCATTTCCTCTAATTTCATCAAGTACTGCATATTCTATATTTGGATTTTCTTATTTCTTTTCCTGCAACTAATCTCTATACATGACCTTCTCATTAAATATCACATCTCTACTCCTAATTATTTTATGATTTCTAAAATCCCATAAATGGTAACCAAAATCATTAAATCCATATCTAATAAAATTATATTTCTTGGATTTTGTTTCAATCTTGGTTCTATTTTCTTTATCAATATGGACAAATGCTTCAAAATAAAAAGTCTTTAAGAAGGAATAATCTACCTTTTAACCTATCCATGATTCTTCTATAATGCCACCATCCAAAGGAATTTAAGGCCCTCTATTTATTAATTAAACATCAATATCCACAACATCTAACCAAAACTATAAGGGAAACCCTACCTGTAATCTCATGCTCCTTGAACGCTCCATGATTGTCTTGTTCATCCTTTCTAACACACCATTTTGTTGTGATGTTATTGGAACTATATTCTATCTACAAATCCTATGTGATGAACAATAATTATAAAATTCCTTACTATGATATTCACCTCCATTGTTTGATCTGACACACTTCAACTTATTTCCTATCTCATTCTCAACCAAAGCTTTCTATTTCTTAAAAGTATCAAAAACATCAATTTTTTTCATATACAATAAACCAAAGTTTTTCTAGTTGCATCATCAATAAAAGTAACATAATAATAAGAGTCACCAAGGGATGATACTTGAGATGGTCCCCATACATCTATATGCACAAGATCTAACTTTTAATCCTTCTTTGTCTTTCCAACTTTGAGAAATTTGACTCTCTTCCATTTTTTATACACACAATGCTCATAGAATTCCAAATCCACCTTCTTCAAATCTGGCAATAAATTCTTTGAGTAGAGAACTTGCATCCCCTTCTCACTCATGTGCCCAAGTTTATGGTGCCATAATTTTGTTTCCACTTATATAGAATCTAAATAAATAGAAGAGTCAACATTACCATTAGATAAATATAATGTATCTACCTTTTCTCCTTTTGATATTACTAGTGATCCTTTAGTGACATTACATGAATTTTCTACAAATATAACTATGTAACCCTCACTTCCCAACTACCCTATTGAAATTAGATTTCTTCTTAACTCAAGAACATGCCTCACCTAATTCAACAACCATTTATTTATATTCTATAATTTTATCTATATCTTACCCTTTCCTATAATTTTATAGGGTTCACCATCACTCAAATAAACCTATCCAAAATCACCTTGAACATAGTCTTGAAAATATTTCTTATGGGGTGTAGCATGAAATGAAGACCCTAAATCTAACACCCAAGAATAATTAATATTATCTAAAGAAATGATTAAATCATATTGTAATACATCACCTGCTACATTTTCTTCCTAATTATTATCTTGTTGTCCATCTCCTTATTTTCCTTTTCAAAACCAACAATCTTTCTTTAGGTGTCCTTTCTTTCCACAAATCTAGCACACCAATATTCGTCTAGATTTGGATCTACCCTTCTTATACTTACCATGATTTTTTGGTCCCTTTCCTCTATCTTTTTGTCTTCCCCTGTTCTCCATAGTCAAAGCATTACCTGATGTCTCACTTGTGCTTTTTCATTGCATTTTCTCACTAAGAATAACACTCATAACATCATCAAACTTTAAAGTGTTTAAACCAGAGATAAAATTACTCAAAACCATGACCAAGCCATTCCAAATTTTTGGAAATGAATATAGAATCAAAATAACCCTAACCTCATTATCAAAATTTACTCCTACAGAGCTTAACTAATTTGTGATCATGTTAAATTCATTTGAATGATGAGAAACATACCCTTCTGACATTTCTAGATTAAATAAATGTTTCATAAGAAATACCTTATTAAAGGCTAAGGATTTTTCATACACTCTATCTAATGCCTTTATCACATTCTCTTTTATGTTTTATTTTGAAATATTGAAAGCCATCGATGCTACCAGGCATAGTTGTATTGTTCCTAGTGACTTTTTGTCAAGAACCTCCCAATCTTCATCCTTCATAGTTGTTGGCTTATTTTTTATTCCACCCAATGTTAGAAAAATATCCTTCTAATATAGATAGTCCTCCATTTTCATCTTCTATAGATGGTAGTTTTGGCTACTAAACTTTTTGACCTAAAACTTGCCTTCTTCTACAATTACTCCCACTCAAACTAGAAACCCTCTTTTCGTACAAGTTTATCTACCAAATAAAGCTTTAGTTCTAATACCATTTGTTAGAAATATAGAACATATATCAATATTAATGAATCAAAAATGGAAATAAAATGTAAAAAACACAACATAATAGATACATATATTTAATGTGGTTCACCCAATATGGGCTACGTCCACACAGAAACAACCAATCCTTCTTATTATTCAGTCTAATAAATAAAGGGAAAAACCTAAAATACAACCACTATAATATCCTCTTCACTCACATACAATGTGATTTCATAATTACAATACTCTCATATCAAAATGAGGGTTACATATAGGTAAAAAATGCACAAACATAATTTCTACCATTAGATCTACAACCTAATAGTGAACGGTCCATATTTATTAAAAAATTACAATATTTTATAGTGCATTTTAAACAAAATTTTGATTTAGGGGTAGTACCCCTAGACCCCTACTAGGGGGGATCCAAAATAGTCATTACCCCCCTGGACCCCCATGGTGACCCTAGTGGGGGGAGTTGACCCTTTGCACCTCCTATCAGGAACTAAGCATTAAAATAAGATCAGGCTCTACCATCTAACAAATGTGGGCTGATAACAAGCATTCTTAACTTGATTTCAAATTTTAAGCATGCTCTATCACAACAAGTAGTCCACTTGAGCTTGTAGACTGATCTTGACTTATATTCATTATCTTTGGTTTCCATACATTCATTTGTCTTCTCTCTAGCACTCTAAAGGCTTCAAACCTTCTATTTTGACTTGATGACTTTTTAACCTTATTAGGATAGAATCTTGAAATGTGTCCTAAATCATGACAACTATATAAAACCACCTTATACACACCTTTTGACTGATGTGAGATATGACTCCTTCCATAGTCATATGAGTACTCATTCTTAGAGGGTTTTTTACACTCTCTTACTTTATGACCAAACTAATTACACACAAAATAGTAACCATTGAATGAATTGACATACCTTATAGCATTGGGTTGTTTGATAGGTCATTTCATGTTGACCTTTTTATCTTCAAGAGTATTATCCTTGACTTGAGGTGCCTCCTTTTGATCTTGTTTGAAACCGATACCTATTTTATCACTTGCAGTCTTTTGACTACTCAAGATATCATCTAAAGCCTCATTTCTCTTTTTAAACTTCAAAAAGGTCCTCACCTTGCTATATGCTTGATTAAACTTAGATTTCAAAGATTCTATTTTAGTTTCATACCTGATGTAATCTTCCTCTTTACCCTTTAGGATTGCATTGACTACATCCATCTATGCCTTAACTTGATTGATGATCTCATCATACTCCTTGAAAGCATTACTCAACCTTTCCTTAAAACAATTCAATCTTCTCCTCATAGTCCTTAACTAATGATCTTAGTTTGTGATTCATTTTCTTTTGGAACTTCAATTCCTCTAGGGCACTTACCAATTTAGCCTTAAGATCTACTTCAGCGTCTTCTTCATCTGATTTCATATCAACCATAATGCCTTTCCCACTTGAACAACCTTCATTGTCTGATTCCATGGCCATAGACAAGGTTTCATTATTATCATATTAAGGTTCATGATTTCCATAATCACTATTAGATACTCTCAAGTCACTTATATTAGAAGAGTTATCTTCTTTAGTATAGAAGCTTCTTTTGTTTTTGAAAGTTACTTTTTTGTCTTCATACTTCCTAAACTCATTCTTGTTATTATCAAGCTTATAGGTCTTCTTGTCATCTCCATGATGTTCATCATGTTATTCATTATGCTCAAATTTATCCTTATTAGGACACTTGGATGAAAAGTGACCAATATTGCCACAGTTGAAATATTTGAATGGAAACTTACCTTTGTACTTACCAGATCTAAACCTCAACTTTTTTGCAAACATGTCTATTAGTTGATCATCATCAACATATGATCATTCCTCATCCTTGAATTTCTTGACTTTTGACTTATTCTCAACTTTTAAAGCCACTTCCTTATTTGGAGGTCTTCCTTCATTAGTTCTCATCTCATAGGTACTCAAAATGTCATGAATCCCATCCATCTCTAGCTTATTAAAATATTTCATCTCTTCTATTGCAGATACCTTAGAGTCAAACTTAGGAGTTAATGATCTCAATATTTTTTAAAATATATATTCTTTTGCCTCTTATCCAAATCCTCTAATGATAATGATAACTTCATCAACCCTCAATAGGTAAGATGCAATGGTTTCATCTTCATTCATCTTCAAGCTTTCAAACTATCTTTGGTGGGTCTACAACTTGGACATATTCACCTTGGTGTCTCCTTCATAGATATTATTTAGTTTTTACCATATTTCATTAGCTTATTCACATTAATTACCTTCACAAACTCTACCTATGATAGGCCATAAAGAATGGCATTCATTGCCTTGGATTTTATTTCACTAACCTTCTTACCTATTACATTTGTTGATGGAATAGGAGGAGCAATATAACCATCCACAACTGACTTCCAAATACAATGTCCTTGTGAAATAAAATATATCTTCATCCTAAAATTCTAAAAGGTATAGTTTTATCCATTGAGCAATGGAGCCTTACTGGTATAGAAACCACCTTGAGCTTTCTAACTAGCCATCCTTGTTTCTAAGATCTCTTTTAGGATTTTAGACCTGATTCAAAGGACCAGAGTTTGATACCAAATGCTGGAATAAAAATGACTAAGAGGGGGGGTGAATCATTCTTTTAAAAATTTATTATACAATCTTATTTTAAGCAATCATAGATTATTTAGACAAGCATGTACATTTTAACAAGCATAAGCACCATTCATAAGAGCATGAAACACATGAACACAATATATATGTTGGAAACCTTAAATGGGAATAAAACCAAATTATGATGCAAATTTAATATATTCCTATAAGACAAACACAAAATTTAGTGAAGCACCAACTTCACATGGAGTACCAACCCCAACTAACTAAGCACCAACTCAACTAGGTTTTAGTAAACACCCACTTTCAAGGAGGCACCAAACCCCTAGATGACCAACATAAAATCAGCCACATAAAAAAATTTATCACCTTTATAATAAATTATTTATTATAAAATATATAATGATCTCCTTCCTGAGTTCTTCACACACTTTTATCCCTCACAAAACTGATCTTTAACCTTCTTCACTCAACTAACCCTCTTATTAACTTGATTAGGTCAAATGACCTTGATTATCATATAAAAAACCTATATAAAATATTCATAAATAATCATATATCCTATTTTAATGGTCTATAATACCTCATTATACTCTAAAATATACTTTCTTTTTTTCTTGTCTCCTTTTTATACACAAATAGGCCTAAAAATGCCTAGTATTTATACAAATTTATTGTTCATATCCTTCTTAGTTAGCCAAAAACCCTTAAAATATTAGGATGAAAATGAAATAAATATTAATATATTTCATATACATATATAAAATATAATTTTACTCCCTTTAGGTTTAATCTTTATCAAATAGGCCTTATCTCTCCTTTAGGTCTAATGGAGACCTAATTCCTGTAAGCCTACTTAGCACATGTTACCATTTGATCTTATTGGAGAGAATTAAAAAAATTTACATGGAATAAACACACAATATACCATCCCAATATTCCCATAATAATCACATCTAGACTTCATAATACTTTCTAGCTCAAACCATTACTTGGAGCACATCATTAGTACTGTTCATATTAGGCATGTGTATACCTAAAAAGTTTGTCTTGAAAAATTGAATCACAAATTAAAAATTAAAAAAAAACATGGAAAAAAATACACATATAGAAGATACATGATCTTAGGGTCATTACCAAGTGCACTAGACTTCATAACTCAGGGTGAAAAGACTCAAACCCTTCTCTATAAGTAGCCCACTCAAAACCGCCAACTGGTCTCAAAACACTGTCATGAAGATTTGAAATTAAATACCTAAAAGAATACTTATTGTGAAATTTTAAACCTTTAAAATATTATTTTACATCTCTATATTACTCTATAGTGAAAATATTTCAAGGTCTAATACCAAATATTAGTCTTGTAGGCCAATCTATTATCTTCAATACACACAAATAAACTTGAAACTGTTAACCCATTTTGGATTCACTATTTAAACAAATTTTAATAAATATAAAAACTTATTCAAATCATGGATATTAAATATAGTTAAAAAAAAAAATATGATATTCATTGGATGCTTTAGCTCAGGGCAGAGGGCCTCTAACTCATCACTACAACTTGCTTACCTAAATCCACCAGTTTACCTTCAAACATACTCAAGGTGATAATGACCTTAAACACATGTGTATAAAATTTAAAAGAATATTGATTAATATTTTTGATACTATTATATCATTATATAACTCTTAGATATAAATATACCGTGGTCAAGTGAAAAAATTGGTCTTGCAAATCAATGTCATAACCTTACACCTTCACTATCTCATCTGCACAAGATAGGTCAAATTATGAGTAATAATTTAATCATATCCATTAACATAAAAGATATATATATATATATATATATATATATATATATATATATATATATAATTAACATGTATTAAATGTGTTTAAAAACTTATCCATTCACTTGGGTTCATTCTTAGTCCATGTTAACACATCCCTAATCAACTTCTCACTTTTACCAAGTTTTCTCACTATATGCACCATTAGGCCTTTTAGTGATATGTCAACTTGAATGAATATTTTATCACACCTTAGGTTAAGAACCTACTCATAAACCACCATGGACATCAAACACAAGTCTCCAAGTTCAACCTTCATTCATTTAGTAAATTTGAATTGGTCAAATTTGACTGTTATAACAAATCTCTGAGAAACAAGGCCTTTCATATAGGGTCCACTCACTCCCTGGACAAACCAATCACACATAGAGGTGTCTATGATATTTTAATACAACCTAAAATAACTCAAATATCCATTAAAAAACATTATAGGCTTTTTTTATCAAATCTTTCTCATCAGGTCAATGTTAGGGTTTTTAGAGAGGGTTAACACTATTTTTTGTGTTAATGATTGTTCATAAATCTTAGCCCCTTATTATAAAAACCAATGATTGGAACATTTATATATGACCCTTATTTAAATATTATGAATGTATCATGTTACCATGTATAGGTTACATGACCCAATGAGTACTTGAAAGTTCTCATGTTCAAAATCCTTCATTTTGTGCACATAAGAAACATCAAAATCACTTTCCATGCCTTCTCTTGCAAAATTTGACCTCAGACTTGGTCAAAACACATGAAACAACATGAAATAAATTTTTAAATTCACACATTCTCATAATTTCCTTAGAAACTGATCCTGATACCCCATCTAGGCACCATGTCTCTCTTTGTTCTTTAGGCTTTTGATTTACAAGTCACATTAGGCCTTGAAAATGACCTTCTAGCCACTGTCCATGCATTCTACACCTCACTCACATGATCAAGAAACTTATAAAATGATATTAAATTGTTTTTCATCCTTAATAAGCCTTGAAAATACCTTATGACACTTCATTAAGTCAAGCAGAGTCTAGAACTAGTCTAGTTGCATGCTAGGTTTGTAGATCCTACTCTTACAGGCTTACTTTGAAACACACCTGAGTGATTCAATGCCTCATATGTATTATAAAAAAAACTCATACATATTTTTATTCATTTTTGAATCCATATCACTAGGCCACCATGCTCCTTCATGTACAATACTAAGCATCCTATGCACAAGCCTTCTCAAGTTTTTTGCTAGGTTCAAACACTTGACAACTTTAGAAACTGATCTTGAAACAATATTTGATGATTCTATACCTTTATCATATGCCTTACATTATCCTAAAATAATTTCATACTTATGCACATACTTATTCATGCTTACCATGTACATGTTCATTATATGACTATGCTTGATATGACTAGGCATCTAATAACACCTTGTACTCGAAGTATGTTTACCTTGACCTGATCATCAATACTCTTTGTGACAACACTTAAAATCATCAAGATAACCTAAATCATGATAATTACCTCAAAATAATCATTAGGTTTCCTTCGAATTCTCTCTTAATAGAGGGACAATAGGTTTCCTTCAAATTCTCTCTTGTCACATAGCTTCCTTGTCATATACCACTTCATCATGTATATTTACTAGATGTATATTGACATAAATTACATCAATCTTGACCTTGACATCAATGAAAACACTTATCAATAGAGATGATCTTCATAGAGCCTTTGATGAACCTTTTTAAGATGGACTGAGAGTTTGACCTCATAGTATTCACGTTGGAGGTCAAAGAAGCAAAGTCAAAGAAGTTGGGAGCCAACTCATCTATTCCACCTCCACTTATTATTTCAATGGCCCCTTGATAATTTTTGAGGCAAGTGAAGGATATTTTATATATTTTTTAAAATCATGTAGTTATAACTACTAGGAGTGGCCATCATGGACTAGAATGGTAATCTTGCACTACTTGGGGGTGAATCTGACCCTTATCTATAAATATGTAACTATATTATATTTTTGGAGTTGATAAATTTTTATCTTAAAAGTGTTATCATAATGAAGTGAGGATTTCACTTGTGGTTTCCTTCACCCTTTTGGATTGTATAAAGTTTTCCATGATAGATAAATTTGTAATAACACTTATTATTTTTAATGAATGCAATTTCATTTGTATAACACATATTATATTTGTCAAAGTATCCCTCATTTCAATTTTAAATTAATGTTAATGCTCATATAATTATTTTAAGGATCTATCATTTTTTATTACAATATATATAATGTGCTTTCCATTTATAACCTCTTTGTGAACTCCTTTAATTTTCCTTAAAATATTGATAACATGTGTGTTAGTTTACAAGTTATCTTGGATTATTTACTTTGGACTTCTGGTATTGATATTTAGTAAGGGTTCATAAATTAATCATTCTTCACTACTTCACCAGATTCTTCCTTGTGTGATCATATTTTTGTTTTATGTATAAAAACTACTATATTTAGTAATTAAAACCCAATAACACAAAAAAAATCAAAAGGAGGGAAGAAATAAATGATCAATCAATCAAGCATGGAATTCTTACCATCACTTTATCCCTTACAACTTTTCTCCAAAATATTTAAGTAGATTTGAATGTTAAATTGATTGAGTGTGGATTGCTTGATTTGAGCTTCAAAGTAGCTCTAATGGGTTCCTTAAATTGTTTAATGGATTGAAAAGAGTGTGAGGATGCTTGAGAATGGCTGATTATGAGAGTATAATGAGGGATTATTATTTCCAAGTTAGCTTAGCCATGGCCCAAGCATGGATTTTATAGGATGGTGGACGATATTTTAAAGGAATTTTAAATTATTTAGAAGCCTTTAGTTTAGAGACTTATAGAATCTTAGAGGAGCTTAATGGGGGATTAGATGGGAATTAAATGAGGTTTAGGATCTATAGGGATGTAGGAAAGGCTAGGGTAGTAGGGTATATGGGGGGTAATTGAATAAATAGGAATTTTAAATTTACAAGTGGGCTAATGAATATATAAGTGGATAAATAGGCTATTTAATAGGTTAATGGGGTGATTAATTGGTTATAAAGGTATGGAAGGGTTTATGGGGTGTATGGAATATTATGTAGGAAATAAGGATATTAGTTAATTGCCTAAGGTTATGGTTTTAGATCAAATTAGTGGGTTTATTAGGATTATTAAGATGAGTAGATTTATGTGCATACATTTTACCCCTCTTTGAAAGGGCATTGTGAGTGAAGTGAAGTTGAAAGAGTAATGTATTTTAAAATAAAAATATTTTCATGGCTGAGAATGTTTTTAGTAGACACGATGCCTCCTCAAGTGAGAATGCAGGGAAGAATGAGGCAGATGGTCACTTGAATAGAAATCCCTAGGGTGGGATAGGATTAAGATGAGGATAAAGGGTTAGGATGCTTTGAGTGTTGATGTAGATACAATTAAGATGCCCCAAACATAAGTGTTATGGGATAAAGTGATTTATCCTC
Organism: Torreya grandis; assembly: GCA_037957365.1. Taxonomy (NCBI): domain Eukaryota; kingdom Viridiplantae; phylum Streptophyta; class Pinopsida; order Cupressales; family Taxaceae; genus Torreya; species Torreya grandis. The sequence continues at coordinate 1,415,104 of JARHVA010003807.1, read as the reverse complement.
TAAGGATGAGTTCTAAACAATGACAAATGTCTAAAAGGGAGGCAGAGTGATTAAGATGATAAGGCTTGAATTCCCAAGATGTAGACATTATCTAGGGATTAAATAAGACAAAATAAGCTACAAGATGATGATGATAATTTTTATAGCAAAGATTCATGTTAGGGATAGCTCGAAGTCTATGAAGGACATTTGATAGATGACTAGTGATAAGAAACCACTTCATGTTAGATTTATAACTCAATATGATTTAATACTGATGAGGGACCCATAGGGGATGGGATGGGATTGGAGGTTAATAGTGGTTAAACTAGCCTTAGGCACAAAACCATGGCTAGGTGTTGCTGACATAGTCTTAAGAGACCTCAAGATGATCTAGTTATGACTCAAGATTTTGGACTCATAACAAAGAAGAGAATACTATGCCCTATGAGACTTAGGATTGATAAAATGATGATGAAATGTGATAATTGTTTATGAAATGGGATTTAGAGGTCAAGACGAGTAGTTGGGGTAGGATAATGGGATTAGTGAGGGTCAAATGGGTTATGAGGGGTAAAATAGGGAAAGTAGGGTAAAAGGATCATTTTTTAATTTTATCCATTTGATTTATTTACTATAGATCCCTAACAATGGATCACATCCCTCACTTGTCACATTATGAAGAGAGAGTCTAGGAGCACCATAGGACATCCAACATAGGACCACCAATGAGTACTCCATCTCTACCCCATTAATTTTATCATTTTCACATTTATTTTAGCATTAATTACATGTACATTCCATGGAAACAATACCACGATTGGAGGTAATACCCATAGTGGAAGTATTATCCTTGTAACTTATGATATTACAATTGCAATCTATGATATTGTAAATTATGATAGGTGATCTATGATTTTAAAATACCATAACAAGAAATTTATAATATCACATTACCATGAGGGAATAATTTTAATTTTATAAAAATGTAATGTTAGACCTATGATATTGTAAAACTACAAACTGTGATGAGTAATTTTGATGAAGTCTTGATTAAGGGCTAGGTTGAGAGTGGTAATTTTGTGGTGGTTAGGGGTAAGGGTTAGGGAGGTAAGTTAGAGGGATTAAATACTTAAGGTGATTAGGCTAGGGAAAGTAAGGATTTACGATAATTAGGTTGGGGAGGTTGGGATGTAGATGAATAGGTTAGGGAAGGTTAGGATGGGGTAGGGGTTAGTAGAACAAGATAAGTGGGGTTTAAATGAAGAGGTAGATAATTAGTAATGATGGATAATTTGGATAGGGTGAGTTAGTATGATTTAGAAAATGGAATAAAAAGGATAATTAGGTGGTTAGGATGGGGTGGTGAGAGATTTAAGGGGTGGTTAAGGTAGATAATTAGGTTAGAGGAGTGAGTTTGGGATGTAAGTATTAGGTTGATGGGATGGGATAGTGTAGATGTAGGTGTGTTTAGATAATCTTAATTTGATAAGATGTGTGTTGGTGTAGGAGGATTTAAGGGTGATGGCTTCTTGACTACTATATTTGGTGGTGTTACGTGAGATGCATTTGCTAACACCTTTATTGGTATGGAGTGCTTGAGCTGATAGGCTTGTATTATGTCATGATAATGCTAGTGGTGAGGATTGATAGGGAATTAATCATGACCCTAGTCAATATATGGCACTCTAAGACTAAAAACATTCATTTCATGATTAGGGAGATGATAGTCACTCTTGAGGATGTATTATGCATCTTTCAACTATCAATGAGAGGTCATGAGATATACTGGCACTCACATATGCTTAGTGTGACAGTTTAAAGGTTGGTTAGTAGATTACAGATTGGGGTACAAGATTCATGAGTGGATATTGATAGGGAACTAAGGGAGGGCATGATTAATATATTAACACTAGAGGTTATGTATCTTGTGACTGGCATACTCTTACTGGACAAGAAGGATCAATGGTTTTACTTGGGATTGGATGACATGGTTTTAGGCATGGTATAGGGTTATCAAGTATTTTATTGAGGTCCTATTATGTTATCCCACTTTTATAAAGAGTTTCACATAAGAGCATATAGAGGAGAAACTAGCATAGGTCTCTCTTTATTACTGTAAATATGGAGTTGGGAAAATATTTCTATAGAGTAATCCTTGGGTACTCATGCAGTTAGGGATCCCCACTAGCCCTTAGTATTTGGGTGGCACATCATTTTTAGAGTATAGAGGTCTCATGTTAGTGAAATTTAATTTTATAGATAGGCCTTTGATATCTTAAGACTAGATTAAATCACTTAGATGTCATATAGAGAGGTCTAGTGGGGATGGGTTGAGGATGTAGACATTACATGGTTCATACTAATCAAGTGTTATCTTACAATATGTCTAGATTATATTATTGAGAGGTATAATCCTCATTATGTACAATAATAATTTAGGAGGGTATGAGATGTACCTAGAGAGAAGAATTTATTTACTCATAGTGATAGGGAGAGACATCAATGGGGGGTTCTAGTGGATAGGGAATTAACAAGAGTTGATTAGGAGATCATTTCCCTAATTTTATAGGATTACCAAACTCTGATTCTAGATCTTGAAGTGATGATAGCCTACATGAATTGGTAAGCATAGATATGGCCACATAATTTACATAGATGACTAGTTAGGGTGAGGAGTGGGCTATTAAGATATTGTTATAGACACAATTCAAATTAGGGAGGAGAAGAGCACAAAGAACATAGCCCCAAGAATAGGGCCAATATGATAAATAGGAGGGGAAAATATAATGGACATTGATGGGGGAGAATAAGGAGGTCAAGGTGGAGATCAGGTAGGAATTAGGGGCTAGAATGGAGGGGGAGTTCAAGTTGGAGGGAGTGGAGGTGAAAACAAGAAAGGGCCATATATGACACCTTTGAGTGAGGATGAGCGAGCACTCTTAGATAGGTTGAGGAAGGAGGTACAGGCTCAATCCTTAGAGTTTTTAGGGATTACAATTGAGAGAGACAATATGGCTATAGATTTATAGGGGTAGATTTCATAGAGGGATAACTAGTTGGTTAGAGCACTTGGACATGTCATAGGTTTGAAAAGATAGGTAGCAACCTTACAAGGGTAGATAGATACAGTGTAAGGATAAATCCAGAGTTAGCATGCTTCAATAGTTACTTTATAGGGATAGATTGGGTAGTTACAGTCTAGGTTGAGAGAGATGGCAAGAGAGTTATAGGTGGTCAAAAAGGCAAAAGAAGAGGGTAATTCAGCACTAGAGGAGAGGGAGATGGGGATGATCATGAGATAGATCATGCATCTAATGTGTAAGGCACAATATAATAGGGATTTATATGAGGCAGTCATGCCACCCAGTTAGTGTGTAGTGATATTCAAGGCTAGTTCCTCCCAACCAGGACACTAGCATATAAGGAGACCACTTGGATAGCAGTGAGACAAGTTTTATGATTTGAGACATGTATTACAAGATGGACTTGTATGTATTTTAGCATATTGATGCCCATGGGGCCTTTTTATGTACTTATATATTTTGACATGGACTATGATGGACATTATGGATGTTGATATATATGTTATTATGATTTTGTGATACATGATGTTATATTTATGTGAAGATGTTTATTTTGATTATGTTATTTGATGGATGAGTTAGCTTATGTGATTGTTATGTATAGATATATTGATCATGGATGTAATTTATTGAGGTTATGTGATTTTAGTGTTATGTTTATGATGTTGTGTATTTATGGATGAGATAATAATGATATGTTTAGATGATTGATTAAAGGATATAAATGATGGTTATGGTTTTATAAATGATATTTTGTTTATGGATTTAGATTATGTGATTTTAGATTGTGAAAATGAGAGGAGATGTTTGGATTTTTATTGTGTTAAATGAGATGTAAAGATTATCATGATGTTATTTATTATGTATGATGGGTATGGTGAAATGATACATATTGTTGGTTAATAATGTGCTTAATAAATAATCCATTATTTAATTATGTGTCTCAAACTAATGTTAGGAAAAATCCTCCTATACCAAGAGGATGGGTGAGTGTGGGATAATAGATTAGGATTTTTATATTGGATAGTGGTATGATTTGAATGTTAAATTGATTGTGGATTGCTTTATTTGAGCTTCAAAATGGCTCCAATAGCTTCCTGAGATTGTTGAATGGCTTGACAAGAGTGTGAGGATGCCTAAGAATGGTTGATTATGAGAGTATAATGAGGGATTATTTATTTCCAAGTTAGCTTAGCCATGGCCCAAGCACGACTTTTATAGGATGCTGGAGGAGATTTTTAAGGAATTTTAAATTATTTAGAAGCCTTTAGTTTAGAGACTTATAAAATACTAGAGGAGATTAATGTGGGATTAGATGATAATTAAATGAGGTTTAGGATTATAGGGATGTAGGAAAGGCTAGGGTGGTAGGGTAGATAGGGGGTAATTGAATAAATAGGAATTTTAAATTTACAAGTGGGCTAATAAATATATTAGTGGCTAAATAGGCTAGTTAATAGGTTAATGGGGTGATTAATTGGTTATAAAGGTATGGAAGGGTTTATGGGGTGTATGGAATATTATGTAGGAAATAAGGATATTAGTTAATTGTCTAAGGTTATGGTTTTGGATTAAATTAGTGGGTTTAGTAGGATTATTAAGTCAAGAAGATTTAGGTGTATACATTTTCCCCCTCTTTGAAAGGGCATTGTGAGTGACACGAAGTGGAAGGAGTAATGGATTTTCAAATAAAAATATTTTCATAGCTGAGAATGTTTTTAGTAGACACTATGCCCCCTTAAGGGAGAATGTAGGGAGGAATGAGGTGGATGGTCACTTAAACATAAATCTCTAGGGTGGGATAGGAATAAGATGAGGATAAAGGGTTGGGGTGCCCCGAGTGTTGATGTAGCTATGATTGAGATGCCCCAAACATAAGTGATATGGGATAAAGTGAATTATACTTTGAGGATGAGTTCTAAACAATGACTAGTGTCTAGAAGGGAGGCAGGGTGATTAAGATGGTAAGGCTTGAATTCCCAAGATGTAGACATTTTCTAGGGAATAAATAAGACAAAATAAGCCATAAGATGATGATAATTTTTATAGAAAAGACTCATGTTAGCGATAACTAGAAGTCTATGAAGGCTATTTGATGGTTGACTAGTGATAATAAACCACTTCATGTTAGATTTAGAGCTCAATATGATTTAATACTAATGAGGGACCCATAGGGGATGGGATGGGATTTGAGGTTAATAGTGGTTAAACTATCCTTAGGCACAAAACCATGGCCAAGTGTTGCTTACATAGTCTTAAGAGACCTCAAGCTAATGTAATTATGACTCAATATTTTGGACTCATAACAAAAAAGAGAATACTATGCCTTGGGAGACTTAAGACTGATAAAATGATGATGAAATGTGATAATTGGTTATGAAATGGTATTTAGAGGTCAAGATGAGTAGTTGGGGTAGGATAATGGGACTAACGAGGGTCAAGTGGGTTACGAGGGGTAAAAGAAGGGGTGAATGAGGGGGTAAAATAGGAAAAGTGGCGTAAAAGGATCATTTTGTATTTTATCCATTTGATTTAATTACTATAGATCCCTAGCAATGGACTACATCCCTCACTAGTCATATTGTGAAGATAGAGTCTAGGAGCACCACAGGCCATCCGACATAGGACCACCAATGAGTATTACATCTCTACCCCATTAACTTTGTCATTTTCACATTTATTTTAGCATTAATTACGTGTACATGCCATGGGGACAATACCATGACTCAAGGTAATACCCATAGTGGCATTATTATCCCTGTAACTTATGATATTGTAAATGCAAGCTATGATATTATAAACTATGATAGGTGACTTATGATTTTGAAATACCACAACAAGCAATTTATGATATCGTATTAGCATAATGGAAGAATTTCAATTTTATAAAACCACAAGGTTAGACCTATGATACTGTAAAACCATAAATTATGATGAGCAATTTTGATGAAATCTTAATTAAGGGCTAGGTCGAGAGTGGTAATTTTGTGGTGGTTAGGAGTAAGGGTTAGTGAGGTAAGTTAGAGGGATTAAAGACTTAAGGTGATTAGGCTAGGGAAAGTAAGGATTTGAGGTAATTAGGTTGGGGAGGATGGGATGTAGATGAATAGGTTAGGGAAGGTTAGGATGGGTTAGGGGTTAGTAGAATGAGGTGAGTGGGGTTTACATGAAGAGGTAGATAATTATTAATAATGGATAATTTGGATAGGGCGAGTTAGTATGATTTGGAAAATGGAATAAAAGGGATAATTAGGTGGATAAGATTGGATGGTGAAAGATTTAGGGGTTGGTTAAGGTAGATAATTAAGTTAGAGGAGTGAGTTAGGGATGTAATTATTACGTTGATGGGATGTGATAGGCTAGATTTAGGTGTGCTTAGATCATCATAATTTTATAGGATGTGTGTTGGTGTATAAGGATTTAAGGGTGATGAATTTATGACTACAACATATAGTGGTGTTGCAGGAGATTCATTTGCTAACACCTTCTGAATATGGATTACTGGAGCTAATAGGCATATATTATGTCATGATGATGCCAGTGGTGAGGATTGATAGGGCGTTAATCATGACCCTAGTCAATAGGTGGCACTCTAAGACCAACACCTTTCATTTAATGATTAGGGAGATGACAATCACTCTTGAGGATGTAATATGCATCTTTCAAATATTGATGAGAGGCCATGGGATATACTGGCACTCACATACCCTTAGTGTGATAATTTAGAGGTTAGCTAGTAGATTACAAATTGGGGTGAAATATTCATGAGTGGATATTGATAGGGAACTAAGGGAGGGCATTATTAATAGACTAACACTATAGGTTATATCTCTTGTGATTAGTATACTCTTGTTGGATAAGAGTGATCAATGGTTTCACTTGGGATTGGGTGACATGGTTTTAGACATGGTCTAGGATTATCAAGTATTTGCTTGAGGCCCTATTATGTTAACCCACTTATACAAAGAGTTTCACATGGGAGCATATAAAATACAAACTATCTTAGGTCTCTCTCAATTACTATAGATATGGAGTTGGGAGCATATTGCTATAGAGTAACCCTTGGGTACTCATGTAGTTAGGGAGCCCCACTAGCCCCTAGTATTTGGGTGGTACATCATTCTTAGTATAGAAGTATCATGCTTGGGAGATTCAATTTTATAGATATGCCTTTGATATCTTATGACTAGAGTAATTTACCTGGATGTCATATAAAGAGGTCTAGTGGGGATGGGTTGAGGATGTAAACATTACATGGTTCATGTTGATTGAGTGTTATCTTACAAGATGTCAAGATTATATTATTGAGTGGTATATGCCTAATCATGTATAGTGATAGTTCAGAAGGCTACTAGATGTGCCTAGAGAGGAGTGTTTATTTTCTCATAGTGATAGGGAGAGACCTTAGTGGGGGGTTATAGTGGATAGGGCATCACCAAGAGTTGATTAGGAGAGTATTTATCTAATTGTATAGGATTACCAAACTCTGATTCTAGATCCTGAAGTGATGATAGCCTACATGGTTTGGTAGGCACATATATGGCCACATAATTTATATATAAAGATGGCTAGCTAGGGTGAGGAGTGGGTTATTCAGATATTATTATAGATATGAGTCAGATTAGGGAGGAGATGATCACAAAGAGAATATCCCCAAGCACAAGGCGAATAGGACATATGGGGGGGTTATATGTAATAGACATTGGTGGAGGATACCAAGGAGGTTAAGGTGGAGATTAGGTAGGAGTTAGGGACCAGGATGGAGGGGGATTTTATGTTGGAGGGAGTGGGGGTGTAGACAAGGAAGGGAAATTAAAGACACCTTTGAGTGAGGATGAGCGAGCACTCTTAGATATGTTGAGGAAGGAGGTACATGATCAATCCTTATAGGTTATAGGGATCAAAATCAAGAGAGATAAGATGGATGTAGATTACATAGAGGGACAAAAAATTAGTTGGAGTACTTGGACATGTCATAGGTTTGATAGGATAGGTAGCAGCCTTACAGAGCTAGATAGATACATTATAGGGATAGATCCAGAGTCAGGATGCTTAGATAGTTACTTTATAGGTATAGATTGGGCAACTAAAGTCTAGGTTGAGAGAGATGGTAGGAGAGTTATAGGTAGTTGAAAAGGTCAAGGAGGAGGGTGATGTAGCATTGAAGGAGAGGGGGATAGGGATGATCATGAGATAGATCATGTGGTTGATGTGGAATGCCTAGTATTATAGGGATTTATATGAGGCAGTCATGCCACTCGATCAGTGTGTAGCAATATTCAAGGCTAGTTCTTCCCAGTCTATACACCAACCTACTAGGAGACCACCTGGATAGTAGTGAGTCAAGATTTATGATTTGAGAGATGTATTACAAGATGGACTTGTATGTATTTTAGCACATTGATGCCCATGGGGCCCATTTATGTACTTATATATTTTGACATGGACTCTAATGGACATTATGGATGTTGATATATATGTTATTATGATTTTGTGATACATGATGATATGTTTATGTGTAGATGTTTATTATGATTTTGTTATTTAATGGATGAGTTAGCTTATGTGATTGTTATGAATAGATATATGGATCATGGATGTGATTTATTGAGGTTATGTGATTTTAGCGTTATCTTTATGATGTTGTGTATTTATGGATGAGATAATGATGATATGTTTAAATGATTTATTAGAGGATATAAATGATGGTTATGGTTTTATAAATGATATTTTGTTTATAGATTTGGATTACATAATTTTGGATTGTGACAATGAGAAGAGATGTTTGGATTTTCATTATGTTAAAAAAAATGTAGATATTATCATGATGTTATTTATCATGTCTGATGGGTATGGTAAAATGATATGTATTGTTGGTTAATATTATGATTAATAAATAAACCATTATTTAATTATGTGTCTCAAACTAATGTTGGAAAAATACTCATGTACCAAGGGCATGGGTGGGTGTGGGACAATAGATTAGGATTGTTAGACTAGATAGTGGTATGATTTGAATGTTAAATTGATTGAGTGTGGATTGCTTGATTTGAGATTCAAAATGGCTTCAATGGCTTCCTTATATTGTTGAATGGCTTGACAAGAGTGTGAGGATGCCTGAGAATGGTTAATTATGAGAGTATAATAAGGGATTATTTATTTCCAAGTTAGCTTAGCGACAACCTAAGCATGGATTTTATAGGATGGTGGAGGAGATTTTTAAGGAATTTTAAATTATTTAGAAGCTTCTAGTTTAGAGACTTTTAAAATTTTAGAGGAGACTAATGGGGGATTAGAGGGGAATTAAATGAGGTTTAGGATTCATAGGGATGTAGGAAAGGCTAGGGTGGTAGGTTAGATAGGAGGTAATTGAATAAATAGGAATTTTAAATTTACAAGTGGGCTAATGAATAGATTAGTGGCTAAATAGGTTGGTTAATAGGTTAATGGGGTGATTAATTGATTATAAAGGTATGAAAGGGTTTATGGGGTGTATGGAATATTGTGTAGGAAATTTGGATATTAGTTAATTGTCTAAGGTTATAGTTTTGGATCAAATTAGTGGGTTTATTAGGATTATTAAGATGAGCAGATTTAAGTGCATACATTTTGCCCCTCTTTAAAAGGGCATTGTGAGTGAAGCAAATTGGAAGGAGTAATGGATTTTGAAATACAAATCTTTTCATGGCTAAGAATTATTTTAGTAGACATGATGCCCCCTTGAATGAGAATACAAGGAGGAACAAGGTGGATGATCACTTGAACAAAAATCCCTAAGGTGGGATATGACCAAGATGCAGATAAAGGGTTGGGATGGCCTGAGTGTTGATGTAGCTATGATTGAGATGCCCAAAACATAAGTGTTATGGGTTAAATTGAATTATCCTTTGAGGATGAGTTATAAACAATGACTAATGTCTAGAAGGGAGGCAGGGTGATTAAGATGATAAGGCTTGAATTCATAAGACAAAATAAAGCATAAGATGATGATGATAATTTATGTATCAAGGACTCATGTTAGGGATAGATATAAGTCTATAAAGGACATTTTATGGATGACTAGTGATAAGAAGCCACTTCATGTTAGATTTATAGCTCAACATGATTTAATACTGATGAGCGACCCATAGGGGATGGGACATGATTGAAGGTTAATAGTGGTTAAACTAGCCTTAGGCATAAAACCATGTCCAAGTGATGCTTACATAGTATTAAAAAACCTTAGGTTGATGTATTTATGACTTTATATTTTAGACTCATAGTAGATAAGAGAAGACTATGCCTTGGGAAACTTAGGATTGATAAAATGATGATGAAATGTGATAATTGGTTATGAAATGAGATTTAGAGGTCAAGATGAGTAGTTGGGGTAGGATAATGGCATTAGAGATGGTCAAGTGGGTTACGAGGGCTAAAATAAGGGGTGAATGAGGGGGTAAAATAGGGAAAGCAGGGTAAAAGGATCATTTTATCTTTTAGCCATTTGATTTATTTACTCTAGATCCTTAGCAATGGACCACATCCCTAACTCATCACATCATGAAGAGAGAGTCTAAGAGCACCATAGGCCATCCAACATAGGACCAATAATGAGTAATCCATCTTTACCACATTAATTTTGTCATTTTCACCTTTATTTTAGCATTAATTACATGTACATGTCATGGGGACAATACCATGACTGGAGGTAATGCCCATAGTGGTAGTATTGTCCCTATAACTTATGAAATTGAAATTACAAGTTATGATATTGTAAACTATGATAGGCAACCTATGATTTTGCAATACCACAATAGGTAATTTATAATATCACATTACCACGAGTGGAGAATTTCAATTTTTCAAAATCGTAAGGTTAGACCTATGATATTGTAAAATCATAATTTGTGATGAAGTCTTGATTAAGGGCTAGGTTGAGAGTGGAAATTTTTTGGTGGTTAGGGGTAAGCGTTAGGGAATGGGTTAGTGAGGTAAGTTAGAGGGATTAAGGACTTAAGGTGATTAGGATAGGTAAAGTAAGGATTTGAGGTAATTAGGTTGGGGAGGTTGGGATGTAGATGAATAGGTTAGGATGGGTTAGGGGTTAGTAGAATGATGTGAGTGGGGTTTAGATGAAGAGGTAGATAATTAGTAATGATGGATAATTTGGACAAGGTGAGTTATTATGATTTTGAAAATGGAATAAAAAGGATAATTAGGTGGATAGGATAGGGTGGTGAAATATTTAGGGGTTTGGTTAAGGTAGATAATTAGGTTAGAGGAGTGAGTTGGGGATGTAAGTATTAGGTTGATGGGATGGGATAGGCTAGATGTAGGTGTGCTTAGATCATCATAATTTGATAGGATGTGTGTTGGTGTAGGAGGATTTAGGATTGATAGCTTCCTTACTATGATGTCTAGTGGTGTTGCATGAGATGCATTTGATAACACATTCTAAGTATGGAGTGCTAGAGCTTATAGGTATGTATTATGTCATGATAATACCAATGGTGATAATTTATAGGGCATTGACCATGACCCTATTCAAAAGGTGGTACTTTAAGACCAACACCTTTCATTTCATGACTAGGGAGATGTCAATCATGCTCAAGGATGTGTTATGCATCTTTCAACTATTGATGAGAGGCCATGGGATATACTAGCACTCACATACCCTTAGTGTGATAGTTCAGAGGTTAAATAGTAGATTATAGATTGGGGTGAAAGATGCACAAGTGGATATTGATAGGGCACTAAGGGAGGGCATGATTAACATATTAACACTAAAGGTTATGTTTCTTATGATCAACATAATATTATTAAATAAAAGTGATTAATAGTTTTAATTGGGATTAGGTGACATGGTTTTAGACATTGTCTAGGATTATGGAGTATTTACTTGAGGTCCTATTATGTTAGCTCACTTATATAAAGAGTTTCACATGGGATCATATAGAGGAGAAACTAGATTAGGTCTCTCTCTATTACTATAGATATGGATTTGGGAGCATATTGCTATAGTGTGACCCTTGGGTACTTGTGAAATTAGGGATCCCCACTAACCCCTAGTATTTGGGTGGTACATCATTCTCAGAGTATAGAGGTCTCATGCTAAGGAGATTTGATTTTATAGATAGGCCTTTGATAGCTTATAACCAGAGTAAATAATCTAGATGTCATATGTAGATGTCCAATGGGGATGGGCTAAGGATGTAAACATTACATGGTTCATATTGATTGAGTTCTATCTTACAAGATGTCAAGATTATATTATTGAGTGGTATGGGCTTGATTGTGTATAGTGACAGTTTAGGAGGCTACAAGATGTGCCTAGAGAGGAAAATTTATTTTCTCTTAGTGATAATGAGAGACCTTAGTGGGGGGTTCTAATGGATAGGGAAATAACAAGAGTTGATTAAGAGAGCATTTCCTTGATTGTATATGATTGCCAAATTCTAATTCTAAAACCTAAAGTGATGACAACCTATAAGGCTTGGTAGTCATAGATATGGTTGCATATTTTACACATAGGCTAACTAGGGTGAAGAATGGGCTATTCAAATATTTTTATAGACACAAGTTAGATTAGGAATGAGATGAGCATAGAGAAAATATCCCTAGGCATAGGGACAATAGGATATATAGGGGGCAAGATGTAATGGACATTGATGGAGGAGACTAGGGAGGTCAAGTTGGAGATCAGGTAGGAGTTAGAGGTCAAGATGGAGGGGGAGTTTAGATTAGAGGGCATGGAGGTGTAGATAAGGGTCATATAGGAAACCTTTAAATGAGGATGATCAAGCACTCCTAGATATGTTGAGGAGGGATGTACAAGCTCAATCCTTAGAGGTTGTAGGGATCACAACTAAGAGAGATAACATGGTTATAGATTTATAAGGGTAGATTTCATAGAGGCATATCCAGTTGGCTAGAGCACTTGGATAGGTCATAGGTTTGATAGGATAGGTAAGAACCTTATAGGAGTAGATACATACACTATAGGGATAGATCTAGAGTTGGGATGCTTAGATAGTTACTTTATAGGGCTAGATTGGGTAGTTGTAGTCTAGGTTGAGAGAGATGGTGGGAGAGTTATAGGTGGTCAAAAAGGCCAAGGAAGAGGGTGATGTAGCACTAGAAGAGAGGGGGATGGGGATGATCATGAGATAGATCATTTGGTTGATATGGGAAGCCCAGTATTAGAAGGATTTATATGAGGTAGTCATGTCACCCAGTCAGTGTGCAATGATATTCAGGGCTAGTTCCTCCCAATCGATACACTAGCCTACTAGGAGACCACCTGGATAGTAATGAGTTAGGATTTATGACTTGATACATGTATTATATCATGGAATTGTATGTATTTTAGCACATTGATGCCCATGGGGCCCATTTATGTACTTATATATTTTGACATAGACTCTGATGGACATTATAGATGTTGATAAATATGTTATTATGATTTTTTGATACATGATGCTATGTTTATGTGATGATTTTTATTGTGATTATGTTATTTTAAGGATGAGTTATCCTATGTGATTGTTACATATAGATATATGGATCATGGATGTGATTTATTGAGGTTATGTGATTTTAATGTTATGTTATGATGTTGTGTATTTATGTATGAGATAATGATTATATGTTTAGATGATTGATTAGAGGATATAAATGATGGTTTTGGTTTTATAGATGATTTTTTTTATAAATTTATATTATGTGATTTTGGATTGTGATAATGAGAGCATATGTTTGTATTTTTATTGTGTTAAATGAGATGTAAAGATTATCATGATGTTATTTATTATGTATGATGGGTATGGTAAAACGATAGGTATTTTTGGTTAATAATGTTCTTAATAAATAATCCATTATTTAATTATGTGTCTCAAACTAATGTTGGGAAAAATACTATTGCACCAAGGGGATAGGTGGGTGTGAGATAATATATTAGAATTGTTAGACTGGATAGTGGCATGATTAGGGGGATGGGATGGGGGAATTTAAAGCCATTAGGTATGTAGGCAATCTAATTTACTATTGAACATATGAGTATAAGTTTGCCAATGACATGATAAAGTTAATGGCACATTGAATTAATAGTGCATGGGAACTCCATTTGAGTGACTTCCCCAATTCCAATCTTGGGTAGTCATTTAAGCCCATCCTTGTTACCTTCATCAAAAAAGGCAAAATTTTAAAAGAAAAGATAATAAAATAATAAAATTTACTAACTATGACAAATATTTACAAAACTTGATGATAATGAAAAAAATTGATTAATAACACACATATACATGTATAAAAGGCTAAGACAAGACATATACAAAACTTACCACTTAAAAATATAAAAGGATTAGGAGAAAGATGTTTGATTTATATACATGTGAGTTTTATAAACAACCTAAGGAAATGACAATTAATGGGCTTAATAACCAAGTTGTTAAAGATAATATATATACAAAAGGTCCTAAGAGGAACAACTTTATAGACATAATTAAATATGTACATGAGGTTAATTATGCCAAAAGTTCTTTATTATAACTAAGACAAGGATCCAAACTAGTCGTAAATGACCATATTTAGGGTCTAAAGTGAGCGATCAAGATTCAATTTCAAAAGTGCATGATGGATCTTGGAGTAAGAGCATGAAATAACCCTTTAATAATGATGAGGTTAGTGGGTTTCTTATGGATCTTTGATTAGGGGTGGATATGGACAGATAAGTTTAGATGCAATCAAGGAAAATAGGAAAAACAATCATCAAGGAGGATGTGATTGGGATATATATTAGGATGTCCAAAATGGTATTGAGTAGATGTTGGAAAGTGGAGTTAGATATTTTGGAAGACTCATCAAAAAATATTCCCCTTATATGATTAGAAATGATTTTCCCCAACTTGAAATTCATGTCTCCTGATTTGACCTAAGCATATAGTATACACCCACTATTAGGACCAAGGTCATATGGAAAATGATGGAATGGAATTAAATTAAAGAATGAGAGAAATGGAGTAGTGATGGATATTCCCCCAAGAGTGGGGACTCATATACAGAGGTGATGCAAAGCATTTTAACTATAAAAATGTTTTAGATGTAGAGTATTCATGGGCTTGTTGATCTCATCCCCATCGAGCATAGCCAATCTATAGGCTCTTGATCCAAAATTTGAAATAATGATATAAGGCTAAAGCTAATTTACTTCAAGTTTGCCTTTCTTTTCTCATTTTGAATTGGTGTTTTTTTATTCTCCTTTATGAATATGTCACCAATTTTTAATTCTTAGGACTGGATCTTTTAAAAATATTAGCCCTTGAGCTTATTCTGATATGCCCTAAGATGGTTCAAAGAATTTTGACATTTTTCATCAAATAGCTTGATCTCTTATATCCATTCTTGTTTAGAATTATGATCAATAATTATGCCCCACAAATATATTCATAAGGAGGGGAACTTAACTTACACATGAAAGATTACTTTAGTGTCATAGACTAGAGATAATAGAGTATCCCTAATAGGTGTTTGCACACTAGTTCTATAGGGCCAAAGAGCAGGGTATAGTTTCAAATTCCAATTTTTCCTGACATCATTGACAATTTTATTAAGAATATTAAGAAGCATTTTATTAGTTGCCTCTTCTTGTCTATTACCCTAGGTATAGTAGGGTATGGAAAAATGTTGCTTGATGTGATAATGTTGGTTTTTAAAAGATTTTCCATTATTTGATAAGATTTTGGTTGGGATTCCAAAGTAGTAAATTATTTGATTTATAATAAATTTTGATATCTAGAGATCTATTGTATAAATGAACATCATGGCTTCAACCCATTTTATAAAATACTCCATAGTCAATAATTATAAACTTATGCCCATCAGATGATGTCAGATTGATTTTTCCAATTAGATCTAGTCCCCATATGGAAAATGGCCAAGAGCTCATGATAGGTTGTAACTCTTATGTGAGGGCATGAATAAGAATACCATGCTTTTGATAAGATACACATTTGTGTACATACTAGCAAGCATCATGATCTATTATGGAACAATAGTATCTAGTCCTAGGTAACTTCTTGGCTAGGGCCATCCCATTAACATAACCATCATAGATACCATCATGGAAATCCTTGATTTCAAGATTATCCTCCTATGATGTCAAGATATTAACAAGGTCCCATCATAGCCTCACTAATAGAGCATGTTGTCAAAAATGGTATAACAAGATGTGTGATGGATGAAGTCTTTGTGTTAGTGACAATTGAGGTTCAGTGGTAAGATGTTATTGTGGAGGTAAGTGTAAATGTCATGATACCAGGGTAGACCAGGATCAGGTATGGCACAAATTTGAAAATGAGCCATGGATTGATGAGTTGGTAGTATTAATTATTCAACTATAAAATTTCCTTCAAGGACATATTTTAGAAGATTTATCAGGGACCCAATAGTGGCCATGGAGTTGGTTGCTTTATTACTTCCCCTAAGAACTTGTTCAAATGTAATGGAAATAATTTTTTTCTTTAATTGATCCACTAGTTGTTTATAGGGAATCAATTTCTCATCCTTCATCTAAAACTGCTCATTCACTTGTTTGATAATCAATTAAGAATCACCAAATACATAGAGATATTGGGTATTCCATAAGATGGCAAGTTGGAGACTAGCAATTAAGGCCTCATATTCAAAAATATTATTTGTACATGGGAAAGAAATTTGGAAGGCTTTTTAGTTTAGGTCAATTTGTGGGGTTACCAAAAGGATTCCTGATCTTGACCCATGTGTGGTGAAATAGCCATCAAAATATAATTTCCATCTGTTTGCTTTTATAGTAGTCAATATATACTCATTTAGAAAGGGCAAGAGAGAGGCTTAATAATTACAAGGGTTATTTCTATAATTTGATCTACGATGGCTTATCCTTTTATGGAATTTTGATTTACATACTCTATATCAAATTCACTTAATAACATAATCCATTTGGCCATCCTACCAATTAAGGTAGGTTTAGAGAGCATATGCTTAAGAGGATCAACCTTGGCTATGAGCTTGACTTGGTTGTTTAACATATAATGTCTAAGTTTCTGTAATGCAAAGGTGATAACCATGCAAGCCTTTTTAATAAGGGTATAGTTAATCTCATATGGGATCAATGTCCTAAAGAGATAATATTTTTTTTGTTCTTTTCCTTCATCATTGTGTTGAGCTAGTAAGGCCCTGATAACACAAGGTGTTATATATATATATATATATATATATATATATATATATATATATATATATATATATATATATATATATATATACAAAATTAAAGGCCTTACTGAGATGGGTGGTGATAATATCGGTGGCTTAACCACTATTACTTGAGATTATGAAAAATAAGTTGACACTCTGAGTTCCAATTGAAATGATTCCCCTTCTTAAATACATGGGTGAAGGGGTGACATTTACCTGTTAATTGTGAAATAAATCCATGAATGGATTATAATTTGCCTTGAAGGCTTCTTAACTGTTCCAAATTATTAGATAGAGGCATGTCAAAAATAACTCTTACTTTTATTGGATCTACTCCAATGCCTCTTCTAGAAACTATAAACCCCAATAATTTTCCCAAGGTAACCCAAAACACACTTCTTAGGATTCAATATAACTTTATATTATTGGATCCTCTCAAATATTTTTATTAAGACCATACAATATTTTGATCAAAATTTATACTTTCCTAATATATCATCCACATAATCTTGTATGATGTCATACATCATAGGGACAATAATGGATATCCATTCAGAATAATCAATGAGATAGATAAATCTAGCTTTCAAGAATTTATATAATTCTTATTTGACTAAAATATCTACCTTGGGGTGTATCTTATGAAGTTTTTGCTTAATAGATTTGGCATTTGAATGAATCACTAAATGATTCACTACCAAGGTTGGATCTAACCTATGCATATTAGAATAACTCCATGCGAACACATTTATATATTCTTTGAGAAGATCAATAAGGATGTGTTATTCCTCAGATGTAAGAACTACCCCCAATTTGACAATTTATGACTTTCCATTTTTCTAAGATTGACTTCAATAACCTCATCAATGAGATAGGGTGACTAGTCATATAGATACATTAGGGGTGATGTTAATTCCTTGATTTATAAATCAAATTTATTTGGGATCTCCATATCAAATTTTGTATATAATTATAGCTCTTAAGGAGTGGGTTGAAGGTCTTCTAAATTTAGAGAGGTACCTTCATCTTTTTAATCCTCTTCATCAATGTGATTTAGAGATGTTTATTGCTCTCAAAAATAGGCAAACTCATTGAGACTAATAGAGAACCCTTTTTTATGGTCTCTTGATGGCATAAAATCATGTGCCCCTAGATATTCTATAATAGCTTCATCATTCTAGAATCTATCAAAATAAGGCTCATTCTTTTGATCCCATTCTATCAAGGTGGGATAACGAAGGGAGATATTGATAGTGGAGATGGTGGTGTCATGGAAGAGATTGGTGGCATCAAGATCTTCATAAAGGATATAAATGAAACCTATTTCAATTTCTTTTTCTGAAGTAGAATATTTAAGAACCAAAGAAGTGTCCAAAATGATAGTGTTTAGGTCAATGTTAAGAGGTTTGTACCCTAAACCAAGATGTTTTGGGTGTTATTAAATGCCTATAGGTTCAATAATGCCTTGTTCATCTCTTCCTAGTCCTTTCCCCTTATAATTCATATTATGTAGCATATTTTAAAGATGGGGGTACTTCTATTTATGGAAGTCTAAAGCTTCATCATCTGGAATAATCCATGAATCATTTGGTTCATCAAGGTATTCTACTAGTAAAGACCATGGATCCAAATTGATAAGTGATGGGATTATCTTTCCTCATGGCTGGGGACCCATAGATACATGGGGAGAGTGGTAGGTCTCCTGCACAAAAGGTCTTGTATTCATACTCTTTACAACCTATCGAAGTGATCTTAAGATGAGTGATGTCTAGGGACTCATTTGAATTAGGTATTAAATCATCAGGGTAGATATACTTCATAGCTTTTGGATTATGATGAGAACTATTAGTGTTAGGGAAATAACAAGCAGGATGGGATTGGTCCTTTTGATAGCTACAAAAGTGTTATATTTCCCTTGGGATGGTAACCTCCATTCTTGAATGAAGGAATTTCAAGAATTGATGGAGGGTGGAAGGAACTACTCACATTTCATGGATCTATGAGCATCCCAAAAGTAAATTATATGAAAGATCAACATCCATGACATAAATTAAAGTATGGTGATCAATGGGTCCCACATTTATAAGAAGATAAATAGTTCCTATTGATGGCCTTTCGTTATCATCATACACTTTGATCATTATGAGAGTAGGCCCTAATGAATACTTGAAGTAACCAAACTTCTTGAGAAAGTTGAGATTTCATAGATTTAAAGCAGGCCCTCTATCTATGAGCACCTATGGGATCTTATGATTAGAGATGGAAATATCAATAAACAATGGATAATTATGGTATGGCCTATAGGTGGCATGTGTTAGGAAGTAAAAGTGATCTATTGAGAAGGGGACAAATGACCCACCAATTCCTAAAATTGGATTGTATTAATATCTCTAAGGACTTTGAGTTCATTCATGACTTGATTAAAAATCTCCTAATATACCGATGATGTTTTAAGAATATACATAAGAGAGATTTGGGTTGGAGTCTTCTCAAGCTATTAGATGATGTCATATGGCTTATTAGAAGAGCTAGAGATTTTTTTAGAGATATTGACCTTTTGAGATGCTGAAGTGGATGGGTCTTTGGGAAGTGCTTCAAGCACTATAATTTTGCCATATTGTGTAGTTACTACATAGTTAGTTAATTACCTTTTAATCTTGAGGATGGTGGATGGTATTTGTTGGGCTCTTAGGGGCCTTGGATTTTAATGGTATTGATATAATGGTATGGAATGGCATGATAATCAATTTGGTTGGATGTGGAAGCTTGAACATGGTCCTTGAGTGGTTTTTTTTCCTCTGATCATGTGTAGGTAAGGGTTCCTAATAGATTCCTAGCTATTGATTCTTGGATTGATTTCTTGGACTCTTCCCTTCTAATTATATATCCCCTTTTCAATTAGATATTGGATGTAGTGTTTTATTGCATGCATTTTTCAATATCATGCCCCTTAACTCTATGATATTGATAAAATTCATCTTCATGATAGTAATATGGATAGGTTTTACTATCATATAATGGTTAGATTTCAAGGAGAGTAATCATATTTACAACTATTAACTATTTCAAGACCATCTCTATGGGTATACCAAGACTAGTTAGAGGCCTTTTTCCTATTCGGGGTTTTGGCTTCCTTATGGTACTCTTACAACAAAGACATTATGATTGTTAATAGAGGAAGCTTTCTAAACTATCTAAACATTCTTATAATTTATTAATCTATCCCCTATGACATTTTTGTTCTTATCAAATATCTTGGGTTTACCTAAAAAGTGTTATCTTGATTATGACTTTGCTCATTTTAGGTATACAATTTAGCTATACCTTTCTCAATAAGATCTTTCTTAATTTAAATCCCATTATCTATGCTTTCATGAAAATATTTCGCACATTATAGTTTTATTTGATATTTAAATTTAGTATTGAGGTTTTTAATGAATGTTTTGACCATCTCCTTCTCAATAACTATGCAACAAAATTGACTGTCAAGGCTTTTTCAACATTATAGGAATGAAGCTATAGGCTTTCTCCATTTCTTTGCTTTGTATTATAGAGATCTATGATAGAGATGCCATGCTTAATGTTGAAATATAAGTGTCACATAATTTTTTTTAATTCCCCAAATCTATATACGGAGCCTTTAGGTAAATGCATAAACCATTCCAATGCAGGTCCCATGAGACTTTTGGGGAAAACCCTGAGAAGTTATGTATCATCATAAATAACCTCATGACATGCTACGCATTATTATTGCACATTATCCTATGGATCCCCTTTCCCTCTATATTTGTCAAATTTTGGGATCTCAAAATGTGTTAGGAAAGGAACTTGTAAGATACTCATGTCCAAAGGAGATATGCAAAATTCCTCATATTTATATCTCATTGCTTGGGTACAAGGATCGATTTGTTGAAGATTCCCCTTCATCATCCTCCATTATTGAAAGAATGATCGGTCTATTAGGAGATTAGAGGCTTGCACTTGACTAGTTCTAGGTCTTGAATAGTTAGGGTTGGTGTTTCTACCATGTTGTCTTGGTGAAGTGGGTCATTGATTTTGGGCACAAAATTGAGAGGAAATATAATTGATTTATTGGGTCAACTAGTCTAATCGATCCTCTAAGATAGTTCTTATTGTATTAGCCTCAACACAATTATTTTGGATAGGTCGTTTTCTTCAATTTCTTGTTCATGATCCATAATATTATCTTCTTCTTGCTCTTGGTTGACATTATTTTGTTGGGGTGGAATGTTAGGTCTAATACATGGGTGAATAAGATGTTGTAAGAGGCTTGAGTCAAAGGTAGGGGGTAATGAGTTCCCATTCCAATGACTTGGGATAGAATTTTATCATGATTTTCATATATATATATATATATATATATATATATATATATATATATATATATATATATATATATATATATAGGTAAAATTTTGACCTAACCTCATCACTATGGAATAAGTCATTTATAAACTGATCTTCCTCTCCAAGGGTATACATGTCACTATATGTATCATCATTATCCTAGTTTCATTCACCTATGTTACCAAAGATGTCATTTTCCTAATTTAATCCTTATCCCATTCTTATAATTTGATCACGTGTTCAGATAAGCATAATGGATGATGAAGATGATGCAATAAGAGTGATTAGTTATGAATTTAATATAGGATGATAGGAGAGAAGGTGACTTTGGATACTAATTTTGTCTAAAAAAAATACTAAGAGTGTTCAAGAGAGGTGACTTAGATGTGACTTGAATTTGATTTGAGAGGATATGAAGACTAGAATAACCAAATATTACCAAAGCAAATACCCTATAAGGATTCAATCTATCAAAGAGATGAAGAGGATAAAATGACTATATACCCTTCACACTATAAGAGTTACAATTCGATGGGTGCTAGATATGAACAGATAAGATGATGAGACGATGGGTGTTAAACTAAAACTGAACAAGGTTTTAAACATTGATAATATTTAGTCAAGGATATGAGTGATGACTAAGATAAATAATGATGAGTGACCACTAATGTTGGTTTTTAAAATAAATGTTTATATACAAAGGGTGTGAGTGGTGATATGAAGTTATTGAATTTTGATTCTAAGATGGGATTTTATCCTAGGGGTCTCTAGGTGTTTTTGATAAAATGGGGTAGGCTAATTTGGATCACAAATAATACGTGTTTTTAGCACAACACACACACAACATGCCCAATCATGAGACCTAACTTTAGTCAACTAAATGGGTGTATAATCTAACACTTGCAACATATAATATATTTAAAGGTGAGGCTCTAGGATAGTGATTCATTACAGAATCTACCAAACCCTCTTGACCCCATCTACACTTGATGGTCTATTAGGAGCTGATCCTGACTTCGATAGCAAAATGCCTATTATAGCTAATAGGTCATATGATAAGTTTACATAAGGGTGTCTAAGGAATTTCTTGAGATATGTGAAGACATGTGGGGCCCAAATCTATATAAGGTTTTTTTAGTGCCTTGTTTATAAAATTAATTCTTCCACTTCATGGATGATTTGTATAGGGTTAACCTATTAGAAAGATGATAGTTGTCCCTAATATTTATAATCTGATAGAATATAGAGTTTAAACAAATGCATGGTGATAAAATCTATGACACCAACCCATAGTGACTAAGCAAGTGCGTGGGGATGAATTCCACATCACATGTTATCCTAGATAAAATTGGTTAACACATAGGCAAGCAAGATTAATTTACCCAATTAATTACCTATGCAAGGGAATTTAAAACAAGCAAATAAGTCACCCTAAAAAAATATATACAAGTAGAAGATTAAAATGTTCAATTTAGGCACCCCTCCTACAAGTACACAAGTTAGAAACTTAATCTAGTGTCTTTTGCTTTAAAGGTCCTATAGAGAATGGATTAGTAGTTTAAAATTAGGCAAAACCACTTATTTATTGTAAAAACATAAATACACAGTTAGTGTAAAACAAAATTGCTTCCATAAACTACAAAACTACAAATTTTGTGAAAAATTATTATTATAGACTTGTAATAATGTGGACTGTTTGCTAACCATGATGGGAACTGTATTGATTCTTAAAAACTGCAAGTGGTTAGATAAAATAAAAAATTCTAATGCAATTCACCATATAAAATAATGAAAAAAAATAAAAAATTACACTTATAACCCTTAGACTGGAACACATATGTACTAGAAGTTATTTATAGGTGTATTTATCAAAACATTGCTGAGATTTTTAACCTTTTGCAAAAAAATGTGAAAATGCAAGATTTATATACAAAAAGCTTAGGGAACAAACTAATATTAATTGTGATAGAGATTGATTTAGACTTTTTCTAGCTGTTAAAGTAGACAAAAAACCTAATAATATAGTTTTTTAATGTTCTTAGTTAAAATATCTTATTTAATCACAAAATCATTGGTTTTACACAAAATTGCTACTTCACAAATGGCTATTTTGAAGAAAATATCCTAAGAGGGTAAGGATGGAAGTTTATTAGATAGCCCCTATCTTTCCCCTATCAACAAACAACATAAAAATAAACCAAATTTTATTAGGCAAAAATACCCTACTGATTTAGATCACCCAAGCCAAACCATGATTATCAATGGTAATATCATGACTATTAAGATGAAATCATAACTATGTATCTATAATTTTGTGTTAAAGACTAGGAAAATTTATAAGATCAGTGCCTCCCCTTTCCTCTAGACATAAAATGATCACATAGAGACAAACAAAGGTCAGACAGTTCAAGGTTAGCAAGTCAACTTGATAGTTTTAACTAAAAATGCAAAATCATACTTTTAAAGGCAATATCGTGACTTTTAAGATAAAATTATGACTATGTATTGGTAGTTTTGCATGTTGATGACAAGGAAATCTAGGGCTGATAAGTTTTTCTTTTATAAACACAAAATATCATATTTATACCCCTATAGGATAAAATAGTCATTATAGACCTACAAAAGTTTAAAACTAATGCAAGAACTAGTTATGCTTGGTTTAAAATAATAGCTTGCAAAATTACAAGTTAGAGAACAAAACCATAGATTATATGCAAAATTGTTCTTCAATAATCAGTGGTATTGAAAAAGGATAATAAACATATCAAAAGGCAAGCTATTAGTGGTCAAAATGTTATTCAATATCACAATTTTTTGGTAAAACCATGACTACAATACTGTAATTTGTAGAGGAAAATTATTTATTGCCTATATGTGAAACTTTGAGAAATTTAAAAGCTTGTTCTTCATCCAATTAGTCCTTCAAGTGATCAAATTATTTCTGAAAAACAAGATGGTTAGATTAAAGGGTTTAGTCCCACCATGGTCACCAATGCGTGATCATATTTTTGAGTTATGTATAAAACCTACAATATTTAGTAATTAAAACCCAATAACACAAATAACATCAAAGGGAGGGAATAAATTAATAGTCAATCAATCAAACATGGAATTATTACCATCATTGTGTCCCTTAAAAATTATCTCAAAGATCTTCAAGTGTATTTGAATGTCGAATTGATTGAGCATGGATCGATTGCTTTGAGCTTCAAAATGGCTCCAATGGCTTCTTTAGATTGTTAAATGGATTGACAAGAGTGTGAGGATGCTTGATAATGGTTGATTATGAGATTATAATGAGGGATTATTTATTTACAATTTATCTTGGCCATAGCCCAAGCATATCTTTTATAGGATGGTGGAGGACATTTTTAGGGAATTTTAAATTATTTAGAAATCTCTAGTTTAGAGACCTCTAGAGTCTTAGAGGAACGTACCTAGTTATAGAGGTTTCTTGATTAGTTTAGGGGATAATGGGGGATTATATGGGAATTAAATGTCGTTTAGGATTTATAAGGATGTAGGAATGGCTAGGGTGGTAGGGTAGATAGGGGGTAGTTGAATAAATAGATTTTTTTTAAATTTTTAAGTAGGCTAATGAATAGATTAGTGGCTAAGTAAGCTAGTTAGTAGGTTAATGGGGCGATTGATTTATTATGAAGGTATGGAAAGGTTTATGGGGTGTAGGGAATATTGTGTAAGAAATTAGGATGTTTTTTAATTGGTTAAGATATGAGTTTGGGTAAAATTAATGGGTCTATTAGGATTATTAAGATGAGTAGATTTAGGCACATACCATTCCCATTGTGTAGTATTGGAGTTAAAACCTTTGGTGAGACTCATCACACAGTGTATAACTATGGTAGATGCACTTAGCTCAATTGAATAAACTTAAAACACTCTTTCTTACCTTACTCTTCCCTCTTTTTTTGTGTGTTTATTATAGGGATTGAACTACCCCCTCCATTTCATTTATAAAATCTTAAAGTGCATAAACATTATCAGTAATCTCAAATAATTAACTCATTACTCACAACAATTAGAATTGAACCACCTATGGTGGCATTTCATCTCTTAGATATTATTTCACATAGGCTCCATTTTGAAGCCATATACCCACAACCTTACCTTGGGCTTATCTCACATCATTCCTAAAATAGAGGATGAAATTATATCATTATTCCCACTATTATTTTTTAAAACATTCAATCTCATGAGTATTTTTGGAACAAGATCTTAGATCGAACAACAACTGATGCTAGAAAGAGGGCCTTGAAAGAAATATTTTATTGATTGAGTCTTGTTTTCCCTCCTTTATTCTTTCTTCATTATTGTCTTATTCAAACACACATAACAACTAATGATAAAAAAATAAGGCATTAAGAATTTATATATTGAGTGCTAACTTATTTTATATTATGTTTGTTGATGGTAATATACTAACTAGTTTTTTTCTATGAAACACCATGGAGTCTAGTTCACCCATCACTAGAGCTAGGTCCCATCATGGTTGGTTGGTTATTTCACCCTTGCAATTAAATAGGATACCTAGGCTCAATAGACCAAGACCCATTGTAGTTCCCACTAACTCATCTTCTCAGCCTCCCCCAAATAGATCACCTAGGATGACTTGGTTGGCCGAATCGACCATTAACATTTTGAGAGTTATCCATGACTTACCCATAAAATTGAGAGATTTTTTACCCATTTCACTCCTATTATAGGATGGAATGTTAAAGAGCATGTAACCTCTTACAAGACCAACCTAAGGCTTATGAATATGGAACATGAGGATATATCATGTAGGATTTTCCCCTTCACATTGATGGACTTAGCCTATGATTGGTTCCTCAACCTCCCTAAGGACTTGATCCCCAATTGGGACCATTTCAATAGTACCTTTTTCACCTAGTTTGAGTAAGTGATCAACCCTAATATCCTTTACCAAAAATTTACCTATATTAAATGGGAACCCAATGAACCTATCAAGAAATTAAACACTAGATTTCATAATATGTAAAGCCAGGTTAATGTGTTCTACTAACCCAAAACCTAACTAGCATTTGAAATGTATAAAAATGCCTTGGACCCTTGGACAATTATGTTCATAAGATGAGACCTAGTAATAGTAGACCTACCCTAGGCTTATGAAGGGGCCATCAAAGTAGATAGATAACTAAACCCATAAGGTTAGATGATGCCTCCCATTCCTAGTGTGTTGACTAGATGCATGTATTGATCCTCTTTCCCAACACTAAATAGAATATCCCAATGTTTTATCCACTCCCCATAATAAACCAAATCTTGTTGAGTCATGTTACACCAAACCAACACTTGGGTTTTATTAACCCAACAAACCATGAAATGACTTCTTATTTATAACACCAGGTGATGCTAGTAAAAACTAACAATACCTAGATCATACCTTAAGAGTCCACATAGAATGAGCTAGATGTCATTTAGTGAATGGTACACAAACTCAACAATGACTTCTTTAGAATACAAAGGTAAATGAGTAACTAAAATGTGGAGAGTTCTAATAATAAATTAACATATCAAAGAAAAAATAATAACTATAACCATCCCCATAATCTTTTAAAACCCTCACCCAATAGATTATCAAAAGTTAATATCTTAAAAATAGCCTGCCTAATTGGTATCAAGTGCATAACATGGTTTCCCATGGATAAATTGACTTTATAGAGTTATATTTTGACTTTGAGATCTTCTAAAAGGAAATGGAAGAGTGTGAGGTGGTCCCTAATCACCCAAAATCATCCAATGTGGATAAAGTTCATAGCACTACCATGTTGTTTGAAACCATGGAATTCCTTAGCCAATAATAAAATGATCTAGAGGAGGGTATTAGTGAGGTGTAGGTATTTCAATAGCTCCAAAGGAGAATATAGGCTGTTAATAATAAACAACCACAACAACCCTTGACTACCTTGACTCCCCTAAATAATGGTGCAACCCCACCTAATAAAGATGCTAAGAATGACCCACCACCTCTAAAACCTCAAGAACCTAAATCCCCTGTGGAATCCCCACTGGTCTAAAATAAAAGAGGTTATAAATAGTAGAGGACATGAATAATATCAAATCCAATATCATGCTCTATGAACTTTCTCAAATCATGGAGTAATGTGACCTTCTACTAAAATCCCTCACTAAAAATCTGACTCATCCAACCCATGCAAAATAAAAAGTAACCCATGCTAATATGCTCATTCATAAGAATAACATGGAAGTGCATTTCTCCATCTTGACTATCAAATTATTTTAGAAAAAAAATCATAATTAGCTATTAGATTAAAGAGCCTTGACCAACATAATACGAGTAGGCATCTATGAGAATTTAGGGTTAATCCCTATCAAGTCGAATAAGGTAGTGGTTCAACTAGATGAATCTAAGTTCAAAGTGGTAGGTGAGCTTCTGAATGTCCACATAAAAATTTAATTTGAGCCTATCATTTAACACTTCATAGACACCCAAGTGGTATAAATTATTGAGGCTAATGGCATGCTCTTAAATAGACATTGGTTTAAATCCCTAAATGGGTATATGGCCATAGAATTCTCTAATATATGGATACCATTGAGAGGTCTATATAATAAAATTAGGGTAGATAAAGAGCCTCAAATGAAACACATGATAACTGAGTACAATACCTTTAATGAGAAAGTAAACTTAAATCCTTAGACTTAGAAATCTATATGTTAAGTACAAAACCAACCATAGATACAACTAATAGTCAACTAAATTTTCTAGGCCTATGGAATCTCTATGAAGATGGGGCTCATTCTAAACAAGGTAGTGGGGCTAGTGTTCTGATTATAGATCCTTGAGTTATTAAACACCTAACATCAAATAGGATTCAATTCCCTTGAACAAATAATATGATAGAGTACAAATTATTAATCCTAGGATTGCAATTCACATTGAAACACAAGGTAAATGAACTAAGAGTATTTAGTGTGACTTTAAGATGGTAGTCAACCAAATCAAAAGTAAATTTAAATGCAAACTATAATACCTCAGAAGGTATAATCACAAGTCTTAGTACTTAATTTAAATCTTTAGTGCATTAAATTCCATCCCTATCCCTAGGGAGTAAAACCAAGTTGTTGACTCACTAGTGTCTATAGCAGCAAACTTAACCCCCTAGATGACACTGAGTTACAAAGATTCTTTATGGAAATTGTCCCTTATCCTTTTATCCCTAATAATGTGAAAAACTTCCAAGTCTTTGAGGATGATCATAAGATCATCCATATTCTTAACAACATAGGGGTATTTAAAACTTATATCATTGACAAGGAAGATAAACACAACCCCAAGACTGAGCTAGATAAATATAGGATCCTTCATATTCATGGGAATCAGATCCTAAAGGGGATCATATAATTAGAAAGAAAATTTGATAATTTAGACCCACATTCCAAATAATGAATCCCAAGTTCAAGAACCAAAAATGCCATTTCATGAACCTAAGCCCTATAGAAAACCTCAAACTATCAACATAGGTCTTGATTGGATAAAATACAAACTAGAGTAACTGTGAGAATTACTACCAAGGTACAAAGATGTAATTACTTGGGTATGTGAATAACTCAAGGTCTTTGACCCAAGAGTGATCACTCATTATATTCCCCTCAAACCAAGTCAAAAACCATTTAGACATGGTAGAGACTGGTAAACCTAATCATATAACCCTTAATACACAAAGAGGTCCATAAGTTACTCTCTACTGGGATAATTTTCCTAGTTCACCACTCTAACTAGGTGGCCAACCTAGTGCTCGTGCAAAATAAAAATATATAAATTTACCTATGTGTAGACTTTCAAAGTTTAAACTAAGCCTTGAGTAAAGATAATTACCCATTACCTTCCCTTGACAAAGTAATCCAAGTGGTACACAAATCTCAAATGATGTCCTTTATGGATGGATTTTTGCAATACAACTAGGTCTTAGTTAATTTAGAAGACCTTGTCAAAACTGCATTCACCACTAATTGTTGTAAATTTACCTACAAGTTAATGCCCTTTGGTTTGATCAATGTTGGGGCCACCTTTTAAAGGGTGATAAATTTTTATTTAAGTGACTAATTGGTAAGTGTATAATAATTTATATGGATGACTTGATTGTGTTTTCAAAATATAGGTTGGATCACATACACCACTTTGAGAAAGTGTTCTAAATATGCACAAGGTATGGCTTTTCCTTAAATTCAAAGAAGAGTGTATTCAGTGTTACTAAAGGTAAGCTTCTCAGTCACATCATCACACAAGAAGGTATTTCTATTAATCTATAAAAAGATGATGTGATTTCTAAATTACCATTACCTAATATCAAGAAAGAATTAAAATCTTTCTTTTACAAAATCCACTTTGTTCATAAATTAATTTATGGATTTACCAAAATTGTAAAAATCCTTAATGTTATGCTAAAATAGGACACAAAGGTGGAATATCACATAAAATAAAAGAAAGCCTTTCATAATATCAAATATGTCATTATGAAATCCCCAATGTTTATCATCCCATACTACACACAAGATTTATACATCTACCCCTTTGCTTCCAAACACACCATTGTTGCCAGCCTCACCCAGAGATTGGATGAAGAGGAACATCTTGTTGCTTTCATAAGAACCAATCTCAAGGATTCAAAACTAAGATATTATACTCTCGAAAAACATGTCTACACCTTGGTCAAATATAAAAAAAAGTTAGGGCACTACATTCTTATGAATAAGGTGCATCCAATCACCCTAAACCCAACCATAGAGTAAATGCTAGGGTAGAATGAATTAGGTGAACACAAAGGCTGATGGATGATGAAGTTGTAGGAATATGACTTAGAAATTAGACCAACCAAATTGGTTATAGGATAGGTCCTTAACTAGCTAATAACTGAGATAAACTCAAGAATAATTGTATACCAAGAAGACCAAGAGATAGTTCCACAAGCAGACTGGTATGCTTTAATTGTGCATTTCCTACTCTATGTAAATACACCTCCTAGACTTAACCATACATAAAAGAGATATCTTGAGTTTAAGGTTGCACAATATCTGTTGAATAAGGGAATTATATTTATAAATAATCATGAAAGAATCTACCTTAGATTCTTATCACTAGACAAAGCCAAGGAAGTGATGGAAAGTTTCCATGAAAGACTAGGAGATAGTCACCCTATAGCAAATGCCATGGCACACAAAATTCTTTAGGTGGACTACTATTTTCCTACTTTATTTAAATACATCCATGCCCATTACGTGTTTTCCATTAATGCCATATCTTTACCGATATGGAAACCCACATAGTAATACCTCTTTATCCCACGGTGGAATTGACACCATTTTCCTAATGGAGGTTATATTTCATTGAGGTCATTAAACCCAATTCATCATATGGCCACAATTTTATCCTCATGGCTATGGACTATTACACAAGGTGGTCTGAGGTAGTTATGATGAAGAGAAACACTGCTACCAAAGTCATCAAGTTTATGGAGAACACCATAACCACTCAGTTTAGGGTCTTAGTATCTTTGGTATATGATAATGGCTACACCTTTCAATCTATAGAGTTTACAAAATGTGCCTTTAACAATGGTATCATGCTAAGGTTCTAATCTAATCACCATCCACAAGGAAATGGATTGGTAGAGTCCAATAAGAATTTAATAGATGCCATCAAGAAGTCTATAGGAGATAAACCCTAGGAATGACACTCATTGTTAAAGTTTTCCGTATGGGTTGATTGCACCATGTATAAACAAGCCCTCAAGAACTCTCATTTCCTTTTAGTTTATGGATTGGAGCCAATCATCTGAATTCTACCAACTTATGAGTTTATGCAATAATTCATGGAGCTAGATGATAAAGTAAATTTTAGGCTCTTGGATATAATTCAATTAGAAGAATCCCAAGATTAAGCTTTGTTAAGTTTTATCAAACATTAGGGTACTTTCAAATTATGTTTTGATAGAATGGATAATAAAAATATCTTTAGGATCTGTGACCTAGTATTAATGTGTGATATTTTTTTATGAAAACATGGGATAACACTCAAAGTTTGATCCTATCTAGATAGGCCCCTATTAGATAGCCAATATCCTAGACCAAAATTCATTTCAACTCAATGGCTTAAATGGAAATGACCTATCACTATCGATAAATGAATAGTTATTAAAGCACTACTCTCAGTTACTCCATCTAACATAATTTTATAATAACCTTGATGAAGGATGGTAATGTATATATTAGGATACTTTGCTTTAGTTGTGTGTTTATTTTTCCTATTGTGTGATTTTTTTCTCTATTACTTTTTTCATTTCTTTGGTTACATCCTTGAAGTGTTTGTATACCCTAGACCTGACCCTGATTAGAATAAATAAAGTGAGCCCATTACAAGGGATCGCTAGAAAAGGAAAGTTAGTAGCCACTCCAAGTGATGAACAAAGCTCAAAATGTATTATGGAGTTGAAAATGATAAAATTTGAGTCTTCAATATAAATAAATAAGGTATGATAATTTAGTATTTTAAATTTCATATCTTGGAGGCCAATGATTATTAGAGAAACAAGTGGATTTTATAATAGCTCATGTCCAAATAGAGGCCACCAAGCTACACTTAACATAAAATATTATAAAAGGTAGGAAAATTCAATCCAATCTAAGATCGATTGGAAATTTAGAACTTCTTCACCCTATCACCCTTGACTTGGTCCTGAACCCTCAATGGATAAAGACTGTTAGATCTCTTCACAAGGAACCTTGAAATAAAACTAGAAAAGCATGCAAAATTTAAATTTTGAGTCTTCCTTAAAAATTCTATTTAGGCAACCTCCATCACCTATTTTTTAGTAGAGAAAGGACTTGAACTGATTCGGACAACAATTCAGATGACAATTCAGGGGATGGGTCAACCCCAATTGATGGCGGAACTTCCAGGAGCCATAACTTTTGCACCGTAGCTCCAATTGACTCACCATTTGAACCATTGGAAAGATAATAATGAGGAGAACATCATGAGGTGGCATGGAGCTTTGATTAATGAATTTTGACCCCTTATAACCCAATGTAAGTCTCCCAAATTTTAATTTTAGTAGTGCAATCTAAAAATAGTAAGTCTCTAAAAATATTAATTCCTTAAATTTTGTATTGTTGTAAATCATGAAAGTCAAACCAATTCATCTCCCTCGAGATTGGTGACCTTCCAAATCCTCCCCACACCTTCAAAAAATGTATAAATGAATATGTAACCCAAAATGAAAATCAGACATCTCTTCTGAAAGATAAGCATATGTTTGGGTCTACAAATTTGATCAATAAAACATCTCTCATTAGAGATAGCATTATTTGAATTGTTTTGTTCTTATTTCTTGAATTATCTTTCAACCAAATATTTTGAGTTTTGGATTAGTGGTATCAGAGTAGTTTGTCTTTAGAGTGTATGATCCTGAGGGTGAGGTCAGATTACAAGAAGCTTGGGTGGAAAATAGAACCAGCAGAATATCCACCTATTCGCTCCAAATGACTCCAAATGGTAGACAACATCAAGGCATCTGATCCTTTCAAGGAAATGGTGAATGAAGCCCTCCAATAGCAACAAGCATAAATGCTACAACAATTCACTCAAATTCTCCAATAAATCTTGATGGGAAATTTTGGCTCCTCATCTGCACCCACACATCTTTTCAGTGCCCCAACACCCTTCAAGGTTCAGGTGAATTTTGATATCCCTAAATTTGAAGGAAAAATCAATGATGATGTAGTAGAAAATTGGTTGGATCAATTGCCATCTTATTTTTCTATAAATAAATTCATTAATAAAGAAAAGATTACTTTTGCTCTTCTGAAAGCATCATTGCCTATCAAAAATTGGTGGGAAGTGTACAAAAAGAGATTCAGTGTAGATGATATTGGCCTTGAGATAGAACCTACATGGGATGATTTAATAGATGCTGTAAAGGAAGAATACTACCCCATTGGAGCATATGACGATCTATATATAGAGTGACAACAACTTCACCAAGGTAAGGAATAATCTGTTCAAGATTACACTAACATTTTTCATTCTTTATCTATGAGATTGGGCATCCAAGAAAGTGAGAAACACAAGGTTCTCAAATATCATGGTGGAATACAATGGTACATATGGGGAGAAATGAAACTCTTCAATTTGGAAACCATCGGTGAGGCATACAAGTTCATAGTGAAGATTGAGGAGAAGCATGGAAGAATGAATATAAAGAATCAATCTTCAAAATGGAAAAGTGACAAAGAAGGTCAAACACGAGGCCAAAATTGGAAGCAAAAGGAAGGAAAGACTGGGAAGTGGTATGATTATCACAAATCTAGAACTCACTCTAAAGAATAATGTCGAGCTATCAAATCACTGCTTTCTAAGTCACAATCCTCAACATCTACTGCTCTACCTCATACAGACCCTATAGGCAAAGAGGTTGAAGAAGAAATTGTAGATGCTGATCCTGAAGCCATTGTTGCTTCATCACAGACACACGATGAGATGCTAGATGACAAGGAAAGGTTGTTTCACTCTAATTTATGGGTGAAAGGTAAGACTCTAAATTTCATTCTTGATAGTGGAAGTCAAAAGAATTTAATCTCTACTAATGTTTTGAAAAGCCTAAATCTATCCATGAAGCCTCACCAAAAACCATACAATATTGGATGGTTGATTCCAGGGAGAAACCTTTGTGTCACCCACCAATGTCTTCTCTCATATGCAATACAACCTTTCCAAGATGACGTCTTATGTGATGTGGTCAATCTAGATGTTTATGATGTAATCTTTGGTTAGCCATTCATGTATGATCGACATGGTATATATGATAAAGAACTAGAAGGATCACTCTCACTCTTAAAACATGGTGTTATAGGGTACCAGAAGTACCACCTTTTACATCTGTCTCTCTGATTAGTGCTAAGAAATTTGTTCTCATGGTGGTCAAGCCATAGGAATCCAAAAGGGATGATGTTACATCCATGACTACACAAACAACACAAAAATAGAAGCAAATAGATACCGAGCTGAAGAAGTTCATGGCCTTTCATCCACATATTGATGGTCAGATAGAAACGGCGAACAATCGGGCCCTTGCATAGTTCCATAAATCATAGTCCCTTCCAAGTACATCGAGAATCAAATCAAAGTAAAACTATCACACTTGATGAAAAATATTGATGCAATGGGGACCATTGCTTCTCAAGGAGGGAGGAATGATCTGGATAATAATTTAGATGACAATTCGGGTGATGGGTCCACCCCAATTGATGGCAAAACTTTTGGGAGCCATAACTTTTGCACCGTAGCTCCAATTGACTCACCATTTGAACCATTGGAAAGCTAATAATGAGGGAAACATCGTGAGATGGAATGATATTTTTTCAATGAATTTTGACCCCCTAAAACCCAATGGAGGTGTCCCAAATTTTAATTTTAGTAGTGCAGTCTAAAAATAGTAAGTTTCTAAAAATAGTAATTCCTCAAATTCTGTATTGTTGTAAATCATGGAAGTCAAACCAATTCATCTCCCTCGAGATTGGTGACCTTACACATCCTCCAAACACCTTCAAAACATGTATAAATGAAGATGTAACCCGAAATGGAAATCAGACATCTCTTCTCAGAGATAAGCATATGTTTGGGTCTACAAATTTGATCAATAAAACATCTCTTATCAGAGATAGCATTATTTGAATTATTTTGTTCTTATTTCTTAAATTGTCTTTCAACCAAATATTTCAAGTTTTGGATCATGAATGGGACAAGATATATATTTGTTAGGGATATAGATGACTAGCTGACAACAAAGAAATTCCCACACCATTCTCCTCTAAGCCATGAAACCATTAATGCCCTCAAATAAATCTAATGCCTAGTTTAACCTTGGTTACCTGAGTAAAGTCTATAAATAGACAAATTAAGTGAAAACCAATTCTTACAAACATTGATGGAATTATATAGGATAAAATATTAGTATCTCACTTGTTATTATATGAATTTAGTGCCTTATTTTATGATATGTCTAAAAATATCTCTTATAGCTTATGTTTTGTGTAGGAATGAAGGATTAACAGGTCAGGTTCTAAGTGCTTGTAACCACTTTCCCCTTAGAGTTTGCCATTTTTATGGCCAACACACCCCATTTTTGTTTATAAACACAAAATCAGAGTTTCCAGACTCATTATTTCATTTTAGTTAGCTCTGCCTAAACCAATTCTTTAAAATCTTGTGTCACCCTAGTTTTTCCCAAGCATGTGGTATTTTCAGTGACTAATTGATCAGAATTATGAACCTAAAAGGTATATGAGAGAAATAATGCCAAGTCTTGATGATAATTTTTGGTTAATATAAACTTTCTTGCTTTGAAGATTTAACATGCTAACTTTGTAAGCATGCTCTCACTTGGATATTCTTGAAGTCTCAGCCCTATTCTTGAAGTATCAAATCCTAGAGTCCTATGTGGCATTTTGGAACCTATCTATTAGCCAGGTTAGTAATTAATTATTTATGCTTCATATCTCTTCTACTTAGTCATTTTTTGTGTTTTCCTATAGGTTCTTCCA
Organism: Torreya grandis; assembly: GCA_037957365.1. Lineage (NCBI taxonomy): Eukaryota > Viridiplantae > Streptophyta > Pinopsida > Cupressales > Taxaceae > Torreya > Torreya grandis. The sequence continues at coordinate 1,378,856 of JARHVA010003807.1, read as the reverse complement.
TGTGTCTAAATCTGAGCATTTCATGACTTTAGGATATTCAACAAAAGAGTAGTCAGAGGTTTTGCATGAGTAAAGTTCCAAGCAAAAGTTCTAAAGACTTTGTAAAAAAATTTAAACTTTTTGGGTCCTCAAAGAAAATATTTTGACTTATTCCAAACAAAATTTATGAAGACTTCATGGAAATTGTTTTAATTTATGGGTCCTCAAAGAAAATGTTAGGACTTATTCCAAATAAAAGTTCTAAAGGTAAAGTTGACAAGGACTTATTCTGAACAAAATTCATGAAGAAGATAGTATAAACCCAATGCAATCAAGAAGTGCCATGCGGCCTATGTCAAACATGTTAGTATCTTGATCTTGATAAAGATTTGAGATCCTAAAAGATATTGATGCAGTGAAGAAGCACCATGTATCCTCTGTTTAAAAGTTTTCAATAGTCTAGCCAATCTCCCCATGCCAAAGAAGAATGATCAGTCTCTCAAATTTGATAGATATGTCAGAGCCTAGTCTAACTAGAAATGCCATAGGGATTGTTGTTAAAATAGTTAGTCTCCATTTTTTGACAAAGATGTCAAATCTTGAGAGAGCCTGACTAAATAAAAATACACCACATACCTTAAAGGTTAAAAGTTCTTAGATCTAACCAATGAGCTCTTACTATTATCAGACGTAATAGTCTCTAGACCCTAATATAAATTTTAGATCCTAGGAGAGCCTAAAATAATGATTAAATGCCTTGTGGTTTATTTTTAGAATAGTTAGTCTCCCTTATTTGATAGAGATGTTAAAGCCCAGGTGTATCATAACATGACACATGGCATAACTAGGCATTCTAGTAGGTGGGCCCCTAAAAGCCTAGGATTGTCAAAATTAAGTATAAGTGGAATTTTAGGGGTTAACTAAAGGACACCACATGTCTCTAACTAACATCTCATCCCTCCCAAGGGTATAATAGTGAAGTGTTAGGCTATGCCTAGGTATTGATCGTTGACATGAGGACCACTCGGTAGGTGACAAGTGAAAAAAAATAAGAGTTTATAAGAAGATTTAAAGATGAAATATCCATGTACCTACCACACTCTAGAAATTGATGAAGTGGGAAATAAGACCCTGATTAGAAAATTTAAAATGTCTCATTGCCTTTAATAAATCTAGTAAGTGACATGTAATCATATGCTCTAAATTTAACTCCCTATTCAAAAATCAAATGGAAGATTCAACCACCCACTCAAATTTGAATCCATGATGAGTGAGCCACCAAATGCCATTAATGTAGGGGGATGAATGTGGATTTCCAAAAGTATCTCTATGAAAGCTCATTAGTTTTTATAGCTCTAGACTCCCAAATTCAGACTTCTTGATTTTTACTCTAACCTAGTGCCTTCTACACCTTCTCCTTCACCCAGAGATCTTTCACTTAAGTCCATGTTGCTACAATGATAGCTTCATCATCAAATCCTAAAGTTGACCCAATTCAAGAATTACAGTGAATTATTAAAATCCATCGACTAAGCGCCCAAGAAGTTAGTTACTCATGATGATGATTATGCTAAATTCAAAGATGCCCTATAATCATATGAGAAGCGTGGCCTACACAAGGCCATAGCCAAGCCTGAAGTACTTTCCTATGATAACTTGTTTGGAAAGTTGCTCCTCATTGATAAATAGGTACAAGATGGCACCCATAATTAGGTTTGCTTAGACAAACCATAACATCAAATTATTGACATCTTAGGGATTACCTACAAAGCCTATTATAATCTCTTAGAGTTTACCCTTTTTTATGACATGGTAGTGGTACAGACTTGGACTAACACCTTCCAAATTTATGATGTCTTGAGGTACTAGGCCAAGAACCCAAATTCCAAGTGGGTGAACAAAGATGATGTCAATGCATACATGGTCTACACCTTCAAGGAGGAGGTCTAGATTTGTATGATTTTGATGAATCTATTATTTTAGGAGCCATATTGCCCACACATCAACATATTATCTGTATCATTACTTCACATAATTCTGGATGGCTCCCAAATACATGACCTGGGAGTAATGATCAATTTCAACATGGTTAAGGCCATATTAGATGCCCAAGTAGGTGCTAAATTATATATGATGTGTTATCTCATAGATGCAATCTGCAAGACACTCACTTTCAAGCCATCTTATTTTCCTACATGGGTTATCAAAGACTTGATGGTTCATGTAGTTTTCTACAAGCTATATATCCACTAGTATAGAAATAACATCCATAATACCTTTGAGTCTTTATACATGGTGGTGTACAACATGATCAACAAGGCCCCTATGCTTCATTTATCAAAGGAAATTAGAGACTCCTTGGATCCCATTAGAGACAACTGGTATTTATGGGAGGATACCATCATTTAAGTCATAAGTATTCTTAAGGAGCCCCTCTGCTTACCCTATCACGTCCTGGATTTCCTTTTAGAGATGGAAATTGCTTAATATTTAGTGGAAGGAGTTTTTAAGCATTGTATTAGTCTCAAATAGAAGGCCTACCCACATCTTTCGATCATCATCAAGCACCATTTACACCATTCCTTCCCTCCCTTGTAGAAGATGGAAACTAGCAGGGACTCTTTAGAGTTGGGGAGAGATAAGCCATGAGATTGGGATATGCATGACATGATCCAAGCCCACTTGGAGAATTACTTAATTCATCTCTATTGATATGGGTTTTATGCAAACTTAGAAATTTTTTATCAGGTAGCCTCCAATATTTTAGGATCTTAGTGGAGGTGAAATATGATCCAAAGCATGAGTTGTATGGTATTGGGTTTTACAGTAACCTGTGGTGGAATGGTAGATAGAAAAATAATTGTTAACCTAGATGGTTTGGATATGGATATGAATCCTAGATCTAATTTGAGGTTGATGAAGTTAGATCTATTCTAAAGTGGGGATGAATTTAAAAAACCACAAGCAGAGGGAAAAGTAAGGTAGAAAAGAGAATTTATAAATAGAGAGCATGTGTTCTTTCTAACTGGATTTAGAATAAGGATAAACACCATAGACTAATGCTTGTAACTTGATGCTTTGGCACATAGAAATGATAAACATAATAAGAAGTGCCAAGGAATAAAATTTAATTAATTGAAAGTTATTAGCTAAATATTTTTGTTACTAAGATTTCTATTACATCTCTTAGTAAAATATTATAGCTAACAAGTAGAAAGCCCCTTCGATTAGCTATAGCTCAGTCTAGGAAGTTACATCAAAATGGTGCTTCTACACAAATCTAAAGATTAGCCTAGCAAACATGTCGCATAAAAGTAAGATTTATTAGCCTAAAATTACTACTGCACATTCTTAATTGATATAATCCTACTAATTAGCTAAAATCTATATGAAATTTCTATATCACATACTAAGAAACTAAACTACTAGTTAGAGTAAAGAACATAATTAATATAACACATAAATAAAAGAGACAATCATACAACACATAATTGCATAATAACCTAAATGATTTATTATCTATATTGAATGTCAAAATTTACCCTCCTTTTAAAATTTGGGAGATACACATATATATAGGATTGGGATAGGTAAAACTCATCCTTTAATCCATGTTCAAATTTTCACCATCATTGGGAAATCTCTCGAAGAGCCCTACATGGCATACATGGCCATGATGTAGATAATCATTCATAAGAGAAAAAAATTATTACAACATTTTGTTATAATCAACTAATATAATTACAAGGGAAATTTCCTATGAAGAGGACATTTTAGTTTTTGATACTTAGGATTTAGGAATTGCTATAGTTTTAACTAGAGTTGTAGTTATGGTTAGACTAATGTTTGAGAATTAGTTACAACTGAAATAGCCAATGGAGGTAGGGTAGTTAGAGATGCCTGCTTTTTCTCCTAAATTTACAAATAGAGAGCATTATTCCCATGGAAATCCATTTCAATTTCCTCTAATTATAACATAGGTATTTTGAAGAGCTAGGGGAATTTATTCATCAATTTTCTCTGTGCTTTTAAAGCATCCCCAAGCTCCACATAAAGTGTCTCTATGTTAATAACCCTACTTCTGGTAAAATATATCAACTACAACAAGTCATCCTAGGTCTTATACTTCACTCCCTCAACCTCTACCTTGAAACTATTTGTTTTGATCTAGAGGAGGTTTTCAAAGATGGCCCATACGACCAATACCCCACTTGGGTTAATCACACCATTGATTATCTTTTCTCCTAAAATTATAATGGCCTAATCCTCATAGCTGGTGAGTTATAAAACTAAATTTAATATTTATTGATGCCATTTAATCAAGCTATCTCTCCTAGAATCTATGTGGTTCATGTCCCATGCTACATTCAAAGCAATTATTAAGTTTATATGGTCATAAGTCTTGTTATGGGTTTCTTGGCTTAAGAAATAAATACTAGCCTCAATTTCTTCATCTTATCAACAAGGGTGTATGCATCTCCCCAATTGGGTTGTGACTCTTTATTTTCACTCCTTATTAAATAGATAATGTCATACAACTTTTTATCTTCTCCTTGTGCATAATCCATGATTTACCTCAGAGGTTGTATGGTACTTCTTTCTTACAATGCTTCCACTTGATCAAAGCCTTTGAATGTTTATTTGATTACTCTCCTCATAGAGTCTACAAAGGTGTAGGGTTATTCTATGTAATTTCTAATATTAGAGGGGAATATTTTTCTTATCTTGGTTAAAGAGAAAATAACTTCTCTTTTCTCCAATTCCACCTTATATCCTCTAGCCATTATAGTTTTCATTTTTACCTTCCTCATAGTCTTTATTTCTATATTGAAATGAAACTTGACTATTGGATATTCAAAAATGACCAGGTCATGCCTACCTTCTTCTGCTCATTACATTTTTTGGATCGATTTAGGAAAATTTAAGGCAATTGGTTATTGTGAAGGTCCTATCTGCTCTGTAGGAGTGGTAGATGTGGATTTCCCTGGAGGGAACATGGGATTGGGAGAATATGTTTTTAGTTTATGGAAAGGGGGGATATCTCTTCTCCAACTAGTGACCTTTGGGGCCACTATGTTAATTATTAGCTTTTCTTTCTTTGACCCCTTATATATTTTAATGGTTATAACTTCTGTTTGGGTTACATGACCAAATAGTAGGCCCAATTGAGTGGATGGTTGGGAAGGATTAACTATGGAATCCAAAATGGTGGTGGAGACCAAATATTTAAAATTCACTTGATTATTGAGTTCAAAGGATTGAGGGATTGAGGAAGTGTAGAATGAATAGGTAGGAGGGGTATTGAGCAAATTTTCTAAATAATCCATCACCAATGTGAAATCAACTCTACTAGGGTTTTTTAAAGGTTGGATAGGGGGTGCCACAACCTTGATCATAGGTGTTAGGAATGGGGCTTGCATACTTGGCATTATAGCAGCTATGATGACTAGGACCATAGTTACAACCGTAGGTGAGGAATGGGGAGCTTGTGTACTTATGCTTTGAGAAGTAATAATTAGGGGAACTATTAATGCAAGTGTCATTATTATGATGAGAGGTATTAAAGATAAAGATAGGTTATATGATTTTCCATGTGTATAAGTTATAGGACTAGACTCTACTTCATCTTCTTTGTCTCCATATGGGTCCTAAAGCAATTCAATTAAGACTAAACCAGTCTTCAAGATCATAGCTCAATCAACTGAGTCTCCTTTGGTAACCATTCATCATTGGGATCACTTTTTGTGGTCTTACTAATGTTTTTAGACAATGATGTCTCTATTTGATCCTCTCATTCCTCCTTAGTAAATCACTCCTTTTCATTATTTGTCAACTCTATAGGTTATTCTGATTTAGAACCTTTTCTTTTATTTAATTTTCCCTCTGATCTTTTGTATAAGGCCTCCTTTGATGGAGTGCCCTAAGGAGAATATTAAGGGGGTTCCTACTTCCTCTTATATATAAAGGGGGTCTGGTAGGATTAGAATTTGATGTTGGAAGGGGTGAAACAACAATAGGTAAATTTGACAGGGCAATAGGTGGTGATAAGGTGAGAGTAATAGTGACCACTGGGGGTGAACCTAGGGAAGTGGATACCTGTCTAGGGGAAGGAAATATTAATGGAGGTGGTGGTACAATGGTTTGTATCGAGGGTATGAATGGATCCAAATAAAAAATAAGAGGGAGGAAATATGGATGACCCACCAACTATACTATTGTGAGTGGAGGAAATAAAAATAAAGAATGGCCCCTAGACTAAGTTATATTTAGAAAACCTTGTGTAGTGGTAGTCAACTGAGGAAGGGTGGATACTAGGGTGGTTATTGTAACTATAACCACTAAGATGGGATGTTGAGGAAGCCCTTGGTTGATTTCTTATTCACTTCCCATAGGGGATTATCCTAATGGAACAACCTATTCTTATCCTTAGGTTTTAACCTATGGTAAGGATCCTTGAGGAGATTTTGAAACCCAATGCTTTGCCTTGATTATCCTAGCCTTATCTTTGATGGTTTTTGGATGAAATTGCATGTGCTTGGATACCACCATAGACATATTTACCCTATTCATTCTTATGTGGACCTCTATATCATTCAAAGCATTCATGAATACTTTATTAGATGGATATGATACATGGCAATAATCAATCTCCCACTTTCTCTAATTTTTTCAAGTGCTTCATGACCCTATGTCTTTGATCACGTGGCCTATAAGGTACCCACTTTAAATCATAGTATGTTATAATTTTGTCTACTAGATGGAAACACTCCCATATGGTGTATTAGATCCTACCAATGTTGATGGGAGGTGCGTGGATAGCTCCTTATTTGGCACTTCTTAGTTTAACATATATAGAAAATTAGCTAGTTAGGATATAATTTATTTCTATGCCACCTTTTCTAGGACTAACTGGGTTAGATATATAGGAGGATCCTTATTCCCTCTATTCTCATGACTGTATGATCTAGATAGAGCCAATAGTTGTAAATATTTTCAATGGTTCTTTGGATTTGATTAGATAATATGGGTATGTCCTTGCCATAAATGTCTTGGTATCTCATTGCATAAAGGTCTCGATTAGTCTAGTCATATTCTTCTTGAATTTGTGTATATGAAGAATATTAAATTTATCATAAATTTAGTTCTTAGGATACTTAGTTGATGGATCCCAGGGTTCCTTAAAAATTGAGTGAACAGTCCTCATTATGGCATCTACCAGATATGACATCATATAAAAGTTTTCATCTAGTCTATTTATTGAATTAAGGACTTAGTTGATCAAATTGACACTAAGAATCTCACTAATAGTTATGACCTTGGTAGAAGTAAGGATGGTGTCTAATAGGGGAATCTAAACCTCATTAATATAGGTTAAATTGGGGAAACCATAAATTTAGTTTAGAAAATCCATAAAAATCCTTATTCCAAGCCTAAAGATGGCAATGCAGATATCAAAAATAAGACCCTTGACTATGAAGGTACTATGTTCTCTAGCCCATTCCTATAATTTATTGGTTGCATTGTTGGCATACATTCATGAATTAACTAGGGATTGATTATAGTTCACTTTAGGGAGGGGGAGCCTATAGTATTTTTAAAAGATAGGCCCACTAATATATGCTACTAGGGTGCTGCATTGGTAGAAATGTAGGATTTTATTATAAAGTTGGCCATTTGTAAATAAATCAAATAATAAATCAATATAGAGCATTACCTTAGGTTTTTCCATAGCATTATGTAGGCCTATTGATTTTATTTCCACCAAGTCTTCTTTATATCTTTGTGTAAAAGTTGAGAGTTGATCTCTAAGGGCCAGAGGGTTTTACTGCTTCAATTTCCTCCCATATAGTAGAATAATGTCTAAATTTGTGGATGAGGGTAGCCTCATTAAACCTTGTATTTGTGTAATACTTAGGTCCTCTAATGAAATATGTAGAGGGGGTGGTGGAAGGTGTGAATTAGAATCCGTTTTTTCACTTAAAAGATCTAGTTATCTGAAACTATGAAATTTTTTGGTCATGATAGAGCTCAAATTAGCACTAGTAACTACTCATTATATGGTAACGTATTTGTAATTGACTTCATTGATCACATATTTATTTTGGATTTTTTATCTTTGTTGAATTGAATTCACTTAGTTAAACAATTTGTGTAGATTAATGGCACCAACAACCCTATATTTATTTTATTTATTCTATTTTTATATTTTAAATTTTCTTGGTAAAATGTCATCCCCTTTTACAGTCCTCAGTTCTATGTGGATTTTATTTCATTTTCTCTAAGTGCTTTGCCATCTATATTTGACATTTGGAAATATTCCACTACCTAAAAAATCATTACCTTACTATTACCTAGGTTTGTTCTTTATTGACACTTGTTCCTCTACTACCTTAGGCATATGAGATCATGGCATGTGGAGGGTGGTTGTGGTTTCATCATACTGGGAGTGTCATACCCCTTCCTTCATTATGTATGATCCAAGTGAATGAGATGATGATACATGGTGACATATTGATGCTCTACTTTCTCAAGAGACTTAAAAACTTCTTGAAATGCTTTGATAATGATAGTCTTATGGTATTGTGACACATGGATGACTATCATTAGTTTTTTAGCCCTAAAATTTTCATACACTGGACTTCAATCTACCAGTCACTGGGTGAGCAAGGTTATGACACATGGATGGTTGTTAACATTTCATTGGCTCCATAGCTTTCAGACACTAATTTCAATCTACCAGTCACTAGTGAGTAGGATTGTGAGATGTGGATGGTTTTTACCACTCCACTCACCTTAGATTCTTTTTATAAAATTCTAAGTGTCATAAAAGTCATGGGTTAGTGGTTTATCATTGAGTGGCATAAAACCTTTTAGAACACTAAAATACAATGCATACTTCACTTGACTTTGGGGATCTAAGAGAGTGAGTGAATGTCATGTGGTAGGCTTTGGTGACTTGGTAGGTGTCTAGTTGAAAAGTATAAAGAATTATAAGTAAAGAAGAACCTACATAAGATAAAACATAAAACAATAACAATTTGACAAACATGTAATTTGGTTAGTATGAAAGAGGAAAAACCTGACATGATTTGGATTAAACAAGTGAACTTCATGAATCATCATAATCTAAAAAACTTTGACAGACAAGCACAAAATAAACCAAAGGCTAGAGATGTAACTCAAGACAAGCCTAAACATAGCTTTGGTTTGTAATGATAAGTTTTTTTTATGCTAGTTTAATATTCAAGAAAAAAAATTAGGTTGCCCCACCAATGCCAAAAAATAAAGGTTACTTGAAAAATTGGGTCCCTATTTAAAAAAATTAAATGGGGGTATGTTAGTACATAGCAGATGGTGACTTGTACAAGGAATATTCCCAAATATTCAAGAACCTTGAACCTTTGGTTAGAAACTATAAAGTGAACATGGATCATACCACAAAAAGATAATTAAATCATAAACATGAAAGAGGCTCCTAAAACCACATGCAACATACTATCCTTGCTTATACCCTAGGTATGTGTGTGGCAGATTGATTTTATTCTATCCTTATTTTAATTTTTTTAGAAAATAATTGGAATAAAGTGTAGGTTTCACAATGGTTTCTTTGAATCATAAGCAAAAAAATTATGGGCTTAGGCATTGCTCTACTACCATCTAGGTATTTATATCCCCGACAAAGTTACTTTCGATTCCCCCCTTTTTCCCCTTCATAAAATTACATGATACATGATACATTGATATTATTTCATCATGTGAGTATTTGATCACATTTCAATTTTTATTTAGGTTTATTTTATCACTCTTTAGGATGTATTGATCCTTTTTTTTTTAATAATACAAATGGAAGAGACGGTCAGGAACCACTGTGATATGGTGTATGGGAGAAATAAAATTCAATTTATCAGAATGTCTCTGCTAGTGCCCTCCGTATCAATGGTTATTACCTCAAAACAAGTATTATCATCGAAAGTGTGCTTGACTCAAGGACTTAAAAAAAACTTTTATAATTTTCATGTAGTAATGAGAGCAAATTTTATGTACCTAATAAAAGTATTTAATTATGATATGAACATGGTTTATTTTTTATTACATGCCTAAATTATAAAAGTCTCAAATATAGGGATGTAAAAAAAACTTGTGAATAAACCATTTTGTGTACTCTACTTAGGATCTTGCTTCACTTAATCTCCCTTTGGGACTTGCCCTCATGGATTTAGTATATAAGCTCAAACTTGTATATGAAGCATAGTAGATTGGATATTCTCTTGATCATTAAAGAATGAGTCGATTGGGCTAATTTTCAATAAAATACATTGAATTTAAAAAATAGGAAATCTTATCTAAAAAAAGAAAATGTTCAAATAAGGAAAAATTAATCTATAAAACATGGAAACTACCCTAACGACAATGAAATATAGAAAATATGAAAGCTAACTATGAAAGCAGTAAAACCTATTCTAATTTTACCTCTACCATGGAATCTATCATTACTTAGAGACACCCTCAATGGGATCAACCATAAATTAGTACTTCAAAAACTATCTAATAATTGAGAAGGATAGGTTATTACCTTCAAGGTCTTTCAAATAGAAGGCATTTTTGCCTAAAATATCTAACACATGGTCCAATCCACAAGGGAGTTAACTTGTCATGTTGTCCCTTTTTATAATGAGCTTTATCCCATAAGAGAACTAGGTTTGAGATCTAAAAGGCCTTAATCTTGGATCTTTTGTTGAACCACCTCTTAAGAACATCTTGGTGTTTATTGAATCTTTGTAGCACTTTGGTCCTTGCATCCTCAAGTTGGACTATTTCCAACAATCTAGACCGAATCCTTGGATCCTCTTCCATGTAGTCTTGTATAAATTGATAGGTTGGGAGTTTAAGAGACATGAAGAAAATAGGCTGTCGTCCATACACCAATAGGAAAGGTGAAGTCTTGAGGGCCTATCTTTTTCTTGTTCTATCTACCCATAATGCATATTTCAATAGAAGGTGCTATTCTCTTAACTTGTCTTGGGATAAATTCTTGATGACATCCATCAAGTTATTATTTTTATATCTAACCACTCCATTCCCTTGGGGGTAATATTTTTAAGATGACTTGATTATTATTTGATTATCCTAGGCCCACTTAGTGAATTTAATAAATTAAAAAGTTAGGCCATTATTACTGACTAGATATATGGGAATACCAAATTTGGTCAGTATATACTCCTCCAAAAACTTAATGGCATCTTAAGCTCTAGAGTTCTTGGTGGTTGCAGCTTCAGTACACTTCGTGCAATAATTGATACTAGTAATAATGAACTTATGCCTTATAGAGGAATTATGATTAATGACTCCAACAAAGTCAAGACCCCATTGTGCAAAAGGATGACCCTTAATGACAAGGTGTAGTAGCATGGCAAAATTAACCTCTCTTTTTGAAGACTTGACATTCATGCAGGTCCTAACATGGTTGTGGGCATCTATAAAAATAGAGGGTGAATAGTACCCCATTCTCAAGATCTAATGGGCTTTTGTGGTCTTCAAAGGATGACCACTGTCTCATCTTTGGTGTAGGTTGTCCAATATATTCCTAGCTTTTCCTCTTGATACATACCTCAAATAGATGTCCTCATAGTTTTTAAGGTAAAGGACTCCCTATTTTATCATGTAGTGGGTAGAATTGAGCTTTAAATCTTTCTTTTGTTATCTATTCATCTTAAGGGGGCATGCTCCCATGAGTAGACAATAAATGATCTGAGCATACCACTCACCCCTGCCACTTGGACTTCATGTATTTATTTGATCAAGATGAATGGATCTATCTTAGTCATTAACTTAATAATTCCCTAGCCTCTTACTATCTTGATTGGTCTAATATCTAAATCAAATTATTGTAACTTTTTGATCTATTTGCCTCTTCTTTCACCAAACTCATTTTGACTGAGGGTGAGCTTAATTGTTGAGTCTAGGACTATGACATAAACTTTGTTCCTTAATATATAGTGAATGTACATCTTTAAAACCTTAAAAAATGAATATATTTACTTATCTATCATTAAAAATTTCAATTATGAATCTTTTAAATTAGTGCTCATAAAAGCAATTGGGTGTTCACTCTCACTTACCTTTTAGGTGAGTACTAAAGAAATGGTATGCTCTAAAGCAAAACAATACAAAAAGAAATCCTTGGTGAAGTCAAGACTAATAAATATTAGATCTTGATTAAAAGTTATCTTGATATATTGGAAGGAACTCTTAGCCTCATTTGTCCACTCTATCTTGGTTTCCTTTTTTAGGATAGCATTTAGTGGCTTGACAATTTTTGTAAACCCAAAAATTAATTTGTGTACAAAATTAATTTTACCAAAGAATGATTTCAATTATTTTCTATTATTGGGAGGTTTTAGATTTGAATGGCCTAAATCCATTTGGGATCAATGGAAATCCCATCCTTGCTGATGATATGGCCAAGCAACTTAGCCTCTGTGACCCCAAAGATACTCATCTTTGGATTAAGGGATACTTCATATCTTCTAAATATATCAAAGAATTTTTGCATGTGATTTTCATGATATGTTTTATTTTTAGAAAATACAATAAGGTCATCCATATAAATGATGATGCACTTACTAATAAGTACTTGGAACATGTAATCCATGGCTCGTTGTAAAGTTTCTATGGTGTTGATGAGGTAGAAAGGCATATTTTTATAAGCATAAGTTCCCCACTTTATGGTGAAGGATGTCTTTGAGTGTAAATCAAATAAGATTTATTGAGCTTATAGAACATGAATTATAGAGATGCATTTATAACCCTAAATATATTCATAATAGTCTTACTAAATAGGATAAGTATATAAACTAATAATAATTTGAAATATTATAATATCATTCTATGACTAACATATACTAACAATAACCTAAATACTATGTGGTTTGTTTTATAGAATAACAACCACATTTACATAACAAACTTATGAATTAATTTTTTATAACATTGAAAGAATGAGTAGGAGATACACAAGATCCACAGGATCAATCCAGGAGACAGAACCCACAACAAATAACCTGCAAATAATATCAGAGAATAAAATACATTTCTCACACCTAAAAAATAAGTGATAATCCACAAAAATCTCTGTATTCTCTCATTAATCTCTTGTTCATTTCTCATAGATTGTAAAGTATATATAATACAAATAGTTTGTTTCACAACAACAAACTATTTGTAGTGATTACAAAATAGAGAAAACAAACTATTTGTTTTCTCATACTAGAACAAATATATTGTTGAGAGATTCTCAACAATAAAATAAATTAACCTAGGTAAATAAAATTAACCCTAGGTAATAAATAACTTACCCTATTAACCCTAGGTAAGCTTAATTATGCATTATTCCAACACCCTCCCTTAATCGAAACATAGGGAGAATGACAAACAAAGATGGGTCCTAGCTACTAGGCCTAATAAGGTACCCATGTACAAACCAATCAAAATATATGAAAAATAAAGGAAGGACTTCATGGGAAATCCCCCCAAGGACAACTTCTTTCACCCCAAGCATCACTCACAACTAAAGATAATGAGGAGAAGCCAAAGGTTTAGTGAAGATGTCTGTAATCTGCTCAATTGTAGGCACAAACTCCAAAGAAAGAAATCCATCTTGAATAAGAGGTCGAATGAAGTGCATGTGAATCTCAATGTGTTTTGTCCATTGATGCTAAATAAGATTTCATGAAATAGCAATCGCACTTTGGTTGTCACACCAAAGAGTAGTAGAACCCTGTTGTGTGAAGCCAAACTCTCCAAGCAACTGTCGAAGCCAAAGTGTCTCCTAACTAGCTTTGATAGCACCTCAATACTCAACCTCAGTAGAGGACAATGCAATAGTAGTCTAATTTTTGCATGCCCAAGCAACTGGACCTAAAGCAAGTGTGAAAGCAAATCCACAAGTGGACTTGCGAGTGTTAACATCACCAACCCAATTAGAGTCAGTGTATCCAACAAGCTGTGTAGAACTCTGTGGTGTGTAATGTATACCAAAGCGAGTGGTGCCCTAAATGTAGCATAAAATATGCTTGGCTACTTGCCAATGACTCTCATGAGGCTCATGTGAGAACCGAGAGACAAGGTTCACAGCAAATGTGATGTTGGGATGGGTATGAGTCAGGTATAAAAGACTACCTACAAGTTGCCTATACAAAGTGGAATTAACAAGAGGAGTCGTACAAGTGGTAGATAACATAATACCTGATTGATATGGAGTGGGGGTAGGCTTACAATCAGCCATGCCAAATCGATGAATAAGATCTATCACATACTTTTGTTGTCCAATAGAGATGCCCTCAGAAGACTAAAAAACTTGAAGACCAAGAAAATAATGTAGAAGTCCCAAATCTATCATATCAAACCTATCTGCCAACTTGTCCTTGATGTCATGTATCAAGGAATCTAAAATACCAGTGAGGATGAGATCATCAACATACAAAACTAAAATGACAAGATCCTCACCTTACTTCAAGATGTATACATTGTGATTTGACTCACAATGAATAAAACCAATTCTCAAAAGAAAACTATCCATCTTCTTGTACCAAGCTCTAGGAGCTTGTTTGAGGCCATAAAGAGAACGACAGAGTCTAAAAATCAATTATGAGTCTTGCACAAATCCTAGAGGCTGCTCCATATAGATCTCCTCATGGAGATCACCATGCAAGAAAGCACTCTTCACATCTATCTGAAACACAGACCAAGAATGTGAAGCAGCAAGAGAGAGTACAAGCTGAATAGAATCCATCTTAGCTACAGGGGCAAAGGTCTCAGAGTAATCAACCCCTTCAACTTGTGAAAAACCCTTAGCTACTAATCCAGCTTTGTACTTATCTACTGATCCATCTGTAGTATCTACTATTGGTGATAGATCTGAGTGAGACAATTGAAGTCTTATCTCCATAGGTATATCCATTGGTTTCAAATCCATCATGCAAAAACTCTTGAGTAATTTCTTGGTATACTTCATCTGAGACATGAATATTTGGAGCTCTTTTTTTCATACTTCTAATCCAAGAAGTAGTGTAGTAGCTCAAGCTTTGTCATGTCAAATGATCAGTTGAGATTTTTATTTGTTGCATCAATCATATTCATTGAGCTACCAGTGATGAATAGATCATCAACATAAACAACCATAATAAAAATCTCCCCTCTTGTTTTTTGAGGTAGATATTGGGATCATATAGATTCCTTTGAAATCCATGCTATACGAGATGTTCATTAATTTATATACCAAGCTATAGGAGCATGTTTGAGACTGCATAGAAATTTTATGAGTTTTCACACCTTCTCTTACCTTGATGTGACATAACATTATGGTTGATTCATGTATACCTCTTCATATAGATATCCATTTAATAAGGCACTTTTAATATCCATCTGATGAATGTTCCATCTAAACTATGCATCCACTGCAAAGATCATTCTGATTATCTTTATCTTAGTTGTAAGAGAAAATTATCCTCATGGTCTATACCTTATTTTTCAGCATAGCCCTTTGTTATGATTATTTTCTTGTGCTTGTATATACTACCATTTTATTTTTATTTGATCTTAAATACGCATTTGCATCTAATAGGTTTATTCCCTAATGTAAGATCAACAATTTTCCATGTATCATTCTTCATGAGAGATTTATATTTTGCATCCATGGCATTTTTATAAGGTTTAGAATATAGGGCTTCACATACTATGGAGGGATCAAATGTTTTTATAACTATACTTATTAAGGCTAAATTTACCTCTACACGAGCCATATTGTGAGTCATTGGTTTTGTAGATGAAGTATTTGGAGGTCTATCCATTTTTGCATCTCGATATATACTTGTATACCATTTAGGCATATGTTGAGTAGTAGTTGGTGGTACTAGAGATTTTGACTAACCATCACCACTATTTTCATCTAGAAATTTTTAAAGTCTGATGCCTGTATCAAATGTCTATGTGGAAGATGAATTGATTTCACCTTTCTCATCAAACACTACATTCATACTAATAAGTATCTAGATCAATAAGTTGATATGCTTTCGACTCGTTACTATATCCCATAAAAATGCATTACTAGGTTTTATTATCTAATTTATTCCTTTTTTATTTGGGATATGAATGTATGCCTTGCAACCAAAAACTCAAAGATGAGAGACTTTTGACTTATTCCCAGTCCATGCTTATTATAGTGTAATTCCATCAAGAGCTTTGGTGGGTGACCCATTTAGCAGGCATATAGATGTGAGACATGCTTCTACCCAATATGAATGAGGAAATTATTCATCCTCAACCATGCTTAGAAACATCTCTACAATGACACAATTATGTATTTATGTAACACCATTCTATTGTGGTGTATAAGGAGAAATGTATTGACAATGTATTCCATGTTCTACAAGGTACACAATGAAATTTTTATTTGTGTATTCCCCCCTCATGATCTGAGTAGAGGGACTTGATTTTATGACCAATTTCATTTTCAATAGAGGCCTTAAATTCTTTGAAGGCTTAGAATGCCTAATCTTTAGTCTTCAACAAGGAAACCTGTATCTTATAGGAATGATAATTAACAAAGAGTAGGAATATCCTTTTTGACTAAGAGTCATACATCTACATATATCGATGTGTACCAGATCTAGTAGATAAGGAGAATGATATTCACTTTTTTCAAAATGATCTCTTCATTGTTTACTAGTTAAGCACGTAGAATAGATAAAATTATTTGAGTGTGGGAAGACCTCTAACCATTTGTGTTTACTTAATCTAAAAAAATAACATAACTCAAATGACCATATATTGTGTGTCATAGATGAGATTTGTTTTTACTATTCATAACAAGTACCTGATAGTCATTGTGTATAAGATCAAACTAAAATATCTTGCCTATATTTGAAGCACGTGTAATAGTTCTAGAGCCTCAAGACTTATTGTTGATAAGGAAAAACTTCTCGTCATGGTTGTCATAAAACTCAAATTTGATATTGTGATCAAGAAATTGATATATAAACAACACATTTTTAGTGAGTCTTAGAATATACAGGATATATATGATCTTGGTTATGTTGTTACCAAGTTGTAAAGAAACACCACCTCTATGCTAACTAGTGTATGATGAGTAATCACCAAAAGAAACATTACCCCAAGATTTGGATTATGCAAAGTGGAAAACCATTCTTTATGTCTTATCATGTGCCTTGTGTTAGTATAATCAACATACCATACATCATTTGAAGAATAAGTTTCCTCATGTGTCTATGTAGTAAATATGTGATCATCTTCTGAAGAATGATCATTCTCACCAACATTCCCATGTTATTATTTCTTCTTCCAATGATTTTTGGAATAGGGTTTTGGATTTGGTGACTGAAGTAGATTATGTGAAGTGGGATTTGTATGCAATTAGAAATGCATCATGTCTATAAATCAATCTTGGCTCAAAGAAGATAGATCATACCTACACTTCTGACTGGGAATACATTTGTTAAGCAGGAACATGACCAATATGGGGATCTGCTAGACCTAATTAGGGGATCAATTATCACAATACACCATGTGTAGGTAGGTTTCCAAAGCCTATAATCTAACATAATCATGAAATAACCCTAAAAGAGTCCTAGGTTGAATATTCACTTATTCTAACAAACAAGAAAGTAAATCTAATCTAGTGCACACTAAAGCTTGTGGCACCAAGTGGGGGTTAGAAACAAAACAAAAAGTAAACTAAACATGAATAGAAGACATATACTCACATCAATGTATATGAAATCCTAATGCATGGAAGAAAGAAGCATAACTACATTATCTATCTACTCTTACAAAGGAGAAATAAACTTAGGAATACTTACCTTTGAAGATGAACCCACCGAGCCTCAATCTCTCCCTTGGCCAAGGTGATTCACAAGAGATTGTTGTGGTATGTAAGGATAATAAAGAAAAATCAACTCTAGGCTACACAACCTATCTATGCATCCAAAAGACTTCTCCATAAGACAAGATTTGTATCTCCAAATAAAGTATGGAACCCTAAGATTTCTTTCTCATGTAGAATGGTCAATAAGCAGATGTTCATTCACCATTATTCTTCTTCGCTTCCCTTCTTACAAATGGTTGGAAATGAACTTGTATATATAGGTGAATATTACCCTAAATCCTCCCCAAAACATTGACTGTAAAGGTTTGACCCTATTCGACCTTGTATGTTTTTAGGTATAATTCACTAGGTCTAAGATAAGTTGGCTGAAAGGCTAACAAACCCAAAAAGTGAAAAATACCCCTAAACTATATAGGGTCAACCCTAGTTGACCTAGTCCAACTAATAGTCTAAAAGGGAATTAAGGCAAGAAAAGGAAGATGGAAAGAGGAAAATGACTAGAATGGGTAAGGTTGATAAGAATAAGCTTAGGGTTAATGTTTCTAGGAGATGGTGTGTATATGGAAAGTGGCAAAAGGGATAATAATCTTACAAACCACAAATGGTCTATCCACCCCTTTCCTACTGCATCACTTAAGGCATGAACTCAAAGAGATTGAGACTCAACAAGTTCTTTTAAGATACAAAGTATCAATAATAATAAAAAAATTGAAAATATTGTGTATACATATGCCCCACTCAAAGCTCATCACATGTCACATAAGTACAACACGAGATAGTGCTTTGGGAAATAGAACATGATAACACAAAATGTTGATGCTAAGTAAAGTACAATAAGCAATAAATAAGATAAAGGAAAGGATATAATTAAAAAACACATACCTTTACTTACCTTAGTGTTGTAGATAAAGAAGTAGATTGGAAGAGAAAGTGAAGGCATCCAATGTGAAGAGCACTAGGTGAACTTATATAAGTTAGTGCAAAAAATAGCAAAAAATCAATTTTTTAAAAAAATATGCATATGATAGTGGAAATGAATCTCTACGTCATCACGAATCCAATGTATTTTATGGTTTTGAAAATGGATGAGCAAAAAAAAGATATAAGAAAAAATAATAAATCTCTAGGAAAATAATTGAAGAATTTGATTTTTAAAAAGTGTTTTTAAGTAGGGGAATAAAAAAATCATTTGTTGTTTTGACTTGTGAAGGAGATAAGAAAAGAGCTCTGGAGATCAAATGAGCTAGGATGGTGAGGACATTATAAGCTAGACAAGAGGGATGCCCAGAGGTGGCAGAGGGTGCACTATATTTATGCAACTATAAATCTCAAACCAATTTTTGAAATTTATAATGAATTAAGTGTATTTTTAGTAATTTTGAATTTTAAGCATTTCTAGATGATATAATGAGACAAAATTAGATTTTAGAGGTAAAAAATAAAAGGATGGGAAATGGGTTTAGAGGAATTAGGAAGAAAGTAAGAAAAATGATTTTTTTAGGAAAATGTAAGGGGTTGGTAGGCAAAATGAACTAGGTCGACCCAGTTGACCCAATAGGTTGAAACTGGATAGACTCCATAGTGTTGACCTAGTAGGTATGGGTTGACCCTATACATTATATAGGCTACCAACCTAATGTAGTTTTCTAACTGATTCAAAAGGTCTAGAATGACAATGCAACATTAAGAAGTGGAAAATAAGAGGTTTGACTAAGATTTTAGAGTCAACCAAGGTAAAAATAGAGAAATTTTGGTCAAACTAGTGTGACCAAAGAACCAAAAAAAGCATGGACAAGCATGCAAAAGGCCAAAAGAGGGATAGAATGGCCCAAAATTACCAAAAGAGGGAAAGAAGGATCGAGTAGACTAGAAATAGGGTAAAATAAATAAAAATGAATAATTGTAATAGTAATTAGGCTTGTTTTTATTTTAAAAAGTAAAAATAATGTATTGTGACTATACATGACATGAAGGAACTGATACATCCTTTCTTGTTTCTTAGTTATAGAGAAGATGAAGGTTCTAGATATTGGTGGATGTGTCCTAGTTACCAGTGTTATTGGAGTGATTTTTAGATGGAGATAGGGCTAGACTAGTATCCATAGGTCTAGGAAGCATAGTTGATATATGCAAGATCCCCATGAGTGTTGATCTATTAGTCATGTTCCTTAGTTATTGGGAATGATTAAATAACACTTTAAAATGGGAAGTGGATGGGGATGTGATAAAGGTTTCCATCACACTATAGGATGTCTATGCCATCCTTGGGTTGCCCATAGTAGAAGCACTAGTGACCACAGGGATATCAGATAGCATAGAGGAGATGAGAGCCTTAGCCCTATGGGCTACAGGCTTAGAGATGATTTTGGGAGGATGAAGATTCATTATAGATGATGTATATACATCACATATTTTGGATAGATAGGGCTTGTGACACAGTGGGTACTATGTCACAAGTTAGATGGTAAGGTACCACTATTTATAGTAGCCTTGAGTAGGATGATGCTAGAGGAGCAAGTTATATATGAGCTAGGATCTATCATCTAGGTCTAACTCATATATGATCTATATGAGATGTTGGTTAGAGGGGAAAAGACCATGGGACATATTTCTAATAACTTGGATATATGAGAGGTTTCCTATGTATTGTCTAATTGGGTTGCCCCATGTGGTTGATGATAAGTTACCTCAAGTGCAAAGATAGGGAGAGGACTAGGTAGTACAGGTTGTGCCCCATGTGTCAGTTCTACAATCAGTGAGATGCACAAACATAGTGTGGCATCCATATGAGCATATATCAGCTACATGGGCAAGCCAACACATAATTTCACTAGTGATAATGAGGATATATGTAGAGGTAGAGATACTAGATGTACCACTATTAGCTCTGCATCAAGAAGATATATGACCACTGAGGACATGATGGTGACATAGGTAATAGGAGATAGTAGAGATCTATGTCATCCTTGACAAGCTAATAAAGGATCCATAGGAGGGATGGATGATAGAAATACCACTTAAACAAAACCTGAGATGGATGTGAGCCATGATAAAAGGATTTAAACTAAGGAGGCAACCTATAAAGGAGGTAATAGGAGGCCATGTAGATGGGGAGACTATGTTAGGTAGTCATGTAGATGGTGAGACCATAGTAGGTGAGACACAGACAAGTAAGAAAAGATGGTTAAATTATTTCTTTAAGTTTTTATTTAAAGGTAGAGATAGATATTTTGAGATATAAAAGTGATCTAATATCCATTTGGTGTGCTTTTGAAGATGTAGCTTATGATACAAAGGAGACATGGGGGTCTCTAGTGATGGGAGCACTCCATGACATCCTAGATGAGACTCTACATCCATATGACCCTACTACATTAGATAACCCTAGCGTACCATCTGCTCCAGCTTAGGTAAGCTATTTTAGACTACTTTGGGAGGTAGAAAGATAGATATAGGCATATAGAGAGGATAAAACCACCATCAAAGATGGGTGTAAGTGAGATTCAGGAATGACAAGCTCTGGCTAAGGAGATACCTACACATCTAGTCATAATGATGTAGATGACAAAGATCCAAACCTAGCTGATGCAATCACAAGTGCAGGTAGTACACCTATAGGGATAGGTAGAGGGATTAAGATATTATATGGCATCTTTATAGTGTAATATTCAAATGAATCACATCGAGGCCTCAATAGGTAGTGTGTCTAGGCCATAAGATAAACATGATGGGACCTAGCCATAGAGCTAGAGCATTATATATGGCTATATTTTTTGTATCAAATTCATGAGATACATATATACATATGTGTGTGTGTGTGTGTGTGTGTGTGTGTGTGTGTGTGTGTGTGTGTGTGTGTGTGTGTGTGTGTGTGTGTGTGTGTATCATCATTTTGGAATATTATTTTTGGTTGTGTATGTTGTCATTATGGTTTATTATGGTTGTAGCTATGGATGCTATGGATATATTTCATTTTAGCACATGTATTTTAGCTTTGTTGTATATGATGTAGGAAATATCTTTTTTAGCATTATGTAGGACACATGCATGGTTAAAAACAAATAGGCAAAAATGATTTATAAAAATATAATAATCAATAAAGTTTACTACACACTATTTCAACCTAGGAAATGTGTAATAACAAGAAATGACTAAGTATAAAGTACCAAGAAATGGTAAAACAAGGTGGGTAAAAAAGGGATTTATTTTTAAACCAAAGTGAAAGATTTTTGCACCAAATGAAAACAAGTTAAATCTTACTAATTCACATTGGGAAGTATGACAAAAATTTAATAAAATGGAAGGTATGTAAGGGCACAAATGGTATAGAAACAAATCAATTAAGTCAATCAATTATACTAAATCATGCTAGGAAGTATAAAAGAAAAATAAATTTGGAAAAAGATTCGTCTTAAATTCATCACACTAATTCAAGCTGGGAAGTATAAAAAATTCAAGAAATGGTTGAATTCTTACATGCACTCAGAAAAAAAGAAGATAAAATGAGAAAGAGAAATGAAGTAAGTATAAACACACTAAATCAAGTTGGGAAACATGTCAATGATGTGTAACTTCATAATCAATTGAATCTTATCTCATATTTGACACATGTAATTTTGGATTGTGACTTGGGTATTAGAAAATTTTGTGAGGAATGTCAAGTCCTATCTGTGGTCTTATATTTCAACTCATATAGAGAACACCACTAGGGTGGAATAAATAGGAAAAATCAAGTCATCGAGGATGTGGATAATAGGAAGGAAAAATATGGTAATTTGTGAGGATGGAAGGGTCCTATTAGAAGTCTTATAATGCAACTCATAAATGAAATCCCAAGGGAAGTGATTAGTAGACAACAATATTTCTTAAGAGGAAATATGAGGGATATAGGGAATGAAAAAGGAATGTAAAAATCAAGATTTAGGAATCTTATGAGAAGACCTTAGGAGACAGGAGGCATACTAAGGACATGAGAAGACATAAGTGACTAGTGGTCATCTATGTACAAAGGAAACCTGTTTACTATAGACATAAATATTTGTAAGAAAATAGGTGTGCTACTAAGATCAAATCATAAAGGTCAATTGGTATAATAAAAATAAAATGGACCTACCTTCCCACAACATGTTTCTTATTCTTCAAGACCCCTTACATCGTCATCAGTCTACTAAAAAGATTGGGTACCTATGTGAGAAAGTAGGTAGCACTAAAAGATTTTTTATTATCCTCTTCTAATCTACTAGCTTACTGCACCCCAAAGGACTTCAGCTCTACCACAAGACCAACTATGGAGTTTGAGCTTCAACTAGAATAAGGAGATGTGCTTTGAATCATGTTTTTTAGTATGATTGGACTTTTAAGAATAATTTTGTCTTTTGTATCATTACCTTTTTTTTAATGATTTGGATTTTAACTTTTTATGGATTTTTAAGATTCTTCCTACATACAGACTTGGAATGACCAATCATGAGAGATGTAGTGATACACATGAATGAGTTATAGGCTAAGGCTAAAAGAAGCTAAGTAACCAAAGACAAAGACTGACTAGGATACTTAAGCTCGATAATGGACTAGCATATGATCTCAGGTCTCGATAATGTATATTCTTAGTTTATGAAAAAGGAAGAAGGAAAAAAAGAGATCCAAAAAGTGGACTAATGTAAAGAGGTAGTAATCAGTAAGATTGTTTGCTAACTGATCACATGGTAAAAGGGATACAATAACCAAAGGAATAGGGTTTGTATAACCAAGTCATAATTATTATTAACCATGAAAAATAGAGATAAGAAAGCAAACAATCATTAAGAGGAAAGAAAAGAGTTTTGAGAAAAAATCAAGAAAGAAAGAGAAATAAATAATAAATAAAGACAATCATATGTGAAATATAAATGATAAGATAAGCAAGATATAGTACAAGTAAGATCACCATATATGACAAGGAAAATTTGACACAATGTCAAATGATATAATAGATAGATAAAGATAAGATTGGATCACACATCCAACCTAAATGAAAATATGAAAACACCATGTGTATGCTCATAAATACTAATAAATATATCCACACACATTATCTAAGACATCAGATGAATCTCTATGAAGTTAGAGATGAATTATTGCTAATGATTCATCAATCTTTAATGAATACTAGGCAACTACTTCTCTTTTAATCTCTTCCACAAAAATGTAAGAATGGTTAAAGGATCATGTTGAGGAGGTAAATTAGGCAAGGGATGGTCAAGAGAATTCATGGGAGTAGGCTCTATGGGAGATGTAGGAATCACTGGTGGATAAGGATCCATGGGTGAGGGAAGGTCCACAGGTGAAAGAATCATGGGTGGAGGCACAAAATATGGTGAAAGGACCACATGAGGTGATGGAACCACTGGAGGTGGATCTATGGGAGAAGAAGGAGGATACTTCTTATGGGAATGACCTATGAGAGGAGTGGTAATAGGTTTGGGAATAAATATAAGTTAATCCTTAAGATGTTATTGAAGGATGCAATAGTAATTGGTATAATGGGTACTGCATGTATGCCATAAATAATATACCTCGCCATACTTGGGTAGATATTTAGGAAGTACCTTTTGGGAGGTATGGCTTTGTCTAATGCTGGGGAAGAAGGATGCAAGGTATCAATATATTGGTACAACTTTCAATAATGGGTGGAAGAATGATTATCTATCCCATGGAAGCAACAAATACACTTATGAGTGGTTTTAGTAGCACTCATGAAAGGAGGTGTAATAGGAGTGGAAAAGACTAGAGAACACTCGTCAGCTCATTTGGTGGGTAGAGGAACCATCTTAGGCAAAGGAAGCAAACTATCACCAAAGGATGGTGATGATGAGGAAGGAATGTAACCAGGATCAATAAAAGGAGCAATGGAATCAGAAACAAGGATAAGCTCAACAATAATAGAAGTAGAAATAGGTTCAACTATAATGAGCTCTATTAAGGGAGGGGTGGGATCTATATAAGGTCTAAGGAGAGTTGAAATAACCTCAATGGTAAAATAGCTATGAGGGTTAGGGTACCTAGTAAAATGGTAAGGCCTGATCATAGCATGATCCATGAGCATAGTCCTATGTGGATCCTTAGAAAATAGAGGTGTTGACACCATCTCTACCCTATAATAAAAGGGAAAGATACAAAAATTAGGAACTATAAGTGAATTAAAATTATGAGATGCATGAAATTAATCAAGTAAAAAAGAAAGATAATGGACAATCTTGACATCATGGGCTTATATAAGACTACCTAATAACAGATCATCTAAGGAATAACCATCATCATAATCTAAGATGTGAAGGTCAATGATGCAAGTAGGGATGACCTTATCATTTGATGAAGTATGGTGAATAGACTGCTTAGTCTTGGTCAAGACTATGAGAATGCCATTGAAAATAGGCTTATAAGAGTGAGGTTTCAAGGAAGTAGGACGCTGCGAGATGAGATGAGGTGAGAGATCAGAAGTTTTGATCCTTAAGTTAATCTCATTGGGCTCATCATCATAATTTAAGAGGTTAGGAGGAATGTTACTAATGAGCTCAAAATTCTCATTGTAACCTCGAGTTGAATTAACAAGAAAGTGAAGATGCTGAGACTTATAAAATAGAATACTTGGCAAAGGCTCAAGAGAAAAAATCTTGAAGACACCACTATTTTGGAATTGTTCTAAATTTTAAGGGTTAGTATTATTTTGAATCTTATAAATGGCTCCATTATGAGGGAATTTAATGTATTGGTAGGCGGAAGAAGCAATAGCTCTCATGCGGTGAGTTATGGCCTACCAAGTAAGATGTTATAATAAATGGAAAAGTTAAAGATCAACACCTTCACACGAATGGTGATAGGTGGGATAGTAATGGGAATCCACACATAACCTAAAAGAGACATTTGCCTTTTATCATATCCTTGGTAGGTGTTGCATGTAGACTTGAGATTGTATTTTGAATATCCAAGGGTCTTAATGAAGTTAATAGAGGTAATGCAGGTGTTGAAACTCTCATCAATCAATGCACGCTTAACTTGGATATTGCCTATTTGTATGTTAATAAATAA
This sequence comes from Torreya grandis, assembly GCA_037957365.1. Taxonomy (NCBI): domain Eukaryota; kingdom Viridiplantae; phylum Streptophyta; class Pinopsida; order Cupressales; family Taxaceae; genus Torreya; species Torreya grandis. The sequence goes on along the minus strand of JARHVA010003807.1, from coordinate 1,352,908 downwards.
GGGAGGATCATTTGCATGAAGTAGAATCTCATCGAGAATCATAGAGGCTATAGGAAATTTTAAAGAAAGAGAAGTGTCTATAGTTTCATTAATGTTGATAGACATCTCTTCACATTGTTATAATATACTATCCTCAGATCCAGATAAAGTTGCCTCCCATCTTGGTAAGGGAGAACAAGGGACATTAATCTTGAATAGTAATTATATAAGATGGTTTTTATGATGGGTAGAATTCCTCATAAGCTCAAGGAAAAAATTTGGGATGGGAGATTAGTGAGCTCTATTATGGGATCCCACTCATCATAACCCATAAGAATGTTTTTAGATATAAGTGCATAATGGTTAAGAAGGCTTTTGGAAGGAAGCGTCAAAGTGAATTGAAATTTATGTTGATAATAATGAGAAGGTTTTGGAAAAGGTTTTAAATCATGTTGAGATGATGAAGTAGCTGGTTCAAGTTGATTTTGAGAATTGGAAGAAGTGTTTATAGAAATTTAAGTATCATTAGTATTAGAAGATGATGGAAGAGTGGTAGAAATAGAATGGGAAGTGTTACCCAAGGGAGAATTAGAAATTGAATCATCAAAATTAATAAGTTCATCTTGCCCCAACTCATTAAATGAGTTAGAGAAGAATCTTGGAAAACATGATATATTTGAGATGAAGGATGAGTGTAGATAGGTTGAGAATCGATAAAATCAACCACCCTTCGCATATTAGTCATGTTAACCACATTATCTTTAGAAGTGGGTTCAGCAAGACTTTCTACATTATTGGTGGAAGGGGTGGATTTATCTTGATTTTCTTGAATAGGTTGATGATTAGGATGAGGGTATTTATAGATAGCTAAATGAACATTTTATTGATTTAAAGATTAAGTTTTATCATGTGATTTGTAGTCCTTAATATCAATTTCATAAGCTTGTTAATGCTTATAAATGATGGAATCGTGATCAAAATTAGGAACAAGAAGAAAATCCATAGATAAATTATGAATTTGTCTATAGGTCTCATGATAATGACCTCAACTAGCATGAAACCAACAAAACTTGTTAGGATCATACCAAGATTTCATAGGATGAGTGGGGTCAAGTTCTCATGGAAGAGGCCTAGGTCGATGCTTAAGAAATTTAGCTAAGGATAGAGGTTTGTGAATTTTAATGTTTTTTAGTGAAGAGAAATGAGGATTGGTATATTTTTGAGAAGGGGGAGATGGTTTTGATGAAGGGGTAGGAATGACAGCTTGAACATTATGAATGATGTCATAAGAATCTGTAACACCATCATTGGTAATATTGTAGTTTTTGTTCTTAAGTAAGAGATGAGGACCTGCAAAGGTTGGGGTGGCTCAAATTGATGTATAAGAAAATATTGTCATTTAGCTTGGTTAATATCCTCCTCCAAGGTATGTAGAGAGAGTGTGGGCTCAATATTGTAATTTATGAAAAAGGGCATTGGTAAAAAGATGGAAAAGTTTATCATCAACCATGTTATGTTCAAGTTTATTTGACAAAAGCTTCCATCTTTTAACAAAGGCTTGAACAGTTTCATTTTCATTTTATTTTCAATTTATAAAATGGGCTAAAGTGTTTTTGAGAAGATCACTAGTTTGGAATTCTTGAACTAAAGCATTCACTAAATCCTCCAATCTTGTAATGGAATGAGGTCTAAGTTGATTGCACCAATCCAAGGCATCACCCAAGAGGGTTTTGGAAAGGATCTTGGTAGCATCAAAGGCGTTTAATTTGACCCAATCCTTATAAATATTTATAAATGTCTTAAGGTGAAGGGTGGGATCGGTTGATCCATTCTAATAAATTGTAGGTGTTATACCTCCTATGTCAATGTTAGCAATTTGAGTAGTAAGAGGTTTATTTTCAAGATGCTTAATGGTTTTGTTGATTAAAGGAGGTTGAGGAATGATATTTCCTTGATAATATTGAATAGGAGGGGGAATATTTTTTTTATGTATGCCCTAAGCCATTGGTTTCTAATGGAATTGAAGTTAGAGAAGATGGTTTTGCATTCTCATAATTTGATTTGTGTTATGAACTTGAAATGTATTCATTTAATTTAGAGTTTGTAACAAAAGTTAATGTGTTTGATTAGCATTATTAGAATCATTAATGTTGGCATTAGTGTTAGAATTAGTGTCTTAGGTACCACTATTGGTATTAATAAGAGCTTGAGAATAATTATGATAGTGTGATGCACTAGTGGAAAAAATTGCTTCTGTAGCAAAATATGGACTAGTGAATGGTTGAAAGGAATAAAAACTAGAATCATGATTACCTTGGGTAGAAAATGAAGCACTATTAGATGGATTAAGGATAGTGGATCTTAAGAGAGGCCCACTAGATGTAAAACCTATCATATTAGTTGAGATATTGGGCATGGAGGTGGAAGAAGTTAGAGAAGAAGAAGTCATGGTATGAGAAGGGCTCAAAATCAAAGAAAGAGGTTGAGAATCAAAGAAATTGGCACCCCCAAATCTAGTTTAGAATGTAGGAGTAGGTGAATTAGGATTTTTAGTTTGACCACTAATCATAATATTGTAAATGGTAGAAGGATTTTTTCCTTGACATTAAGGAAATTTAGAGATAAAGAAGAGTATTTTGGGAGTATACTCTAATTTAGGTTGGTCCTCTAAGAAAAGATGATAATTATGATGCAAAGAGGTATTAGGATGGGTCCCATAGTTCATTGTGTGAGTGGTAATATGAAATTTACTAGCATCCAAGAGAAGATCCCTACTCTGTCTATGGGAGACCCTATGAGGATTGGTAAAGTTCATCATGTCTATTAACTACAACTCAATGTTGTCATCAAGTAGAAATTCCATGATGAAGGGAGAGAAAAAGAGATGAGAAAGCAAAGAAATAAGAAGTGACAAAAAGAGTACAGGGTCGAATAGGTTGACCTAGCATAAAAATAGGGACTAAAAAATAGTATAAGATTAAGTAGATTGATCTAGTACAATGAACAAGGATTGAGAAAAGAGGTAAAAGGGGTTGTAGTTAGTATAAGGTAAATTGGGTTGATCTTGTACAATGCACATAGGTTACAAAAAGGTACAAGGTTGACCTAGTATAACAGACATGAAAGAAAATAAATTTGATAACAAGTTATGAATTGAAATAAGACAATTTTTGTAGCTAATATAGGAAAGTAAGAATTGAAGGGAAAAAAATAATCAATTAGATCAATGTTGGCGAATCCAATCAAAGCACACAATATAAAACCTTGCACTGACGCTAGCTAATGCAAGTTTTTGCACACACAATTAAGCAAAGAACAAGTAATCAACATGGAAATTAAAGAGCTAACTAATTGGTCAACCTAAGAAATTTATTGTATTATTAATGAATGATCTTAAATGTGATGGGAAGTCAGTTGTAAACAAGAAACTAGATAGCAATATAAGGATGGTTTCATGTAGTTTATCCTGAAATAGACTGTAGTGGCAATGATACAGGCTTGGTATTGGGGCCTACCCCCTCACTTCACACATCATAGTGATAAGGGTGTTGGGTGATTAGCCATAATATACCATTAACCATGTTTTATACTTGACCAGGTATTAAGTCATCTTCCCCCTTGGTGATGAAATCTAAGTAGGTTGGCCTTGGGTAGAGAAATGTTAGAATGCTTGTTTAGTTTTTTTATGATTTGGTTGTGTGTGCATAAAATAAAAATAGTGAAACTAAATGGTTAATTAAAAAACCCTTAATTAGACTATGTGAACTATTATAAGCATGCAATCAAAAATAAAAGAAAGTGTGAACTAATTACTAACATATAGAGATTAATTCCAAATTGAAACAAGGTATAGTGTAGACACTATATGTACAAAATATATAACAAGGTCAAACTTATACTATGGAATCAAGGTCTATAAATAAACAAGGTCAGTCAGGTTTGACCCAGTGATTCAAATGGCACATAGAACATAGAACTAGGTTGACATGGTTGATCTAATTGATTGTACAGAGGTAGTTTTAAAGACTACAAACTATGAAAGGAAAGATATAAAAGAAAAATATAGAGAGATAGAAAGGAACCTTGGTGGATTAGAGATTTTGAGAATGAATATTTCTAGTTAAGAACCTTATAATATGCTTGAAAACTCTTCTAACTAGGTCAATAGGGTCAATCAAGCTTTGTAAAATCTTGTTGCTGAGTACCTGAAAGTGTACAAGGTCAACTAGGTCAACCTAATAGCTAAATATGGATGCCTAAAAGTGTACAAGGTTGACTAAGTTGACCTAATAGTCTAAACTAGAAGTTTGAAAGTTTATAAACCTATACTAGGTCATCTTAGTTGATCTAATTGCATATTCTTAAGAATCTGTGCATAGAAATTAGAACTAGGTTGATAGAGTCAATCCAGTATGATAAATATATGATAAAAAGAATGAATGAAAGTGAAATAAATATTTCAAGGGTTGATTTCACATTGAGTTCACCAGAATGTATGCAATTAAAAATTCATCAGTCTATAAATCAATCTTGGCTCGAAGAAGATAGAGCATACCTACACTTTTGATTGGGAATATATTTGTTAAGTAGGAGCATGACCAATATGGGGATCCACTAGAACCAATTAGGGTATTGTAGATTATTTTTTTACTCTACATCGTATTTAAATTTTGGGTCGAGCACTACAATTTTGGTTCTTTCATACCTTAGACGTAGTAGCAGAGTTTTGGAGTAGAGGGTGGGTTCATTTTTTGCCTAAGTGTCAAAGTGTAGCAGACGCTGCCAAGTGTTGCCCTCCTAGCATGGTTCCTTTTCCCCTTTTGTTTTCTTTTGTTTCATTTTTGGTCCTAAGTATTGAATTTGGGTGAAAGCCACCAAGTGTCACTCTCTGAGCCATAGAGCTGGCCAGCTGGCATCCTCTAAGCCCCCTTTTGTAACCTTTGAGAAGGCCGTAGAATGTGCCACATTCCCAGTAGTAGCTAAGAAAAATGCACCACGTGTCAGCATCCGTGTCTCACAGAGGCACCTGTATTTCATTCTATTTTTTTGGTGAAGACTTTCAATGAGCTAAGTAGCAGAGAAAGTGGAAAGTGCCAGGTGGTAGTCACAGAAGGCCCTGAACTACCTTTTTAGAAGAAAGCAGAAGCCTCCACACATCGGCATCCAAAGAACACTTGGGTTCATGCTTTGATTCAATGCATAAAGGCATCATTTATTTTGCTTAAGGTGCCATAAAGCAGTGGATGCTGCCAAGTGTCACTCTTTGAGTCCCTTCTTACTCCATCCCTGGAAAAAGTGGAAGGTGCCACATACACCTAGAAGAAGAAGCAGAAGATGCCACATATCTTCCCAGAAGCAGTGGAAGTCACCACATGTCAACTTCTGAGAAACCATCTTCAAGCCTCATTGCCGAATAAAGATTGTGGTGGGTCCCGGAGGTTATTTCAAAGGACTGTGGAAGTGCCAAGAGTCAACATACAAAGACTGCCAGATGCATCCATCCCCTCCTGAAAAGTTGCTTGAGTAAGGGACGTGGTGGATTTTATTTTGTTAAAACTGCAAGGTATCAAGAAAGTGGATTGCGACAGGTGTCAAAGGTGGAGCGTTCCTGAGTAGAATATAGAAGAAAGTGGAAAGCACCAAGTGTCATTCTTCGGTGCCTTATAGACCACAAAGGGAGAATTTTCATGGATTGACTAAGTGTCCTCTTCCATTTCAACAAAAAAAAATGTCTACCTATCTGTTACAGCAAGATGGAGGGAAACTCGGTGGGAGTTATTCTTGGTAGATAGAACAGTACACCGAGTAGATTCGTGGAGCCTACAAGGCATTGAAGGCACCATCTATTTTATCCCCTAATTGAGAGAGGCAAAGTAGATAGTTGAGCGGACAAGCAGCTGATGGAACAAGGAATTTAGGTGCAATGAGAGGTACTAGACACGAATTGCCATGCTGCAGTCAGGTCAGTTCTTAATGAGACTAGGATACATCTAAGGCATTGAAGGTGCCATCTATTTTGTCCCCTACGAGTGAATGACGGAGTATAATTGCATGGGAAAGAGAGCAATGTAAGGAGACATCCAAGGCTATATAAGGGAATTGAAAAATCAAAGAAGGGGGGGAATTCTATAGTTTTAGATTTTCTAGAGTTTTTGACTAGTAATATCATTTACTCTTGTCTCAATTTTCTTGAGTTGTAAAGTTGATGTAACTATGCATGTTTCTGTGCATTTTATGTGGCTAAATGAATTAAGAATATTTGAACTCCATGCCTTGGTGGGTGTTATCTATTTCATTTCCAAAGTAGTCTATACTGCAGATTTTATAGAGTTGTGATTAGGAATGTCATTTGCTTTTGTCTCATTTTCTTGAGTTGGAAGGTTTACATAACTGTACGTGACTTCTATGCCTCTTATGTGATTGGAAGATTCTATTCAGAAGATTGAACACTATGCCTTTGTTGACATTCATTGTATCTTAGCAAAAGAATCCCTTGTTATGAGCCTTTGTTTTGTTATTTTAATCTTTTACATTGATCATGCACTTATCTGCTCTTAAATGTAATTGAATCCTATAATAGTTTCACTGTGCTCAAGTTAGGATTAGGATTACACTCAGGCACATCACCATAGTTAGGTTTCATTCCTACATTTGCATTTTTGTTTAATCTTATATCCCTTTTCCCCCAACACTTGACACAAAAGAAGAGACCAGCTTCTCTAAAATCTAGAGGTTATTTTAAGCCGCATTGTCCCACAAATTGAAACTTCCCATTGTTGATTGATTAAGATTAAGAACAATTTTCATCATCAATAGTTTTTGGCACACTTGGTGGGACCAATCTTTCAAGGAGTTGAAGAATTATTGGTGTTTTCTTTAGCCAATTAGCCTTTAGATGTTTTTATCAACACCAACAACGACTCTAAGTCAAATCAGCCAATCAAGTAGTCCTGGTATCATCAAGAAATCACCTTTCGGTATGTATAATTCTATTACTCATAGCTATGGGTCTTATTCTCCTTCATATATTTTTAATCAAGAATGAGCTTCTCTTGGAATCATGTCAAGTAACAAGGATGCAGATGGTCATGAGCTATATCAGTCTTATGCCTAGTCTCCCTAATATGTCACATCCCATGCTCAACCTAATCTTATTTTCACCTTCAAAAAAGCATTACTAGGATTTAAAAAATATGTATTAGAGCTTGACAGTAGAAGGGGACATGGCCAAGAAAGCCCTAATCATGTCATCCATCAAATAAGGGATACGGTAGATCTAATTAAAAGTGAATGGGACCCCATTAAAAGAGCAAATTAGCAAGGGCTTACATATGAGATGTTAGATGTGTGTGGATTGATTGCATTTCTAGAAGAGAAGCTGAGCATTCATGAGAGACAGCCTTACCAAATCTGTCAACCTACATATCCAACACCACAAATTCCATATCAGACATATGCCACCCCTGTTCATGAGCAAGGTCGAACCTGTCAAGGTCATTTCCCTAATAATGCAGAGTCTATGATAGTTGCAAGGGAAGAGGACCCCAAACCCTCACTTTCCCCTCAGGTCCCTTCCACCCTTCCTCAAGAAGCTTCTTGTTTTTCATCACAGTCTTCTTCTTTATCCCTTTTCAAAGAAGAATATATTTTGGAAGAAGAAAAAGAGTATGCAGAGGAGTATGCTCAATTCATGGCTAGTCAAGAGGATTCCATAAGTACAGATAAAGAGGAAATCACCATAGGTACCCCCTTTGATGAACAAGAGGACAAGTCATAGGCTTTTGTCTTAACCTTTGATGAGGAAGAGATCATTTCTAACTTTTTCCTCACTTTGCAAGAAGATATGGAGGAACATGGAAACTCCCTTGATCAAGTCATTGAGACAGGTGACACTATCCTTCATGAAGGCTATGAATTGGCCAAATTTGGAGAAGATAACTTTGAGACTCAGCTGAGTATGCAGAAGGAATACCAGCTTTCAAATTTATCCTTTCAGGAGGATGAAGCTGTCAAGGAGCATGATGATGCAATAGAGCTAGGATTTGAAGGAGATAAGCTGAAAGATGATGGATATCAAAGTACACAGGGTAAAAAACCAATATCCAATGATTTCTTGATGACACACAATAACATGAAGAACCAGTATTCGACAGGATTTCAAGGATAAGAAGAGTTTATGGGTGTTGAACACATGTTTTACTCAGACTCATTTGAGTGCAGGCAAATTTGTGTGGCCAGCGCAAAGGACATTTCATCAAAGATATACCTATTACAATCACTGGTATGGAGACATAAGTTGGCTTGCCATAAAGAAGACGTTGGAAAGTTTGTTTTTGATCCCAGAGAAAATAAGGATGTTTAATTAATGTAGTTAGGTAGTTTCCCATTCCTACATTATTTCATTTTTTGTTGTTGTTGTTTTCCCGCTTTTCTTTTAAAATAAGCATTTTAAATGTAGAGTCGGCGTCTTAGAATTTTTAATTCTTTAAAATTTTTCTGTATTTAATGCTTCCCCAAATCTTTTGAGATCTCTAAGGTACCTTGCACCGTAACTTACATAACATGTCCACCTCGCTATTTCTCGAAGACTGAGTAGGATTTGCTAATGATCACCGAAATTTAATTCTATTTGGGACTTAATAGGCCCATAAATATCCCTTAGCAAGTTTTAAAGCTTACAAAATCTCAAGCATTCTTGCACCTATGAAAAATCCTTCTCATTGCGATTATTAGTGCCTATTAAAAGTTTTGCTTCAGCAAGCATGTTTCTATCTTGCACAAGGCTCATACCAGGTATTATACAAGAGATATAGAGATGGCGGGAACATCATATTCACAACAAGGAGCAGGGACACCTGGATATCTCTATAGGTTACTGGCTAGCAAATCATATGTTGTAGCTCCTGCGCAACCATCAAAAAGCTATTCGAGAACTAGAGTCCTGGGAGTTGGTCAAACCAGTGACCCATCAAAGGTGAAGGATTATGCAGATGGAATTGTGGACCTAACCCTACAAAGAGCCAATAGTAAGAACCTAAGATAAGGGGCACACCAAAGGTGTCTTCAAAGAGCCAGAGCAAGGCAATATGAGACATTCAAAATGAGGATATGGACCTCACAATTGGCTCAATTCATTGTCAAAGTCATGCATTCATGCCCTGATGTGATTGAATTATGTGTAGACTTGCTCCATGCACAATCTTACACCATTCAACAAGGACCTTTCATGCTACAAGTCACCCCACAAGCTATCAGGGACATTCTAACCCTGCAATACGATGGCACCACCACCTTCCCCACTCTTGATAGGATTCAAAGGATGTGGGAAAACATCAACACTCAAACAAGGTTTTTGAGGTCTGAGTTATAAAAGGCTGATGGTGATTCAACGGTACCCATGCTCCCTGCATCAAGAACTCAATTCGCACCAGCTAGCCAAGATGTGCTGTCAATGATGGCTCTCATCTTTGGCATGAAGGATGATGTGGTGGTATATGCTGAGCAAATGGCCATCCTTTTTTGGCTGAAGATAGTCGACAAAATGTAAGAGTATCGACTCGACTTCTCAGAGCACATTACCTTCTCAATGGTGGAGCAGCTAACCTAGTTTAGGTCAAAAGGGGTATTCAGGTATTCCTCCTTTTTATTCCATCTTATATTGCATCAGAACCCTGACCTTTTCTCTTGATTTATGAATCTGAACCCATATGACCCAGCTTTTGACCCCCAAAGGACTATTCCTGTGTCTGTATGGACACATGTTTTGTCAAGAACAAGTGACACGTATGATTTTTGGGAACTATTTGTTACCCTTGTTCTCCATTGCCTTAACCCTGAGCCTGTCATAAACAAGTTATTCCCAAGTGTCACGAACCTCTGGGTTAGTTGCCTAATCCCATGTGACTTCTATTTTGGGTCCCATCACACGACCATAAGGGTCCATGGATTTTTTGGAGAACCAGTGTTGCTGCCAAAGACCTTAACTCTTAGGTTAGCATTCCTAGAAGTCACCAGGTAGGTGTCAGTAGTTGATAATGAATATGGCTCTGGGAAGAAGAAGAGGAAAATATATAATCTCCCATGGATGGTAGGCAACATAAGCTTGGAAGCAAGAGAAGCTGAGATTGTACTGCTGAGGAAGCTAGCCTTCCTAGGGTTCCTTTTAGTCAAGGACAAATGGGTTTACAACACAGCTGATTACATAGCTTTCGTGGTAAGGACAAATAGGATTGGAGCTAGGATTGCACATGAAGGTCACCCTTTTTGGGAGACCAGGAAAAACCCTGCAGAAGATACTCCTGGTCTCTATGTTGAACTGATAGATTTGCCCCTGCCACTAAATAGGCCATGGGAAACCTTCTATGATAAATAAAGGGATTTTGATCCTAAAGTCAGGATGACTTCTAGTTTGAGAAGGATGCTAAGGAACAAAGGTTGGGACGTGGAGAAGATTGAGGCCTATTGGAGATATAGGCAAGAAATTTCCCAAACCACCCACACTTTAAGAGGTGTAGATTCAGATGAAAGATAGGAAGAACTCTGGGATAAGTGGCATCCCTCCCCTACATCTAGCCCAGAAACAAGCCAAATGTCAACACTCAGGCTAGAGCAGGAAACTAGAGCGGGACCAACCCAGTAACCATAAACCTTAGAGCAAACTGTAGCTACCATAGAACAACAAAGGAGTGTGGTGTCTTCACCACCAAAAGCCTCCCCATCATTGAGAGTGATTGAAGTCCCCGTTTCTCCATGAACACCACCATCAACTACAGAGGTGGAAGGGAAATAAATGCAGCCAGAGGCAGAAACACCTAGGAAGAGAAGGAAGGTGCAGTTCCACTTAGATCCAAAAGAGGAAGAGGAGCCGTCACAGTGCCAAATGTAGGGTACTACTACTTCCCCTCAGGTAAGTATTATTTCCCCTCTTCCCTCTCACTCTCCCCCTTTCCCTGTCAGCATGGTGCCTCCACCTAGACAAATGACACCTCCTGCCACTGCTGCCATTCCCATTTCGCAATTCACCCCATCCTTGATGCCTCAAGCCTTAACATTACCCTATTTCTCCCCTTCTACTCCCAAGAAACCTTTCCCTTATATTTACCATAGCCAACCACTGGCTATTCAATATGGCCTACCACAGGGATATCCTTTTGTGGGAGGACACATTGCATCCCCTTTCACCTTCTAGACGTAGGCCGATGCTACTAGGAAGGCAAGAGAATCTTGGTTAGAGAAAAAGAGAACCAAAGAGAATAAAGCATTGGCTATTCCACACCTATGGTCACAGTTTGACCCCATCCAATAGTAGCTGGCGATGACCCATTTGTCACCCAACATTGCCAAGCCGAGCGAGCAAATGTAGCCAGAGGACTATATGATGAATGTGATGGCCATTGACATGTCCCTATTTAGGCCTCAGGATAGAGTTGAGCTGTTGACAAAATCCACTTTTGTAGTCACAGATGATTATTTGAAAACATCAAGAATACTATAGAAGATGGAGGCTGACTTGGCCAAAGAAAAGGCAAACTATAGCAGTTTGGCTAAAGAAATAAATAAGAGAGATAATGAAATAGCAAGCCTAAATAAATATTTTCAAGATACTATTTCCCTTCAGACTCAATGGGCAATCGAGGCCCAAAATGATTCATTAAAAATAGAGCTCACACTTGTAAAAGATGCAGCAACAGCCCTTAGGTGGGAGAAAGTAACGTTGCAGGGAAGAGTCAAAGGACTTCAGTTGCAAGTTATCCAATCACAGTAGGGGCTGTTAGAGGAACAAAACAAGGCTATGGATTTTCAAGCCCAGTTCCAAGTGGAGCAACAAAAAATAGCACAACTAATAATAGAGCTGGCTAATAGGCCATAAGGTGAAGGAGTGATAAAACTAGTGAAGGAGCTCTACGAGTCAATGTGGGAGAGAATCTCCTCAGAGATTATCCAACTCAAGCCATCTCTCACCTTCCTGCTCGATGCACAACAATTATGTGAGAAGGTGGAAGATTCAGTGCAAAACACTTTAGCCACAATCTCCAGAAGAGTCACAGATTCCCATTCATTGCTGCAAAAACTCTACGACACAATGGATGCAATATTGGGAGCCACAAGGATCCCCGACAGAATGGCCATTGTGAAATGGGTCAATGAGGAGCTCAGTCACAATGTTGTGGCCAACAATTGCAGAGAACATCTCAAAGTCGTGAAAGAAGGCATCAGCAAAATGAGATAGTGTATTAAAGATCTGGTGCAGCTAGGCCTTCCTTCTCTATTTTCAGATGCAAAGATGGTGCTGATGGTGGACCAAATTGAACCATTACTACTAGCTAAATAGAGGGATCAAACAATTTTCAAGAGCTTGTGGAATGATTTCTCAGTCTCTGAAGTCAAAGCTATCCTGGTTCCTGTTTCCCAGCTAGAATTCAGACTGAAAGCCATGGTCCAGATCCTGTAAAACTTTTTGCACAAGGATATCATTAACCTTGATCTAGCTTTCATTAAATTGTAGAGCAAGCAAGGGTTATCTGACCATGAATGGTCTATCTACCAGATAGCTCTTTTGAAAATATAGTTTCCACAATTTTGATCTAGCGGGAGTCAGGTTCTTTTTGAACAGGCTCAAAAGTCCTGGGAGGTCACCAGTAACTGTAGAGTATTTTTTTACTCTATGTCATATTTAAATTTTGGGTCAAGCACTGCAATTTTGGTTCCTGCATACCTTGGACGTAGTAGCAAAGTTTTGGAGCAAAGGGCGAGTTCATTTTTTGCTCAAGTGTCGAAGTGCAGTGATGCTGCCAAGTGTCACCCTCTGAGCACGGGTCCTTTTCCCCTTTTGTTTTCTTTCATTTCATTTTTGGGCCTAAGTATTGAATTTAGACAGAAGCCACCAAGTGTTACTCTCTAAGCCACATAGCCAGCCAGCTGGCATCCTTTGAGCCCCCTTTTGTAACCTTTAAGAAGGTCATAGAATGTGCCACATTCCCAATAACAACTAAGCAGAACACACCACGTGTCAGCATCTACGTCTCACAGAGGCACCTACATTTCATTCTATTTTTTTGGCAAACACTTTCAACAAGCTAAGCAATAGAGAAAGTAGAAAGTGCCAGGTGGCAGTTGTAGAAGGCCCTGAACTACCTTTTCAAAAGAAAACAGAAGCCTCCACGCATCGACATCAAAAGAATGCCTGGGTTCATGCTTTGATTCAATGCATAAAGGCATTGTTTATTTTGCTTAAGGTGCCATAAAGTAGTGGATGTTGCCAAGTGTCACTCTTCGAGTCCCTCTTTACTCCATCCCTAGAAAAAGTGGAAGGTGCCACATACACCTAGAAGAAGAAGTGGAAGATGCCAGGTATCTTCCCAAAAGTAGTGAAATTCACCACATGTCAACTTCTGAGAGACCATCTTCGAGCCTCATTGCCGAAAAAATATTGTGGTGGGTCCTGGATGTTATTTCAAAGGACTGTGGAAATGCCAAGTGTCAACATACAAAGACTGCCATGTGCATCCATCCCCTCCTAAAAAGTTGCCCGAGTAAGGGATGTGGTGGATTTTATTTTGTTAAAACTTTAAGGTATCAAGAAAGCAGATTGTGATAGGTGTCAAAGGTGGAGCCTTCCTGAGCAGAATATAGAAGAAAGTAGAAAGTGCCAAGTGTCATTCTCTGGTGCCTTCTAGACCACAAAGGGAGAATTTTCATGGATTGACTAAGTATCCTCTTCCATTTTAATAGAATAGAGTGTCTGCCTATTTTTTATAGTAAGATGGAGGGAAACTTAGTGGGAGTTATTCCTGGTAGATAGAACAGTGCACCGGGTAGATTCATGGAGCCTGTAAGGCATTGAAGGCACTATCTATTTTGTCCCCTGATTGAGAGAGGCAGAGTAGATAGTTGAGCGGCCAAGTAGGTGATGGAATGAGGAATATAGGTGTAAGGAGAGGTATTAGACACAAATCACCATGCCGTAGTCAGGTCAATTCTTAATGAGACTAGGATGCATCCAAGGCATTGAAGGCACCGTTTATTTTGTCCCCTCCAAGTGAATGATGGAGTAGAATTGTGAGAGAAAGAGAGTGATGTAAGGAGACATATGAGGCTATATAAGGGAATTGAAAAATTGAAGAAGAAGGGGGGATTCTATAGTTTGAGACTTGCTAGATTTTTTGGCTAGTAATATCATTTTCTTTTGTCTCACTTTCTTGAATTATAAAGTTGATGTAACTGTGCATGTTTATGTGCCTTTTATGTGGCTAAATGAATTGGGAAGATTGAACTCTATGACTTGGTTGATATTATCTATGTCATTTACAAAGGTAGTCTATACTGTAGATTTTCTGGAGTTGTGATTAGGAATGTCATTTGCTTTTGTCTCATTTTCTTGAGTTGGAAGGTTTACATAACTGTACGTGATTTTTGTGTTTCTTATGTGATTGGAATATTCTTATAAGAAGATTGAACACTATGCCTTTGTTGATGTTTCCTATTTCTCAGTGAAAGAAGCCTCTGTTGTGAGCCTCTGTTTCTATTATTTCAATCTTTTACATTGATCATGCACTTGTCTGCTCTTAAATGTAATTGAATCCTATATATAGTTTCATTGTGCTCAGGTTAGGATTAGGATTACACTCATGCACATTGACATAGTTAGGTTTTAGTTCTTGCATTTGCATTTTTGTTTAATCTCCTATCCCTTTTCCCCAACACTAGATACAAAAGAAGAGACCAACTTCTCTAAAATCTAGAGGTTGTTTCAAGCCACATTGTCCCACAGCTTGAAACTTCCCATTGTTGATTGATTAAGATCAAGCACAATTTTCATCATCAACAAGTATCACTTGTCATAATACACCATGTAAGGTAGGCTTATAAATCCTATAGTTTAACATAATCATCTAAAAACCCTAAAAGATTCCTAGGTTTAATATTCACTTATTCTAACAAACAAGAAAGTAAATCTAATCTAGTGCACACCAAAGATTTTGGCACAAAGTGGGGGTTAGAAATAAAATAAAAAACTAAACTAAACATGAATATAAGACATATACTCATGTCAATGTATATATAATCCTAATGCATGGAAGAAAGAAACACAACTACATTATCTATCTACTCTTACAAAGGAGAAATAAAGTTAGGAATACTTACTTTTGAAGATGAACCCATCGATCCTCAATATCTCCCTTGGTCAAGGTGATTCTCAAGAGATTTTTGTGGTATGTAAGGATAACAAAGACAAATCATCTCTAGGCTACACAACCTATCTATGCATCCAAAATACTTCTCCACAAGACAAGATCAGTAACTCCAAAGAAAGTGTGGAACCCTAGGCTTTGTTCCTCAAGTAGAATGGTTAATAAGTAGATGTTCATTTTCACTTATTCTCCTTTGCTTATCTTTTTAAAAATAGTTGGAAATGAGCTCGTATATATGTGTATATCTTTCCTTTAATCTTCCCAAAAATGTTAGATGTATAGGGTCAACCCTAGTCGACCCTGTATGTTTTCGAGGATATTTCACTAGGTCTGAGCTAGGTTGGATGAAAGACTAACAAACCCAAAAAGTGAAAAACACCCTTAAACTATATAGGGTCAACCTAGTACATCCGATAGTCCAAAAGGTAATTAAGGCAAGAAAAGGAGGATAGAAAGAGGAAAATGACTAGAGTGGGTAAGGCTGAGAAGAATAAGCTTAGGGTTAATGTTTTTAGGATATGAGTGTGTAGATGGCAAGTGGAAAAATGGAAAACAATCTTATTAAGAACCAATGATCTACCCACCCCTTTCCTAGTATAACCCTTAAGGCATGTACTCAGAGAGATTAAGACTTGATAGGTTCTTGTAAGAGATAAAGTGTCAGTAATCAATAAAAGTTTTAAAATTATAGGCTTCTTACTATATGATCCCTATTTTAATCCATTATACCAATAATTTTTAAGATCATTTCTTATCTTTCCATAAATAGGACAAACCTTTTATGAATAAGATTTGTGTCTCTATTGATGTTGTTGATTCTTCTACTTAGAGTTTTATTTATAAGCATTCATGGGCTTCTTCACTTTTTGAGATGAGGCAAGTGCATGCTCTTCATCAGGTTCCTCTACATTTTTCATGGCTTCTTATTGCAACATGTTAATAACCAATGAGAAAAAGGTTGTTTTTTGACCTATGACATTCAACATGGTCATGAAAATTATATATATGGGGGGTATATCTCTTAGGATAATAGGAACTAAAGAGTCATATTTCCCTTGTTCTTTCAATGATTCAAACAAAGCTTGTAAGGTTACAACTCTGCAAAGAAAAGCCTCTACTTTTTCTTTGGATTATAGAGTTGGATTTACATATGAAGAATCTAATTTAGATTCTTTCCCTCAAATACTATTTGAAGCTTATCCCAAGCATCCTGAGTTGTAATGGAATTACAAATATGAGGTTGTACCTCATCTAAGACTATGAACATGATTATGAGCTTAGCCTTCAAATTGGCTTTGTCATATTTTAATTATTAATTAGCATTAATAGTGTGTCAAATCCATGTGTCATCAACAATTGTCCATATGTCCTCAAATTCTATATGATTTGTAACCTTTTTTTTCACATTGCATAGTTGTCACCTCGAAGAAGTTGAGTGTCTGATAGAATAAGGCATGGTCCATTTCTATCCATGTGTGAAAATTTAAAAAAACTATACAAAGGAAATGGATTGGTGTCTTATAACTCTAAAAGGTTACCCTTTCTATATACTATCAGATTGATGTACTAGACCTCTCTATATGTGCACCTTCTTATATACCCATTAGTACTGGAAAAGCTCGTCCTTTCGATATACCCATCAATGCATGAAAGAGACTTTAATACATGTGAGAACATAATGATATTGTGTACCTAAATGGTACATGAAAGATATTCTTTATACCACTAACACCTACTTATAATTAATTCTACACATGTATACATAACTTTCATATATACTCAAAAATTACAACTTTCAAGATTTATGTCTATCGATAGTAATGAATGGGTAACAGAGGGATTGTTTATGAATATTTATGAACCTTATTTCTCCCTAAAATTTAAAGACTCGATGCCTAGATGCCATTATTGTAGATATGTTAGGATATAAATGTATTAGTTCAAATCACAATGACATTATCCATAAATGTGAACTAGACGTGTCATTAAAATTGAATGTTACAAATGAGATTTTTACAATCTTGTTGTTTTTGCATTGATTTGATTTTCTAGAAATAAATGAATTTTACAATGTTTTCAATTTTCAATTTTCAATTACATAAAATAGAAAATAAAATTATGTAAGTAAAAATAATTAATAATTTCCCTCAAATTTTGTCCTTTTCTCATTTTGTCTTTTTTTGGTTGTCTTTTAGCAAAAGTAAAAAATTATCCAAAAAAGAGCTTTTGGTGATTTGAACTCTAGATCTCTTATGGATATATTTTAGCAAAAAATAAATCTATCAGTCCTCCTATGTATCATTTCAAGTTTATATAGGAAAAAACTCAAAAATAAACTATAAAATCACAATTTATGAAGTGGAAACCACATTGGATAGCTTAGTTGGCAGGAGAAAACTAAGTTAAACAACTCATTTTTTACTCCACATTGAAAGTCTTGAATGAAAACCAAGTTAAAAATGCCAAAATAAATGTACGACACTATTCTCACATGTACATTAGCCTTAGAGATGAAAGTGCATATAGTGAATAATCACATTAAGGAATTAAATATGCAGATCCACGTTCATATGGGTGGAGAGATAAGAAAATCAATTTGTTGCTTTAAATGACTCTTGTGAATTTGAATCTCCAAAATTACTATACAACAACATGAAAAAGTGTATGGTAGGATTTGGGATGATACAACACTGAATAAAGATTAGTCTACAAAAAATAGAACTAAAAAATTAGGTATGTACCTCTCACAATGGATAAAAACCAATCAGCTAGTACATATGGATAAAAAACACCTTACATGCTTATAAATCATGTTACAACCAACTACAAATATATACAACCTATTTTCAAAATTTGCAGAGGAATGACATAAGTCTCTAATAAAAATAAGGATTTGAAGATGATTGTATGGTCAGATATAGACAAAAAAATGTACGGTTATAATTTAAAAGAGAGAAACAAGACTTAATTACTTACAAAGGCCCAAAAGTTTTTATGGACATGTCAAGAATGATCCAAGTGAATTTTAGACTATGCAATATTGTACCAATAATGATCTTCAACTAAAAATCCTTACCAATGGTGTGTGTATGACATGTAATGGAAGAAAACCATATGACAAGCTTGAATTACTATGATTTTAAACTACCAATCACACCATAATCTCTACAAGTGCAATATAATTTGCATAAAAGAAATTTAAAAGAGTCTATCTCTACAAATTCTCCACTATGATACCAAATCTGAGCATAAATAAAATAAAATTTATTTAACTTATAAAAAATGAATTATAGATACATATTTATAACCTTAAATATGTTCATAATAGTCTTACTAAATAGGATGAGTACATAAACTAATAATAATATGAAATCTTATAATATTATCATAACCTTATTTAGACCAAACACCATTGAAATGGAGGGTCCACAGCTGTGAAGAAATTTAAAATTCTTGTTTATGAGGCCTATGCTCTATGGTGAATGTATAAACACTGATATGTGAGGATATGAAGTTGAGCCTCTCATTTTTGGCATTTTACTCTATAATAAAGTACAACATCTTTGGTTCTCTATCAACTTTGATCTGATTATGTATCCCCTTCTATGGTAGCCACATGTGTGAGAAATTAGTGGCCATGTACCCATTTAGTGTATTTGACCAATCATGACTGAGCAACAAATCATAAGCTTTTGTAATGTCAACTGCTAGGATGTCTATGTACTTATGTACGCATGGTTCAAAATATAGTTATATTTGTACATTTAATAGTTCCCTAACATAAGGTACTTAGGACTTGTCTAGTTGCAGTACCATTATTTTTGACTTATCTGGGTTCAACCCTAGTTTTTTACAGACCACTATAGGCATCACATTAGTTAAATCTCCTAAGTCTAATAGACAATATGAACATTCTTATGAAACATTCTTACCATTCATAGGAAGGGTGGGATATCAAGCTTTTATTTGTAAATCATTACATATATATGTGTATCCATTGACTTATCAGTGGTATAGGATTTACCAGTCAAGGCTTGGAGTAATCGTTACCTCTATTCAGTGATATGTGCTAGCTCATAGAAAGTGATATTAGCCTTGATCTTCTTCATGTCTTCTATGATGTTGTAACCTCTTTTGATTTATGACTTAGTGGGTTGTAACTGATACTTTGCCTTTAGAGGAGGTGGATTATTGTCACCCCTTGGATCTAGAGGAGTGGTGGTGTTATTTTTGGGAGGTGTAGAAGTAGTGAGAGGTTATTTGCTCTTTATGTGGTATTTACCCTTTTGCAACTACTAAAATGCATGGATCTTATTCATGTTATCTTCTAGCTCATTCTCATTTTCCACAAAGAATGGAAAGTCATAGGTATCAAAGACCATCACTGCATTGGGGTGACCTAGAGCATTAGGAGGAGATGGATCAGGTGGATTTTCTAGTATCTCTTATCTATCCATTTCTTTTTAAAATATCTCAAAGGTTATGTAGACTCTATGCAATCCAACTCTCCATGTTTTGTTGTGTTATGAAACCTGAACCAATTGGGAAACGCTACCTCCAAGATGTTTATCTTAGGCATCTTATTAGATGGTTACTCATTTTTATTCCTTAGTCTATTGAAGGGTTGATTATACCTTTGGTAATTAAAAATTTGATTGGTGTTTTAGCTACCTACATTTCCCATAGATTTTTACATAGTTAAGAATTCATTACCTATTTTATGTACCATCCTTTGAATGGTATTTATATCAACTTTATTAGAATTAAAAAAACACCTTTGGTGGTGTAATTATTTAATAGAACTAAAGTTTGGGCTCTGTGGGAATTAGTTGTTTAGATAAGATTATTTAAGAAACTCATATTCTGGTTAGGTGCAATGTGAGATAGGGGTAGTTGCATATGGGTTTGGGTCTGATTATGAGCCACATCATTTTGGTTAGCATTAAGGATTGGATTTAATGTGGGGTAGGTTTGATAAACATCAAGTCCTGCTAAGCCCTATGAATGAAGGTTCATTTGTTTGTGCACCTTTATAACCTTGGCATATGCATAGGTCAAATCAACAATTTTAGCTACTCTACATACACACACTCTAGTTGTAGGATCTATAGTATTTTTATACATCTCAAGAGCTCATGCAACATTTGGATTATACGAGTTGTCTATCTGGCTATACATTTTATGGAATCTCATATGAAATACCCTAATGGTTTCATTAGGCTCTCTTTTCATGCTAACAAAGAGCTGGTACACAATGTTAGGAATTATGACTTGATTAAATTATCCCTAAAATGTGGTTTGGTATCATTTTAGGATATGATTGAGCCCTCGATGATATTAAGAAACCAATCATAGGCAACATCTTACAACATAAAATTGAAAACCCTGTAAGCTACATCCTCATGGATTATATTTAATATTCCTAAAGAGGTCCTAAAGGATTTTACATTTTATTCAATAGTCTTGATTCTTGATGGAGAAAAGGTAGGGAGGTATTTTTCAAGGTTTCTAGGTATATCATAAACATATCCTAGAATGTTAAAGGTAAAACCAGTTAACCAATGTTGGGCCATTAGACATGGGAGGGGCCATATTTTTTGAGAATGTGGTTGAGCTTAGGATATTCTGATGACACCTATGCCCATCCTAAAATTTCCATAGGTCTTCAAGGGTTGATTCAGTAAGTTATTATTGTTAGCTATCTAGATAGCATCCTAAATAAGGGTTAGATTTGTTCAAGTCTAGCCCATACTTAGACTAACATGAGAATGGTCTAAGTATATGGGCTGCCTATATCTAGACCAAACCTCTAGGATTTTTTATGAGGCTATATTCTCATATTTATTATTTTTACCTTTTCTTCTAAATCTAAGACTAGTTGGGGTGAAAAGGGATAATAAGTCTGCATAAAATAAAACCTATTCTAAGTTGTGGTGATGTACCAAGAATTTATCATATCCACTCTTCATATTGGACTCTTTAACACACTAATGAACTTTGAAATAAAGCTAATGCAATGCTTGCTATGGTTTCTATGCAATAGTATTTCATATAGAGGTTTCTTTGATACACTCAGACTAGGGAATAATGAAAATAAGGTCTGGTTAGAGACACTTGAATTTGGTCATCCACTATGTCTTTTAGAGATAAACATTAAGACACACTATACGACTTGTAAAGAAAGTTTCTAACACTTAGGTTGAGTTTGGACATGCAATAGGAATATAACATTCAAATTTGCATAATAAGCAAACACTAAATATAGATTAGAAAATCACTGTAAAAATACTCTATTCACTACTCTAAGAGGTGTCGAATATAATTCTAGCAGATCCTAGTCATACCATCATGAGGGATGCAAAATAATAGATCAAAGGTTATATTTATAGCAAAATGGAATCAAGAGAGAGGGAATATTGGATCTCAAAATGGGATCAAGAAAATTTAAAACCATTTGAAAAGTTGTTACAACTACCTCCATGAATCAAGATCAGTCAAACCTTTCCTAATTGATCCAGGTCACTCCAGTCTATTACATCATTATAATATCTCCTTTGCAATGATCCATGGTGGTTATAATGGTGGGATCAAGTCCTCTTAATTTTATCCTAATACAAAAATACTCATGATTGGTTTGTTGATGCATGTCAAAGTGGGGAGAAGGGTTATTTACATACAGTTGGCTTTGGTGATGAAGCAATTGAAGTCTACATGTCTACCTCTATAGGTTCTCAATGGTTCCATATGATCCTAAAATATCTAATCTTATCCCAAACTAGATCGTTCTTGAGCTTAGCTCCATTCATGTTTATTTGCCTTGGTTAAAAACTAACTTTTTGACCTCCAACTAAGTCATTTGGGCTCACCTTCATTTGATTGGTCATCAAAAAATGACTTGGATCATCAATCCCTTGAATCAACTTAATCCATTTATTTACCTAATATGATTTAATGTGAAGCATATATCTTTTTCTATTATTCATGCATTTGTGTCACTTGTCGATCATGCCTTTGCACTCAAGGTTCACTAGCTCTTTGAATACTCATGTGTTGTTGATCCTTTGTTAGTTGAATAAGTTGTTGACACTTATCATGCATGCATTTTCTCTTGATATTTTTTGACCCCTCTAACTTTTGCTCACTATATATTTACCTCAACCAATTCTTTTGGACAAAATATCTATAAGAATTCATGTCTTTCGGATCATTGATTCAGATAAAAAGTCTAAAAGAATTCAGCCTTAGTCTTTTACTTTAGTATAAAAGCTTCAAAAGAAATTTATCTTCTGGAAAATTGTCCCATATAATTTTCCTGTTAGGTTGTGGAGCTAAAAGCTTCACAGGTATGCAAACAGAGGAGGTTGCTGAGTTGCAGAGCAACCGACGTCGGCAGGCCAATCGACATCAGTCATATCCAGTGTACAGAGCAATCGGCATCAGTCAGAGATCAACTGACGTCGGTCATCTCTAGATAGATAGGGACCAACATCGATCACCTGTGCGGTTCCAGAATTGCTAGTTGACGAATAGTTAGTTTAACGAACCGGTTGTTTGCATGTAAAAGACTAATTTTAGTCTTGAGTTGCATTTCTAATTATTGTAATTAGATGTCTAATTATTATTTGCATGGGATCTATATAATAGAATCATGGGGATGTATTGTAATTAAGGACAAAGAAGAGATTCTTTTCATTGTAAGATCTAGGTTTGTAGGTGTGCAAAACCAGGTTGATCTACAGGTTGTTGCAAGATCAGGTTAGATCTACATGGTAAGTAAGATCATTTGATTTTCAAGTTGTTGCAAGTTCAAGGGAGATCTACTTGGAGTAATTTGAGTACTTTTGTACTAGTAGTATTATTACTAACTGGTGGAGGTGAACAACAACTCTGTGTTTGAGTTGTTTGTTGTGACCGTAATTGAGAGAGAGAACTCTTGAAGGAGAATTACTAAGATCCCTAGAGGTGTGGGAAGCCTTTGAGGTGTGGGAAGAGTGTGGCATCTTATTTATTGTATATTTCCTTCTGGAAGATTATTAATACAATTGGGTATTGTCTCTCATATTTTGTGTTATTTCTGAATTCTAGTTACATATTACTTCTGGTTAAATTCTGTGTTTAGTTGCTTATATAAGGTAATCAATTGTGCTCCTAATCTTGACAAACTATACCTATACATGTACATCATCTAATTTTGTTTCCTAGCTTATATCCCTCTTCAAGTTTAATCTTGAAGACCAACCACCACACATCCTGTGGTGCTACGCCTGTCATCCAAGTCCCCTGCCATATCCAAAGTGCTTGACCCTACATAGCATGTTAACCTGCTATTGGTCCCTCTCAGATACCTGAGAATCCACTGAACTACTTTCCAGTGCTTCTTTCTCGAATTGGCCACAAACTCGCTGATAACACCCACTGCTTGGGCAACATCAGGGCTAGTACACATGTACTTACCCTCATTATGTGAATTGGGACACTATTTTGTGAACTATCCATTCATAGGTGTGCTAATTGGTTCTGCATCCCACATCTTAAACCTTGCCACTACCTTATTCACACAATCATCCTACGACAACATCAACTTGTGATCTTCCCTGTCTCTAGGAATACTCATGCTAAAGAATCTTGCTGCTCCTAGATTCCTCATGACACACCTTTAAACTAACTTTACCTTTAGCTCAGCAACTCCTTGCATGTGTGACCCTACAACAAGCATACACACAACATACAGTAACAAGATAATGTAGCTAATATTATCCAACCTAGTAAAGGAAACACAATGGTTAAACCTCCATTGTCCTACAACCTGCTCAAGACCATATACCCTGGCCTTCCGTCTCACATTTCCATTCTCTCTCTTCTTTGACTTGGGAATCCATTCATCTTTCAGTGCTTTCTCTCCAGCTAGCAACTCTACCAAATCTCCTGTTTGGTTCTCATCCAAGGAATCAACTTCTTCATTCATGCCATGCTCCCATTGTTTCTTAGATTCTACCTACTTTGCTTCTTTAAAACTTCCTGGTTCTTGACCATCAATGAGCAACAAGTAGTCTAAAGAAGGTGAATAATGAATTTGAGGCTTACTTACCCTTTTAGTCCTCCACATGGGCATTTGAGACTCCTTGATAGCTTGCTGTCTGCCCAAAATCTATTTCTTGGCTGACCCTAGTTTGGACCCAACTGATGTCAATTCCACCTAATTACCGATGCTAGTTCCCTGATCGACTTCGGTGTCCACCTGGTCACTGACGTTGGTTCCCTGATCAACATTAGTCACCACCTACTTGACACCACCGACTCTGATCTGCACATGATCGACATCGGTACCTGCCTATTCGATGTCGATTTTACATGATCGACGTCGATAACTGTGTTTTCCTGTGAGTGATGAATTTTTACCTGTGAGCTTACCTTGGATCAAAACCTTGTCCAAACTGCCCTACTCAAAATTATTCAGCCCCTGTGACTGATCTCTATTCGTCATCTTCTCCTTGAACACTAAGGCTTTCCTGTTCTTGTCAAAAACATCAGATTTCCTCTTTATGCCATAGACCTGATCCTTTCTTGTAGCATGTGTTTCAAGAAACCTCACTTTCTTGTGTTGCTTACAGAAATCTCTATTTATGCTTTCTGGATCTAAACTCTTACCCTTTGACTCAAGAACATGCATCCCCTTCATATTCATGTGACCAAGCCTACGAAGCCACATCTTCGAATCTACAGCTGAAGTAGATAAACTAGAAGGAGAATCAATAATACAAGTAGATAGATAAAGAGTACCTACTTTCTTACCTCTTGCTAAAACAAGTGCACCCTTGGAAACTTTCCAAGAGTCTGCTATGAGAGTTACTGTGCATCCCTCATCACCCAAATTTTCAACAGAAATCAAGTTCCACTTCAAGACTGGGACATGCATGACCTCCTTCAACACCCATGTGTTGCCTGTTTGCAATTTCAATTGCACTTTCCCTTTGCCAACCATTTGACAAGGCTTACCATCCCCTAAATAAATCTCTCCAAAGTTCCCTTGGACATAATCATGAAAAGATGCTCTATTTGGGGTTGCATGGAAAGAGGCACCAGAATCTAAAACCCAAGATTCCACTTTATCCAAGGAACATACAAGAGCATCCTGTGCAAAAATATCTACAACATCTTCATCTTCATTTCCTTCATGTTGATCTTCAATCGACCTACAATCTTTCTTTACATGCCCTGCCTTTCCACAATTCCAGCAGATTATTTTGCCATACCTGGATTTGGATCTCTTGCCTATCTTTGACCTTGATTTCCCTTGCTCAATCTTCTCTCTTTGCCTTCCCCTACTTTCAAAACTTAAAGCATTCCCTGATGATTCACCTGTGATTTTCCTACAAATTTCTTCATTCAAGATTACACTAACAACATCATCAACTTTCAAAATATTTGAAGTAGACGCAGTATTGCTAACTACCATCACCAAACTATCCCAACTTTTAGGTAATAAGCATAAGATTAAGAGAGCTTTAATTTCATCATAAAAAATAATATTGACTAAAACTAACTGGTTTACCAAACCATGGAAATCACTAAGATGACTGTGTATAGATCCACCTTCCAACATTTGCAAATTAAATAACTACTTTATAAGAAATACCTTATTCGAAGCTAAGGGTTTTTCATATAAATTTACCAAAGATCCCATTAACTCTACCATTGTCTTAGCCTGTGATAAGGTGTAAATCACATATGATGCCAAGCTCAACCTTATAGATCCTAGAGCCTTTTGATCAAGAACCTTCCATTCTTCATCTTTCATATCTATGGGCTTGCTTGCAACCCCACCCAATGGTAAGTACAGATCTTTCTGATATAGATAATCTTCTATCTGCATCTTCCATAATTGATAATTCTTTCCATTAAACTTCTCTATTCTTAGCTTACTTTCTTCTGCCATTGTTATACTTCCACTTAATCAAAAACCCTTGAGAGTGACCTGTAATCAAACACAAACCTGCTCTGAACCAGGCTCTGTGAACCTGCAAACCTAGCTCTGATACCACTTGTCAGGAATCTAGAACATAAAGCTCTGATACCACTTTGTCAGGATTAGGAGCACAATTGATTACCTTTATATAAGCAAATAAACATATAATTTAACCAAAAGTAATAAGTAACTAGAAATCAAAAATAGCACATAATATGAGAGACAATACCCAATTGTATTAATACTCTTCTAGAAGGAATGATACAATAAAGAAGATGCCACACTCTTCTTCCCACACCTAAGGCTCCCACACCTCTAGGGCATACAATAATCTCCTTCAAGAGTTCTCTCTCTCAACTATGGTCACAACAAACAACTCAAACACAGAGTTGTTCACCTCCACCAGTCAGTAACAATACTGCCAGTCTACCAGTAAGTGACAATCAACTCAACCATTGTTGCCTACTTCTAGTCCACCAAGTATGTGGAGTACTTGGTGGACTGGAAGTAGGCAACAATGGGTACTTGGTGGACTAGAAGTAGGCAACAATGGGTACTTGGTGGACTAGAAGTAGGCAACAATGGTTGAGTTGATTGTCACTTACTGGTGGACTAGCAGTATTGTTACTGACTGGTGGAGGTGAACAACAACTCTGTGTTTGAGTTGTTTGTTGTGACCATAGTTGAGAGAGAGAACTCTTGAAGGAGATTATTGTATGCCCTAGAGGTGTGGGAAGAAGAGTGTGGCATCTTCTTTATTGTATAATTCCTTCTAGAAGAGTATTAATACAATTGGGTATTGTCTCTCATATTCTGTGTTATTTCTGATTTCTAGTTACTTACTTCTGGTTAAATTCTGTGTTTAGTTGCTTATACAAAGGTAATCAATTGTGCTCTTAATCCTAACAAAGTGGTATCAGAGCTTTATGTTATAGATTCCTAACATTTCCTAAAGGAATTATGTCCTTATAATGGCCCTTCAACCCTTTTGAAATAGTCCTTTTCCCTTTGGAAATGCCCTTCAAAACTTTTGCATTGGACCCTTTCTCGAAAGAAAAATACCCTTTGAAAACCTTGAATTGGTCCATTTTCCCAAGAAAATTCCCTTCGATAAAATTTCATTGGACCGTTTTGGTGAATAAAATTACCCTTCAAATAAAAAATTTGGGACACTTTGCTAAGAAAAGACCCTTCAGGGAAATTATCTTGGCCACATTGCTTGAAAAAGATATCCTTCGAGCTTTTTGCAAAGGTTCACTTTCTTAAAGAATAATCCTTTGGGAAAAGCGTTTGGGACACTTTGCCAAGAAAATACCCTTAAAAACTTTTGAAAAGGACCCTCTTCAAATAAATGATCCTTTGGGGATTTTTTTTAACAAAACATCTGAAATAATTCTCGATACTTAGCCAAATAGACTGAAAGGATTCCAACACTTATCCAAATAAAGTGGGACAAAACTCCTAAAAGAATTAAGCCTTATACATTTGTTATAGGATTTATTTGGAACACTTCCTCAAAAGTAATTTTGAATTATATACTTGGTTATAAGTTGGAAAAGTGTAAACTTAGGCTCCTTTTAGACCTATTCTTGCAACTATTTAGCGCTATGAAACCCTGCTTGGATCCCTCCACTTGCAATGTTAGCCTACCTCTAAACCACCCGATTCACTCAATAATTGGGACCTTGATCATCTATTTAAAACAAGATTTTTTTTAATATGTGGGCTAAAATGGATAATAATTTCAGTAACTCAACTGGTTTGACCAACTTACTGGTCATGGAACCCAGATCTTGATCAAGCTTGCCCAAATGAAAAGCTAGTTCCAAATAAACTCTGCTTAACTTATGAAAACATTTTTTTGAGTAATGGGGATGGAAAAAAATAAATAAGAGACAAAGTAATAACCTAATATATAAATAGGACAACTTAAAATAGTGATGTGTAAAAGCACTTGGAGGAAAAGAATAGACCTATATATTAATGCACAAGGGGGAAAATATGACACTAGTAGCAAAACTTGAGATAGCTCCCATTGATAGCGATGAGAAGGATTTATCCATTCAACCTGGCAAGATTGAATTCATTTCTCTCTTTACATCTTATGATTACATAGGGTCCACTCCAAAGGATGTCAAACTTGGAGTGTTTTCCTAGTTTTGCACAGTCCTCATCCCATTTAAGGGTTATGTCACCTTGTTGGAATGTCTTCGATGAAGCTCTTTTATCAAAGGTCATCTTGACCTATTATTGGTTACACCACATGGAATGCATGGCATCATCCATTATTTCCTCTAATTCTCTTAGTTCATTCATTTTGACCTCCATTACATCACTTTCTAGAAGCTCTAGTTGGTGTGCAAGCTCCAAAGATGGAAGTTCCAATGAAATTGGTAGCCTTTCTTCTATTCCATAGACTAAGAGATAAGGTGAGTTACCAATGGCCTTCTTGTGGGTGACTCTATCAGCCCATAAGGTAGTCTTTAGCTTTGTGTGTCAAGATCTCTGATTATCTTTCATTATTTTCTTAATGATCTGAATCAGGGTCTTATTAGTGGACTCATCTAGTCTATTACCTTGCATATAATAATTAGATGAAGATGTCAGATAGATACCTTGATCAAGATCACACTCAAATACCTTTGTGATGCTAAATTCCAAATATTTTTTTTGATATTATGGTGGAAGGTGCCCCAAAATGGGTGACTAAGCTCTCATAGAACTCAAGCACATAGTTCTCATTTGCTTCCTTCAATGGAACTTCTTCCACCCATCTAGTGAAGTAGTCTATGGCTGTCAAGACCCACTTATGGACAGCATTGGATGGAGGATTAATCATGATAATGAAGTCTAAACCCCATTACATAAAAGGTTGTTCAACTTGAATAGGCTTTAGTGCATAGCATCTAGTTTTTATTTCTTTGTAAACATGGCACATTTTGAACACTTCCTTACCCATGCATGTGCATATCTAAATAAATTGGGCCACTAGCTCTAATGATTTTTATAATTGTGGTCCTAGCTTTAAAATGTCCTCCTTGAGGACTATCATGAAATTAACTGAGAAGCTTCTCAACTTAGTTAGTTTCAACACATCTTAAAAGCATACATCTAATGTCCTTTTGAACATCACTTCATTAATTAGAATGTATGGCACTGATTACAACCTGAAGTGTCTTCTTTGTGATGCATTAAAACCCATTAGACATTATCCAATTTGGATAAATATAACAATATCCTATGTCTAGCTAGATGGAAGAGTATCTTCATCTTCCTATTGAGTGTCTTGGATTACCAAAACTATCTCTTTTTCTTCTCTTACATCTTTAGCAAGATGTTTACATAATCCCTTTCCTTAGACTAGATTTATGATCCTAACTTCAATGGCATACTTCATACACTTGGTGACCCATCCAACTCTCTTTTCATTCAAGTCTCTATTGAGGATAAAATCCTTCACACTTGGATGAGCCACCATCAATATGATCTTACTATTTAAAACTAGATCCCTGAATTTCTTCAAACTTCTTACAATAGCAAGCACATGTTTTTCAACAAATTTATATATTTATTCATAACCCTCCACAGCTTATCTGAAGAAAGTAATGGATTGTTCAAAACCCTGATCATTCTAAGACATGAGCATATGTAAAATTGCATCTAATGTATAAAATGCATATAGATAGAAATCCTTATTAAAATCTAGATTTATTAGAGTGGGGGCATGAGATATGGCCTCCTTGATGGCCTCAAAGCTCCTCTTAGCTTCTCTTTCCCATGTGAACTCCTTGCCTTTTGTCAACATATGAGTGAGAGTTTTGAC
This sequence comes from Torreya grandis, assembly GCA_037957365.1. NCBI lineage: Eukaryota > Viridiplantae > Streptophyta > Pinopsida > Cupressales > Taxaceae > Torreya > Torreya grandis. The sequence goes on along the minus strand of JARHVA010003807.1, from coordinate 1,322,949 downwards.
CATCTCTACAAAGCCTAGAATGAACCTCTTAATGAATTTTATCTTTCCTAAGAAGCTCTGCAATCCTTTCTTGTGTTTGGATATTGATAGATCAAGGATTACTTCTATCCTCTCTAGATCAATGTAAAGACTAGATTTAGACACCACATGCCCAATAATTCTTCCCTCATATACTAAAAAAATGCATTTCTTTGGATTTAAAGAAACTTTAAATTGTCTGCATCTATCAAAAATAGATCTCAAATTCATTAGATGATCATTAAGATTCTTTGAGAAAAATATTATGTCATCAAGTCAAAATAAAAGCATATCATTCAAAATACCATGAAAAACAACATTCATTTCTCTTTAGAAGGTGGCTCTAGCATTGGAGAATCCAAAAGACATTTTATAATATGCATAGGTGCCCCATTTTGTATTAAACGCAGTCTTATGCCTATCCTCCTCATTCACCATGATCTGATTATAGCCAGAATAACCATCAATCAATGAGAACCTTTAAGAACATGGAACCTATTGAAGAGTTTGATCCATGGAGGGCAGTGGGAAATGATCCTTGAGGGACACCTCATTGAGGTCCCTAAAGTCAACACATAACTAAATTTCTCCATTATTTTTCCTCACTGGCACAAGCTTTACCACCTAAAAGGAATGCTTAATTGGAAATATTATCCTAGATTAGATCAATTTATAGGGTTCTCTTCTCATGATATCCTCCACTCTTGGGCTGACATGCCTCTATTTCTACCTAATTGGTTTGGCATTGCCTTATAATTTGATTATGTGATGAGAAAGTTTGGGGTTAACCCCTTAAAATTATTTGTACTCCCATGCAAAAAAAAAAAACTCTCAGCACAAAGCAACAAATTTAGCTCTTTCCTCTGTTGTATCAACCTTTCCTAGCTTCAACAACTTGCCCTTAAAGATCTATATCTTTTCATAGTGTTCTTCCTTAGCTAAGATGCATGATTTCCATTTTTTTACTTGGTTATCTTCATTGAATATGATTTATAATTTCACAAGACCTTTGGGAAGCTTATTAGATCTTAGTTATACTATTTGATCATCATATTGATTATGGAACTTGTCTTGATTCCTATGGCAGAATTCTACCTCTTGCATTAGAAAACATATGATTTGATCACCATTGTCAAAGACTTATCAACTTACCTCATTGTCAAGTGCAGTTGGTCTGCATATAATCTTGACCTTATCTTGGCTTTAGATGTCTTTGACTCCTTTTTCTATCTCGTATTGGGCATTAATGGAAGCAAACCTATTTGCATGTTGGTTTGCTTCTTTTGGTATGAACTTGATATCAAATGATAATAAATCCTCCATGAGGTCCCACACCTGATGTTTATAGGCTTTTAAATGGTGACTCTCAAATTCACTTAGGCCTCCCACCTATTACACCATAAGTTCACTATCACCCTTGACTTTGAGGAGATGGATACCTCTCTTTCTTGCTTCTTGCAAACCAAGCAAAATAGATTCATATTCAACTATATTTGAGGTATAACTAAATTAGAGTCTTATATCAGAATCATATTTTTGACCTAAGGGATAAATTATCATGGCTCCCACTCCACTTCCATTTTTTAACTTTGATCTATCAAAGAACAAAGTCTAGATACCATCCTCTTCTTGAGAAGTGTTAGTTAAGGAAGGTATTGTAACACCTTCCTCATGCATATAGTACACTCCTAAGTCTATCTCTTCAATGTTACCATATGTATCAAATCCATGATTATAAATTTCTCACTCATCCAAGTATAGATCTGAAATTCCCTCAAGATGATTATGGGGTTCTTGCTCGACAACCTCTTCAACCTCTTCAAATATGGCACAGTTGATATTTGCAAGGTTAGGCATGTAGGGTTATAGGTGGAACTTAGTGATAGCCTCAGACCTTATGGTGGATTTGGTTCCATATTTGGTTATTAAAAACATGTATGACCAATTATATGACAAATATCCCCCAATATTAGTAGTAAAACCCCTGGGCAAGCATAGGTAAAATTATGGATGTAGGTCTACCACCATTACATCTTACTTAATGATAAAATTTGGATAGATAGCTATTGTAATCTAAAAATATTTCAATATGCCTACTATCTTAGTAGGGGATCCATCCAATTGTAGCATACCCTCTTTGTTAAGCACACATTTGAGACCAATCTTGTCTGATATGGCTTGAGGCATCACTAAGGTTGAAGCCCCTGAATCAATCATGAAAATGTGTACGAAACAATCCCCTATGATGAATGATAGATAAAATGGGGGAGGATTAACGAATTTAGAAGGATTAGAAACATTTTGAGATTAAATTATGCCTGAAACTTGATTGGGAACTTGGCCAGGGGCTCGATTAGGGGTTTGCTTGGGTAGACTATTATTGATGAAAATAATATTCACTTTATCAACTACCTTTTCCCCATGATAAAGATTGGAGAGTTCTTGTTGGAGAATCTCCTTTTTCCTGAGGATAGATAGAGCATCATACATGGACATAGTTACATTAACCTTTTTTAAATGATCCACAATATTAAAAGGAAGACTAGTACTTTTGGGTTTCACCTTGGAAGTGGAAGCATCACTTGACACTTGGGTAATATGAGGAATGAATGGGAGCCTCTACTATTATACATGAGGTTGGCATACTTATTGATTTTTGAGAGCCTTAACATTTACATATGAAGAAGTAGGTTGCTAAATAGTCTAGGGAGATAATGTAGAAACCCCAGATTACCCCAATTCATCCTCTAACATCCTCTTCTTAGCCTTGATCTAAGATATACCTACTTTATTTTTTCTCTATGAAGCTTATCCCACATTGGCTACTACATGCTCAAACACATATTCTCCTTATTGAAATTTCATGCATGTGGTATCAGTAGGTGATTTACCCATGCTCCCTTGTTGTTGGCTTTGAGCTTCTGATTTTGATATGGTAGGCATTTTGTCTAGACTCATTTAGGGGGATTATGGTATAGGAGGCATCATGTCATGAATCTAAAATGAAGGAGCATGCTTCCAGATAGGGTCTTGATACATGTCTCTAGTAGTGGCCATCACCATCTCATTAGGTTGTCCTTCTAACTACCATGTACCTTCTTGAGCATAGCTATTTTGAGTTGGCATAATATCTCTAGAATTAATTGGAGCATTGAGATTGTATTGCCTTGATTGAGGCTTCTACCCCTATCCTTAATAATTGGGTTGATAGGGTGGCCTATTATACTAAAAAAATTGAGTATTATTTTAGTATGGCTTGTATGGTGGAACTTATTGCCTCTCCATTGCAACCAACTTTTTATTCTAGGCTTTGAGAAGACTCTCTATATTCTCCAGTCTGTCAGTTTTCTCACCTTTTATTTGATAAAAAATTGCTGATTCTAGAACTAGAGCAACATTTGGGGTAGGAGGATGTATCTCTAGGAAGAGAGGCATTGGTGGCCTTGGAGCTAATTTGCCTACTTATATAAGGTAATTTTTATCCCAAATTGCTACTTCAAAAGCTCGAAATAGGGTGTCCCCTCCCATGGATTGAATCATTACATCTACATCTGAGTTGAGAGCCTTCAAATAGTATAGAAAAGTATAGTTGGGGGTAGGCTTGATCACTATAGGAATTCTATCCTAGGTCTTCTAGATTCTATAGTTGAAATCCACCATGAATTCATGATTGAATCTCTAGATCATTGTAAGTTGCTCCACAAGTGAAAAGTGATCACTTTTGTCCTTAAAGTGCTTACATAGGACCTCTCTATACTCATCCTAGCTATTGATTGATGTAGGGGCCAATCCTCTATACCATTGAAGTGATTTACCTTTGAAAGAGGTTTTTAATAACCTCATTGCTACATTTTTCTACATCACATGATGCATTGAACAAAGGTTAGCAATATTTGCAATATGGTCTATAGGAGTAACTATATTTTCTCCTATATAATAGGTAAGAGCCTTTAAAGCCGAGACTGGAATATCATCCCATTGAGTAAGGTTCAGAGGACTACCACTATTGAATGTCACAAAGGCTTGCCTTCTAGGAATAACCATCTAAGGTATGGGATTTATAACAATGTTTGGATAAATACTATTTTGAATAGGAGGATTTTGGGTAACAATAGGAGGAACAAGGGGGGAGGTATAGGCTTTAATTGAGGGGCTTTCTTCTTATTTATTATTAGAAAGGTAACTTAGAGAAATTTTTCTCCTTTATTTTGGCATAAGATCTTGTGATAATTCTAGGGGCATGAAAATTATTCAAATCTATAAATGAAAATTTGAAATTCATTACTATACTCAGTTATTCAAAATTTGTGGTCCCACTGGGCATGCCAAAACTATTATCTATTTAGATAGCACCCTAAATAGGGGTTATATTTGTTTAAGTTTGGGCCATACCTAGACTAACATGGTAATGGTCTAAGGCTGTGGGTTACCTATATCTAGACTCGACCTATAAGATTTTTTATGAGGCTAGCTCTTCATATTTATAATTTGGACCTTTGCTTCTAAATCTAAGACTGGTTGGAGTGAAAAGGGGCAAGAAGTTTTCATAAAATAAAACCTATTCTAAGCTGTGGTGATATACCAAGAATTTATCAGATCCACTCTTAAGCTTGGACTCCTTAACACACTAATGAACTATGAAATAAATATAATGCAATGTTTACTATGGTTTCTATGAAACAATATTTCATATAGAGGTCTATTTGATACACTCAAACTAGGTAACAATGAAAATAAGGTCTGGTTAGAGATACTTAAATTTGGTTATCTACTATATCTTTGAGATATCAATGCTGAGATGCACTATATGACCTGAAAAGAAAGTTTCTATCACTTAGGTTGAGTTTGGACATGAAAGAGGGAGATAACATTCAAATTTTTATATTAAACATATACATAACACTAAATATAGATTAGCAAATGACTGTAAAAATACTCTATTTACTACAATAAGAGGTGTCAATATAATTCTTGCAGAGTCTAGTTGTACTATCCTAAGGGATTAAAAATAATAGATCAAAGGCTATACTTATAGAAAAAGGGAAGAAAGAGAGAGGGGAAATTTGTGCTCAAAAGGGGATAAATTGAATTTAAATCCATTTGAAAAATTGTTACAACTACCTACATGAATCAAGCTCACTTGAACCCTTCCTAATTGATCCAGGTCACTCTAATCTATTGCATCATTACAATATCTCCTCTATGATGCTCCATGGTGGCTATAATGGTGGGATCAAGATGTTTTAATTTTGTCTTGATGTAACACTACTCATGATTGGTTTGTTGATTCATGCCAAAGTGGGGAGAAGGGTCATTTTCATGCAATTGGCTTTGATGACGAAGCAGTTGAAGTCTACGTGTCTAGCTCTACAAGTTCTCAATGGCACCATATGATCCTAAAATATTTGCTCTTGGCCCAAATTTTATCATGATTGGCTCCATTCATGTCTATTTTCCTTGGTAAAAATTGACCTTTCAACCTCCATCTAAGTCATTTGGGATCATCTATATTTGATTAGTCATCGAGAATTGTCTTGAATCATTGATCCCTTGACTCATATCACTCCATTTATTTGACTAATATAATTGAATAAAATCCATAGATACTTTTCAAATATTCATGTGCTTGCACCACTTGTCAATCACACCTTTTCACTCAAGGTTCACTAGCTCTTTGATCTACTCGCATGCCATTGATCCTCTACTAGTTAAATGCACTATTGACACCTATTGTGCATACATTTGCTCTTGAGATTAACTGAAATATTTGAATTTTATTCACTGTATCTTTTCCTCAAGAAATTATTTTGAACAAAATGTCCAAAAAAAATTGTCTTTAGGATCTCTATTTTAGACAAAAATTCCAAAAGAATTTAGCCTTAGTCTTATAAAAGCTCTAAAAGAAATCTACCTTCAGGGAAATTGTCTTGAACAATTTCTTAGAAGGAATTATTTCCTTAGAATTTCCCTTTATCCCTTTTTAAATATCCTTTTTCCCTTTGGAAATTTCCTTCATAACTTCTGCATTGGACCCTTTCCTGAAAGAAAAAGATCTTTTGAAAACCTTGAATTGGACCATTTTCCCAAGAAACTGCCCTTCAATAAAATTGCACTAGACCTTTTGGTGAATAAAATTACCCTTCAAAAAAAGTGTTTGGGACACTTTGCCGAGAAAATACCCTTTGGGGAAAATTTCTTGGCTACTTTGCTTGAAAAAAATATCCTTCGAGTTTTTTGCAAAGGTCCATTTTCTCAAAGAATGATCCTTCGGGAAAAGTGTTTGGGACACTTTGTCAAGAAAAGACCCTTTAGAACTTTTGAAAAGGACCCTCTTTGAATAAATGAACCTTTGAGTAAATTATTTTAGATAAAATGTCTGAAATAATTTTTGACACTTAGCCAAATAGACTGAAACAAAAATCTTGAAAGAATTCTAATACTTAGCTAAATAAAGTGGGATAAAACTCTCAAAAGAATTAAGCCTTGTACATTTATTGTAGGCTTTGTGTGTAACACTTCCTTTGAAGGAATTATGAATGTTAAACTTGGCAAAAATTTGGAAAAGTGTAAAATTGGGCTCCTTTTGGACTTGTTACTATAACTATTTAGCACCATGAAACCCTGATTGGATCCCTGTACTTGCAATGTTGAGCCTGCCTCTAAGATACCTAAGCCACTCAATAATTGGGACCCTGCTCATCTATTTAAACTGAGTAGAAGTTTGGTATGTGGGCCAAAAGGTATACCTCGTCAATCTTTTGGATATATCAGAGGTATACCTAGTCAATCTTCTAGACTTGTTACTATAATTATCAGAGGTATACTTGGTCAATATTTTAGATATATCCAGTGCAAATCAAATGAGCTTCACATCTTTGGGATGAAATATGCCCTCTTTCTAACACCAAAAATAGGTCTTGCCTATTGATGTGGGTTTTATGCACACCCAAAAACATTTTACAAGTATCTTCTACTGTTTTAGGATCTTAGTAGAGGTGAAATCCACTCCAAGGCATGAGTTTCAAGGTATTGGGTTTTACAATAACCTATGGTGGAATAGAAGATAACAAAGTAACTATTAACTTGGATGGTTTGGATATGGATATGAATCCTAGATATACTTTAAGGTGGATGATGATGGATCCATTCTAAATTGGACATGACTTACAAAACTAAAAATAAAGGGAAAGGTAAGGAAAAAAATATAATCTATAAATAGAGAGCATGTGTTCTTTCTAATTGTCTTTTAAATAAGGACAAGCACCACAGATTAATATTTGTAGCTTGTTGCTTTTGCACATAGAACTGAAAAACACAATAAGAAGGTTTCAGAATTAAAATTTATTAGATAAAGATTGTTGTTACTAAGATTCATGATGCATCTTTTAGAAAAATATTATAGCTAACAAGTGTAAGTCCCCTTGAAATAGTTATAGCTCAGTCTAGGAAGTTGCATCAAAATGGAACTTCTACACAAATCTAAAGATTATCCTACCAAACTTGTTGCATGAAAGCAAGATTTATCAACCTAAATTGTTACTGCAAATTCTTAATTGAAATAATCCTACTAATTGTCCACAAATTATTCTAAATTACTATATCATTTATAAATAAACTAAACTACCAATTAGATTAAAGCACATAATCAATATAAAATAGAAATGAAAGAGGTAGTCATATAATAACATAGACTTGTAGAAGAACCTAAAGGATTTCATATCTATATTGAATGTAAAAATTTATCCTCCCTTTGAAATATGTGTTATACATGTATTATAGGCTTGGGATGGGGATGCCTCATCCTTCAATCCATGCTCAAAGTTTCACCATCATCGGGACATCTCTTGAAGCTCTCTACATGGCATACATGGCCATAACATAACCAATCATTCATAAGAAATAAAATTTATTAAAAAAACATTTTTTTATAATCAACTAATGTAATTATAAGGGAAATTACCTATGAACAGGCCATTATAGTTGTTGATACTGTAAACATCTAATTCCTAACATCATTTGTGTTGAAATTGTCAATCTTACTCAAATTGCACTTAAATGCACATTTTAGGTCAAAATCCATAAAACACGCTAAATGGTTCAAACTTGTCATTTAAAAATGATAATTTAGGTCAAATTATCCCTAAATGGGGCAATGTAATTTAAGGGCTAGCTAACTTTGATCAAATCATTTTGAGTCAAAATGATGATTTCACCTTTTGTGCTCTAGATCACTCTTTTCTCCTAAATTCATTGGTACACACCACATATCTTTGTTATTTTATGTTGAAAACATCCTAAATGGAAATACAGTTCTAACACATCTAACAACACCTTCTAATTTTTATAGATTCAAATTACAACTAAGTAATATGACTTTCTGACCATTTTGATTAATTGAGGGCCAATTTCCAAATAATTGCACAAATGTTGATTAACTTTGTTTAAGGCTAATTAATCCAAATCAAGAGCTTAAGTGGATTTTCATGAGAGTTTTTGAATACTTATTTTTGAAATTTGATTTCTATTAAGTACATCATTAGGTGACATCATTTCTTGGGAAGACATCCCTAGGCCATAAATGCCATAAAATATCAAGATTATGGGTCACCCATGCCTAGTTAATGCCTCCCATGCCTCTTCAATGCCCCTTCTTCCAAAGTCATGATGAAGATAATTATGGATTTAATTCTAAATATTTAATTAATCCTCAACCACACAACTTCATCTCAAGATGGATGGTTTAGGTTGATTCTGATCATTTTTGAAAATCTATAAATAGAGAGGCCATGCACATCATTTTCAAAATCTTGAATATTACAAAGTTATAATGTTAAATTGTTTCCCAAATCCTTTATTTTGATCATTGATTTTTTTTACAAGCTTCATTGATAGGCTAGTTTAGTGATTTAGATTCATGAGCCTAGGTTTTATGGATTGTTCTTGAGACATTGGAGGAGTTTGTCACCTTTGTTGACAAAGAAAAGGATGCTTGGTCAAGGGAGAACATGCTTTTGAGTCACATGGGTATGGTGAATCCATTTTGGAAGGCAATATTATGTTTTCTTTCTTTCATTTGTTTCTTTCTATCCTTTTTAATTCCCATAGGAATAGATAGGCTTAGTTAGTTAGTTTTTTATGCATTTTTTATGACTTATGGACTAGTATTTGACTAACTTTATAATCCTCTCTACATCTTGGCATGCCTAGTGGGACAAGACACATCCCACACATGAAGAAGATCATTTTATAACTTTAAAATCTTCATTTGGATCATTAAAACTCTCACAATTTGATTTTCTAACTTTGTTTTGCCATTTTTCTTTGTCATGGGTTTACATAGTAACTGATGTCAGTTTCTAAAACCATCATCAGTTGGATAGCTATTATCGATCACTATTGGTATAACCGATGTCAGTTAGATAATTGTCATCAATTAGTAAGTGTAACCATCATCTATTAAATGACCAACGTCAGTCACTATGTTTTTCTTAAAACACAAACTTGAGAGCTCTTTTTTTGAAGTTCATTATTTCAAACCCAAAATAGCTTCAAGGCTAAAGGACATGCTAATGTTTTTGTTACAGGACCAAGCTTGACATTTTCTAAAAACATGTTTAAATCACCTTTTGCATGCTTAAAAATGAATTAGGAAAATTATTTTAGTGCTTAAAGTAACATTTAGATGCTTAAGTGAGTTTTTAGCATTAGTTTTCCAAGTTAAAACTAAGACCAAGGGGTTAAATGAACACCACCTCATTTTCCATTTGGGCATAAAAATGAACTCACCTTTCCAAGTTTTTTTGTATTTAATTAGTTGCTTAAGTTATATTTTTTTTGGAAAAAAGAGGGATATCGCATGTATGCTCTTTCATTTGTCCCCTTTAGGGAGTGCTTGAAATCAAAAATGCCATTCCTATTGCAAAATGCCTAGTCCAAGGCTTAGAAAGAATGTCATCTAAAGCACTCCCCAAAAACTTGTTAAAGTCTAGGTGATCTTGAAAATGACCCTAAAGTCTTTCTATTTTATGTTTTCTTTATTTTTATGTAAACTTGGCTTGCGAGGGGGACGTTATTACCTCTCATGAGTTCTTTAGGGAAGCTTTGACCTGGGGTTTCACCTCTCGGTATTGGCTTTATTTAGCTCCTAATTAGATTTGTACATGAGATGTATCTGCATTTGGACATCACACTAAATTGAGTGAATAATAGGATGTAGTGGTTGTAAAAAAGACTAGACATTTTTACAACTAGCCAATGCCACGATCACCTAATTTTCATGCTTGTCTTTTACATCATTTGACATGAAAGTCATTGTGTAATCAATTCCCCTAGAATGATTGAAACCTTCGTAGTTTAGTAGACCCCACTTTGCCATACCTTGTTAGTTTAGACTTAAGACGTTTATTTTTTGTCATTAGCTTACTTAGTATTGATTTGTGTCTAAAATTGCTTGTTAACTCAATAAACTTAACCAAAACACATTGTCCTCAATTTTATTAAGCAAGGGAGGCATTACATTGTCCAATTGGAAAATTCACCTTTTCCTTGTTCAAATTGTTATCAAAATCTTTGTGTCATGTCATTCACTTTGGTGCAATCATGATACCCAATTGAGTCTAGATCTTTTATCCAATTTGTTTAAATCCTTCATTTATAATCCACATTCAAAATTGAACCTTTCTGAGTTCTAAGGGCTGGTGTGTCAAAGTGGGTTCACCATTTACACACTAAGCTTGTTCTAACTTGGGTTTAATTTTCCATTTGGATTAAAGGTCATTTATCAAGACTCAAAATCACATTATCATCTTGGTGGAATCAATTCATCTTGTGTATCACTCACACTTTGAGTCCTAGATCATATTTTATCCTACTGGAATCATGTGGCGATGTTGTGCTACCCATTTGGTCTTAGATTTATACTTAGTGATTTGAGTATGTTTTTACATCTTGAGTTGCTTAGTTCACTTTATCTTCTTCATAATCTAAAGAGCTTTCATCTAAACTTCTAGATTTAACTTGTCAAAGTTGAAACTATCTTTTACAGTATGGGTGTATCATAAAGATATAGGCTTTGGTGTACTAGTTTTCACCTTGGGTCTTTGAGTTACCTTACCCTCTTTTGATCTATATGATTTTAACTTTACCAAAGGTTGAGTAAACTCATGAGTCAAATATTATAAATTGTGAGTGGTTTCAAACCACCTTCCCTTATAGTCTCATTGGTACCTTGGTTATTTGTTTAAAAAAGAGCCAAAGCATACTTTGTTTGGTTGCCAAGCATTGGTCTAAAGTTAGTCAAACACACTAAACAACTTTTTTAGACATGACTCAAAGGTTCACTTGTAGTGGGGCCTCTTATGGACTTAGTAATGAAGATGAGAAATTTTATGATGGTCAAGATAACCACATTGTTTTTTATGATATCCCCATAATAGTAGGATCCAAAGATGGTTGCAATGAATATCAACCCCAAGAAGATCAAGATGAAGCCCTTCTTAGATTGATAGAATTAGGTGTTAGACTACCTTCTGACTTTCCTATAGAATAATTGTATACCTTAGTTAGAGAAGGAGAACAATGATGGAAAGAGCAAGATTTTTCACGAATAAACATACCTTCTTCTTCTAACAAAGGAAAATAAATACAAACAAAGTCAAAACCCACAAATCCAGATCTTCTAGCTAAGATCAAGATAATAAGTCAATGATATGTAGATCAACTTTTCATAGACTTAGCTAACTCCCTAGTTGCCACTTTAATTCACAATGATGATTTAAAAGAAAAAAGAAATGTGGTTGAAAGTACACAATAAGTATTGGATGAGGACATTACCATAGTGGATCAAGGTAATCTAAATGAATAGTTAAAGTCACTAGAGACCTTACAAAGTGTTCCATTTGACACAAAACATACATTATTCAATCATCAAGAACCTCTTGTTACTTTACAAACTCAAAAACCCAAACATTCAGTTCAAATTGAGGAAATCCCTCAAGATAATTTGGCTAGTTCTTTTCAACCAACATAAAAATTGGTAAATAAACATAAAAATTTCCAAAATTGACAAAGTACAAAATAGTCAAATTCAAGGAATGTTTTACAATCCAAGAATCAATGGCCTATGTTCTCAACTCAAGGATCAAATTAGAACCAAGTCATGGAACAAAAGATATACACTCCCTATAGATCCACACAAAACTAGAGGCACATTCCACCCCAACAACAACAAAACTAGGGGCACATTCCACCCCAATAACATCTTATTCAATCCACAAATACACCAAATATGCAAGAATATAATTCTATGAAGGAAATTTTTCAAATATTGGAGACTAATAATAGAGTCAAAAAGTACAAATTTGATGAGATATGCCCATATCCATTTGATTTATCTATTCTCCAAAACCCCTTTCCACCTCATTTTGAGGCACCCAAATTTGATAAGTGCAAAGGAAAAGAATATCCATGTGAGCACATACAATAATTATTTGTCTTATGTCAAGAGGTTGCTTATAGTAGCGAGTATTTACTATGACTATTTCCATGGAGTTTAGTGAGACAAGCTCTTAATTGGCTACTTAAACTACCCAAGGGATTAGTTTCAGATTGGAATGACTTATCAAAAAGTTCATTAACCATTTCTCATATAACATAGATCATTAATTAACCATTTTTTACTTGTACAAAGCCAAGCAGCGTGATGGTGAAAGTTTCACCACATATCTATAAAAGTGAAGAGCATTGGTAGGTTGCTTTCAACATAACTTGCTAGACAAATAGTTGGTTGATATATTTGCATCCTAAAGGTGCACATAATCTATGGTTAGCTTATGCTAACTCATTTAAAGAAATTATTGACTAAGGAGTGCAGATTGAGAAGGCTCTTATTACTAAGGGCCTTGTTAAGATTTTTGTGCAAGGTCAATTGTATAATAAGACTAAATCACTTATTCAAATAGTTATGCAAGATAAGCCTAAGGGCTTTAGCAAAAATAAGAACATAGTTGAAAGTGGGGTGACTAAAATAAGACATGTACAAATGGTACAGGCTATGCCTCCTCCAAATGTACAATTAACTCCCCAAAATCCACTACCTACTTACATTTTATAATAATTTTAGAGTCTTTAGCAAGTTAGGATAATCGGTTGAAATAGTGTTACAAAATCTCATTGCATCTAATTTAATTATATTGCCAGTATCAAGGCCATTTCCTCAAGATCAACCAAAACTAGATTGGTACAAAGATAATGAATGGTGTAGCTTTCATCATGTTGTTAGTCATGGTACATATCGTTGCATTTAATTATGACATATTATTGAGGACTTTATTGAAAGTGGTGAATTAGAAATTAAGTTGGGCCCTAATCAGGACACAAATTAGTATATGGGAGTCTACAAAGACCCTTTTCCTTGACATGATCCACCACTACTAAAATACAATCAAAATCATAATCAAGGATAGAGGTAGAATCAAAACCAACAAAAAGGTTAGAATCATTATGAGCATAATTGAGATCATAATGCCCATACTAACAATGTAGCTTATAACAATGTAACTTATGACTATAATAATATTGTGGGATGCATTTATGCAGCCCACATTGCCACTATTACTATAAAACTATGTGGCTAATCTTATGTTGCTCACAACATGAGAGCCATCATTATAGGGTCAACACCCTCTTCCCCTAGTAATACCGTGTTGGGTTCACATAATCATGTTTTGACTCTATTTACATGGGTTACGAATCCTAAGAAACAACACCTTTCTTCTAATTATAAAGGCTCCTCATTGACCCAAAATTTTAGTAATATAGTTAGTCATCCATGAGTCACCATCCAAGGCCCTTTGCCTTCCTCTTTTAATTGTAATAACTCCTTACCACCTCTAGGTTATGCAGTTGCAACTAGATGCCCGTGGTTTACCATCCAGGGCCCTTTGCCCACTTCTTCCATAAAACCTAATGAGAACATTATGCCAATGATTCCAAAGATGAATATTGTCCTAACAAAGACTAAAATAGTTCAATCCACAATTCAAAGGCCTTATAGTCAAATGGATCAATTAGATAAAACCCCTACACAAACTTTCATATTAGAACTCTTGCGAGTATCTAATGTCCATAGAACCATACTCAATTTTTTTTTGCAAGAGTCTATTGTGCCTAATGATAAAAACCTTGATCAGTTCCAAAACCTAGTTGGACACTTGTCTTCATTTCAACAAATCACATTTGATCAAAAAGACATGTCCACCCTCAGCCTAAACCACAATAACCCATTATACATTGAGATAATCATTATAGATCACAAGATCAAGTGGGTTCTTATAGATAATGGTTCAAGGTTGAACATCATATCTCTTATATTGGTATGATGATTGGGCTACATGGATAAAGACATTCAACTAGAAATTATTATAATCAAGGCTTATGACAATGTCGAGAGAGAGTCATTTGGTACAATTTAGTTACTAGTCATGGTTGGGTCTATTTACCGTCACACATTATTCCATATTATGGATATTGAGCTTCCTTATAACATACTTCTTGGTCATCCTTGGATCCATGAAGTACAGGTAGTTCCATCTAATCTTCACGAATGCCTTAAGTTTCCCCATGATGGGATTGAGGTTACTATTCCTAATGATCAACAACCATATCAATATTATAAACATCTTGAAGAAGAGTTTTATAATTATAACTATTTCCCTTTTTCCAAATTCATTGAAAATAAGAACAAAGCCATCATTTCTCATCTATCTCCATCTAATTATATAGACCCTGGTGATCTAGTCTCCACTTTAGCCAATCTATTTCCTATAGCTCTAGCCAAGTAGGTTATTATTAAAGATGTAGGCATTTCCACATACCATCTGAAGGACATCCTCCATATTAAAAAATTATGAAAATCCCCTAAAACATTTGGTAAGCTTAAAAATTCCTAGACTCCTAACAAACTTGATCAGATTTGGCAACCAAATAAGAAACAACCAAAACCTTTGAAGGCCTTGCTGATTATTTTTAGAATCCAAAGTATCCTATCCCTAACAGGATAATGGATCATCTTGACTATATAGGGAAAGTCTTTGGCCCATGGCACAAGGAATTTTAGAACCCTTATCAGTTGGAGTTGTCAATTAGAATCATGGTCTCAAATTAAACCACTAGAGGATGAACTCATGACATTTGATAGTCACTCTTCTAAAGTGACTCGTAACAAGACTCCTAATAGTGACACAATGTCCCATTATAGCCTTTTTAATGAGCTTGCTGACTCAGATTTGTTTGATTCAAATGCCATATTGACCATAATGCCTTCCCATCTTGAATCAAAAACCCATCCTAGTGGTGCTTCCCTTCCTGAAGTAAGATATTATATATTTACCATTGGTACTTTCCATCCTAAATCAAACCCTCACTATAATCTATGCCTTTGCCATCCTGAACTCATAGTTTGGGATCAATAAAATTTGGTCAGATGCCTCGATGAGTTTCAAAATGAAATGAAGAATCAATTGCAAAATACATGGGCCTATGAGATGAATTTCCCATTAGTGATCATAAGCAGGGTTTTGATTTTTCACTAGATCCTTCTACCTACTTTTGAGAGTAGGTAAACTTTCTTGGTCATAATAAATAAAAAACGTCAAGATCTTCAGGTGAAAACCTCTTTGAGGCACTTGTTGATCAGCAAAAAAGTAAAGAAAAAGATAAGCCTTTGAGTGAAAACCTATTTTATGCACTCTTAGGTGGGAAAATTTGCTCATCCCCTCAAGATGTATAAATTCCATCTAGCCGAAGTTCCATAGTTAGTACAAGCATCTCTTCAAAATAACATCAAACATATGAGCATCTTACTCTTGAGTTTCTGGAGGTTTTTACCAATTGGCCTTTACCTAAGAAGGTAGATTCTAATTCTTCATATTATCTATATATTTGGGAGGAATAACAAGAAGAGACATTAGATGAAAATGATCACAACCATACATTGCCTACAATTCTAGAAGATGGATCCACACTCCTTGTGGAGAACATAATAGAAGTGAATTTGGGAACCCATGAGGATCCCAAAATTGTTTATCTTAGAGCTTCCCTTAGTGAAGCAGAATGTGAACATATTATATCCATTCTTAAGGATTATATAGACATCTTTGCATGGGCATACTCTGACATGTCAGGCTTGGACCTAGATTTAGTTGTGCATCATCTTATTGTTCACCCTAGTGCTAAACCAGTCAAGTAAAAATTAAGAAAGATGCATCCATGCATCGCCATTTTGGTTAAGGCCAAGTTGGAAAAATTGTTAGGAGCCAATTTTATCAGACCACAAGACTACTTTAAATGGATTTCTAACATAGTACCAGTGAGTAAAAAGACCCTAGGCATAAGTATTTGTCCTAATTTCCATGATATCAATAAATTATGCCCCAAAGATGATTTTATTCTACCCAACATTGACATGATCATCAAATCAACTACTGGGTATGAGATGTTATCCTTAATGGATGGATTTTTTGGTTAAAATCACATCAAGATAGCCCCTAAAGATCAACATAAGACTGCATTCACCACTCCATGGGGGACATTCTATTACCATGTCATGCCATTTGGTTTGAAGAATGCTAGAGCCACATATCATCATGAAATGACTATCATTTTTCATGACATGATGCATGACATTGTCGAGGACTATGTTGATGATATACTAGAAAAATAAAGAACAACAACTGGACATTCTAACATTCTACAAATAATATTTGAGAGGTTTCATGAATATAACATTCACTTGAACCCTAAGAAATGTGTCTTTGGAGTCACATCAAGAAAATTGCTAGGGTCAATTGTATCACAATGAGGGATCAAAGTCAACCCTAAAAAGATCAATCCTATTATGGAAATGCCTCCACCAAACAATCTTAAATAGCTATGAGGTCTACAAGGAAAGATCCAATTTATATGTAGGTTTATTTCTTAATTGGTAGATAAGTGCCACCCATTTACCAATCTCTTAATGAAAAGGGTAACATTTCAGTGGGATGAAGATTGTCAAATAGCACTTGCAAAGCTTAAAACATACTTGGCCAATCCACAAGTATTATGACCTTCAACACAAGGAAAGCCACTACTTCTCTATATATAAGCCATGGAACATGCACTGGGGGCACTTTTGGCTCATCATGATGATCACGGTAAGGAACATGTTGTTTATTATTTAAGCCACACTTTGGTAGCCTATGAACATAATTATATGCCTATTAAGAAGGCATGTTTAGCTATGGTGTTCGCCACTCAAAAATTGTGACATTATATGCTAAATAACAAAATTATTGTTATGACCAAGGTAGATCCTCTCAAGTTCCTCTTATCTAAAGTAGATCTTAATACCAAGGTTTGATATTGAGTATCAAAATCAAAATGCAATCAAAGGATAAGTTCTTGCTGACTAACTTGTAGAAGCTCTTATTAAGGCCAATCAACCTCTCAATTTTGACTTTCCAGATGATTCTATTATGATGATAGAACAAGCATCACAAGAACCTAAATAGTGGATGCTCTATTTTGATGGATCCTTCACATCCTGAGGGTCTAGATCTGACATATTATTAATCATGCCACAGGAGGATTTGATCCCCAAAGCATTCCATATATAATTTCATTGTACAAACAATATGGTCAAATATGAGGCATTGATTGCAGGGCTCTATCTTGCTATACAATGGGATATTCAAAGCTTAAAAGTCTATAGAGATTTATAGCTAATCATAAATCAAACAACTGATTAGTATCAAACAAAGGATGATAAACTTGTTCCTTACAAGTAAATTATTGATAACCTCAAAACACATTTTAAATCGATGTATTTTGAGCAAGTTATGCGAGTCAACAATAGATTTTTTGATGCCATGGAAATAATTGGTTCCATGATTCAAATGCATGATAGTGCTAAAGAGTATCAATTCCCGATTGAAAATCTTCTTCAACCGACACATTTTATATTAGATTCAGAGAGGATATGCACCATTGATGATCATAATCCCTCACCTGAACTGTCGTGGTACCAATATTTTTATAACTATTTCCATAGTCATGTATTTCCTATTGACCTTTCCAACAACCACCAAAAATTATTCCTTCATCGCTTAACATGTTATATCCTACTTAGAAACATGCTTTATCATAAAGGCTATGATGGAACACTTCTTCATTGTTTATCTTTGGGAGAATCCAAGCTGGCACTAAAGTAGGTTCATGAAAGAATGTGTGAGGCCCATACCAATGGTATAGTCCTAGAAAAGAAACTCCTTAGAATAGGCTATTATTGGCCCAAAATGGAGATAGATGATTATAATTATGTAAATAAGTGTGTTCTTTGTCAACAACATGGAAACTTGATACATGCACCTTCCTTATCATTGCAGTTGATCACAACACCATGGCCATTCTCAATATGGGGTCTTGATCTCATTGGGAAAATTAACTAGACATCTTCAAATGACCATAAGCACATTTTTATTACAACCAAGTACTTTACCAAGTAGATTGAGGCCATTCCTCTCACTTATGGTATTGAAAAACAAATAGCCAAATTCATTCATTACCATATCATTTGTGCATATGGCATCTCAGCCTATATTATATTTGATAATGGTAGATCCTTTGTGAACAAGATGTGAAATCTCTTTGTGCAAAATTCAAGATCAAGCATAATAAATCTACTCCATATAACCCGCAAGGAAATGGACAAGTTGAGGCATCAAATAAAACCATTCTAGCTATCTTAAAGAAGATTGTCAATGATGTTAGCCTTAATTGGAACTTACAACTATTTCTTTCCCTTTGGGCTTATAGAATCGATCATTGCACCCCAACTGGAGATACTCCATACTCCCTTATTTTTGGCACTAAATCTATCATCCTGATCAAGATTGAGATCCCATCATTAAGAATATCACTTGAGCACATTGAAGGTGATGAAGACTATAGAGCCTCATGACTACAATAACTAAAACTTTTTGATGGTAAGCATTTAGATGCCCTAGAAAACTTGCAGGTCTATCAAAATAGATTATGGAAAAGCTACAAGAAACACATTCTCCCTCTAGAATTTAAGATTGGTGAATTAATTTTGAAAGAGAACCAGAAGAACATGAATGCTAAACCCAAAAAGAAAGGCAAGTTTTATCCTAATTGGTTAGGACCATATATTGTCATAGCAAACTATGGATCAGGAGCATATCAACTGGCTAAACCTAATGGTGAAGAACTTTTAGAGCCCATGAACATCATACACCTTAAGAGGTTTTATGCATGAATAATTTTGAACCATTATCTACAAGACCCCTGACTTGGGGGCAACTTGTGCTGATATAATTTTATCCCACCCTTTTATCTTACCTTAAACGCATTTTATACTACCCTGGTCCACTTTTCATGATTCTTGACAGTAAAGGCTTTGAATCCTTGGCACTCTGAACACATTCTTCATCCCATTTTGGATTGCTCTTTTTGAGAACCATATTATTTGTTATATCTAGGACATGTTATAATCTTGAACATTTTTTATCCCTTGACCAATTATGATCTTGATTATGTCTCATGAACATTATGAACATCCTCAGCAGTAGTTATACAAATTAGTTTAGCTAGGATAGTATTGTGTAGCTTTAGACAAGTGAACATAAACATCTTCTTAGTTTTAGACTGTTGCTACACTATTACCAAACAGGTGAATGCAAATACTTCTTTTTTAATTCAAGTTGCACATTAGTCTATATCACATTTGATACTCTTTATTGTTTTATCAAGATCCTCAATCTCACCGATTTATGATCATGGGCCATTGCAACCAGCTTAGCTATCTTATTGGAACCTCTACTCTCAGAACGTGCATCTCCTTGACTAGATGGTCCCACCTTGTGCATATTTTATCCCAAAAAAACCAAAAATATTAGAAATACTTTGAAAATACCAAAAACATCATAACATGATCTATAAAAGAATAAAAACACTATCTCATGCTTTTATAAATTTGTACATTCCCATTCCAAAATGTTATGCTCTTGCCATTTTGTAAGCACAAAAACACCAGTTCATTTCATTTTATCCCATGCACTTGCGATTTTGCAAGAGCATTCTTTCTCATCTTATCAGCTTCTTATTTGTTAGACCATTCTTATTTGTTTTTTGTATATTCAGTTTCTTCTATAACATTAATCATGTTGTATGATCATCATTTTTCTTCTATCCCATTTCTTGGGAGAACTACATTAGGCCTAAAGTTCATGTTAGAACACGTATCCATGGAACTATGTAGGTAGTGTCCACTTGTCTTATACATCTGGAGTCAGCTTAGCCAACCCCTTCCTTTTCTTCTCTTCCCCCATTTATTCTCTCATTATTACTCTTTAATTAGGGAATAATTGTCATGTCATTGTTCTTTGTTATGATGCAGTAGAAAGTAACACCTCTACTACACATGCATAAACATTTGTCTTTAAAATGCACTAACTTGGTTTTTGTTTATGTGTGTTTATTTGAGTTATCTTGGTGTTTTGATTCTACTTTCACACCTCTCCTTTTATTTATTCTCCTTTTATATTTTCTATCTCCATTCTTGGTCTTGTGTTTCTGATCTGGGAAACAATTTAGGCGACAATTCGGATGACAGGTCTACACCAATTGATGATGGAATTTTTGAGAGCCATAATTTTTGTACCTTAGCTCCAATTGACTCATTATTTGAACCGTTGGAAAGCTAAGAATGAGGAGAATGCAGTGATATGGCATGGATATCCACTCAATGGATTTTGACCCCCCAAAACCCAATGAAAGTGCCCCAAATTTTAATTTTAGTAGTGCAATCCAAAAACAGTAAGTTTTTAAAAATAGTAATTCCTCAAATTTTGTATTGTTGTAAATCATGGAATTTAAAACACTTAATATCCCTCAAGATTGGTGACCTTACAAATCCTCCTCCCACCTTAAAAACATGTATAAATTAAGATGTAACCTGAAATAGAAATCAGACATCTCTTCTCAGACATAGGCATATGTTTAGGTCTACAAATTTGATTAATAAAACATCTCTTCTCAGAGATAGAATTATTTGAATTTTTTTTCTTGTTTCCTAAATTATCTTTCAACCAAAGCTTTTGAGTTTTGGATCAGTGGTATCAGAGTGGTTTGTCTTTAGAGTGTATGATCCTAAGGATGAGGTCAGATTATAGGAAGCTTGGGTGGAAAATAAAACTAGTAGACTATCCACCTATTCACTCCAAATAACTTCAAATGGTGGACAACACCAAGACATATGATCCTTTTAAGGAAATGGTGAATGAATCCCTACTATATCAACAAGCACAGATGCTACAACAATTCATTCAAATTCTCCAACAAATCTTGATGGGAAATTCTAGCTCCTTATCTACACCCCTACATCCTTTCCGTGCCCCAACAACTTTCAAGGTTAAGGTGAATTTTGATATCCCTATATTTGAAGGCAAAATCAATGTTGATGTAGTAGAAAATTGGTTGGATCAATTATCTTATTATTTTTCTATAAATAAATTCATCGATAAAGAGAAGATCACCTTTGTTCTTTTGAAAGCATCATTGCCTGTCAAATATTGTTGGGAAGTGTATAAAAAGAGATTCAGTACAGATGATATTGGCCTTGAGG
Source organism: Torreya grandis (assembly GCA_037957365.1). Lineage (NCBI taxonomy): Eukaryota > Viridiplantae > Streptophyta > Pinopsida > Cupressales > Taxaceae > Torreya > Torreya grandis. Next base: position 1,301,249 of record JARHVA010003807.1, on the reverse strand, counting down.
TAGAACCTACCTGGGATGATTTCATAAAATCTGTAAAGGAAGAATACTACCCCATTTGAGCATATGATGATCCATATATAGAGTGGTAACAACTTGGTCAAGGTAAGGAACAATCTGTTCAATATTACACTGATATTTTTCATTCTCTATTTGTGAGATTGGGCATCCAAAAAAGTGAGAAACACAAGGTTCTCAAATAGAATGGTAGACTATAATGGTAAATATGGGGAGAAATGGAACTCTTCAATTTGGAAACCCTCAGTGAGGTGTACAAGTTTGTAGTGAAGATTGAGTAGAAGCATGGAAGAATGAATACAAAGAGTCAGCCTTCAAAATGGAAAAGTGATAAAAAAGGTCAAACATGAGGCCAAAATTGGAGGTAAAAGGAAGGAAAGACTAGGAAGTGGTGTGATTATCATAAATTTGGAACTCATTCCAAATAAGAATGTTGAGCCATCAAGTCCCTACTTTTTGAGTCACAATCCTCAACATATATTGCTTTTCCTCATACAGACCCTACATTTGAAGAGGTTGAAGAAGAAATTGTATATGTTGAGCCCAAAGCCATTGTTGCTTCATCACATACCCATGAGGAGAGGCTAGATGACAAGGAAATGTTGTTTCACTCTAAGTTATCGGTGAAAGGTAAGCCTCTGCATTTCATTATTGATAATGGAAGTCAAAATAATTTAATCTCTGATAATGTTATGAAAAGCCTAAATCTATCCATGAAGCCTCACCCAAAGCCATACAGTATTGGATGGTTGAGTCTAGGGAGAAACATTCGTGTCACCCACCAATGTCTTATCTCATATGTAATAAAATCTTTCCAAGATGAGGTCTTATGTGTTGTGGTCAATCTAGATGTTTATGATGTACTCTTTATTTATCCATTCATGTATGATCGACATGACATCTATGAATCAAGAATTCAAAGGTTCACTCTCACTCTTGGAACACAGTGCTATAGGGTACCATAGGTACCACCTTCTACATCTATCTCTCTGATTAGTGCCAATAAATTTTTTCTCATGGTGGTTAAGCCACAAGAATCCAAAAAGGCCCATGTTGAAGGCCTGACTACACAAACAACACAACAATTAAAGAAAATAGATACCAAGCTGAAGAAGTTCATGGCCTTCCATCCATAGACCGATGATTAAATAGAAATGGTGAATAATCTAGCCCTACACAGTTCCATAAAGCATAGTCCATTCCAAGTATGCATCGGGAATCAAATTAAAATATAACTACCACACTTGATGATAAATCTTGATGCAATGGCGACCATTGCTTCTCAAGGAGGGAGGAATGATCCGGGCAACAATTCAGGTGATGGGTCTACCCCAATTGATGATGGAACTTTAGGGAGCCATAAATTTTGCACAATAGCTCCAATTGACACATCGTTTGAACTGTTGGAAAGCTAAGAATGAGGAGAATGTGGTGATGTGGCATTGAGATCTGATCAATGGATTTTGACCCAAAAAAACACAATGAAAGTCTCCCAAATTTTAATTTTAGTAGTGTAGTCTAAAAATAGTAAGTTTATAAAAATAGTAATTATTTGAATTTTGTATTATTGTAAATCATGGAAGTTGAACCACTTAATCTCCCTCGAGATTGGTGACATTCCACATCCTCCTCCCACCTTCAAAACATGTATAAATTAAGATGTAACCCAAAATGGAAACTAGACATCTCTTGTCAGAGATAGGCATATGTTTGGGTCTGCAAATTTTATTGATAAAACATCTCTTCTTAGAGATAACATTATTTGAATTGCATTGTTCTTATTTCTTGAATTATCTTTCAACCAAAGCTTTCGATTTTTGGATCAGTTTTGTTGATTATTTTTCCTATTTGATTTTGCTTTTCTCTTTTATGTTTTAGAACATCTTGATGATTCATATGGATCTCAATTGTTTATATCTTGATCCTATGTTATTACATTGTTCTTAGACCATTTTATTTATTTGATTGTTGTTGGTGTCTTATTTCCTATTTAATTTTTCTATTTCTCTTTTGTGTTCAAATAATGTGTTGATGATCCACATGGATCTTGATTATTCATATCTTGGTCTCATGTCATTAAGACATTCTTACCTTTTATTTTTAAACATTTTGTTCCTACATAAGTCTTGATTGGTCATATCTTGATTTCAAGCTAGGTTCAAGTTATGTTTATCTTTTTCTTTGTCTTTACTTTTTTGTTTAAATGTAAATCATTGTAACTCTAGTTTTGGTCATTATTTTACCATTATCCTTAGTTAGAGATATTCACATTTGAATTAGCTCAGTGTAATTAGAATATTATTTCATTCTAAGTTATTCATACTTATGATGCCTAATTTATTTTGCTATAGCAATCATTTTGTGCTCAAGTCTCAAAGTCTTAACATCAACATCAGCTTTGATGAATGATTCTCAAGAACACTTTGTAAAACCTAAGCTCATGATATGGAATTAGGCTTCTAGATAACATGCATTTTAGGCTTCTTTATCTATGCTTAGATGTGCATCTCTTTGCATACATTATGAATCTAATCAATTCTTAGTCATTTTTCATCATTCCTCATTCCATTCTCTCCCAAACTTGGGTGAACTACATTGGCCTGAAGTTCATGTTGGAACATGAGTCCATGGAACTATATATGCAATGCTTAATTTATATTGAGTTCAGCTTGTCTATCTCCATTCTTATTTTTATCTCTCTCATCACTTTGTGCATTCTCATATGCTTGGTTTTATATGGCTTTCTAAGCCATTACACCATTGCATGTATGTTTGCACTTGCTCACTTTAACCTATCTTTTTAGTTAATCCTTGAGCTATTTTACTTGCCAATTATCCATGCCGGGGTACAACATCTAAACCACATCTAAATCAAATCAGCTCTATAGGGGAAAAATTAGTATTTATTCTTTATCAATTATCAAAATTTGCCCTACTGGGGTAAAAGTAGTTTATCATGATCACATTTGCTCTAGTGGGGCACTTCTTATTATCTTCTCTTTAGAGACCCCATTTTAGTGGTGCTTCCCTTCCTAAAGTAGAATGTTCTCCCTTTTCCTCTAATTCCAAGCTCTCCACACTAATGCCCATGATGTCAATATTTTAGTGTGCAACTTGTCTCAAGATTGATCAATGTCGTAAGCATGTAGCTTGTACTCTCAAATTGGGTACATTTAAAGTGTGTCACTTACATTTATGGATTGTATCTTTCCCATTGCCCCCATATTTGGGGCCTATTATACCTCTAATTATATTTTGATAATTGATGGTAATCACATGTGCAAGCATTATCTCATCTAGATGTGATCTATTCCATGGGTTGATCTCTCACTTTCTCTCTCTTTTCGAGAGTCCATCCTTTTCTTCCATCTTAGTATGTCCTCTCAAGGGGGCATCATGGGTTTGTTCTAAATTTATTCTTGAAAACTCTTTTATTTTAAAAGATGTTGCTTCACCTAAATGTATCAGTATGCCTTCTCAAATAGAGGCAAAATGTAGACCTCCAATTCCTAACACCATTTGTGTTAAAATTGTCAATCTTACTCAAATTGCACTGAAATGCACATTTTAGGTCAAAATCCATAAATGCGCTAAATGGTTTCAACTTGTCATTTACAAGTGTCAATTTAGGTAAAATTATCCCTAAATTGGGAAATGCAATTTATGGGCTAGCTAACTTTGATCAATTCATTTTGAGTCAAAATGACAATTTCACCTTTTGTGCTCTGGGTCACTCTTTTCTCCTAAATTCATTGGTACACACCACATACCTTTGTTATTTTGTGTTAGAAACATCATAAATAGAAATATGGTTTTGGTGCATGTAAAGTCACCTTCTAATTCTTCCTACATTAAATTAAAACTCAGTAATATGACTTTCTGACCATTTTGATTAATTGAGGGCCAATTTCCAAATAATTGCACAAATGTTGATTAACTTTATTTAAGGCTAATTAATCCAAATCAAGAGATTAAGTGGATTTTCCATGAGTTGTTGAATATTTATTTTTATAAATTGATTTCTATTAACTTTATCATTAGGTGACATCATTTCTTAGCAAGACATCTCTAGGCCATAAATGCCATAAAATATCAAGATTATGGGTCACCCATGCCTAGTTAATGCCTCCCATGCCTCTTCAATTCCCCTTCTTCCAAGGTCATGATTAAGATAATTATGGATTTAATTCTAAATATTGAATTAATCCTCAACCACACATCTTCATCTCAAGATGGATGGTTCAAGTTGATTCTGATCATTCTTGAAAATCTATAAATAGAGAGGCCATGAACATCATTTTCAAAATCTTGAATATTACAAAGTTATAATGTTAAATTATTTACACAATCCTTTGCATTTTATCATTAATTTTATTTTCAAGCTTCATTGATAGGCTAGTTTAGTGATTTGGAATCATGAGCCTAGGTTTTATGGAGTGTTCTTGAGACATTGGAGGAGTTTGCCACCTTTGTTGACAAAAACAAGGATGTTTGATCAAGGGAGAACATGATTTTGAGCCACATGGGTATGGTGAATCCATTTTGGAAGGTAATATGATGTTTTTTTTTCTTTCATTTATTTCTTTTTATCCTTTATAATTCTTGTAGGAATAGATAGGCTTAGTTAGTTCTTTATGCATTTTTCATGATTTATGGACTAATGTTTGACTAGCTTGCTTTGCAATCCTCTCTACAGATACTTGGGCTTCAGTAGTTGTTGTAGTTATAATCAAAATTGTAGTTGTGGTTATTTCAAACATTTAATAAATATTTACAACTGAAATAGTCAGTGGAGGCAAGGTAGTTGAAGATGCCTGCGTGCTCACCTAAATTTTCAAATAAAGAGCATGACTCACCTAAAAATCCATTTCAATTTTCTCAAAGTATAACATAGGCCTTTTGAATATATGGGTGAGTTTATCCATCAATTTTATATGTGCTTTTAATGTAACCCCAAGCTCCAAATAAATATTCTCTATGTTAAGGACCCTACTTATAGAAAAAATTATCAACTACAACAAGTCATCCTGGGTCTTATACATTATGCCCTTGACCTATACCTTAAAACAATTTACTATTGTCTAGAGGAGGTATTCAAATATGGCCTTGAGGACCTATTCCTCACTTGGGTTAATCACACCATCGATTATCATTTCCCCTAAAAATTTAATGGCCTAATCCTCATAGCTGGTGAGTTGTAGAACTAAATTTCACATTTCTTAATGTCATTTAATCAATATACCTCTCCTAGAAGCTATGTAGTTCATGTCCTAAGTTGTATCTAGAGTAGTTATTAATTTTAGATGGTCATAAGCCTTATTATGGGCCATTTAACTTAATAAATAGAGTCTAGACTCCATTTTATTCTTCTTATCAACAAGGGTATATGCATCTCCCCATTTGGGTTATGACTCCTTTGCAATTCTTATTAACTAGATAGTGTCATAAAAATTTCGAGTTGTTCCTCTCATGCTACCCAAAATGTCCCTCAAAGGTTTTATGGCACTTATTTATTGCAATGCATTCACAACTTGATCAAAGCATGTGAACATTTCTTTTATTACTCCCCCTGCAAAGTCTACAAAGGTGTAGGGGTATTCTATGTAATTAATAATAGTAGAGGGGATCATATTTATTCTCTTGGTTAAAGATAACACATCTTATCTTTGCTCTAATTCTACGTTATATCCTTTAGCCATTATGATTTTACTTTTGACCTTCCCCATAGTCTTCATTTCTCTATCAAAATGAAACTTGACTATTGGTTGTTCAACAATGACCAGGTCTTACCTTCTTTTCATTGCATGTTATAGATCCATTCAAGAACATTTAAGCTAACTAGTTGTTATGAAGGTTCTGCCTACTATGTAGGATTGGTATATGAGGATTTCCCTAGAGGGAGCATGGGCTTGGGATAAGAGGTTTTAAATTGAGGGAAAGGAGGAATAACTCTTCTCTAATTATTGACCTTATTTGGGGTCACTGTGTTAACTATTGACTTTCCTTTCTCTAATCCATTATATGCTTTAATGGTTTGACCTTCTATTTGGGATGCATGACCAATTATTAGGCCTAATTGAGTGGGTGGTTGGGAAGGAGTAACTAGGGAAACCAAAATGGTGATAGAGACCAAATCTTATAAATTCACTCGATTATTGAGTCTAGAGGACTAAGAGCTTGAGGAAGCAAAGAATGAATAATTAGGAGGGGTTTGATAAAATTTTAAAAATAATCCATTGCCAAAGTAAAAAAAACTCTAATTTTTTGTTTTAAGGTTAGTCAGGGGTGTCATAGCCTTGATCAGAGGTATTAGGATTAAGGCTTGAATAATTGATGTTGTAGTAATTGTGATGACTAGAACAATAGTTACCATAATAGGTGAGGAATGGAGAGCTTGTGTACTTACCCCTTGAGAAGTATCATTTAAGGGAACTATTTCTATAGGTGCCATTATTATGTTGAGAGGTGTTGAGACTAGAGATAAGTTCACTAAATTTCCATGTGTAGAATCTAGAATCCTATACTTCACTTCATCTTCTTTGTCTCCATCTAGGTCTTGAAGTGATTCAGTTGAGAAAAAACTAGTCTTTAAGATCTTCGTGTTACCTGACTCAGTCTCCTCTAGTAACCATTCATCATTGAGATCACTTTTTATGGTCTCATTAATGGTTTCAAATAATGATGTTTCTATTTTATCCTCCCATTCCTCTTTGGTAAACCACTCATTTTCACTATCTATCACCTCTATAGGTTTTACCACTTTAGAACCTTTTATTTTATCCAATATTCCCTCTGACCTTTCCTATGAGGTTTCCTTTACTAGAGTGCCTCAATGAGAATCTAAAGGGGCTCCATAATTCCTCTTGTATATAAGGGGGCTCCAGTAAGAGTAGAAGTTGATGTTAGAAGGGGTGAAAAAATAACATGTCAATCTGATTGGGAAATAGGTGGTGATGAGGTGAGAGTAGTAATGACTACTAGGGGTGAACTTAGGGAAGTGGATACTTATCCATGACAAGGAGATATTTATGGAGGTGGTGGTGTAATGGTTTAGATTGGGGGTATGAATGGAGCCAACCAAAAAATGAGAGGGAAGAAAGATGGGAAACTCACATGCTATATTTTTATGAGTGGATGAAATTTCAACATAGAAAATGCCCCCCAAATTGAGTTATATTTATGAGACCCTATTAAGTGGTAGTGAATATAGGAAGGGTAGACACTAGGGTGGTTATTGTAACTATAACCATTGGGATGGGATGTTGAGGGGGGGCTTGGTTGATTTCCTATCCACTTCCCATAGGAGCTTGTCATGATGGACTACCCTATTTTCATCCTTATGATTGAACCTATGGGAAGGATCTTTGAGGAGGTTTTGAAACCCAATGTTCTACCTTGATTCTCATAACCTCCTCCTTGATCATTTATAGATGATAATATATGTGCATGGCCACCATTATGGGCATATTTACCCTGATCATTCTTGTGTGGACCTATGTGTCATTAAAACATTCATGAATACTTCATTCTATGGATATGATACGTGGTCATAATCAATCTTCACCTTCCCCTAACTCCATTTAAGTGTTTCCTGACCCTATGTCTTGGATCCCATTATCTATAAGGTACCCACATGAAATCATAGTGTGTTCTAATTTTTCCCATTGGATTGAAATGTTCCCATCTGGTGTACTAAATCCTACCAATGTTTATGGGAGGTGGGAGGGAAACTCCTTATTTAGAATTTCTTAGTTTAATATCTATAGAATTAGCTAATTGGGTCCTAATTTCCTGCTCTACTACCTTATCTGGGACTAACTAAGGTAGGCACATAAGAGGAGCCTTGGTTCCCTCTATTTTGATGATCATATGGTCTGGATAGAGCCAATTATCACCAATATTTTCAATGGTTATTCAGATTTGATTAAATAATATGAGCATGACCTTTCCATAAATGTCTTAGTATGCCATTAGATAGAAGGTTTTAGTCAGTCTGGTCATATTCTTCATAAATTTATGTATATAAAGAGTATTGAATTCATCACAAATTTGGTTCTTAGGATACTCATTTGATGACTCTCAGGGTTCCTCAAAAGCTTAGTGAATAGTCCCTATTATGGTGTCTACCAAATATGACATCATGTAGAAGTTTATATTTGGTCTATTTGTTGAATTGAGGATTTGTATGATCAAATTGGCGCTAAGGATCTCATCGATAGTTATGACCTTGGTGAAAGTGAGGATGGTGTCCAATAGGGGAATCCAAACCTCATTAATGTAGATTATATTGGTGAACCATAAATTTATCTTATCAAAGCCACACCAATCCTAATTCTAGGCCTAAAGATGGAAATGGGGATAGTAGAAATAGGTTTCTTGATTATAGAGGTACTAGGGTCACCAAACAATTCCCATAACTTAATGGTTGCATTGTTGGCATACATCCATGAATTAACTAGGGCTTGATTATAGGCCATTTTAGGAAAGGGGAGCCTATATTATTTTTCAAAGGTAGACCCACTAATATATATTATCAATTTTATACATTTCCAAAAATATGGGATTTTGCTAAAAATTTGGCTATTTTAAAATAAAATAAATAATAGCTCAATGCAAAGCATTACCTTAGGTTTTGTTACAACATTATGTAGCCTTACTAATTTTATTTCCATTAGGCCTTCTATTTATCTTCATGTAAAAGCTAAGAGTTGATCTCTATAGCCATAGGGTTATATTGCTTCAACTTCCTCCCATATATTAGAATAATGTTTGAATTCACAATTGAGGATAACCTCATATAACCTTATATCTGTGTAATGCTCAAGTCTTGTAATAGAATAAGTAGAGGGGGGTGGAAAAAGGTGTGAAATAAAAACCATCATTTTTCACTTAAGAACTCTGATTCTATGATATTGTGTAATTCTTGGTCATAATAGAGATCAAATTAGTGTTAGAAGCTACTTTTTAGATGGAAATGTATTTGTAATTGACTTCATTGATCACATTTATTGTATATGTTGACTAAATTTGACCCTACAGGCCAAATTAGGACCCCTATTAGTAAAAATTTGTTTTTTAGGTGTTTTATGGGTCTAATATTATGTCATGAGGTGTATTATAGGTCATTTTGTATCATTTCATGTCACATTAGCCTTAGTCTTGGTCATTTTAAATATTTATGTCTTTTTGAGTCATTTTAGGGGTCAAAAGGAGCATTAAATGACTTATATGACCTCCTTAAGAAATTTTAAGGTTTTAAAGGATGATATCACACCCCATGTGTCCTCATATACCTTAAGTAACTATTTATAACTAAAAATTGGTAGGTTCTTTAAAAAAGGGCAACATTTAATGAGGTATATAAAATTGTACCAACTCCTATAGTTGAATACATTTCAAAAGTATCCCTTAGTATTCCATTAACTTACTCTTGTGATCAGTTTGATCAGAAGCTTCAAGAAATGAATAAAACCACTTCTCTCTTCTTCCACTAGGCTTGGCAAGTAAGAATGGTCCTTAGGTTTGTAATTGGTACAGTTAGCAAGAGAGGTTTTATGAAAAATGATCCTAAGGGTTTCTTCCACAGTCATTAATCTTCTATTTTATGTTTGGTTGCATAGTAATAGTGTTTTTTGCCTTATGAACAATTTCTAAGAAGTTAGACTATCTAATTTGCTTGCTAATCTATGCACCCTATAGGTTTTGCTTTGGTTTGGATAATTTCATACAATCCAAGTGATAAGATTGATTCAATATGTCATTTACTCCCCTCTCACATGTTCCCCATCCTTTATTTCAATTTTTTAGTTTATTTGGTGAGCTAATCATCTCAGGTTTGTAGATTGGTCTCATTTGGGATGACAGGCATGTTTCCACCATTTTTAAGATATTCATGCTCTTATAATGGTTTTTTAAGGTGAGGATAGGTTTATTTACATGTTTTCAATTCCCTCTTAGTCCCCTCACATTTAAATATCCTTCCTCAAAATCAATCTTCATAAGGATGTAGTCAACACAGTCACCCACACATTCATATAATAAATGAAATGCACCTATATGTGCTCTCATTGAGGAATTCACATTGAAAATGAGGTATTGACACTTGTTTTAGATCATTTATAGTGTTAATATGCATTTGGAGGTGTTAAGATAGGCTTAAAACTCATTGATGGTCAAGAAAATGCACACCATCCAACCTCATACTCACCGCCTGTTTCTATGAAACTCAAAATGTCTACCTACAAGTGCCTTCATGGAAACTAAGCATGTTAAAAAGGATCATTTGAGCTGATCAGGGTCCTTGATAACTAATATATTCTATTTTTAATCCTCGAGAAGGGTCTAGAACTCATGAGAAGATAGGTTTTAGTATGCACATAGTTTCTCACCATTAATGAGCATGTACATGTATTCCATGAATACTAGTCATGTTAAAAGGGAGATTCTAAGACAAATAAGGTTTGACATGATCAATAAAGTATATTTAAAATCTTTGAGAAGAGCCTAAAACTCATAAGAAGACAAAAAATAATGCACGTTGCTCTAATTCTATCCACTACCTGTACATGAAAATATCCACCTATAGGTGGCATTAGCAGAGCTATAAGTGTATTTATACAGAGAAGTTAGACAAGTGGTGACACCCTCCTTAAAGTCTTAGTGTGATTTAGACCATCATATCCCTAATTTAAGGGATAATTTGGTAGATTTAAGTGGAGACTACCTTCAAAAGGTGAGATGATTATACCTAGGAACTTTTTCCCTAAAAGTAAAAAATAGATTACTTGGCCTTTTCATAGAGGTCATACAACAGCGTTGTCATGAGATTTTAAGCATATATATTACTATAATTTTTAGTGTCCACATAGGATATATACTATGCAATTTTTTTAAGGTAGATTACTAATGGAGGGTGGTTATTTAAAAGCCTAAAGTTGCATATTTATGCACTAAACTCAATCAATATCATCTATAGGTTTGAGCTATAAGAGACCCTCCACCCAATATTGCAATACAAAACCATACCTCTATGTTTGAATGGTTATAAATTATTTAAAATAACATTTTTATCTAAATGTCATTTATAAATGATAATATGTTGTGTTTTGGGCCCTATATGCACTTACAAGTATCTTTGGCCTAGAAGTTGATGTACAGTGGACTGTGAAGCCCTAAAAGTGTATAGTAGGAGCTTGAACATAGAACGTTATGAATAAATTGATATATATCATCTGAAATTGTATTTATAAAATCTTTAGATGGATATTACATGTTATATCACATAATTTTTAGGGAGAAAGACACCTGTAATACTCCACACAGTCAACTGTAGTTGATTGTGAGGGGTAGAGAGCAAAGGGAGTAGGTTTATTGAGGTGGATATATCCAAAGAATGAGAAAAATAAAACCAAAAACATATAAAATTATCTAAAAATGTTTTAAGATGTCTTATGTAATGTTTCCAAAGTCAAATTCAAGTTAGGAATACTTACATGTACCCTTCAAAATAAGAAATATGATTTGTAATCCGAGACAATGAAATGGAAGGTTATGCAATGAGGGATATATGGAGATTTGAAATTATGATCAGATATATAATATTTTCATGATGGCCAATATGGTATCTCTAGGGTATTTATATGTAAAACAAGAAGAGATAATACCCTAGAGATGCGTCACATAGTCCATTCCTTAAACCCTGCATATAGTCCACTCCACACAAGTCTATTTTGGATTTTGAAAGATTTGAGGGGTCAAAAGACCTAATTAAAAGATTAAATTTGGTACATATCATCTAAAATAATTTAATAATATTTAAAAACATCCATTTTGTTTTATTAAATAAGGTAAGTACCCTCAGATTTATCTCAGATAGAGGGCACTTCCCTTTATGCACAAATTGGTAGGTTTTGGAAAATAAGGTGAAAAGGATGGGCCAAGAGATAAAGTAACCTTGTAGAGAGGTGTATGAAGTTTTATAACATCTATAAAAACATGAGGAACCAATGACAAAAGGATGAAATTAAATAGGGTGGTTTAGACCACAAAGGTTACAGTCAAGCCTATTAGGCGGGGTTTTGTCCTAGTATCCAAATGGGAAGTAGCTTACATTTCTAGCCTTATATATGAATTATAACCTATTGTATAATGTTAATATGGTATTTTTATATGTTTATAAACTCACACATTTCATAAAAAATCATCAAGAATCCATTTTTGGGCTCAGATACATCTGAGGCCTCTAGGAAATGGAGAAGAGAGTTTGAGTGGACAAATTTGGAATCGCATATCTACCTTGACACCTTGTATGGAGATTGAAGGAGATAAGATAAGTTAGATAGGGTCTTAAACATAAATTTTGTGGAGTTAAGTTGAGATTTGAATGTTAGACCTTTATGAAACATCACTAAAGGTCAAAACTACCTAAAACCCTTGCAAACCCTTGGAAAGGACTCGATTAAGAAAATGAGGATGGAGGGAAATTATAATGAGATAGAATGGACATGAAAGTATATGGAGGTTCTATATTAATATTTAATGGCCCTTCCTATCCACTTGATGTGTTTCATACCTATATGAATAGGGTAAAATTTTGATTTTCTTGATTATTTTTTACATTATGCAAGTTTTAAGATGTTTCAAGAGATGAAATCAACTTTAAAAGGAATATTGAGACTTAAGATAAATCCTCATGTCCATTTAGTGCTTTGGAAAAAATACTAAGTGTTCCTACAATAGCCCTCATCTTAGCCAATTAGAACTAGCATAGTGAACATGATAGTGAGAAGGGTGAAAAGCTTCAAGAAAATTAATTTTAAGGTGTGCTTGATACCTCTAAGGCATGGAGATTTTTTCCAAGTTTCATCCACTTCTTTATATGGATTTTCCTAGAAAAATGATTCCTTTTTTGAAGCCAAGTGTGAGGGGTGACTAAAAAAGGAGTTTTTTTTTAGTTCAAGTAGTGATAGTTCATTTTAAAAAGATTATAGATTACTAGGAATGAAACCAATGCATGGAGAAGCATGTTTGTAACCCTTCCCTCTCATTCCAATCATTAGACCTGTCCCTAATTAGTTTTGGGATGTTCCAATAGGGGTAAATGCTGAAGATAGTTTTTTGATTTGGGAAAGGGAATTTCATGCCATATTTCAAGAGTTTCATGCCTTGGATTGACACTTGTGTTTCTTGACTTTACATGATCAGTTTCACATTCTCTTCCCATGCACATGTAACTCATTTTCTCTATTTGAAAATTACCCTTGTGACCTTTGGACTTCTCTCTTCTCTCATCTCTCTCAATTTATATAAGAACTAGCCATTTTGGCCTTTGTAACATATTCTCCACTTGAGTATGACAAATAGTTTCTCATTTGTATACCATGGATCAATAAAGACTACTAATTTTACCTCTTATATGACTATTCATATTGAATGATTGATCTTGCTTAGTGATGACTATTATTTCCTTAGCATTGTTGTTTCATTCTCCCACCTATTTGCAATTAGAAATATTCTTCTTAAAATTCATGTGAAGTGTTCTATGATGTGTTAAGGTTGAGTGAGTTATTCTATTCAAACAGTGCCATTATAGGCCTTTTGTCTATCCCTCCTCACCTAAACATTCATCATAACCTCATAATGAAATATTAATGTGAGAAGATTTAGATCAGAGAAGTGTATGTTTAGTTGGTATCTTGGTTTCATGTGTGACATGCATCTAGTTGGTAGTCATCAATAAATTTGGTGTATCACCTTCAGGATAGTTTACTTTCATTTTTCTCTCCCTTTTCCTTATAATCATAGGTGTATTAGTGATCCAAAATTGATACATCAAGGGAGCTAGCCCTATTTAGATATTCACCTCATCCTTAGGCTACCCATAGCCTAGAGGTGTTTTAATTGTGTCACTTGGATGAGGAGAGTTGAGACATATCCTCAAGGGGTGCAAATCCAAGTGACAATAGTTTTTGGCACACCTAGTGGGATTCATTATCCAAGAAGTTGAAATATTTGTGATGTTGTCTTTCAACACATAAACCTTTGGAGGCATCTATCCAAGCATCAATTGTGACTCTGAAGTTACATCATTTGATCAAGAAGCCTAGGTTTTCCTTTTAAAGAGTGCCGATAATATTTTTATTTGTGTTGTTGCTTCCTAATGAAGTTTCATGGCTAATTTTGGTGTTGAGTATTGTTTTACACAAGTTGGTGAGGTATCCCAGGCTTATGGCATCCCTTATTAGCCTTGTCATGACCCTTACTAGCTCAAATATGATTCTTACCAACTCCAATATGACCTTTATTAACCTTGTCATGAGTTGTATCAATCCTATAACCAACATTCTCAATATCTTGCTCCTCTTCATCAACCTAGTCACTTCTCAAATCAATCCATTTCCACTTTCAAGAAAACTCTCTTGGGATATGAGAGGTACATGATAGAGCTTGACACACTAAGGTGATATGGTCAAAATATTCCTATTCATCTCATTCATAATGTGAGAGATGCATTAGAGCTGGTTAAAAGAGAGTGGGAACCTATTGAGAGAGTAAATTGGCAAAGGATCATAAATGAGATGCTAGATGTGGGTGGCTTGGTTGTATCTTTAGAACATCGGCTAAGAATTCATGAAGATCAGCCTTACCAAGTTTATCAACCCTCATATCCAAATTCCCAATATTTATATCAATCATACTTGACCCCTACTTATGAACCTAATCAAGCTTGTCAAAGTCATCTTTTTCCCAATCAGCTGAAAGAGAGAGTTAAAAAGATAAACCTTATTTTCAAATCAAATATTGATAGGCAGATTGAGTTAGACAATAAGAAAATGCAATAGTCCATATCAATAGTAAATAAAGTGGAATATAAGCCCTCATTTCCCTCACCTATTATATCCCCACCTCAAGAAGAGACTTCTAGATATGAAATCCCAAGTTAGAGACAAGGTGGAGAATCAAAACCTAACAAGATCCCATGTTTCTTAAAAACTTCATCCACTCCTCAAATTGCATCACTACCTCAAGAAGATACTATTAATCCTAACATCCTAAGATATAATAAGGTAGTGGAATCATGGAGAAATAAAGGGGATAAAAGCCTCGATAAAGAGTGTGAAGTTGAGAAAGAGCTTGATCATATGCAAGTCCCTCCCACCCTTCCTCAAGAGACCTATTTTCCTCCATATCAACCCTCTTGTACTCCTTATGCTCATGAATATGTTTATAAACTTCAAAAGATACTTTTCCAAGAGAACCTAGCCAAGAAAATTGAAGATTTAGAATTGAGAATGAAATTGTTGAGTCAAGGTATGATGGAAGGTTTAGAGCCAAAAGAAGATCCTATGCCTAAACATACCCATCTAACCTTCCTCAAGAGAATGATCAAGTTAGATTAGATTTTAATAAAGTGGATATTAAATGGAAGGAATAAAACCAAGCTATTTTATCCCAAGTTCTGCCTCCCCTTTCTTACAAACTTCCAAAAGAATCCCCTACAATTCATTCTCAATCTGATGTTGAGTTATATGTTCCACCTCCACCAACTAGTTCATATTTTCCTCACACTTTGCCTCCATGTATTTATGGTGTGGGAACCTAAAGAGGAGTATTTGGTTTATAAGAATTCATAACTCTTGCTTGAAGAAAACATATCTCCTTGGTAGCCTCATTGGACTAAGTCACTTGATTACAAACTGCTTAGCATTGGCATCACGAAGAAGGAGAAGGAAATTGAGGATCTTGCAGCCCTTGATAGACAAAGTCATGTTATGATAGTTGAGATGCAAATTGATATCCCTCAATAGGTCCTAAATGTTGAAGAAGAAGTGATTTATTTTGTGTACATTTATGATTGGGTTGATATGGAAGAATGTTTTCCTTTTGCCAAAGAAGAAGAAATCATCATTGGTTCTTCCATCACTATTCAAGACATCATAGAGGGGTAATAATAAGTCTCTAATAAGCCTTGGGATAACTTGTTTGAAATAATTTTATTATTTTATACTCCTCTTCAAGGAGGCTATGATCTATTAAAGAATGGAGAAGGCAACCTTGACACTCAAGTGAGTATGAAAAGAAAAAGTAATTTCTCAAATTTGTCTTCTTAAGAGGCATATCCATTCCATGATGACATGTTTGAAATAATAAAAATGGGATATCATACTCTCAAATATTTGGGATAAACACATCATATCTTTAAGGATATAACAAACTTATATTGGCTTCAATCTTCTAAGGAACAAAAAACTACTCCTCTTGAAGCCATGCCTACCAAGAAAATACAAGTTGATCATGAGATAAAAAGTGGGTAGTAATATGAGGTATGTGTAAAAATTCAAGAGGAATACATTTACATTGGAAATATATTTAAGTATGATATACTTGAGATTATATCAAGTGAAGTGTCAAGGAACAGGTCTGATCTACCAAACATCCAATCTGAGTAACATGCTTAGCACTATGACTCACCTCATGAAGAATAAGATTCAAGAAACTTTCCTTTTGATCTGGGAAAGGAGGTATGCT
Organism: Torreya grandis; assembly: GCA_037957365.1. NCBI lineage: Eukaryota > Viridiplantae > Streptophyta > Pinopsida > Cupressales > Taxaceae > Torreya > Torreya grandis. Next base: position 1,284,707 of record JARHVA010003807.1, on the reverse strand, counting down.
TAATTTCTAGTTATGCATATTTGTTTTTATCTATTTTCATAATTGATTTGAGCACATGTGTTTGTCTTGTTAGTGTGTTTGCTTTACTTTGTGTGTGTCCTTTGTTTTGTGTGGTTGAGGTAGTCAATTGGTATTGTCTTGATCAAATTTTGTTGTCAAGTGTCAGGGTCTCTTATTTTTTTTTAGACTTTATATGACTCCCTAAGCCCAATGGACTTATAAGGATACTAATCTTTAGTATATCAAGCATCTACCCCTATGAGTCACCAATTTGTTGACCAAATTTGACCCTGTAGGTCAAATTGGGACCCCTATAGGTTAAAACTTGTTTTTAAGGTGTTTTAAGGGTATAATATTATGTAATAAGGTGTATTATAGGTCATTTGATATAATTTCTTGTCACATTAGCCTTGGTCTTGGTCATTTTAAATATTTATGTCTTTTTGAGTCATTTTGAGGGTCAAAATAGAGCATTAAATATTTTTACAACCTCATTGGGAAATATGAAGATTTCAAAGGATGATTTCATGCCCCATGTGTCCCCATATACCTTAATTAACTATTTATAATTGAAAAGTGGTAGGTTTTTTAGAAAAAAAGGGCAATTTTTTGGAAAAAATGAGCATTTCATGAGGTGTAAAAAATTGTACCAACTCCTATAGTTGAATACATTTTAGGATTATCCCTTTATCTTCCATAAACTTATTCCAGTGACCAATTTTAATAAAAACTTCAATAAATGAATAGAACCACATCTATCTTCTTCCACTAGGTTTGGCAAGCAAGAATGGCCCTCAAGTTTGTACTTGGTATGGTCAACAAGAGAGGTTTAAATAAAAATTATCCTAGGATTGTCTTATACACTTAGTCAAATTCCATTTGATGTTTAGTTACAAAGGAATGGTGGTCTGCACCTTATGAACCATTCTTAGGAAGTTAGACTATTTAATTTGCTTACTAATTTGTGCACCCTATAGGTTTTGCTTTGATTTGGATAATTTAATACAATAAAAATGATGATATTGATTACAAAGGTCTTGTACTCCCCTCTCACATTTTCCTCATCCTTTTTTTCAAGTTTGGAGTTGATTTGATGAGCCAATCATCTCATGTTTATAGATTGGTCTCATTTGGGATGATAGGCATGTTTCCACCATTTTAAAAAAAATCATGTTGTTATAATGGTTTATAAAGGTGAGGATAAGTTGATTTACTTGTTTTAAATTCCCTCTTATTTCCTTCACCTTTCAATCTCCTTCCTCAAAATCAATCTCCATAAAGATGCAGTTAACACAGTCACCCACACAATCATACAACAGAGAAAATGCATCTGCAAGTGCTCTCATAGAGGAATTCACATTGAAAATGAGGTATTGAAACTTGTTTCAAATCCTTGATAGTGTGAATATGAATATGAATTTGTATGTGTTAATATAGGCTTAAAACTCATTGATGGTCAAGGTAATTTGTTATTCCCAAAATCAGCTACGCTCATTTTTTGAACAACCCCTACGAAACTTGTCTGTTTCGTGTTTTTTTCTCTCTCTAAGTTCATCTTTCAAGGCAAGTTTCTCTTGTTCTTGTGTTTTTTCAACTAGAAACATTCAAAGTTTGTGATGTTCCCTTATTGTATTTTCCCAAAAATGTGAAAATCGTTACAATCTCGATGCGGCCAGAAGACAAAATTTTTATTTCTCAGAGTTAGTGTTTTTTGGTGTTTTCATGCAAGGACGACATTTTTTGACGCCATTGCATTTGTTTTGTGTCTTCCATGCAAAGGTGAATTTTTTTTCCACCCTTACATCTGTCATGCAAGAGTGGTGAAATTTTCTTCCCTTGCATCTTTTTATGCCTTCCATGCAGGAGCGGTGAATTTCCCTTGCATCTCTTTTCAACCTCCCATGCAGAGGCGGCAATTTTCACTACCCCTGCATGGCCTCAATTTTCATGCACAACATTTATGGCTGCATGCACTAAGTGGTTGGGGGAAATTTTTTCCCTCATTTATTCTCTTTTATCCCTCATTTCAATCCATTCTTCCATTTCTTCTCCTCCTCTCTACCCCTGGACAATCAAGCGAGCAAGAGGAAGCACGTTTTCGTCAGATTCGAGCGTTGTGTGGCATTTCTCCAAGTAGGGTTTCAATTTTTGTTTATTTTCATTTTTGTTTGTCTTTTTATTGGTTGTTTTTTCCTTCTTTTCCTTTCTTGGTCTAGATTTTTATTTTGTTATGTTTTCCCTTCCTCCTTTTCTCCACGTGGACGTGATTTGAGTAGCAAGAAACCTCTTCCCTTCTTCCCCCGTCGGCCACTTAACCCATGTAATGGTGGTGAATTTTGCCACCCTTACATGTGGGCATCTAACTTGTGTAAAGGCGAAAAAAATTCTTCCCTTATGGACCCCTCTCCAACCCATGAAAGGGCGGCAAATTTCACCGCCCTTACACAAAGACTTTACCAAGTGCATCGGCAGTGAAAAATGTCACCAATGCAATCTGTATCTCTGACCGGGTGCATTACTAGAAATAATTGCTGCCTATGCATGCCCTGATACTCTTAAAATATGCATAGGTAGTATTTTTTTTTGCCAATGTATTCTTCCTAACCCAATGTGCACATGTGGCAATTTTTGCTTCCTATGCACAAGAAACCTCTTCCACATGCAAGGGAGGCAATTTTTGCTGCCCATGCATACGTTCTCCCTATTTTTCCTAACTCTGGGAAATTTTTATTTTTATCATTTTTTTATCATACTCTCCTTTCCTTATGCTTTCCTACCTACTCTCACCTCAACCCTTTCGAGTGCGTTTCCCTAGTCATGATCATCCAACATATAATTTTCCTAGATTGCCAATATTTCTCCTAATTGTGTGATCATGACTTTTATCTCAGTTTCTCCTCAAGATCCTTCTTCATCAGCTTACTTTTGACAAAGGCTCATCCCAATGACTGAAGATTCTCCAAATAAGTGGAAGATGATGAAGTACCAATATCAAGGTGTTTTTCCAATCACCTCGGTCACTTCTAATGTCAATGACATTAGGGACACAGAGATCGGGCATGTAGATATGTCTGAGTTCATAGAGAGAACTAAGGTGAAAAATATGAGCTCCAAAATGAAAAGGATAATAGAAAGCAATATCCATCTGGTATCTTCTTTTCTTATGGTGGCAGATCACACATAGTTCATCCTCCAGTGCACCCAATTCTACAACAAAGAGACTAGAGCTGTGTCAGATGCTCAACTAGACCCTGAGTTCATCAAGAAAGTTTTCATGTGCCCCCCTACTACTGAAGTATTGAAGATTGACTTTGTCGAAGCAAAAAAGGAATATGACAAAGATCTTGAGAAGGTGAAGAAGGTGATCAACAACAGATGGCTCAAGACTCCCAGAGCCAACTTGTCTAGATGGCCACGAAACTTTTTGAGGAATGACTTTATAGAAGAAGTTGGTGACTTAATTACTCTTTTGAGTAGAATACGAGGTTTACCCTCTTCTTCTCAATTTTATGAATGGATGTATCCCTTCATCAAGATAATCTTCCAAGGGAAACAAGTCATTTTAGGGGTGAACAAATTAGCAATGCTCTATGTGAGCAATTGACAAAGGTGTCTACTACTTCAAAGTTCTATATGACTTTGTACCTTGTGTACATTACAGCTTCAATGAGAACTTTTCTAGGTTTGACGTCAGAGGGAGATAGAAAAACCACCCTTGTATATCAATATTGATTTTAGCTAACATTAAACGGATCAATCCATCACTTTAAGAGGGTAAATGATGCCTTCTTCATGGTATTTTTGTGTCTTTTTTACCCTCAATTAGAACAAAAGAGAGTATCAGATGAAGCCTAGACTGTTGTCAATGACTTCAGCTGTATGTTCTTACAGTTCCCTACTTTTTGCTAACTTTGAGTTGACTTTTTCCAAGGCTATCCTTATATGTTCCCTAGATTTTCTTTTGATAAATTAATCCTGATGGAGATGTGTAGACAAATTATTGTTGTACACAATAAGTAGATGGAACTAAAAAACCCAGGTTTCAGGTTCCCCATTGAAATTGGCAGGTACTTAGTGTTGACCGCTACAAAAGCAAGGGCAATGGAGACCGAAATGAAACTTGTCACCATGAAGCATTTCAAAAGAAGGCCCAAATTTGATTATAGAAGTGTTAAAGACATGATCAGGAGAAAGACTCAGTTCTATGAGCCCATGATCGAAGATGTCTGGATAGATTTAAGGATAACATAAGATATCAAGAAAGTGGACTACAGTAGACTATCTCTTGAGCAAATATTGTATCTAAGGCTCACTGATATTCTTCTAAATCTAGTAGATGATAGAGATCTAGTAAATAGCAGGTATCTTGTTGAACAAGTCTCTAACTCTCCTTTCCCTCTGATCCAACAGTCTCAAAAAGAGTAAACCTCTTTAAAGATGAGATTCGAACCAATATTGGCTAACACCAATGATTGGTTAGCAAATAAAGGGATCACATTAAAATAATTTATCATGAAATCAGAGGCTAAATTTCAAGAAGAGATAAGGAAGAGAGTAGAAAATAGAACAAAGAATAAGAGTGATGTTCCTTCTCCTTTTAGGCCCCATAAGCCTAGAATCATTTTTGTATCAAATAAATCAAAGATTGTCGAGAAAGAGCTAGAGTCAACAGATATGGGGGTTGAGAAATAAAGCACCCAAGAACAAGTAGCAGAATAGATGGAAATAGATGATAGGCTTGCAAGTCAAAAAGAGATGGAAACTCTATCTCTATAGGTGAGTGGGGTGCAACCAATCGCAAGAATTTCTTCTTCTCTGCTCACTCACCTATTACAACTCCTTCACCCATTTCTCCCATCAGTATTCCCTCTTCTGGAGCCACCTCTCCTTCTAGAGTTATTTTTGATGACCCTCAAGGTGCTTCTAGAGATTTTCTTTGATCATCAAAATCCATTCCCAGTCTGTCATCTCCTTCTTTCAACATCGGAGACAGTTCCACCTTTGACTAGTCAGCGGCAGGTGTAGTTTTGCCTGATACTATGCCTACTACACCCACTATGCCCATTATTCCCGCTAGTAGTGTAGGTGCTACCCCAGTGACACCAACTACAGGGACTATTGCTACTATAAGTGCTTCTACTCTCCCACCTTGGTTATCAACTTTCACACCCAAAAGGAAAAAGCAATCCATCTCTCCAGATGACTTTGACTTCAGTAAGATAGTATCGGTGAAAGCTAAGACCCCCAAAAAGCCAAAAATCCTTTCAAAAATGATTGGAGATAAGAGTCACAAATTTCTAGAGATAGCCAAACCCCCTTAGGATGCGACTCTTGAGAATTTTGATATGAGCAGCTACTCCATTTCTCAAGTTGAGTTAGGGAAAATAACTCATGAGGGCGCTAAAAGTGATTTTCAATCCGTGATAGATATCATGGTCCAAAAATTTGATAGAGAGAGAGAGAAATGAAAGATCATTACAAAGCAAAAGTAGAATAATTGACCGTAGTGATCAGGAGATTCAATTTTGCTCTAGAAGTGGCAACTCAAGAGGCTTTCTTCATACATGATCCTATAATCCAGAAAGCAGAGAAGACCTATCTAAAAGGAAAATTATTTGAAGATTACCAAGATAAGATGCATGCACAAGGGATTTCCTTATTTACAGAGGTGGCTGAGAAGACAGGTAAAATGAAGAAAATGAGAATAGATTTAGAAGACCTTATCTATATTATTTTTCAAGATATTGACAACACAAATAAATATCTTAGCAAATGGACAGAGATGAAAGCACTGAAGAAATGTAGCTTAGTACCAATCAGTGTCATTGCTGATAGAGATTCTTATATTGAAATGAAAGAATCACTAATATATAAGATCCAAGTACTTAAAGAACTAATTAGCGACCTCAAATCTTTTAAGGATGCCAGTGAATAAAGTGACACCAGTCTATTGAATAAATTAGAGGAGTTGCCTTGTAGACTCACCTCTCAAGACAACTAATTCATCTTACCAGAGAAAATGATTCAAGAGTTTCAAGGTATGATCCAAAGGGAATTCAAGGAAAAAGCATTCCCAATGACTTCTATGGATAGTATTTTAGATAATTAATTAACTCTGGACAATCTGAGAACTAGGTTAACCAATCATGCCAAGTCAATCACAGTAGTGAGAGATGCTACGATCAAAATTAAGGTGATCTTTAAAAGTACCATTGTGCTAGATAACATTGAAATATAGGCATCTATTGCCATGTATGATGCTCATCTGAAGAAGTCTAGCAACAAAAGTTGAACTATTCTTCCATAATTTCTTCTTCATTCTTCTCGTGTACTTTGTAATTGACTTGGGATATTTTCAAATGTACTTTTTTAATATGTAATTACATGTAAAAATTCAAAAAATTCCCAAAGTCAAATGAGACTCATCTTTGACTAGGTTTTCAATATTTTAAGTCTTTTTCCAATTTTGAAGGCTTTTCCCATATATAGAAGGAGCCTCTTTTGTAAAGATCTTTAGATAATTGAGAGCAAAAACTCTGTCAAAATTGAGATACTTCTTGAGACTTTGATCTCAACTTGTAAATCATATTTTCTTGAATGAATGAGAAACAAGTTATTTTCAGACTTTGTGTTGAAGTAATTTGAGTTATTTAGGGGATCATTCTTATGTTATCTTTCCTAATAATCTCTCATCTATTTGATTAAATAAGCAAAATGTATGTGGAAATTATCTAAAAACATTCTGAAGGATATCAAAAAGACTTTGAGATGATTTTATCCTTTGTGATATTTTTATCTATTGTAGTTTTAGGTGAAGACTTTGAGCTCCACTTTACTCTACTGTTACGTATGTTTTAGATCAGTGAGAGAAGCAATGAAAGAATTTATGCTTTCACGAGTTTCTCGTAGACCTAGTTACTACCCAATAAGATTTTTTGCTATTTGTTGAATGTCATTTTTGAAAGAAGATAAATACTTTTAGTCATCAACTAGGATTTTTCTTTTGATCTGTGAACATCATCTCTAAAAAAAGAGAGATGGTTGGTGTTATCCTACCTTGAGTATTATTTTTTGCTTATTTATACAAATATATATATATATATATATATATATATATATATAAGTAATTTATAGGGAACCTCCCCTTGATGAGAGGAGAGATTTATCTCATTAGGATGTGGTAAACCCACACTTTTTGTCATATAAATATCCTTATACTATGGTTGATATACCCATTTTGCCATCAGTTAACTGATGACAAAATATTCACCCAACAGCTTTTGGCGACTCCACTGGGAAAGTTATGTGCAGTATGAAGCCTCAAGCTTTAGATTGAAGTAGTTCCTATCCTTATCCATTTCCATTTATATCCATTTCCATTATCCATTTTTGTTATATCCATTTCCATTATATAGCCTTATTCATAATCTGGCAGTTCCACACTCTGTCGACTACGAACGTGCATTTTGAAGCCTTAAGCTCCATAGTCCTTTTTCAGTTTACACTCTGACAGATCCACCATATACGTGAAGTCAGAGAGCACAAGGTATTGTTGATCCTGTATTTGAGTTGGTGTGATGAACTAATTTTAAGATTTCTCCTCCACCATCTCACCTTCAGTGAACTAGGAGTTTCCCTCCTACCAGCGTCAGATCTCCCATACCTGGTGAAGCTTCTAGTCTCAGTACCAGTAAGGTTTTGTCTATACTAACCCCACCAAGATTTGTTATTCTACCATTTAATTGACATATCATGGCAGTCTAAGGCCCTTGGGGCAACTCCTTTGGTCCTCTCAATCTAGCCCCACCTTTACATGAACTACCTCATAGTTTGAGAAAGAATTTCTCTAAATTCTATGCAAACAGGAAGGTTCATCCTGATGAGCATATTACTACCTTCACCATAGCATGTGGTGTGATAGGTGTGGAATATGAATATATAGTGGTGAGATTGTTTGTAAAAACTTTGCAAGGCACTGCTGTCGACTAGTTTTACCACCTTCAGGCTTAAACTATAACTGACTGGAATATGCTCAAGGCCAAATTTGAGGCCAGGTTCAAACCCACTGAAGATGCACATGCCTTGTTGGCTCAGCTTATGCAAATGAAAAAGGAACCTCATGAGCCTATGAGAGTTTTTATAGCAAATTTTAATAAGCTAAACAATCGAATTCTTACGATTGTTCAACCTACACCAAAAAACCTCAAGTGTTTTTTCATCAACTCGCAACTTCCTAAAGTAAGTTTTTTGTTGAGGTGGGCCGGTCCTATGGATCTCATTATAGCTCAAAATTTGGCTACTAAGATTGAGGATGATCTTTTCTTGGAAGGTAAGATTAGGAAAGATTTTAATAAAAATAATTTTTCTTCATCTGTTGAAAGTTCTTCTACTAGCGCCATAGATCTTATGGTGCAAAAATTGATGAATAAACTGCTATCCTTGAAAAGACAAATGGCCCAAGGTATGTCTACTCCTACTTATTGGTATATGCCAAGGAGGACATTTCAAAACCAATCATATCAAGGCAATGCTGCCAAAAATCAAGGGCAACCAAATCGCCTGCCTCCTCCATCAGGGAAACTTGCCATTGAAGCAGCACCTACTAAATCAGTGGTTGGTTACCTTGAAATTGAACAAAATTTCTTGTTCTAACTCAATTTGGACCAAGAAGATGATGCTAATATCTTTTTTGAACAAGAAGAAGAATTAGTTGGTGACTCCAATATAGGTTTCCTAGATTACCAAGATGAAGCTAGAAGTAAGGGAGAAGTGTTTGATGGATCCTATGCTATTTTTACCAAGTACCAAAACTGTTAGGTTGTAGAGCTAAGAGTTTCACTGATGCAAATAGGGAAGGAGGTTGTTGAGAGGTTGCTAAGTTGTAAGGCAATCGACGTAAGTCTGATCAGCCAACATCGGTCATATACAGTGGGAAAGGCAACCGACATCAGTCAAGTATCGGCTGACGTCAGTCATCTCCAGCCTAACAGGGACCAACGTTGGTCACCTGTGTGGTTCCAAAACTACCAGTTCATAGACAGTTAATTAACAAACTGGTTGTTTGCATGTAAGAAGGCTAATTATAGTCTTGAGCTACGGATCTAATTATTGTAATTAGATGTCTAATTATTGTTTGCATGAGATCTATATAATAGACTCATGGGTTGTATTGTAAGTTGTTTTAGTTTGAGTTAAGCAAAGTTAGCTCCTTCTGTGTGTGAAGTGAGCAAGGGTGTTCCTCCTAGTTCCACAGCAGTGCCAAGTGTGGGTGTTAGTTTTGGAGAATCAGAAGGGTTCTTCAGGTGTGTAGGATCTTGGTTGGCAGGTGTGCAAGGCCACATTTGGAGATATACATATGGTAAGTAAGATCATTGATCTGTAGGTGTATGTGTGTACATGATCTAGGTTTGCAGGTGTGCAGAACCAGATTGATTTGTAGGTGTGCAAGATCAGGGAGGACAGCAACACAATAGGGAGCAAGATCAGGTAGGATCTACTTGGAGTACGGTGTGTACTCAATTGGAGAGCAAAGAGGAAGGCAAGGTAGTTCCTTCTATAAGTAAGATCATTTGAGTTGCATGTTGTTAAAAGTTTAGGGGAGATCTACTTGGAGTACGTTGAGTACTTGGAGTACGTGGAGCACTTGTGGAGTGCGTGGAGCACTTGGGTACTAGCAGTAGTGGATACTGACTGGTTGGAGGTGAATACCAATTTTGTGTTTGAGTTGTGTGTTGGGACCGTAAGAGAGAGAGAGCTTTGAGGAAAGAATTACTATACACTTGAGGTGTGGAAAGCCTCTGAGAGGTGTAAAGAAGAAGTGGCATCTTATTTATTGTATTCTTTTCTAGATGAGTATTAATACAAGTTGTGTATTGTCTCTCATATTTTGTGTTGTTTCTGGTTTCTAGTTACTTGTTACTTCTGGTTAATTTCGCATCTTAAGTTGCTTGTATATGGTAATCAATGGTGCTTCCACGGGTTCCTAATAGTTGATATCAGAGTTAAGGTTGCAGGGAGCAGATTTTGTGTTTGGTTATAGGTCACTCTCAGGGGTTTCTGATTGAGTGGGAGTATAACAACGGCAGAAAAAATTAAGCTACGAATGGAGAAATTGAATAGCACGAATGGTCACTTACGGTGTTATGGAAAGAAAGAGTAGGTAAATAAAGATTGTTGGTTGGTATTAGATCAACATGAAGAAGTAGATGTTGTAGGTGTTATTGCACAGGATGCTCTAGATAAAGTTGAATCTTGGTTAATAGATTCTGTTGCCTCTTTCCATGCAGCCCCAAGTAGAGGGGTTGGTGAGCCTTGTCAGATTGTTGTCAAAGGGGAAGTGTTGTTGAAATTGCAGGCGGCCAACACATGGGTGTTGAAGAAGGTCATGCAGGTCCCAGTCTTGGAGATGCGGCTAATTGATTCATAAAAATTGAGTGATGAGAGATGAACAAGAACTCTCATAGTGGATGCACTTGAATTAGCATGTGATAAGAAAGTAGGTACTCTTTATCTACTTGTTTGTATTACTGATTCCACTTATGTTGCACAGGTGTGGCTTTGTAGGCTTGGCCACATAAGTGAGAAGGGAATGGATGTTCTTAAGTCAAAAAGGAAGAGTTTAGCTTTGGAGAGCATAGATTGAGATTTCTGTGAGTAGTGGGATGCTACAAGAAAGGATTGTGTTTATTACAGGAAAAGGAAGACTGATGTGTTTAACAAACTTAAGAACTGGAAAGCCTTGGTGTTCTTGGAGGAGATGAAAGATAGAGACCAGTGGATGGGGCTAGATACTTTTGAGCAAGGCAGTTTGGACATGGGATTGATTCAAAGGAGCTCACAGGTAAAAAGTCATCACTCACAGGCATACATAGGTACCAGAGTCGGTCAAGGGTAACCAACGTCGAACAGACAGGCGCCAACATCAGTCATGTGCAAACTAGAGAAGTCAATGGTGTCAGGTAGGTGGAGACTGACATCGACAAGATAATCAGTGTTGACAACCTGGACAGTTGCATGAAACTGACATTGGTTGGATGCAGACTGTGTGGTGACCGAGGTCAGTCACTAAGACATATTTTGGGTGGATAGCAAGTTGTCAAGGAGTCTCAAATGCCCATGGGGAGGACTGAAAGTGTAAGTAGGCCTCAAATTCATTGTTCCTCTTCTTTATACTAGTTGTTGACTATAGAGTAAGAAGGATCTAGAAAATAGTGGGAGCATGGAATGAACAGGGTGCAGGACCAAACAGGAGATTTGGTAGGGTTGCCACCCGATATGAAAGCAATGAGACGAATGGATACCTTGGTTAAATAATAGAGAGAATGGGCACGTGAGATGAAAGGCCAGGTCATATGGTCTTGAGGGAGCTACAGGATAGTGGTACAAGTTTTGACAAGTGGATGACAAAGCAGGGCTTTAGTCAATGTCATTGTAACCATTGTGTTTGTCTTACCAGGTGGATGATGGTCATGACATTATCCTGTTACTGTATGTAGATGGTATGCTAGCTAGCAGGTTTGTACATATAGGGTTTTATTGAGCTAAGGGTAAAGTTAGTTTAGTGGCATGTCATGAGGAATTTGGAGCAGCAAAATTCTTTGGCATGAAAGACATGGAGATCACAGGTTGATTTTGTCTCCAGTGGGAGCTGATGTGAATCAGGTATTGGCGAGGTTCAATATGTAGGATGCAGAACTGGAGCACACCAAGGGCTGGATATTTTAATGTCTGAAATCACATGAGGTCTAGTATAGACCTAAGTTTTCCCAGTAGTGGGAGCTGTCAGAGAGTTAGGAGCCAATTTAGAGAAGTGGGTTCTCAGGTATTTGAGAGGGACCAGCAATAGGGATTCATGTTATGCAGGGTCAAGACTTCACTACATGGGTTTGTAGGTTCGGATGTGGTAGGGCACTCGGATGACAGGAGGTGCACCCCAGGTTGTGTGGTGAGTGGTCTTCAGGGTTGAGCTTGAAGAGGGATATAAGTCAGGAAACAGATTAGACGGGCTATATGTATAGGTATAGTGAGGTTGTTTATCTCTAAGTGAGAGATTGTTAGGTTGTGGAGCTAAAAGCTTCACTGATGCAAATAGGGAAGGAGGTTATTGAGAGGTTGCTAAGTTGCAAGGCAATCGATGTTAGTCTGATCAGTTGATGTCAGTCATATATAGTGGGAAAGGCAACCTACATCAGTCAGGTATCGATCAATGATGGTCATCTCCAACCTGACAGGGACCGACGTCGATCACCTATGCGGTTCCAAAACTACCAGTTCACAGATAGTTAGTTAATGAACCAGTTGTTTGCATGTAAAAAGGCTAATTATAGACTTGAGCTGTGGATCTAATTATTGTAATTAGATGTCTAATTATTGTTTGCATGAGATCTATATAATAGACTCATGGGCTGTATTGTAAGTTGTTCTAGTTTAAGTTGAGAAAAGTTAGCTCCTTCTATGTGTGAAGTGAGCAAGGGTGTTCCTCTTAATTCCATAGTAGTGCCAAGTGTGGGTGCTAGTTTTGGAGAATCAGAAGGGTTCTTCAGGTGTGTAGAATCTTGGTTGGTAGGTGTGCAAGGCCACGTTTGGAGATCTACATATGGTAAGTGAGATCATTGATTTGTAGGTGTATATGTGTACATGATTCAAGTTTAAAAGTGTGCAGAACTAGATTGATTTATAGGTGTGCAAGATCAGGGAGGACAGCAACACAACAGGGAGCAGGATCAGGCAGGATCTACTTGGAGTATGATGTGTACTCAATTGGAGAGCAAAGAGGAAGGCAAGGTAGTTCCTTCCATAAGTAAGATCGTTTGAGTTGCAGGTTGTTGCAAGTTTAGGGGAGGTCTACTTGGAGTACGTTGAGTACTTAGAGTGTGTGGAGCACTTGTGGAGTACGTGGAGCACTTGGGTATTGGTAGTAGTGGATACTGACTGGTTGGAAGTAAACACCAACTCTGTGTTTGAGTTGTGTGTTGGGACCATAAGAGAGGGAGCTTTGAGGAAAGAATTAATGTACACTTGAGGTGTGGGAAGCCTCTGAGAGGTGTGAAGAAGAAGTGGCATCTTCTTTATTGTATTCTTTTTTGGATGAGTATTAATACAAGTTGTGTATTGTCTCTCATATTCTGTGTTGTTTCTGGTTTCTAGTTACTTGTTACTTCTGGATAATTCCGCATCTTAAGTTGCTTGTATATGGTAATCAATGGTGCTTCCACGGGTTCCTACCAAAAACCAATCAACTCAACAAGATGATAAAGATAAATTAGGAGAATAACCTCAACCAGTAGTTTCTATCGCTAAATGAGGGACTTCACTACCTTTCCAATCAAAGGACCCGGTGACTAATAAGAAAGTAAGTACCTCAAACCATCCCGTACCTTTTACTTCTATCTCTCAGACCAGTGTTACACCTAATAAAGATCAAGATGATGGGCTCCCTCCCTCTTATTTTAGCTCATTTCAATTATTTGATATAATTAATCATGCCAAAAAGACCAATATTTAAATGACTGAGATTGAGTACTTACGAGCCAATCTTGAACAGTTTGATAGGTTGGTTGAATACGTAAAAAGTAAAACTTCCCCTATAGGACAAGATTATCCAAAGGTGACTCATGATACCTCCAAGAATAAATCCACCCAGAATAATCTTGTTGCTACTTCTCTTGTTGCTTCTAAAAAAATAGAACCTTTTTATGTTTCCCTGTTGATAAATGGTTATAAATTGAGTAATTGCATAATAGACTCTAGAGCTTTTGATAATGTTATGCCTGCCAAGGTAGCAGATTCTCTTGGTCTTACTTTGACTAAGACTTTTGGGAGGTGTTTTTCTATGGAAAACAAGTAAGTCCCACTCCTGGATCAAATCAAAGATGCCCAATTTGCCTTTATGGCTTTCTAGAGAAAAGAATCAAAATGACGGTCCTGGTGGCCGATGTTCCAGCCTCTTACGGTATCCTTCTTGGGCAAAATTTTTGCAAGGATGTTGGTGGAAAATTAAGCATAGACTTATCTAAGGTGAGGATCCTAGTTAAATATGTCATACAGAGATTGCTCCTTGAGAAAGAAGCAAAATACGTGGTTACTCAAACATTGGCACCTAAAGCTCATATTCTATTTGAGTCTTCAGGTATGGGTAATTACTTTTTGTCCACAGAGGAAGTCCATGAGATGCTTGATAAAATTCCTAAATGTGTCAACCTAAAAATAGGTTCAAATGGAACAATAGAAAGATTGGTGGAATGTAGTGCAAGTGTAGAATAATCTCCCCCTCCAAACGAAGAAGGATCTAAGAAAAAATCAGTGTCTGATGAGGTATAGATTCTAGAATTCAATGGCAGCTACTCCTCTACCAGCTCAGGAGCCAAGATTGTGTTGATATCTCTTCAAGGAGATATTTTTCCTTCTTCATACAAGTTGCAGTTTAGCAACACCAATAACACAGCTGAGTACAAATCTCTGCTACTTGGATTGAAGGCTGCTCGAGAAAAAGGTGTCAAACTCCTCCACACAAAAGGTGATTTTGAATTGGTGGTTTGTCAAGTAAGGAACCTGTATCAAACCAAAAATGAGAAATTGCACCACTATCACAATCTAGTCTGGGATCAAATTGAAATTTTTGACGCTTTCAACATCTCTACTATACCCAAGGAATTCAATGATCGAGCCGATGCACTGGTTGTTTCAGCAACTCTATTAGTTCCTCACCCTGATTTTAAAGGAGATAGGTACACTATTGAACTAATCTTTTGACCAAGTGTACTTGATAATGCCAGTCATCGACAGGTGTTTAACAATGACAATTAAATCATTGCCTTCTTAGAGCAAAAAATAGCTTCAAATAGCTACATTTTGATGGTAATAAGCCCCAAAAGCTTAAACCAGCCTCTAAAACAAATGCAAACACAGGTGAAGAATTCCTGCAACTTAAAGGGAATAAAATCCCAAAAGGCCTGGTTTCCCTTGAGAAGTGGTTTGACAAAAATGATAGGTTCATTAAACAATAGCAAATGAATTCAAGTTCCTCCTAGGAGTTTGATCAAGTAAATTTAGGTACCAAGAAAAATCCCAAAGTGGTGAACATTAAGAAATGTTGCACTCAGGAAGAAAAGTTCAAGTTCACTGCTTTACTCCACCAGTATATAGATGTCCTAGCATCCTCCTATGATGATCTAAAGTCACTCAGACCTAAATAAATCCATCATGACATTCCTCTCAAAATTGATTCAGTGCCTTACAAGTAAAAATCTAGGTAGTATAATTCGAAGATATCAGGTACTATTCTATCTAAAATATAGAAAATGTTGAATGCTAAGATAATTTTCCCAATCCATCATTCCACATGGATTGCAAACATAGTCCCTGTGAGGAAGAAAAATGGTGAAATTTGTATCTGTGTTGATTTTAAAAACTTAAATCAGTCATCCTTAAAGGATAACTATCCTCTGCCTATCATGGATCAAGTTCTTTAGATGATGCCCAGTTTAGAGATGTTATCAATGTTGGATGGCTTCTCAAGGTATAATCAAGTTGAAGTTGGTAAAGTAGACCAACATAAAACTGCCTTCACCACACTTTGGGGCACTTTCGCCTATTGAAAAATGTCTTTTGGCCTAATAAATGGTGGCACCACTTTTCAGAGAGCAATGAACCTTACTTTAAAAGATGAAATGGGTAAGTTCATTGTAGTATACCTAGATGATTTAAAAGTCTTTTCCAAACATCATCCTGATCATGTGCACCATTTACAACAAGTGTTGGAATGCTGCTACCAGAATGGCATTTCTCTAAATCCCAAAAAAATTATTTTTGGAGTAATGGAGGGGAAACTTCTCAGACACATTATATCCTGAGAAAGCATAAAGATTGACTTCGAAAGAGTCAAGTCCATCTAGGAGCTTATTTTTCCCACAAGTAAGACTATAGTTCACTCTTTCTTCAGAAAAGTGAATTTTTTACGAAGGTTCATCCCCGAATTTGCTGAAAAGACTCGCCATATTGTAAACATGATGAAGGGAAAGGCCATATTCCATTGGACTGAAGAAGGCAAATTGGCATTCCAAGACATCAAGACAGTGATTACCCATGCCCCAATTCTGGTTTGTCCAGACTATAACAAAGATTTCACAATGTATAGTTATGCTTTTGAGCACACACTTTCAGCAATTTTGGTTCAACAAAACCAAGAAGGTGTGGTATCTCCTATTTCTTTCATGAGTTATTCTCTCAAAGCTCATGAGCTAAAGTACTCAAACATGGAGAAGCATGCTTATGTAATGGTAAAGGTAGTGAAATGTTTCTGCTTCTACATCCTGAATTCACACACTACTGCCCTAATTCCCAATGCCACAGCCAAATCCATATTAACTCAGTAGGAGTTTGGAACTAAAAGAGGCAATTGGATTGCTAAAATTTAAGAGTTTGATCTAGTCATCAAACTAATGAAGCTAGTGTGAGGAAAGGGCCTATGTCAATTAATTGCTGACAACAGACCAGAAGAAACAAAGCATGGAAAAGAAAAAATTGAAGACACACCAACAGTCCTCTTTATCTCTACCATGAATGAGTGGTATTCAAATATTACTCATCTCCTTACTTATGGTGAGTGTCCTACTCACTTATCTCATAAAGAAAGGAGGAATGTCAAGTTAAAGGCTACCAATTTTTTCCTCTGGGACAATGGCCTGTATAAGAGGAGCCTTGATGGAGTGTTCCTTTATTGCATAGATAAGGAGCAACAGAACCAACTTTTGAAGTCCTTTCATAACCTGGCTTGTGGGGGACATTTCTCTACTCTTGTAACTGCCCATAAGATTATGTGAGCCAGGTATTACTAGCCTACTCTCTTTTAAGACACATACAAATGGGTACGTAGATATGAATTATGCCAAAAATTCATTGGAAGATCCAAGTTAGCTGCTCTACCTCTTAATCCAATTGAAATAAAAGAGCCATTTTAGCAATGGGGAATTGATTTCATTGGTGTTGTAAACCCATCTTCAAGTTATAGACATGATTATGTCCTCATAGCCACAAATTACTTCACCAAGTGGGTGGAATCTATTCCAACCAAGCATGCTACTTCAAAAGTAGTGTGCAATTTCCTTAAAGAGAACATCATTTCTAGGTTTAGGGTCCCAACCAAGACTGTCACAGACAATGCAACTTGTTTCTCTTTCCAAGAGATTACTTAGTTATATTTTTACTATGGGATTACCGTCTCCCACACTTTTAATTATTTTTTACAAGGGAATGGCCAAGCAGAATCAAGCAACAAGACCTTGATGACCATCATCAAGAAGCTAGTGGATGACAACCAATGAACCTGGCACAAAGCATTAGTTGATGCTTTATGGGCAGAGAGAATTACACCCAAAAGGGCAATTAGTATGTCACCTTTCCAACATCTTTATGGTCTCAGTGCTGAGATATTGATCACCCTAGAATTGCCAGCATTGAAATTGGCTAAGGCAATCAAAGATCAGACATATGAAAGTTCCATTGATAAGAGGATCATGTGCTTGACTAAGTTGGAGGAGTAGCAAACTATGGTGGAGAACTGAATTGCTACACATCAAAGTCTGGTGAAGAAACTCTTTGACCAAAAAGCAAAAAACTACAATTTCCAGATTGGAGATCAAGTCCTGTTATGGGATAAAAGAAGAGAGCCAAAGGGAATGCATGGGAAATTCGACTCCCTTTAGAGGGGCCCTTTTACTATCCATCAGCTCAATGGTGAAAATAGTTTCCTATTGAAGTATCAATATGGCACACCCTTTTCTCTACCTCACAATGGGCAGCATCTGAAGCACTTCAATTCTTGAAGTATTAGATAAGATCATCTATATATATGTTTATTTATATAGTCTTTAGTTCTATTTTCATGCTTTTCATTTTCATTTTTGGTGCCTTTCTTTTTGGCTTAACTTCGTATCCCAATGGCTTGGATGAAGGCACTTAGAGACTGGTTTCTACTCCCATCGATCAGTTTGATCAATGGAAGTTCCCCAACAAGAGCCAACTGTTGTTCCCAAAATTAGCTATGCTCATTTTTAGAACAATCCCTATGAAACTTATCTGTTTCATTTTTCTCTCTCTCTAAGTTCATCTTTTGAGGCAAGTTTCTCTTGTTCTCATGTTTGTTCAACTAGAAGCATTCAAAGTTCATGATGTTCCCTTATTTTATTTTCCCAAAAATGTGAAAATTGTTACAATCTTGATGCAGCTAGAGGATAACATTTTTGTTTCTCAGAGTTAGTGTTTTTTGGTGTTTCCATGCAAGGATGGCATTTTTTACTGCCATTGCATTTGTTTTGTGTCTTCCATGCAAAGGCAATATTTTTCACTACCCTTGAATCCATCATGTAAGAGTGATGAAATTTGTTGCCCTTGCATCTTTTGATGCCTTTCATGTAGGAGTGGTGAATTTCACCACCCCTGCATCTCTTTTTAGCCTCCCATGCAGAGGTGGCAATTTTTGTGTGCAGCATTTATGGCCATGCATGCCAAGTGGTTAGGGTCAATTTTTGCCCCCATTTATTCTCTTTTCTCTTTCATTTCAATCCATTCTTCCATTGATTCTCCTCCTCTCTGCCCCTAGACGATCAAGCGAGCAAGAAGAAGCACATTTTCATCAGATTTGAGCGTTGTGTGGCGTTTCTCTAGGTAAGGTTTTGGTTTTTGTTTATTTTCATTTTTCTTTATCTTTTTCTTAGTTATTTTTCCCTTCTTTTCCTTTCTTGGTCTAGAGTTTTATTTTGTTATGTTTTCCCTTCCTCCTTTTCCCCACATGGATGTGATTTGAGTGGCAATAAACCTCTTCCCTTCTTCCCCCATCGGCCACTTAACCCACGTAATGGTGGAAAATTTTGTCACCTTTACATGTGGGAATCCAACCCATGTAAAGGCAGAAAAATTTGCTACCATTACAAACCCCTCTCGAACCCATGCAAGGGTGATGAATTTTTCCACCCTTATACAAAGACTTTACCAAGTGCATTGATGGTGAAAAATGTTGTCGATGCAATATGTTTCTCTGACCAAGTGTATTAGCAGCAAAAATTGCCACTTATACACAACATGATACTCTTCAAGCATGCATAGGTGGTAATTTTTGCCACCAATGTATCCTTCCTAACCCAATGTGCACAGGCAACAATTTTTGCTGCCTATGCACAAGAAACCTCTTCCACATGCAAGGGTGGCAATTTTTACCGCCCATGCATACTTTCTCCCTATTTTTCCTAACTCTGGGAAATTTTCATTTTTCCTATTTTTTGAGCCCGCTCCCCTTTCCTTCCACTTTCCTACTTGTTCTCACTTCATCCCTTTCGAGTGTGTTTCCCTAGTCATGATCATTCGATGTGCAATTTTCCCAGATTGCCAATATTTCCCCTAATTGCGTGCTCATGACTCTTATCATAATTTCTCCTCAAGATTCTTCTTCATCAACTTACTTGTGACAAAGGCTCATCCCAATGACTAAATCTTCTCCAAATAATTTAAAGATGATGAAGTACCAATATCAAGGTGTTTTCCCAATCACCTCAATCACTTCTAATGTCGACGACATTAAGGACACAGAGATCGGGCATGTAGATATGTTTGAGTTCATAAAGAGAACTAAGGCAAAAAAATTGAGCTCTGAAATGAAAAGGATAATAGAAATCAATATCCATTTGGTCTCCTCTTTTCTTGTGTAGCACATCACACAGAGTTCATCCTCTAGTGTGCCCAATTCTACAACAAAGAGATCAGAGTTGTGTCAGATACTAGTGGCAACGTAGTAATTTGATTGGACCCTAAGTTCATCGATAAAGTTTTCATGTGTTGTCCTGTTATTGAAGTATTGAAGATCAACTTCATCGAAGCACAAAAGGAATACGACAAAGATCCTGAGAAGGCAAAGAAGGTGATAACAACAAATGGCTCAAGACTCCTAGAACCAACTTGTCCAGATGGCCACGAAACTTTCCAAGGAGTGACTTTATAGAAGAAGTTGGTGACTTAATTACTCTTCTCAGTCTTTTCAATTTCATGAATGGATGTATTCCTTCATCAAGATAATCCTCCAAGGGAAACAAGTCATTTTTTAGGGTGAACAAATCAACAATGCTCTACATGAGCAATTGACAAAGGTGTATACTACTTCAAAGTTCTATATGACTTTGTCCCTAGTGTACATTATAGCTTCAATGAGAATCTTTCCAGGTTTGATGTCAGAGGAAGATAGAAAAACCACCCCTGTATATCAATATTGATCTTAGTTAATGTTAAAGGGATCAATCCATCACTTTAGGAGGGTAAATGATGCCTTCTTCATGGTATTTTTATGTCTTTTTGACCCTCAATTAGAATAGAAGAGAGTATCAGATGAAGCCTGGACTATTGTCAATGACTTTAGTTGTATGTTCTTACAATTTCCTACTTTTTTCTATCTTCAGGTTGGCTTTTTCTAAGGCTATCCCTATATGCTCCCTATATTTCCTTCTGATAAATTGATCTTGATGGAGTTGTGTAGACAAATTATTATTATACATAATAAGCAAATGGAACTAAAGAAACTAGGTTTTAGGTTTCCCATTGAAATTGGTAGGTAATCAGTGTTGACTGCTACAAAAGCAAGGGCAATGGAAACCAAAATGCAACTTGTCACCATGAAGAATTTTAAAAGAAGGCCCAAATTTGATTACAGAGGTGTCAAAGACATGATCAAGATAAAGACTCAGTTCCATGAGCCCATGATCGAAGATGTTTGGATAGATTTAAGGATAGTAGAAGATATCAGAAAAATAGACTACAACAGACTATCTCTTGAGAAAATAGAGTATATAGGGCTCGCTGATATTCCTCCAAATCTAGTAGATGATAGAGATTTGGTAAATAGTAGGTATCTTGATGAACAAGTTGCTAACTCTCCTCTCCCTTTGATCCAATGGTCTCAAAAAGAGTTGACCTCTTTAAGGATGAGATTGAACCAATATTGGCTAACACCAATGATTGGTTAGTAAATAAAGGGATCACATAAAAAGAATTCATCATGAGATTAGAGGCTAAATTCCAAGAAGAGACAAGGAGGAGAGCAGAACAAAGAACAAAGAATAAGAGTGATGTTCCTTTTCCTTTCAGGCCCCATAAGCCTAGAATCATTTTTGTATCAAAGAAATCAAAGTTTTTAGAGAAAGAGCTAGAGTTAACAGATATGGCAGTTAAGAAATAAAGAGCCCAAGAACAAGCAGCAGAATAGATGAAAATAAATGATAGGCCTACAGGTCAATAGGGGACAAAAACTCTATCTCCACAGGTGAGTGGGGCACAACCAATCATAAGAATTTCTTCTTCTCCACCCCACTCACCTATTGCAACTCCTTTGCCCATTTCTCCCATTAGTATTCCCTCTTCTAGAGATGCCTCTCCTTCTAGAGTTATTTTTGATGACCCTAAAATCACTTCTAGAGATATTTTGTGATCATCAGGATCCATTCCCAGTCTGCCATCTCCTTCTTTCAACATCAGAGATAGTTCCACCTTTAACCAATTAGTGGCAGGTGTAGTTTTGCCTGATACCATGCCTACTACACCCACTACACCCATTGTTTCTACCAGCAGTGTAGGTGCTACCCCAGTGACACCAACTACAGGGAATGTTGCTACTATAAGTGCTTCTACTCTCCCACCTTGGTTATCAAATTTCACATCCAAAAGGAAAAAGCAAGCCATCTCTCTAGATGACTTTGACTTTGGTAAGATAATACCAGTGAAATCTAAGACCCCCAAGAAGCCAAAAATCCTTTTGAAAATGATTGGAGATAAGGGGACAAATTTATGGAGATAGCCAAACCCCCTCAGGATGTGACTCTTAATAATTTTGATATGAGAAGCTACTCTATTTCTCGAGTTGAGTTAGGGAAAATAACTCATGAGGGTGCTAAAAGTGATTTGCAATCCGTGATGGATATCATGGTCCAAAAATTTGATAGAGAGAGAGAGAAATGAAAGATCATTACAAAGCAAAAGTAGAACAATTGACCGCAGTGATCAAGAAATTCACTTTTGCTCCAGAAGCGGCAACTCTAGAGGCTTTCTCCATAGATGATCTTGTAATTCAAAAAGTAGAGAAGACCTATCTAAAAGGAAAAGTACTTGAAGATTACCTAGATAAGATGCATGCACAAGGGATTTCCTTGTTTACAGAGGTGGCTGAGAAGACAGGTAAAATGAAGAAAATGAGAACAGATTTAGAAGACCTTATCTATATTATTTTTCAAGATATTGATAGCACAAATAAATATCTTAGCAAGTGGAGAGAGATGAAAGCACTGAAGAAACATACCTTAGTACCAATCAGTGTCATTGTTGATAGAGATTCTTATATTGAAATCAAAGAATCACTAATATATAAGATCCGGGTACTTAAGGAACTGATCAACAACCTCAAATCTTCTAAGGATGCCAGTGAAGAAAGTGACACCAGTCTGTTGAATAAATTAGAGGAGTTGCCTTGCAGAATCACCTCTCGAGACAACCAATTCATCTTAGCAGAAGAAATGATTTAATATTTTGAAGGTATGATCCAAAGGGAATTTAAGGAAAAAACATTCTCAATGACTTCCGTGGATAGTATTTTAGATAATCAGTTAACTCTAGACAATTTGAGAACCAGGTTAACCAGTCACACCAAGTCAATCACAACAGTGAGAGATGCTATGATCAAAGTTAAGATGATCTTCAAAAGTACCATTGTGTCAGACAGCATCAAAATATAGGCATCTATCGCTATGTATGATGCTCATCTGAAGAAGTCTGGCAACAAAAGTTGAACTATTCTTCCATACTTTCTTCTTCATTATTCTCATGTACTTTGTAATTGACTTAGGACATTTTCACATGTACTTTTGTAATATTTAATTACATGTAAAAATTTGGGAAAGTCCCAAAGTCAACAGAGACTCATCTTTGACTAGGTTTTCAATATCTAAGTCTTTTTCCAATTTTGAAGGTTTTTCCTATATATAGAGGGAGCCTCTTTTGTAAAGATGTCTAGATAATTGAGAGCAAAAACTCTGCCAAAATTGAGATACTTCTTGAGACTTTGATCTCAGCTTGAAAATCATATTTTCTTGAATGAATGAGAAACATATTATTTTTAGACTTTGTGTTAAAGTAATTTGGGTTATTTAGGGGATTGTTCTTATGTTCTCTTTCTTCATAATCTCTCATTTGTTTGATTAAATAAGCAAACTGTATGTGGAAATTATCTGAAAACATTCTAAAAGATATCATAAAGACTTTGAGCTAATTTTATCCTTTGTAATATTTTTATTTGTTGTAGATTTAGGTGAATACTTTGAGCTCCACTTTACTCTATTTTTACGTAGGTTTCAGATCAATGAGGGAAGCAATGAAAGACTTTGTGCTTTCACAGGTTTCTCGTAGACCTAGTTACTACCTGATAATATTTTTTGCTATTTGTTGAACGTCATTTTTGAAAGAAGAGGAATGTTTTCAGTCATCAACCAGGATTTCTCTTTTGCTCTGTGAACATCATTTTTGAAAAAAGAGAGATGGATGGTGTTATCCTACCCTGAGTATTATTTTTTGCTTATATATATATATATATATATATATAACATACAAGTAATTTATAAGGAACCTCCCCTTGATGAGAGGAGATATTTATCTCATTAGGATGTGGTAAACCCACACTTTTTGCCATATAAATCTCCTTATACTGTGGTTGATATACCCATTTTTCCATCAGTTAGCTAACAACAAAATATTCACCCAACACAATGCACACTATCTAACCTCATAATCATTGTCTATCTATATACAACTCAGATTGTCTACCTAGAGGTGTCTTCATAGAATCTAAGCATGTTGAAAAGGATCATTTGAGATGATTAGGTTCATTTATGACTAAGAGATTATATTTTAAATCTTTTAAAAGGATCTCTAACTCATGAGAAGATAGGTTTTAGTATGCACATAGTTTCCTACCATTAATGAACATGTACAGGTATCCCATGAAGACCACTCATGTTAAAAGGGAGTGACTAAGCCAAATAAGGTTCTAAATGATCAATAAATTCTATTTTAAATATTTTAGAAGAGCCTAAAACTCATAAGAAGACAAAAAACAATGGACATTTCTCCAATTCTATCCACTACATGTACATGAAAATATCCACCTATAGGTGGCATTAGCAGAGCTATAAAGGTATTTACACGAAGAGGTTAGACAAATGGTGACACCCTCCTTAAAGTATTAGTGTGATGTAGACCATGAAAACCCTATTTTAAGGGCTAAGTTGGAAGATTAAAATGGAGACTACCTTCAAAAGGTGAGATGACTATACCCAGGGGACTTTTCACTAAAAGGAAAAAATAGAGCACCTAGCCTTTTCATAGAGGTCATACAATAGGGTTGTCATGAGATTTTAAGCATCTAGATGACTATGATTTTTATTGACCATATAGGAGAATGACTATGAAGGGTTTTTAAGGTAGATGACTAATGGAGGGTGGTTATTGAAAAGCCTAAAGTTGTATATTTATGCACTAAACTCAGTCAATATCATCTCCAGGTCTGAGCTATAAGAAACCCCTCCACCTAATGTTGCAATACCAAACCATACCTATATGTTTTAATGGTTATAAATGATTAAAAAGATTATTTATGATCTAAAGGTCATTTACAAAGGATAATATGTTGTGTTTTGGGCCCTATATGCACTTATAGGTATCTATGGCCTAGAAGTTGATGTACAGTGGATTGTGAAGCCCTAAAAGTGCATAGTAAGAGCTTAAACATAGAAATTTATGAATATGGAGATACATATAATCTGAAATTTTATTCCTAAAATCCTTAGATAGTTATTACAGGGTATATGGCATAAGTATTAGGGAGAAAGACACCTACAATACCCCACATAGTTAATTGTAGTTGACTATGAGGGGCAGAGAGTAAAGGGTGTTGGTTTCTTGAGGTGGATATAGCCCAGGAATGAGACAAATGAATCCAAAAACATACCAAATGATATAAAAATGTTTTAATAGGTCTGATGCAATGTTTCCAAAGTCAAATTCAAGCTGGTAATACCTATAGGTACCCTCCAAAATAAGAAATACAATCTACAGTCCGAGACAGTGAAATTAAAGATTATGCAATGAGGGGTATATGGAAAGTTGAAATGATGATCATACATATAAAATTTTCATGATGAAAATTATGGTATCTATAAGGTCTTGATATGTAAACCAAGTAGATATAGGACCCTAAAGATGCATCACACATTCCATTCCTTAAACCCTACATATAGTCCACTCCACACAAGTCTGTTTTGGATCTTTAAAGAGTTGAGAAGTCAAATGACATAAGAAAGAGCTAAAATTTGGTATATATAATCTATAATAATTTAATAATATTTTCAAACATCTATTTTTTTGAGTAAATAGGGTAAGTATCCTCTTTTTTATCTCAGATAGAGGGTACTTCCCTTTTATGCACAAACTAGCAGGTTTTGGAAACTAAGGTGAAAAGGATGAGCCAGAAGATAAAGTAACCTTTTAGAGAGGTTTATGAAGTTGAATATCATATGTAAAAACATGAAAAACCAAGCATAGAAGGATGAAATTCAACAGGGTGGTCTAGACCACAAAGGTTATAGTCGAGCCTATTAGGTAGGGTTTTGTCCTAGTGTCTAAATGGGAAGTCACTTACATTTATATCATTACATATGCATTATAACATATTGGATAATGTTAATAGGGTCATTTTAGATGTGTATAAACTTCCAAATTGCATAAAAATCATCAAAAATCCATTTTTGGGCTCAGAGACAACTCAAGGTTACAAGAAATGGAGAAGAGAGTTTGAGTGGACAAATTTGTAAGCTCATATCTACCTTGACACCTTACATGGAGTCTCAAGGAGATAGGAAAATTTAGATAGGTTCCTGAACATCACTTTTTTGGTATTGAGTTGAGATTTGAATGTTATATCTTTATGAAACATCACTAAAGGTCAAAATTACCTAAAATCCTTGCAAACCCTTGGAAAGGACCCAAATGAGAAAATGAGGATGGACAACAATTATAATGGGATGGAATGGAATGGACATGAAAGTATATGGAGGTTGAATAGGACTCCCTAGTGACCCTTCCCATCCACCTGAGGTGTTTCATACCTATATGAATAGGGTACATAATTGATTTTCTTGACTATTTTATGCATTATGCAGGTTATAAGAGGTTTCAGGACATGAAATTAACTTTGGAAGGAAGTTTGAGACTTAAGATAACTCCCCGTGTCCATTTCATGACTTTAAGAAACTCATAAGTGTTCCTACAAGAGATCTCAACCAATCAGAATTGGCATAGTGAACATGATAATGAGAAGGGTGAAAATATTCAAGTAAACTAATTTTAAGGTGTGCCTGATGCCTCTAAGGCCATGGAGAGTCTTTCCAAGTGTCATACACTTCCTTGTACAACATTTCATGGAAAATTTATGCCTTTTTAGAAGTCAAGTGTGAGGAGTGACTAGAAGAGGAGTTTTCGTTGAGTTTAGGTAGTGATAGCTCATTTTCAAAAGATTCTAGATGACTAAGAATGCAACCAATGCATGGAGAATAATGCCTACAACCCTTCCCTCTCAATCCAATCATTAGACCTATCCCTAATATTTTTTTTGATGTTCTAAAATGGGTAAATGATGAAGATGATTTTTTGAGCTAGGAAAGGTAATTTCATGCCATATTTCAAGAGTTTCATACCTTGGATTGACACTTGTGCTTCTTGACTTTGCATGATCATTTTCACATTCTCTTCCCATGCACATGTAACTAATTTTCTTAGTTTGACAAGTGTACTTATGACCTTTGGACTTATATCTTCTTTCTCTCAATTTCTATAAGAACTAGCCATGTTGGCCTTTTTAAAATATGTTCCACCTTAGTATGGTAAATACCTGCTCATTTATATACCATGGATCAATAAAGACTACTAATTTTAACTCTTATATGACTATTCATAGTGTGTTCACTTGAATGATTGATCTTGCTTAGTGATGACTATTATATCCTTACAATTGTTGTTGTTTCATTTGCCCACCTATTTGTAATTGTAAAGCTTCTTCTTGTAGGTCATGTGAAGTGTTATATGATGTGTTAACATTGAGTGAGTTATTCTATTCAAATAGTTCCATTTTATTCCTCTTGTCTATCCCTCTTATCCTGAATATTCATCACAACCTCATAATTAAATATTGACGTGAGGAGATTTAGATTAGAGAAGTGTATGTTTAGTTAGTCTCTTGGTTTCATGTGTGACATGCAGTTGGTTGGTAGTCATTAATAAATTTGGTGTATCACCTCCTTTAGGATAGTTTACTTTAAATTTTCTCTCCCTTTTTCTTACAAGCATAGATGTAGTAGTGATCTAAAAGTGGTACATCAAGGGAGGTAGCCCTATCTATAGATTCACCTCATCCTTAGGCTACCCATAGCCTAGAGGTGTTTCAATTGTGCCACTTGGATGAAGAGAGATGAGACATCTCCTCAAAGGATGCAAATCCAAGTGACAATAGTATACACACAATATTTTCAAACTTGATCTATTATTGATGATTTTTATCTTGTAGGAACCCATCAATTCTTAATCTATATGAGTGCATGCCTTAAGGGGTACACTAGGAAAGGGGTGGGTAGACCATTTGTGTTTTGTAGGATTTTTGTCCCTATATTATGATTTACTATCAATCCAACCATCTCCTAAAAACATTTCCCTAGCATTTGCCTCCTCTTTTTCACCCTCCTCTAGTCATTTTCTACCTTCATTATCCCTTACCTAGCCTAAAGTCCCTTTTGATAATTTATTATGCAATGTCATCCCCATAAACCCTTTAATCTAATTGAAAAAACCATTTAGGGTCTAGGTCGGCCCTTGGCCGACTTAGATCAGGCCCTAATTTTTTTTCAATAACAATACAGAGTTGATTAGATCAACCATATCGACTAAACTTCTAGAAAGGACTAGGGTTATATTCAGATATATAAATACATCCATTTCATCATTTCTAAGAGAAGAGAAGAAGAAGAGATATATATTGTGCATATGTCTATCCACCATTCCACTTGAGGAGCATAACTTAGGGTTTCATACTTTTTTTAAAGATATGGATCTTGTCTTGTGGAAAAGTCTTTTGGATGCATTGATAGGCTATGTAGCCTAGACTTGATTTATCCTTGTCATCATTAAATACCACAAAAACCTCTTGCAAAGCACCTTAGCCAAGGGAGATATTGAGGCTCAATGGGTTTGTCTTCAAAGGTAAGTATTCCTAACTTTGTTCCTCCTTTGTAAGAGTAGATAGATATGCATTTATACTTCTCTCCCATGCATTAGGATTACATATACATTAATGTGAGTATATGTCTTATATGCATGTTTACTTTGTTATGTTTATTACCCCCACTTTATACCATAAGCTTTGGTGAGCACTAGATTAGACTTTACTTGTTATTAAAATAGTGAATATTAAAACATAGGACTTAGTTAGGGTTATCACATAGTTTTTCTTGACTAAAGGCTTTATAACCCTCCCTAGTGATATTATTATGGTAAGATATCCCTTGGGTAGGTTTAGCAGATCCATCTTGGTCATGACCAAAAATCTAATGTATCGATAATCAGAAGTAAAAGTAGGATTTATCTTTTCCAAACTAGGATTGATTTATAGATTAGTTACATTTCCCTTCGCATATATTCTAGTGAACCTGACATGAATCTAACCCTTGTATGTTTTCTTTCATGGCATCATTTTTATCATCTTATTATATTTTTATATATGTATAGTATTGTATTGAACCAGTTGATATAGTTTTAACTTTTTATGTGCAGGTTTAACACACAGTCACTTCAAAATGACTTTATTCTATCTATGTAAGTCTTCAACAAATACAAGTTACTAGATTGACTAGTTCAACATAATATTCTTATTCAATTCTAGATTAGCATACACTATCAAATAGGTCAACTCTATATGCTAATTCATTTTACCAAAATATAGATTAATGAACACTATCAAATAGGTTGAACATGTTCTTTATTCTTCTTCAGCATATAGGGTTTTGTAGAAGTTGGTTGAATCAATTGACCTAGTTTATAAAATTTGAAGGTAACAAGTAAAGAATTACAACATAAAATTTGCAATCTCAATAATTTTCAATCCCACCAAGATTATTTTCTTTCCTCTTTCTACCATTTTAGTGCTTCATTTATGTTTTTCACAAGTTAGCAGCCTTTAGAACTGTAAACCTACAACTAACTAGGTCAACCTAGTTGACTTAATTCTATAGTCTATCTTCTATTTGATAGACATAGTCAACCTATTCAACTTTGTTCTTGTTGACCATTTTTACCTTAGGATAAAATGGGTCAACCCCCTATATTCAAAATATTGTACAATGGATTTTATATAAATTCATAGGGTATGTTGTGGCTCATTTGATGTCATTTCATATGTCATTCTAGTCTTTGGTCATAGTCTAGCTTAGTCCTTGTGTCATTTGGTGTCTGAGGGTTCATTTTAGAGTCATATATGTAAGTGGAAGGTATTCATGGTATTTAAAGTAGTTAGAGCATAAAATAGGTTTATTTAGGCTTTAATAAGTTCATTTAAGCTTTCAAAGATCAAGTAGTGCCTCAGGAGCAAGCTTTATGGAGCCAGCCCATCATTAGGACATCATGGAAACCAAAACAAACTAGCACATTTGTGAATTTTTTATCTTTACTCAAGAATCACCCATAATCTAAAATATTACATCACCATGGATTCTACATACTAGGATCATCCTCTAAAATTTGCATGCCTACATGAGTCATCTAGCTCAAGTTATGGAGCTTCAAAGTTAGACCTACAATGTAAGACATTCGCATAAATGTTAAATTAAATCTTGTGTAAAATAAACCATTTTGATCTTAAATTTGATAGTTACACAAATATTAATGATGATCATGTGAACATCATTTTACGAGAACATGAATGTCAAATTTTAGCTCATGAAGTAGCTATTAGATTTTAAATAGTGGGTCCCAATAGATCTAACAGTCTGTGTTACATCATACATATTGATCCAATGGTGTGAAATGAATCAAAAGGTTAAGGAGCTTGAGAGGCCACCATGTGGCATAAGAGATGAAGCTAATATTTTGATAATAGGATCTTAAAACTAATACATGATTGGTACATGGTGCAAGTGCTAAAGTTGATAGTCTGACAATAGGATCCTAAAACTAATGCATGATTGACATGTGGTATAATCATTGAAGTTGATAGGCTGACAGTGAATATTGAGTGCCAACACATGATTAATATCTAGCACCATCTTAGATAGAGTTGATAATTCAAAGGTAATATTGATGGATCTCACTTGATCATATTGATTAGGATCAATGGTGCATGGATAGGTTAATGATTCAATGATCTAGGTTAGATATTGATGACCAATGAAATTAAAGGTTGAAAAGCTAAGGGACTTCTTGGAGATTGAACACATGACCAATGTTAAAATAGGGTAATCTTTTCAAAGGGAACATTCTACCATTAAAGCTCAATCAAATGCCATGAAGTACACATATCCACATAGTTATGCATCAAGAACATAAAGGACCACCATAAAAACTTAATATGGACCCCTGGTTGAAAGATTTGAGGGTTGTAGTGTCATTTTATGACTATGTTCACTTTTTTTTTAAAGGGTCCATAAATATATGAATCCTCAGTCTTTGTAGCAACATAATGGGTCTATTTAGACCTATTATAATCAAGGAATGAAGCTATATAGTCTATAAGTCCCCATCAACATAATTATTATAGGAAAACCAATAATCTGAGATTGGTTTTCTATCTATAGTGGACCTATGAACATGGGGATGATTTTGAGAAAGATCTAGTTTGAATATGAGCTAGAATTTAAAAGGGTACCATAAAGGTAGACATGTAGACTTCAATGGTTTCATCTCCAGGACCAACTACATGAAAGGGACCCATTCTCTCCATGTTTGCATGTTATGACAAACACGTCAGGATTTGTTTATAAATAAGAAAAAGCTATAACAAATGGATCCAATTATTATAACTGCATTGATGCAAGAACTTAGCTCATACCACTTTATCCCATTGTTGTAATTGTATGGAGCATCAATGATTAAATAATGAACTATTTTAATTGTTTGAGATGACCTAAATCAATCAAGAAGTTCTAAAGAAAAATACTAGAAAAAGTAGTTGTAACGGCAGTTCAAATGGAGTTGAACTCATTTCATTCCCCTTTGGACTTCTCTTTTCCTACTTCTCTCTCTCAAATGTTATAAGTAGATACCATTTTAGCCTTTGTAAGAAGTTCCACTCCATGTATAGTGTAGCCCTACTAGAACAATGTCATATATTGCCTCTGAACATTAATGTAAATCAGATTTTGAGTTCTTGAACAATTGTCTAATTGTGCAAGTGATGTATGACAATGCAAAGTGATAATTATCTATCCTTTCTTCCCTTATCCTTTCATGTTTATCTAATATTTCCTATTCTAATAGGTCATATGAAGTGTTATCAAGTGTATGATCATGTCTTTTAAGTATAAAATGATCTTTAGTGTATGTAACTAGCCTATGGTTCACTTACCTTGGATAACTCTCATGCATCTCACCCCCATATTGAAATACTCATGTTAGGATCCATAGGACATGGAAGTTAGTTTGTGTGATTTGTTTCTTAGTGTATGAAAGTATGATGGTCATATATAAGACATCTTGGTGTATCACCCCATTAGATTATGTTCATTTCATGTAGCTTTTAACTCTTTTCCCCACAAGCAGCTAGTTACACAAGTCTGATCTTTTAAAGATATATTCAAGGAGATAGCCCTTAAATCTAGAGGATTACTTCCATTATAGTTACACCCACATACCTAAAAGTGTTCTCATGTTTCCTAAATCTATAAGAGGCTTGAATACTCTCTTTAGGGTGTAATATTTGGTGACATATGTTCTAGCATGCCCGGTGGGACCAAGGTCCAAGAGAGTGGAAAGATTGGGTATGTGTATTTCCTATAGTCATATTTTGAAAGCAAGCAATCTAGGTATAATGGAAACTCCAAATGATAACTTATATTTGTAAGGAGCCTAGGTATATCTCATTAAATTTTCAATTAGTTTTTACATTTCCTTTGATATATGAGGTTGACATGAACAATATTAACCTTACTATGAGCCATAATATACTCCCCATAGTCCTATAAAAATGGTTATCAATATTATGAACCATGGCAGCCCTATAATCCTCCATTCCCCCCCCCCCCCCATATAGACACCAAGTTATTATACATCCCTATGAGGAAGGCTACAAAGATAAATATCAAGAAATGCCTCCTTATCAGTCCCAATATGAGCCCTATCAACCATAACATGATGCCTATAAATCTCAAGAGAACTCCTATGAGTCTTGCCATGAGGAATAAATTTTTTACATGGATTATACACAAAGGTATTACAAGGCAAGCTATAGACTCCTATAAATTAAAGTGAAATAAAATGAATCCAGTCTTGATCCTCATCATTACCCTCCTCCTCCACTTTTTCCATCTTTTATCAAGTCTTTATTAGCATCCATGCCACAATTACTATATATTGAAGATGAAATGAGTACATAGGATGATGAGTATGATGTGCTCCTTGATATTCTCATAGAATGGTTGAGAGGTGCTTCCCAAAATCATATGCAAAAGTTGGAGACATTTGAATAAATAGAAGGAGTTCAATGGGAGATCAAGGAAAAAATGGACTAGGCAAAGAAATGCCTTCAATGCTCAATAGATAGGCTAAGTATGTGGGAGGATAAAGAGATAAAAAATGAATATGATGTTGATGAATAATTTCAAGAAAGATATTGGCAAGATGCAACTCATGCTTATGTAGATGTTTTTTCTTCTAACCAACCCAACAAGTCACTCCCCTATGAGCTTACTAGTGATTTTCTCTTTCCTAACTCCATTGATAAGCCTTCTCCTTCACCTCACACTCCATCCCCAATTCATCAACCCCTCATCACATTTCATCTTTCCACTATATCTCATATTCTATCTCCTTCACATGAGCCCATCTTGAGGGAAGCAAGTGAAGGGGAGAAAATCCAAGCCAAGGCTAACTAAGATGTCATGAGTGACTATGAGGATTAAATCACCATAGAGACTCCCCTTGGTGACCAAAAGTGCAACTCTACCTTATTATATAAATAAAAACACATTGAAGATCCTACCATAGCTACCGGTGTAGATTTTGATATGGAAGAGGAACATATTGAAGACTCTTTTATAGTTGTCCATGAAGAATGTGGCCAAGACTTGAAGAGAGAGGTATTTGAAGAAGACTCCATGTCTAATCATAAAGTTGTGGGTAACCATATCAAGCATGAAGTGGAGTGTACTATAAAATAAGAAGGTCAAGTCACTCATCAAGAAGTTGTAGTCCTAAGAGAGTCTCATGAGACCAAGATAGATGAAATGGCTCTCAAAGATGACACTCATGAAGTGGATGAAAATGACTTGTGTAAAAGTCTATATTCATATGTCATGAGGTTGATCAGCTTAGTAAATTTACTCCTCCCAATAATTCTACATCTAATTTTGATAATTCCTCTAACAAACATGTTGATGATTGTCTCATTAAGCATGCAGAAATGTCTCATATTGTGAATGAAGAGGAATTATGGAAAAATCCCAATGCCATATGCAAAGAGTTTGACAAGTTGGGTAAAACTCTTCCTTCTCCAAAAGATTTCATATATGATGACAAGTTTGCTAATGATTCTAATAAACATGATCATGCTAACAAGCATTCTACCAAGCATAAATATTAAGGTCATTTTGTAGATCAAGAACCTATTATCATGAAGTCATTGGATGATGTTTCTGCCTAAGAAGTTATGAACATGGATGATGAAATCAAGGTAGAGGTTGAGGTTCCTCAAGGTTATGAGACCCATCTAATATTGGTCCATATTCATAGGTATTGGATCATGAATAATTAGAGCTTGATGCTTCCAAACACTAAGTATAGTCTATCAAGGATAAAATAAAGGTTGAGAGGACTGCCATATTTTTAAACTTGTAAACTAAGAGACAAGTACTTGAGAAGGTGGACAAAGAGTTTCCCATGGAGAACAAAGATGATTGGCAATTAAAAATGGATATTTTCCAAGAGCTTGAAGATATTTTCCAAGTTGAGGGTTAAGCATATGAAAAGGTGGAAGAAATTTTTTCGATGGAAGACAATGAACAAGATTGGGTGGACTATTCAAAGATCCTTGAGGAGCTTGAATAACTTTCAGTTGAGAAGAAGCCATATGAGAAAATTGAGGTTGTTTAGATGCAATAAGAGTTAATTTCCATAGCCATCATTTTTGGAGTTGTTTGGTTTTCATTGAACATCATGCGAATGAAATTGGAAAACACCATGAAGAAGATGGAGGCATCAATGTCAGGGATCAAAAGGCTACATGTCTCATTTAACCCTTCATGTCATAAAGCAAATGAGTTTTCAAACTTCCCATTTTATCCTAGAGGAAGTTTTCATCTCAGGTTAGTTAGTGATTAGGTGTGTGTTTCCTTTGTTGTTTTTGTTGTGTTCCCTAAGTGCTCATGAAGCACAAGTGTGTTTTGCTTAGTTTTTTATCTTGTGTATTGCTTTTTCTTTGTCTTTCCTTGAGTTTTGTGTGTTGTTCATGGAGATTTCAATGCCAAACCTATTGTACATGTGACTCCATATCCTAATGGACATGATTAGGCAACTAGTCATGGCATAGCAAGCATGCCACCCTTGAGAAATAACTAAGAATGTTGACCATTTTTACCTCAAGCACAAAAAGGGTCAACCCCCTATAGTCAAAATATTTTATAGGGGTTTTTTTATAAATTCATAGGGTATGTTGTATCTAATTTTATGTCATTTCATATGCCATTCTAGTCTTTGGTCATATTCCAGCTTGGTCCTTATGTCATTTAGTGTCTTAAGGGTCATTTTAGAGTCATATTTACAAGTGGTAGGTCTTCATGGTGTTCAAAGTAGTTAGACCATGGAATATATTTGCTCAAGCCTCAAGAAGTTCATGGTTATGAAAACATCAATGATGATTCCAAAAACATCATTTGACAAGAGTGGATGTCAAATTTGAGCTCATAAAGTAGCCATTAGATTTCAAACAATGGCTCCCAGTAGATCTAACGATCCACATTGCATGTACATCTTGATCTGATGGTGTGAGATGAGTCAAAAGGTTAAGGAGATTGAGATGCTACCACATGGCACAATTGCTAAAGCTAGTAGTCTAATAGTGGTATCCTAAAACCAATGTGTGATTGACACATGGTGTAAGAACTAAAGCTGATAGTCTGATAGTGAATCTTGAGTGCAAATACATGATTGACACATGACACCAACTTGGATAGAGTTGATAAGTCAAGGGAAAGATCTATACCTCTCACTCAATCATACTGATTAGGATAAATGGTGCATGGATAGGTCAATGATTCAATGATCCTAGTCAAATATTGATGAAAAATGAAATTAAGGTCAAGAAGCTAAGGGAATTTTTGGAGATCAAACACATGACCAAGGTTAAACTAGGGTAATATTTTCAAAGGGCACATTCCACCATTAAAGCTAGATCATACACCATGAGGTGGACATAGGCATTTAGTCAGGCATCATGAACATAAAGGACCACCATCAAAGCTTAATATGGACCCTTGGCTAAAATATTTGAGGGTTGCAGTGTCATTTTATGACTGTTCACTTTCTTTAAATAAGGGTCGATGTATATATGAATCCTTGGTCCCTAAAATAACATAATAGGTCTATTTGGACCTATTATAATTAAGGATTGAATCTATATAGTCTATAGGTCCCCATTGACATAATGACTATAGGAAAACTAATAGTTTGAGATTGGTTTTTCATCTATAGTGGACCTATGAACATAAAGATGAGTTTGAGCATGATCCAATTTGAATAGGAGCTAACATTTAAAAGGGTTCTATGAAGGTAGACACATAAAATTCAATGGTTTCATCTCTAGGACCAATTACATGAAAGGGACCCCTTCTCTCCACTTTTGCACACCACAACAAACCAGTCAAGAGCAGTTTAGTAATATGACAAAGTTCTAACAGATGGATCCTATTGTTCTAACTATATTGATACTAAAACTTACCTTAAAACCACTTAATCCCATCATTACAACTATATGAAGTGTCAGTGAAGGAATAATGAACTATTTTAACTACTTGAGATGACCCAAATCAATCAAGAATTTCTAAAGAAGCATACTAGTAGAAGCAGTAATGGAGGTTCAAATGGATTTGAACTCAATTGATTCCCCTTTAGACTTCTCTTTTCTTACTTCTCTCTCAAATGTTATAAGTAGCTACCATTTTGGACTTTGTAAGAATTTCCACTCCATGTATGGCATAGCCCTATTAAAATGATGTCATATTTTACCTTTGAACATTAATACAAATCTGATTTTGATTTCTTGAATAATTATCTAAGTGTGTAAGTGATGTATGGTGATGCAAAGTGATAATTATCTATCATTTCTTCCCTTATCCGTTCATGTTTGTGCAAGAGTTCCTATTCTAATAGGTCATATGAAGTGTTATCAAGTGTATGAGCCTATCTTTTAAGTGTGTAATGAGCCTTAGTATCTACAACTATCCTATGGTTCACTTATCTTGGACAACTCTCATGCATCTCACCTCCATATTGAATTACTCATGTTAGGATCCATAGGACTTAGAAGTTAGTTTGTGTGCCTTATTTATTAGTGCAAGAAAGTATGATGGTCATATGGAAGACATCTTGGTGAATCACCCCCTTAGATTAGGTTTATTTCATGTAACTTCTAACTCTTTTCCCCATAAGTAGATATTTACCTAAGTGTGAGCATTTCAAGATACATTCAGGGAGCCATCCCTTAAATCTAGAGGCTCACTTCCATTATAGGTACACCCACATACCTGGAAGTGTTCCCATGTTGCTTAAATATAGAAGAGGCTTGAACACTCTCTTCTAGGGTGCAAGATTTGGTGATAATAGTTCTTAAATACCTTACTTCCATAGAATAGCAATGACCCAATTGACTTTGTTCTATATTATTTGCATAATGTGTCACTTTAACCGACTTTGTACTCTTCTTAATCAAAGAATTAATAACTATTTTCTAATAATTAATTCACATTTCCTTTTTCAATTATTTTCATTCTTAGAGTATCTCACATAGTCTAAATAGGTGGCTTTTCAAATTACCATTTTAGTTACAATGTTTTACTCTTTTGCACACACTACCAAACCACTTAACATTCAAAACACATTTAAACATTTGTCTTCCCAAGGCCTACCTACTTGGATTTAATCACCAAAGGGAAAGCCAACTTGGCTTTTTGGCCAGGTATAAATATGTGGTTAATGGTATATATTGAAAAATCACTCGACACCCTTATCACTGTAGGATTGTGAAGTGAAGGGGTAGGCCCTAATACCAAGCTAGTACCATTGCTAATACAAATCCCTTTCAACCCAAACATCCAAAAACCAACTTTAGACTACCTTCTAGTTCCCTATTTCAGCCAACTTTCTTATCATATTAAAAGCAAAACTTTCTAATGATCTAATAACACTTAGGGTGACCAATTAGTTAGCATTTACGTTTTAGTTGTTTGCTTGATATTTGATCATTACATATTGTATTGTAAAAACTTTTATTGGCTAGCGTTGGTGTAAAGATTTATGTTATGTACCCCAATAGGATCAATCACATTGAGCAAATTATTTATGTGTTTTCTTTCATTCTTACTTTCAATTATCTTGCGAAAAAATTCCCTTATTTTAGAACACTATCATCTTAATTGATACAATCTTTTAAAGACTGTGTTTTACCTTCCTTCTAGTAGTACATAGTTGATATGCATGACCATGTCTTCCTATTCTCCCATTTAGATTTGTGTTTAACCATACACGGTCCACTTGAATGACTATGTATCCTTATCAGCCTACTTTGCCTTCATATTTGCAATACATAGTCAACCTAAATGACTATGTATTCTTATCTACTTATTGGGATATAGAACATAGTTGACTAATTTGACTATGTATCCTAGTTTTTGAATTTGTCTTTGCATAATCATTGTCCTTCTTAGCCTTTTTCTCTCATCATAAAATTAATGTTTGAGGATAACACAAAGTTGAACTCAATATGTATGATGAACTTTACCAGTCCTACTAGGTTTCCTCGTAAATAGATTTTAGCTTCCACTTTAGATGAAATTATTGTGCATGTAGCCATTTGCACTACAAATTATGAGACTCTTCCTCAATCATCCTCAGTTCGTAACCCTTTATTCTCCTTAGAAGATCAGCCTAAATTAGAGTATACTCCATAAATTATTTTCTTCATGAATATTTTTCATCAACATTAAGGAAAAGACCTTTCCACTATTTAAAACCTTATGTTAAGTGGTCAAGAAGAAGAACCCCATTCACCTTCTCCCACATTCTCACATGAATTTGGGGTCAATAGCTTCTTTTCCTCCCAACCTCTTCCTTCTATTTTGACCCTTCTCATACTATGACCTCTTCCTCCTTGATTTATTCTACCTTCATGCCAAGTATCTCTACTAACATGACAAGTTCAACATCTAGTGGGCCTTTTCCAAGGCCCACTCTTCTTAATCCCTCTATAAGTGCATCATTTATTACCAATGGTAATCATGCCACTAGTGCTTCTTCTTTTTCTAATCCTTCTACTAGTGCATATTTAGTAACACATGCTAATCATGTTACTAGTGCCTCCTTTTAAAAAAATGCCTCTCAAGCCACTAATATTGCACATGCCACTACTCATTTTGGTACCCAATCCATTAATACCAATTCTAAAGTTTCATATGTTGTGCATAACACCACTGAAACCCATCAACTTTTTTTAGAAACATTTAACCAAATGAATGATTTCCAAGCTAATAATGCCAACCAAATGATGAAAATGTAGAATCACCTTATTCATCTCCAAAATAAACCTCAACAAGTTCCATGGGGAGTGCACAATGTAAATTTCCCCACCCCTATGGATTCCCATAGCAACATTATTCCTCAACCACCTCTTATTTACAAAACAATTAAACATATTTAAAATGAACCCCTTATGCCTTAAATTTTCAATATAGATATAGGAGGTATCACCCCTACCATCAATTATAATGGGACAACTAGTCCTAATTTACACTTTAAAACATTTGAAAATATATACAAAGATTGGGTCAAGTTAAACACTTTGTCCACTACCAAGTTCTTAGTGAAAATACTCTCTAGAGATTCTTTGGATTGGTATAACCAAATCAAGTCTCATTCCATCACTATTTTGGAGGACCTAGTTAATGATCTAGTATAAGAATTTTAAACTAGTGACCTCCTTGAGAATACCTTGGCTCATTTTATTAATTTCAAGCAACTTGAGATAGAAATCACACAAGCTTTCATCAAATAGTGAAAGACCTTGACTAATATGTGTGAACACAACATGGCTAATGATAACCTCTTTCATCTATTCACCAATGCTCTCTATCCTAAATTTTAATATTAGGATTAAACTCTCTCTCCATGAACTTTGGAAGAGGCCCTTGACCAAGCCAAGTGTCAATATTTTCTCATGCATCAGTTTGCACCATCCCAACCTCCTATGGACACTCACATGCTCCTCAAAAATAAAAATTATCATGTTACTAATGATGGTGTCACTGATTCCTATGATACTATTCATAATATTCAAACTATTACTCTTGACCTTGCTCCATAATAAGCTCCCTCTTTAAACCATATCCCTAATCCTCAATATTATTTAATACACAACATTAATGTTCATAAGCCATTATCCTTAGCAAAACTCAAAAAGCATCCACCAAGGCCTCTTCTTCAAGAGATTAATCCCACTTGCCCTATGAAATAATGGTATAATCCAAATAAATTCTATTGTTTTCATGCTAGCTGAGGTCACTCTCATGAGACTTGTAGGCAATTGCATAAATTAGCTATAGATTTCCTCCTTGGTCCAAATTTTGACAGCAATTCCCTCGTTCATAAACATCAATAAACCTATGGCATTACCTTCAAATCTCACAAAACATAAAGTAAAAATCAAGCTTTGAACTAGGCTAATGCTCATCTAGCCATTTATAAAGACCCTCTTCCATAAGATAATAATGATAAGCCTACTCCTTCCACCAATAATGTTGGTAGTCTTATAGACCCAACTCTCAAAGAGAATGTGGTCAACATGACTAATATGCAAAGGTTATTTACCTACATTAATTCTCATCCTACCCACATACACCAATCATCTTATACTTTCTGAGTTATCCAAGATTCTTCCCCAACTCACCTAACAGAGTTGGGGCAAGAGGACCTTATCTCTTTTTATGAAAAAATTCCAACACCTCCATTGGATAAGGCCTCTCATACAATTTATATAATTTCTCCAACCTCTTTACCCATTGCCAATAATATTCAACCTTCTAATACCACTTCTTCAAATCTATCACAAAATAAACCTACATCAACTACCCCATCCTCTCATGATAATTAACCAATTTGTCTCCCAAGTAAACCTCCCACATCTTATTAACACAAATTTACATACAATTCTAATCCCCCTTCTAATGAGCTCCTAAAACATTATTCCCCTATATCTAGGAGTCCACTCATGGGTTGTGATGAATGGGATCCTATCATGGAGCTTACTAATCTCCCATCTCAAATTTTCTTTCTCAAACTCATGTGGGATTCTTCATGTCATCACAACTACCTTATGTAACTCCTATTCAAAATGAACATCCCCCTTCCTCCCCTATCAGTATGTGAAGCTACCTTATGTGGGTTAAAATATAGCATCTTACAACAATGCGAAGATATGTCTATCCACATTGACAAAAATAATGGACACTTCTCTCTCTCTAAAATATCCTATTGCTTCTATGATTCCAAATGAGATTATACTTCATGTCGATGATCCTACCATATTTATAAGAATCCAAGTTAAGTGTGACTTGATTGATGAGGGTTCAATTACATGTGTTGCCTCCCTTGACTTTATTAAAACCCTTGGATACTTGAAATATAATCTTAATTCCACCCACATTATGTGTTAAGGTTATGATCAAAGGTAAATACCTCCCTTACATTGTGTGTGGCTCCCTATTACCATCCCACATCTCATTGTTTGAGTGAAGGTTATGATATTCAATTTTACCCTCTCCTATAATATTTTGCTTTATAGGTTATGGACTCATCGCATGATAATTGTCATATCTTTTGCCTGCCAATGTGTCAAGTTCATTCATAATGGTGAAATATATTAAATTAAAGGAACAATGATCCTTGAAATTTTTAAATAATTCCAAGACTGAGGTGTATTCAAAATTTCAACCCTTGAACCCTTTTGAGTGTTTCATTCTGAGAATCTCAATGTTTTAATTTCCCTACCAACTCTATGCGAGTTTGCCATGGTCACCCCAAACTCATCAAGAATACACCACATAACCTCTTATATTCTAAAGATGATGAGCCTATTGAGATAAAACTTAAGATAATTTTTTTGATCTCTCTCCTCATTTCATTCTTAAGCATTTACCCTCTCTGAAGCTATATTCTCATCAACCACCTAGTGATGATACACCTATAGTCTTAACTATGACTCGACACTCTATTCATCATGCCACTTCTGATGAGGTCATACCTACCTACATAATTGATCTTCATACACCCAACTATGATGATGGTTATACTCTATATGACCCATTTTTAGGAGGTCTTGTTCAGGCTCAAGATGTTAAGATCTTTCATTATTATTCTTCTTTATTTTAGTATTTTCATTTATCTTATCACATTTTATCTTATATAGTTCCTAATTTTATCATTATTCCTCTTAGTCATAGGGTAAATATGGTACATTTGCATAGCACACCTCCAATTTCTAAAGAACCTCTTAGGATCATGCTTATGGATCATGTTATTATTGGTCACTATTGCTTCATTATATACTATGATTATTATAGTTGTCTTGCCCCTGAGATGATTGTTACTAACATTAAACCCTCTATGCATCCTGTTCCTCCCTTATTTAAGCCTAGTCTATATCTTATTCCCAATCTAACTTTAGCTAATTATCTTCC
This sequence comes from Torreya grandis, assembly GCA_037957365.1. Taxonomy (NCBI): domain Eukaryota; kingdom Viridiplantae; phylum Streptophyta; class Pinopsida; order Cupressales; family Taxaceae; genus Torreya; species Torreya grandis. The sequence continues at coordinate 1,242,432 of JARHVA010003807.1, read as the reverse complement.
TACTTTTGATACTATTTCACCTTTAGTCAATCTTCATCTAGTCTCTCCACTAGCTTTACCTCCCCTTGGTGATGGCTTGCTTCTTTTACCACAGCTTGCTCCTCTGAATACCTAATGGGTTAATCAATCATACTATGACATTCATAGATTTATCAGTCATTGGGATAGATATTTTAACCTATACCAACCTTAACTAACTTATACCTCCATTCCCTTTGTTATTACACCCATAAAGTCTACTAATAATCGTATATGTTGCTTCCATGACATAGATAATCATTCCTCCATTCATTGTCACAACCTTCGACAATATTTAGACACCTTGTGTCCTACTCTTCCTCAAACTATATATAATGCTATACCTCTACCCAAATTATTACCTAAGTATATTCCCAAATATGGAGAGGTAAATTATCTATGGCACCAATATGGTACCCATCACACTGATCATTGCCACATCATCTAGTAACATCTCCAGGATCACCTTATGACCATGCTTGCACCTACTATCCCTCCTCCCATAGGTTTCCCATGTGAAAATAATCCCCCTTATTACCCCATGATTCCTCCACCTATGGCCCCTTCTTCCCTCATGGTTCATCCACACGTGATCCCTCCACCTGTGGATCTTCCTTCACTTATGGTCCCTTGTCCACCGATGGCCCCTTCATATCCCATAGATTCCACTCCTATTCTATCTCCTAAGTATCATATGCACTATGGCCCTCATGATAATGATACTTTATGCATGCCTACATTTTATATTGAGGAGATTCGATGAGAGGTATTTTATCATATTTCTCTAAAGATCGATGTGACCCTCACTGTAGTTAAATTCTAACTACATAGAGATCTATCAGATGTTATGGACAATGTTTGTGGATAAATTTACCAGTATTTATGAACACATCATGGTGTTCCTTCACTTTATTCTTCATTTTTTATTGGACATGTGCTCCAATTTTATATTTATCTACTTTATATCATTTGACTCTATGTCAAATTTTCATTCACTTATCTATCTTATATGGCTATTTATATTTCACATTATATGTTGTCTATGGTGTCATTTTCATTCCTTATGATATATTATGTATTATTTTCATGATTACATAATTTTTCTCTATGAGTTTACTTATTTCCATGGATGTCGTATTCTTTACTCATGATTTTTTACTACCTTATCTCCATAACATGGATAATCACTATTGTGCCTTGGTTATACAAACCTTGCTCCCCTAAGTACTCCTTATTTATCATGTGATAAGTTAGAAAATAAGTCATCTCATTTTATTGATCCATCTTGGATATTCCTTTATTACCTTTTTTTCCTTTTGTAAACTAATCATACACATGGTTGAAACCACATATTGGTTCATAGGTAAGCATAAGTGTTTTAGTTAGTCATGTCTTTGAATACTTAGCTTCCTCTATCCAAAGTCTAAATCTCATTCATGTTGATTAATTTGTATCTCATGTTGGTTATTCCAAGTCCATATGAAGGAGGAATCTTAAAATCCATAAAATTTTAAAATCCAAATAATTTTTGACAAGGCAATGATACAAAAGGCAACATTAAAATTTTCAAAAGTCAAATCACACTAAAAGATGTGATTCAAAGCACATCTCCTTTCTATAATAAAAGTTCAAACTCCATAGTTGGCCTTATGATAGAGTTGAGGTCCATTGGGGTACATTAGGCTAGTAGATTGGAAAAGGAGAATTAAGAAAAAAATATTTTAGTGTTACCTACTTTCTCACATAAGTACTCAATCTTCACAATAGACCGATAGCTTTGTAAGAAATCTTGAGGAATGGGGAACACATTGTGGGAAGGTAGGTCTCTTTTCATTTCCTTGTTCAAATAACCAACATGAGTCGATCTTAGTATCTTACTTATTTTCCTCTACAACTTTGTATTTACTGTGAATAGGGTATCCTTTGTATATTGATGGTCACTAGTCACTTAATGTCCTTTTGTGTCCTTATTGTGCCTCATGTTTCCTAAGGTATTATCATAGATGCCTGCATTTTGATTTTTACATTCAATCCTTCATTTCCCTTAATCTTAATATTTCCCCTTGAGAAATATTATTTTTTTCACTGATCACTCCCCACTAGGGATTCCATTTGTGAGTTACAGTGTAAAATCTTATATAAGACTAGGCCTTCCTCCCAAATTACCATTCCAAACATTAATTTTAACATTATTTTTCCTAGTTGTTTCCACCTCATTAATGTTGCCTTTGTGTGTTACAGTGTAAGACCATGGATAGGACCATGCCTTCCTCACAAATTTTTCAATACCCAAGTCATAATGAAAGTATATGTGTCAAATTTGAGATAAAGAGTGATTGATCATGAGCTACATGTCATTGACATGCTTCCCATCTTGCTATAGTATGTTTTATACTTAATTCATTGATATTTCATTTTTTATCTTATTATTTTCCAATTGCATGTAATAATACAACAGTTTTTCTTAAGTTTTTCATACTTCCCATCCTGAATTAGTGTGATCAATTCAAGTTCATTTTTCTAATTTTGTTTCTCTTTTATACTTCTCAACGTGATTTAGTATGATTGATTGACTTAATTGTTTCATTTTTTATACCATTTGGTTTTATTATGCCTTCCATTTTATTACATTATTTTCACACTTCCTAATGTGATATAGTGTGATTTTACTTATTTTAATTTGGAGCGAATCTTTTCATGGTCTAAAAAAAATTTGTTTTCCATTTTACCATATTTGTTTTATTATATTTTATCATATCTTGTTATTACACATTTCCCATCAAGATATAATGTGTAGTACATTTGTTTTGATTACTTATACTTTTCTAACTCATTTTTTCCTTTTTTTTAATCATACATGTGTATCACATAATGATAGAGAACAAAACACTCCGCATATATTTCCCATAGCATATATAACAAAATCTAAATACATGTGCTAGAAATAAATATATCCATGCATAAACATCCACAACCAAAAAAGACTCATAAGATCAAATCCAACTGTAAAAATCCATATCTATATATAACATGTATTTTATACACTGTAAAGTATAAAATACATAGATCCAACTCTAAGGTTGGGACCCATCATGCCTATCCTGTGGCCTAGCTACATTGCCCATAGATGTTTAGGACTATCCATTCTAAATAGTTAGTTATACTGAGGTAGTCCACGATCTCAATCCTACTACCTATCCCTATAAGTTGGCCACATGGGCTTGTACCCATCCAAGTTGAACCATAATATCCATATGCACTACTCTATCATGAGCCAAGGCCTTCAAGGCTTATTCCTCTCCCTATCCCACCACTGTCTATGGCTAAAATCCATCCTTGCATGTTTACAACTATCTTGTAGCCTCCCTCACTAGTCTAAATAATCCTACCTAGGCTAAGGTAGATGCTACCATAAGATCATCCAGCATGGTGGCGTCATATGGTACCAAACCCCATATAAAATGTCATGATACGCAGTGATAACCAAGGATGCCCATCTAACCTCCTCTATCATCGAATATATAAAACTAAAACTAGATATATATTAGATCATGTATATATCTCAATATATATCTACTACTATAACCATTTATAACTAATATTATATATCAAATCTTACATCAAAATTACAACATTTCTCACTAGTACTGGTGTCACCAACCACTATCTCCCTGTTTGATCACCCATCGAGCACCATCTCTTTGTTTGATAGTCCCCTAAGTACCTCCTCTATAGATCACTTTCATGATAATACAAATCCAAGAGTCATCACTCATGCACATTGTGACCCTCTCTTGAGAGGTGTCTCTATAGACCAAATATGTCCTAAAATGGTTGTTGGGTCATTCTACATTATCACACTGGCCTATGCCCACTCTCATTCACAATGCCTCAGTCTATATTGTGGTTAAGATTGTCATTTTTACTCCTATGTTGGTACCTTCTTAGTGCCTATTATGGTTCCTATTATATCCCTATATCCACATCCATGCCATCCCTTCCCCTAGTTATCTACTATTGTGATCAGCCAGTCTATGGTCTAACACGTAATGGCCTAATAATGGGTCTCTCAACTAGTGATCCTCCTCCTCTCCCCCTTGATTCTCTAGCATGTCATTCCCAATAAATAGGTACTACTAGAGGGGCCACTGTGTGTGGTATTTTTACCTACCTTGGTAATCATGCCATCATATATGGATTTACCCATGAGGTATAGTGGCATGTAATCGATACTTGTGCCAGCGCTATCACCATGGTCCTCCAACTAAGCTATATAGTAGAAATGTACATGTAAGGATGCCACATGATCTCTTCTCATGTGATAGTATATATATCTGGTACATTAGGCATGACCCACACTAGAAGATCCTACTACCATATCATCACTTGAGGTAACCTATCATCCACCATATAGTGTAACCCTACTAGTCGATATATAGGAAATATCTCATATATCCAAACACTCAATAAAATAATGGGCCCCATGGTCTTCTGCACTATGGATAGTATCCCATATATATCATGCATAAGCTAAACCTAAATGATATCCCCAAAGTCATACAGTGCTCCCTGATCCAAAATAGACTGACATAAGGCTATCATGTATAGTGGTACCTTGCCATATGACTTGTAATAAACCACTCATGTTTTTACAAGTATTATCATGGCCTTCTAAATGTCTAGAATTTTCATGATATATACCTCAAACAAACTAACCCTCAATATCATATATATCTTATCTAAGCATATTTCACACTAATTAGTGCTTGCCTCTCCTCCAGATCATTTGATGTCCCTGTGATCATCGGTGTCCCTCTTATTGGTAGTCCTAGCAAAGTGTAGACATCATCTAACATAATACCCACCTATATGGTATCCCCATCCACCACCCATCAAAAAAAATTCAACCATTTCCATGATTCAAAGAACATGACAATGAGATCAACACTAAGTGGGATGCACATCATCTCTATGATGCCTCCAAAGCATAGTGTAACTAGTCATACTCTATCCATGTAATTCAATCATTCTACTATATTTGGTAGCCATGATGCATCTATTAGTTGCCAATACCTCTAGCATCTCTATAAAATATCAAACAATGAAGGATGTATTAGAATTCCATGTCATAAATAATCAAAATAAATTCTTAAAATTTTAAAAAATCAATTAGTTTGATTTAGCTTCTCAATTTTATATAGAATCAACCTATTTAATGTTAAATTAGCCTTGTCTTTTACTTGTGATACCAAATCATCTCTTTCAATTTCCTACTAGATCAACCACATCAATCCCAGAATGGCCACCTTCTTACCTTGTGATACTATATCAACCCTGTTATACATAAATAGCCTATTTTAGTGATACTACATCGACCCTATCAAACAAACTATGTCGGCCCTGATCTACATAGTCAACGTTATCTCTCTTACCTACTAAGTTGACCATTGCTATGAATTCATCCCCTATTAACATATTAAATCATCCCACTGCTATGTAATCATCCTTATCACTATCCCTCACCTTACAGACTAAGTTGACTAGGTCGACTCTGTTCATCCATAGTGGTGATTTTTTGCCCACTTACCATAAATTCCTTGGGAATTTATTAGTCTAACTTCTTCCTACCGAATACCCCATTTTACCCATAGCTTACCTAAAAATTTCTATCGTTCATTTTGGTGCCTATTTTTCCTACCAATCACTTTTCTATATTTAGCTCAATTTCAAATCAAAACATTCAAAATTTTGAAATTTATAGTTGCTTGCATTTGCTACACTTATTGCGACCACTATACATCCTCCATATCTCAGTTGTCATCTCCTCACCATGATGGCTCTATGATATCCAACTAATTCTATCATAGATATGCTTTCTCAGAGTAGTAAAAATAACAAATGAAATTTTTTTCACCCTATTGATATTTACTATTCAAAATTATTTACCTTTCAAATATTTACTATCAGATTTCATATTTTGACTACTAGATCTTTTTCCAAAAGATCAAATGTTGTGAAATCCTAACATCATAGAGAATATTTTCACCTATTGTATGTCTATGTTTCAAAAAAAATTCTTTTTCGCTAATCTCTACAAGTTTGCCTAATGCTCCCTACATTAGACACCTTCACATTTCTTGCATCTTCTTATTTATCCACAACACTAAGGTAAGTAAAGGCATGTGTTTTTCAATTATGTCCTTTCATTTATCTTACGTTCTCTTTCTACAATTTATTCAATTTTAACATTGTGTGTTGCTATGTTCTTTTCCCAAAGCATCGTCCCATGTTGCACCTACATGACACCTGATGAGATTCAAGTAGGGAATATGTATACAAATAATATTTTCAAACTTTATCAATTACTGATGTTTTATATCTTGTAGGAACTTATCAAGTCTTAATCTCTCTGAGTGCACACCTTAAGGGGTGCACTATGAAAGGGGTGGGCAGACCATTGGTGCTTCGTAGGATTATTGTCCTTATACTACTACTTGTTATCAATCTAACCTTCTCTTAAAAACATTACCTTGAGATTTGCCTCCTATTTTTCACCCTCCTCTAGTCATTTTTTGCCTTCATTAGCTCTTTCCTAGCCTAAAATCCTTTTTGATAGTTTATGATACACTATCAACCCCATCGACCCTATATTGTAATTAATAAAACTCAATTAGGGTCTACGTCAGCCCTTAGTTGACCTAGACCAAGACCTAATTTATTTTTATTAATAATAATAATACATATTTGATTAGGTCGACCCTATCGACTAAACTTTTATAAAGGACTAGGGTTAGATTAGTTATATAAACACATCTATTTCATCATTTCTAAGAGAAGATAAGAATAAGATATATATATATATATATATATATATATATATATGATTATCCACCATTCTACTTGAGATAGCTTAGGGTTCCATACTTTCTTTAGAGATATTAATCCTATCTTATGGAGAAGTATTTTGAATGCATTGATAGTTTGTGTAGCCTAGATCTGATTTATCCTTGTCATCCTTACATACCACAACAAACTCTTGAAAAGCACCTTGGCCAAGGGAGAGATTGAGGCTCCATGTGTTCATCTTCAAAGGTAAGTATTCCTAACTTTATTCTTACTTTGTAAGAGTAGATAGATATGCATTTGTACTTATCTCAATTGCTTTAGTATTTCATATATATTGATGTGAGTATTTGTCTTCTATGCATATTTATTTTTTTATGTTTACCCCCACTTTCTACCACAAGCTTTGGTGAGCAATAAATTAGACTTTAATTTACTTGTTATTAATTTAGAGAATATGAAAACATAGGACCTAGTTAGGGTTATCACATAATTTTTCTTGAATGGAGGCTTTGGAACCCTCCCTCGTGATATTATTGTGGTAATATATCCCTTGCATAGGTCTAGAAAATCCATCTTGGTCATGACCCCAAATATCTAATGTATAGACAATCGAAAGTGTAAGTAAGATTTATCTTCTTTGAGCTACGATTAATTTATAGATCAATTGAATTTACCTTTGCATACATATATTACCTTTAGATTATTTACCTTTGATAAATTGAATGCACTTAGTTATCCAATTTATGTAAATTAATGGCACCAATAGCTCTGGATTCCTTTCCTTTCTTCTATTTTAAAATTTTAAATTTACCTGGTGAAGTGTCTTCCCCTTTTGCATTCCTTGACACTAGGTGGATTTTCATTCTTTTGCTTTAAGTGCTTTGTCAAATATATTTAACATTTGGTGATATTATGCTTCCTAAAAAACCATTACCTTAATATTACCTAGGTTCATTCTTTGATGCCACTTGTTCCTTTATTGCCTCAAGCTTATGAGATCATGACACATGGAGGGCTTTTTTGGTTTCATCATACCGGGAGTTTTGTATGCCCTTCTTTCATTATGTAGGATCCAAGTGAGTGAGATGATGATACATGGTGACATCTCAATGTTTTACTTGCTTGGGAGACTTAAAAACTTCTCATATTAATTTGATAGTGGAGGGCTTACAGGGTTTGACATGTGGACAATTTTCATTACTCCATTGGCACCATAATTTTTATAGATTGAACTATAATGTGATAGTTATTGGGTGAGTAATATTGTGACACATGGATGACTATCACATATATACTATCCCCAAAACTTTCATACACTAACTTCAATTTGCCAATCCTAGAGTGAGTGAGATTATGACATGTAGATGGTTGTCATTTCTCTACTCACCCAGTAGTATTTTTAGAAATTTCTAATTAATGAAAAAGCCATAGTTTAGTGGGTTTTCTCTAAGTGGCATAAAATCTTTTATAACACTAAATTACAATGCATAATTCTCTAATATTTTGGGATATGACAGAGTAAGTGAATGCCATGTGACAATCTTTAGTGACTCATCAGGTGTGTGGGTGAAAATTATAAATAATTCTAAGTAAATAACAACTTGGAAAGGATAAAACACAAAGAAATATACTTCAACAAACATGTAATTTGGTTAATCTTAAAGAGTCAAAAACTAGCATGCTTTTGTATTAAACAAGTGAACTTCATGAATCATTAGAATCTAAGAAAAACTTTGATAGACATGCACAAAATAAACCAAATTCTAAAGATGTAACTCAATACAATCCTAAGAATATATTTGGTTTGTAATGATAAAAGTTTCATTATGTTAGTTTCATCTTCAAAAAATAAATTTAGTTTTCCCCACCAATTTTAAAAAATAAAGGCTACTTGACAAAGTGGGTCCATGTTTAAAAAAAATAAATGGGGGTATGTTGGGACAAAACAACCTCAACCTCAATTATGGCCACTAGCCATATGATGATGATGACCTATATTTGAACATGAAAGATGACCAAAAAGTTCTCATGAAAATTGAGGCCCATAATAAGGAGAAGGTTAATAATATTTAGACTGAACTATCTTTGGCCCACTTTGCATATACTTAGCCTTCAATATATGTAATCACGACCTCCCTAGGATTTCTAAGAGAATCCTACAAGGGGTTATACCACATTATCCCCCATAAGTAGAAAATCCTCATGCCATGGATCCACCTCCTCTACCACCATCAACTTAGGTGACTTGACCCTAGCTAATCTAGACTCGTGTGACTCAGTGGCAGGTGACCCAAGCATAGATAACATTCGACACCAATTCTAGTTCCTTCCCTTGATCCCTCTACTTTCTAGCATCCCCTCATGACACCACTTGGTTCCTTACCCCTTCCATAAACCCTCAAATTGGTACCACCTCTCTTCCCTATTACATCCCTTATACTTTTCACCCAAACACCCATGGTCTTGGCCATCCCTAACACCCTTCCTTCTTCATTTCCATTTGTCCCATCCATTCCCCAACCTAGAATCTTTTATGTGTCCCCACTAGCCATTCCTTAGATTCATGTGCTTGTGAGTGTCTTATCTTTACCAATTACCCTTTTTAATCTAGAAACATGTACGCCCATTATGTGCACATCTCCAATCACCAAAAAAATATTTTTTATTCCTCTAACATCTTATCAACTCCCACAGTCGACCCCCATGGCCCTTGCTACCTCTACTCCTACAATAGCATCTAGAGTTGACTTGGGCATAAGACCAATGAAAATGTGGAAGGTAGTTCATGATTAGCCTTCAATACGGGGAATGACTACTCAATTTCACCTCCCATACTAGTTTATATGGCCCCTCTACTAATTTCCATGGCTCCTTTAGCACCAACCCCATGGCTCCTCTCATCACTCCTTGACCCCCTTTTTATATCACCTTGGGCACCTACGTATTTTTATTTAATCAACAGATATATTCCCTTATACTAAATATCCCCCTCCTAATATTTATTACCCTTCAAGTGGGCATGACCTAAAGTTAGTGGCAATATAGATGTTCTCCTAGGCTTATCTATTTGTCTTTCCTTCTTATGCCTTGATGCCTCCTCCTCCACTGCTTTCATCATTCACACCCTTTGCTTCCTCCATCCCCACTACACCTCATCCTCCATATGTCACTACCATCTCCACCACCCCACCAACACATCCAAAATTTGAGGAATGGTCTCAATATTTTAGGTGTTGGATATGACAATGAAAGGCACCCCTGATGTGTAGTGGGATTTTGACTACACCACGTGGAGTATGTAGAGGATCCTCACACAAAAATTTATGAAAGAGGGAAACCATATGGGCTAGAAGACCCAACAAGACTTGTTACCTCTCACCAAGGTGAGGAATCCTATAGGAGAATAAAAGATAAAGGATAACCCACTCTCAATTCTTTAGGTGACCCATGACATGTTAGATAAACTTATTAAAGACATGTAGAGAAAAGTATGAAATTTTAAGGTGCATATAAAGATCTCCTTCCCTGTTGGGCTAATTAGGTAGGTGAAGGATACCTTCTTACAAATTTTATCAACTCTAGAAAAGGTGGTAGGGACTATGGTAGAGACCTAGGTGCTCATTCAATGAACCTATGCCTATCTAGAGAGGATCACTGTGATTGATGGGAATTACAAGAAGATAACGATTGTGATCAATAAGGGAATGTTCTCAGAGCTAAAATTGATGCCCACTTAATAAATATTATGATTAATAAGGGAATGTTCTTGGAGCTAAAATTGATGCTCATCCAATGAACCTATGCCTATCTAGAGAGGATCACTATGATTAATTGGAATTTCAAGAAGATAATGATTGTGATCAATAAGGGAATGTTTTTGGAACTAAAATTGATGCCCACATAAGACTTGGGATTATATTTTATGTATACTGGGAACATGAAGACTCTTATGGAGTAGTGGTTTTACTTAGCCCAAACTGTAATGGGACCTCTATAATATGGAAGGAATAAAATATTATCTTACTTCAAGGAAGTCAATTTCTCAATGATGTTCCACCTAGTCAGCACTCTATTAGACAGGGGTGAATTTTAGAGTCTAGCTAGATCACCTTGACCAGGTTATGAGAAGGAAATGGCTAAAGAAAATAAATAGGGAGTATAAACAATCCTCAATCTCTCATCCTAATCCACAACAACCATCAACCAAGTGTCTAAATTCAAAATATCTATGGAGGCTCCCCTCCAGGTATACCAAAGACTTGTGGCCTAGGTAGAGATGATCTTCAGAGAGCCTCCAATAAACCTTGCCAAGATGGACTAGGAGTTTGACCTTGTGTTAGATATGTTAGAGGCTAAAGAAGAAAATTTGAAGTATTTTAGAGCTAGTTCATCTATTCTAACTCCATGTATTATTTGAGTGGTCCCCTGGAATTTTTTTGAGTTAAATAAATCATATTTTCTCCTTTTTTTTAATTATGCAGTTGTAACTATTAGGATTGGCTATCATGTCCCAAGATGGGAATCTCACACTACTTGGGGGTGAATCCAACCCTTATCTATAAATATGTAGCTGCATTTTATTTTTGAGGTTGATAATTTTTTAGCTCAAAAGTGCTTCAGAATCAAGCCAAGATTTTACTTCCAATTTCCTTTACCCTTTTGAATTATAGAAAGTTGGTCATGATCGATACCTTTGTAATAAAACTTATTATTTTAATGAATGTAATTTTATCTTTTATTTAACATATATTATTTTTGTCAACGTATCCTTCATTTCAGTTTTAAATGAATGTGGGTGCTCATATAATTTTTTTAAGTCTCTATCATTTTATGAATGCAATGGTTATGATGTGCTTGTCTATTACAACCTCTTTGTGAACTCCTTTCATCTTCCTTACAATATTGATAACATGTATGGTAATCTCTAAGTTATCTTGGAAGTTTATGTGTTATTTAATATGGACTTATAATATTTATATTTAGTGAGAATTCATCAATTAAGAGTTCCTCACTGCTTCCCTAGACTCTTCCCATTGTGTAGTATTGTAGTTAAAACCTTTGGTGAGACTCAACACACAATGGTAAAACACTCTTTCCTTCCTTAATCTTCCTCTTTTTTTTTGTTTATTTTGGTGATTGAACTAACCCCCCTCCCTTTCATTTATAAAAAGGTAAATCAAAGTACATGAACACTAGCAATAGTCTCAAGTAATAAGTTCATTACTCATAACAATCAAAATTTAACCACTGGTGGTGGCACTGCATCTATGGGAGATTATTTCATGTAGGCTCCATTATGAAGCCAAATACCCACAACCATACCCTAGGCTAATCTCACATTAGTCCTAAAATGGAGGATGAAAGTCCATTGTTATTCTCACTATTCTCTTTGAAAATAATCAATCTCATGAGTATTTTAGAATAAGATCTTGGACCTAACAACAACACCTATGTATAAGAAATATATTTTGAAAAAATGAGACATGTAAGGGTTTTTACAAAATCAATAAAACAACATACGTGATTAGAGGTGTTGAGATATAATGCAAGGTGTCCCAATAAAGTAGTACACTACTCAAGTAGGAAATTAGTATGCTATTAGAGGAAGGGTTGATCCATCACTAAATATAAGTGTGTTTGATGGGTTTAATCCATTACAAAAGATTGCACTAGGTGGGTTGATCTACCACTAAAGAAAGAGCATTGAATAGGATAATCAATCACAAAAAAATACACTAGGTGGGATGATCCTCCATATAAAAAAGTGAAATTCAATATACATGTAGTGAATAACTCAAACACTTCACAAGTGATTCAAATCCACTACTCGAGCAGTTAATAATGGATAGATGTTGGGGATGATAAATAATAATACTATCAAGTGAGGTGTTAAAATCATAAAATACTTCACCAAATGAATTCTATCAATATAATAACCACTAGATGTAGATGTTGAGATGTGAAATCATAAGGATACCTTTGAGAGCTACACATAATACTAAAATCAATAAGTATAAACACATAGCCCCATAATTGTGAATGTGTGGAGTGGATGAAAGAATCCATGTGAGTGATCTAAATCCACTACTCAAACACTGGATAATTATCAGAAGTTGGGGATACCAAAAAATACTCAAAACAAAGAATTGGACTAATTGTTAAGGTGTTGAAATGTACAAAAATTAATCTCACGAAAACTAGTTAAAATATATCAAGGATGGCATGGTTAGTGTTGGGAGATCTTGTGCATCAAACCCAAAAAATGCCAAAGAAGATAAAAAGGACAATGAGGGCACTATAATAAATCCATACAAGAAGACTATGAATATATGTAAAAAGGCTATCATGAATATAATATTTAATCCAAAAAAAGGAGCATTGGTAAGCATTATGAATATTGTATGGATAATATAGCTAAAAGGTCGAGGAGACACGCAGGTAGAGTCCAAGTAGGAAGTGGTGACAATGTTGCCACAACAAATTTTGAATCCATCCCAAATGAACATAAAAGGTAGAAGAATATCACTACATATAATCTAATTCCATGTGCATAAACATTATATGTAAGGAAAAATCTAAATTAGATTCATGACTCTTATGCCTTTATGAATCTAAAAAAGTGTCAATACTCTCATGCTTGAAAGAAGCAATCTCAGGTCCCTCATGATTGAGAAAAGATGTAGAAGAAATTATGTCACTCAATATTCTCACAAAGAGTGGAGAAAATTAAAATAGGTGTTAAACTTACATGAAGTAGTTCTACTGAATAAACACATGTTTGATAGCCAATTCCATAGAGTTCAATCCCATGAATCAGATGGATAAGGGAAAGAATGATTTGTAAGTGTTTACCAATACCTCTATCAAGAAAACTCATGGAAAAAAATATATAGGATCCAAAAATAGTTGTGTTCTTCTCAAACACATTAAACACATATGTAGGTGGATCTAAAGTAGGGGTTAAAACATGTGGAACAACATGGGCATCAAATAAAAAATTTAACTCATGATTTAGTAGATCATAGTCTAAAATTGCATTAAGAAGATTCATAAAAAAATTAGAAATAGGTAATGTGTAACATGGTGGACTAGTCTCTATGGAAGGGGTGTCCATATTGTCAATCTTACATTGCAAAGTGTAAAAATCTATCCTATAGTGTGTGAATGAGAGCATATTTTTAGGAAATGAGTGAGAGACATAAGGAGATTTAATTTTTAAGTTTCTTATTTTATTTTAAAAACTAACCATATCCTCATGTATTATAAAATTAAATAATATGTAATTTTGTGATTGTAGATTATTATTTTCCTATACGAGGGTGTGAAGGTCTTAGCATAAGCCATTATAATGATGCAAGGAAAAAACATTTTCCTTGAAAATAATATCAAACTAAAACACACTAAAAATATTTAAAAACTCCCAACTACTTATAATTATGTAATTTTAAAATTTTTGTCCCAATACATTATTTTTATGTATCCTAATGTGCTAAAAATAGAAGGTTACCCCCCACAATAATAAAATACTACATTTTAGTTCAAAATAAATGATTTAGAACATCTCACATCTAGTTATATTTTTTATTATGAGTTGCAATGTCAGAATGGAAGAAAAAGAGCGAGAGAGTGAAATGTACAATTTTGTATAATATGAATCAAATATGACCTATAAATATATTTTACAAGAAAAAAACATATTTTAAAAATGAACAACACATCAAAATTATTTATAGATCTCAAGATATGAGCCCACAAAAGTGCCTAAATACTAAATGCTACAAAATTTACAACAATAAAATAAACTTCTACGAAAAATTAGTTGTAGATAGCTATAGGGGTTTTGATCCAAAATATTTGCATCAGAAACATGAATCCAACCGAAAAAAGGGACATCTCTAGCCTCCACAAAGTAAATATATCACCTCTGAATGACCAAAGATAAAAATGACACTAGGTGGAGCAAGGATAGTCTTTTGGGGCTAAAATTTTGATCTAGCAATCACATGGATGTTTGGAGGCTATTGAGGTATACAAGGATTAATGCTAGAGTGTATAGTCTTGTGAGTGTTTAGGGGTCAATTGATTGGGGGATAGAGAAAATGAGTGTAGTAGATGGTCATATTGGTCTTCTAGGACTAGTTTACAGGGGATAAATCATACCAACAACAAAAATAGGTGGCAATGGATATTTTACAGTAGCCACATGGGTAGCACAATGGAAATTAGAATGTATAAGATATGAAATAAATAAACATTAGTAATTCAAAACTTGTTATTTATAAAAAAGTGTTTAAAGACAAATAACCATCTAGGACTTGGATCTAATGGATTGAAATAGATATTATGTAATTTACTATGGGACTATGTGAGGTCATTATGAATTAAGAGTAGGGCTTTGTTTGGATATGGGATAAGGCCATACTATTTACACAAGGTTGACCTATGTTGGTTTCTATAGGATGCACTAACATCGATTAGGGTTTTCCCCATCTATGTGAACTATTTTAGATGCACCTTAGCCTATAGGATGTGTGTATGATTGGATTTAGATGATTCATTGAGGATCCATTGTGTGCCTTATTCTTCACTTGAAACCTTAGCTCAATGACAAAGAGGACCAAATGTGGTAAAATAGGAAAAATGTGATATGGGTTAAATTTTTTTCTAACCTCAACAACATCTATGTTTAGGGATACCTACATACCAATACTCCAAAGAGGAATCAAAATCCACATATTTATCCCATGTTACAATGGTATGTGTGAAATATTAGTGTAATGTTATATGTTAGTGCAATCCTAGTTTAATTAAGTGCTCGAACAATGACTTTGTGACCTTGTTGGTGTATTCAGATTTAGCTCAAGGATTCTTGGTCTATATGGACATAAAATCTAGAATAATAGGTTTTTTCCTCTCAATGTTTATTACAATAATTTTGGTGTTTTCAATATAGAAGCCTCTTGCCAACTAGTGAATAAATGAGAGGAAAATGTGCTTATATAGTGGTGTTTTGGGGATTTCCTTGAATAATACTTGTTAATAATGTGAGATAACTCATTATATGAATTTTAATTTAGGAAATTAACCATAAATTGTGTAAGGACAAAAGTGATAGATTTAGACACTACCAGCCAATGGGATTATTCTAAAGGAGCAACCTTGTCTAAGGAGTAGAGATTGATAAACTAGAAGTGT
This sequence comes from Torreya grandis, assembly GCA_037957365.1. Lineage (NCBI taxonomy): Eukaryota > Viridiplantae > Streptophyta > Pinopsida > Cupressales > Taxaceae > Torreya > Torreya grandis. Next base: position 1,226,373 of record JARHVA010003807.1, on the reverse strand, counting down.
GAATCAGTCTAATAGTGAGTCTAGGCTATTTGTAATAAAAAATAATAATATTAAATATCATAATTTCCTAAGGATAGAGTGTCATTATCATAAAACTAGAGGAATATTAGTTAGAACTTTGGAATTAATCATAGGTTAAGTGTGTATAAGGAGTAGTCACAAGTGCATTATTTTACTGACTACACGGGGACATACTAGTGGTATTTTCATATATACTTGATCCTTGATAGACATATATTTAATATTTTAGGCCATACTATGTCATTAAAAGGATTTAGAATGGATAGATTCACATTCAAGTTTTGGGTTAGATTGCATTATTCAAATGGGATAGATTAATAATCAAATTAAGAAATATTGACATATTCACACATATGTGAGGTATATGTGGGCATTTTACAATATTATGAGTAAGAATTTGAATATTATATGATAGTATGAGATAGATTATAAGGGATAAATTAAGTAGATTTTTTTGGAATAAAATGACTAAGAGAGGGTGTTAAATCAATCTTTAAAAACTTTTTTTATCAATTTCACTTAAGCAATCATAAACCATTCAAACAAGTATATAAATCTAGTATGCATAAACACCTATCCACTTAAGCATGAAACACAAGAACACATCACATATTTGGGAAACCCTCAATGGGAAGAAAACTAACTGATATATGCAAATTTACTATATTATTATAATATAAATACCAAATTTGGTGAAGTACCCACTTCACATGGAGCACCACCCCCAACTAGCTTAGTACCAACTCAACTAGGATTTAGCAAGCACCAACTTGTAAGGAGGCACCAACCCCCTAGATGAATCAACACAAAATTATACACCTAATTGATTTGATCATATTTATAAAACATTATTTCTAAACCAACTAATGATTACCACCTCTTCATCTCTTGACACTCTTAGCCTTCTCAAACTACCTTCTATGCCTCTTCTCTCAATTAGGTCTCTTCAATACTGATTAGGTCATATGACCTTGATACTTTTACATAAAACCTATATAAAATATTCATAACTGATCTTATACACTCTTATTATGGTATATAATACCTTATTCTACTCAACAAAGTACTATCTTTTTTCCTTACACTCTTCACACACTTCAATAGGCCTAAAATTGCCTTGTATTTATACAAATCTCTTGTTCATATCCTTATTGATCAGCCAAACACTCTTAAATTATTAGTTCAGCCATGAAATATATATTATTATATCTCATAAACATGAATCAAATGTGCTTTGAGTCCTTTTAGGTCTAACATACCTCAATTAAGCCTTATTTCATCTTTAGGTCTCGTGGAGACCTAATCCCATTAGGTCTACTTTAGGACATGCTATACTTTTCCTTCATTATAAAAAAATAAAACAACTCAAAAAATAAGATCATATCATTTTCCACTAAAATATACCCCTTATAATCTCATCTAGTATTTATAACACTTTTTAGCTTCAACCACATATTAAAAAAAACATAAATTAGATTAAAGATAAAACATAAATTAGATTAAAAAAATATGGAAAAATACCACATATTAATAAACCTAATGACCTTATAGTCATCATAAACTTCATTATATACTCCAACTTAGAGTATATAGGCTTAAACTCTTCTCTACAAAATGCTCACTCTGAACTGCCAACTAGCCTCAAACCATAGTCATGGAAACTTGAAATTATAACACATAAAAGAAAAAACTAAAGGAATTATAATGAATTTAAATTATCTTAAAACATACTAATAACATCCTCTAATAAAAATATCATAATATTTAATGGTAATGTTGGTCTTACAGACCAATTTGTTGACCTTCTCTCTTACAGACCTTACTCAGTCAAACAAGCCATTTTGGCTTCAATTTTTCAACCTATTACACTAAATAAAAATATTATAAAAATAATTTATAGGACATAAAATTAATAAATATAAAAATCATTTACATTATATGCTTTAACATATGGCATAAAGCCTCAAACTCATTGCTGCAACTTGCTTACCTAAAACTACTAGTTTGCCTTGAAGACTAGTCATGATGATTTTGACCTTAAATACATGTATGAACACTTTAAAATACTCTTGATTAATTTATATGATCTTATTTTATCATTATAACATTATTAGATATAAATTTATATGGTCAAATAGAAATATTTGTCTTGCAGACCAATCTCATAACCTCATTGTACACAGACCTCACTAAGCTAGACAAGTCAACTTGTGAGCAAATTTTTGATATATACAATGATTTCCAAAAATTATATATAAAATTAACATGTATTAAATTCTTTAAAAATGTCTCCATGTACTTAGATTCATCTGTATTCCATGATAACACATCCCTAATCATCTTCTCACTTTTGCCTAGGTTTCTTAATATTTGCATTATTATGCCTATTAACGATAGGTTATCTTGGATGACTGGTTTAGCACACCTAAGGGATAGAAAAATCATAAAAAACACCATTTACATAAAATACATGTCTCAAAAAATTTCCTCCATCCATTTATCATCTTTGACTTGGTCAACTTTGATTGCTACAGTAAATCTATGAGAAATAAGGCCTTTCTTATAGGGTCTACTCACTTACCTGACAAACCAATCACACCTAGAGGTGCCTAAGAGAGTTTAATAAAACCTAAATTAACTTAAATATCCATACCAATATATTATAATCACTTTATAACAACTTATTTCATATCAAATCACTATTATGGTTCTTTGAGGGTTTAACCATTTTTCACTATTAACAATTGTTCATAAAGCTTAGCCCTTGATTCTATAAAATAATGCATTTAATATTGATATAGGATACTTACACATATAACATGAATATCTTAGGTTCTCATGTATAGGTTACACATAGCAATGAACACTTGAAAGTCCTCACGTTGAGAATCCTTTATTCTATGTACTCAAGAGACCTCAAAACACTTTTTCATGCCTTTTCTTGCAAACCATAACTTATAACTTTTTAAACATGATTAAAAAAACATAGCATACCTCTAACAGCAATCACTTTCCTATACTATCCTTAGAAATATAACCTCATACCCCATTGGGCCATGTTCTCTCTCTTTGCTCTTTAGGCCTTGACCTGCAAGTCACATTAGGCCTTGAAACTAACCTTCTAACCACTGTCCAATATCTATACACCTAATATAGAAAATCAATAAAAAAATATCATTCTAAAACAATACTTTACATCCTTCATAAGCCTTGACAACACCTCATAACACCTCATTAAGTCAGGCAAAGTCTAGAACTAGTCAAGTTGTAGACTTGGACTTAAGGTCTTACCCCTATAGGCTCACTTTGAAACTATCTTGAGTGATCTAATGAATAATATGCATGATAAATAAACCTTATACATCCCCTTATGGCTATGTCCATATATATCACCAAGCCACCATGATCAAACTTTCTCACTAGGACTTTTCATGCTATGACTAGTGCCATGACTAGGCTTCTCAAGCACTTGAAACTTGACAACTAACCTTGAATCACTTATGAATAGATTTACACTTATCTTGCATGATCACATAGTTAAAACCACCTCTCACAATCTTGTGCTTACTTACTTCACCAGGATTCACTACACACACCTTCTCACAGAGTCTAGACTAGGCTTCTCAAGACATCTTGTACTCAAGGACTAGTACTCAAACATGCTTTACTTGACCTGAACCTTGACATCAACCTCAGAAGAATAATTATTTTGACTTAAAATTCTCTCTCAAAAGAGAGACATTATGTTTCTTTAAAATTATCTCTTGTCACATCACTTCCTTGTCACATCAGGCATATAAGCTCATACCTCATAGACCACTCACCATGCATCTTCACCAGATGCACCTTGACATTAATGACATCAACATTGACATCAATGAAAAAACTTATTAAAAAACTACCCCTTTGTCATTGATGGTAAAACATTCTTCAATTTAATTACTCTCATCTCCCCCAATGTGGTCAAACTCCCTTCTTGAACTTTCTCCCCATTTGACATTAATGACAAAGGGTCATATATACTACAACTTTTAGAACCACACCTTATTGCAACAAAATATCAACACATATAATATAAATAATTATAGGAGAATTCTCCCCCTTATTCTATGCATACCTCCTTAAAATGAACTCAGATTATAGGACCACTTCTTAACACAGATCAAGCTTAGTCAATAACTTGAATAGATCCCCCTCAAGCCAAGCATGCACCATACTTCTGCTAACTAAAAATTATATCTATGAATTATAATGGACTCAACCCTTTCTATATGGAACTAAAACAACAAAAGCTTAATATATTCCCATATCTCCATGTTCACTCAAGACTAAATATGCTTCAGTATATGTTTGGGCTTGATTAACACTATAGGCTTGACCTCTTCATCAAATATTTGATCATCAATATGAGATGATAATAGACATTCTTGACTTTATTTATCATTTGAAGTATGCTCAACCATAGCAAACATTCCATTTGATCTAATATACTGATCATGACTAACCTTTACTGTATGTGGTTTCCACACATTCATTTGCCTTTTCTCTTGTACTTTAGAAGATTCAAACCTCTTATTTTAATTTGATGGCTTTCTTACTCTATTAGATTAGAATATTGAAATGCATCCCACATTATGACAACTATATAAGACAATCTCATTCATACCTAAACTGATGTGAACTGTGACACTTTCCATAGTCCCATGAGTACTCATTTTTAAAGCGTCTTCTACACACTCTTGCTCTTTGACCAAAGTGATTACATTTATTATAGTAACCATTAAGTGAATTAGCATACCTTATAGCATTAATCTATCTTGTTGGTATTTTCATTTTTACCTTCTTATCTTCATTATCTTTCTCCTTGACTTGAGCTACCACCTTTTGGTCTTTTTCGAAACCAAGACTTGTATTATCACTTGAAAACTTTTGACTACTCAAGATGTCATCTAGAGCCTCAGTGCTCTTTTTAAACTTCACAAAGGTCTTTACATTGCTATATGCTTGATCCAACTCAAATTTCAAGGATTCTACTTTAGTTTCATACTTGGTGCATTCTTCATCTTTAGCTTTTAAACTAGTAGTGACTATCTCCATATGTGCTTCAATTTGATTGATAATCTCATCGTACTCCTTAGATGTGTTACTCAATATCTCATCAAATAAACCAATATAATCTTCATAGTCCTTAAATAATGATCTTTGTTTGTGATTATTTATTCTTTATAATTTCAACTCCTCTAGGGCACTTATCAATTCTACCTCAAAGTTCACTTCATCTTCTTCTTCATCTGATTTTACATCAACCATAAGGCCTTTCCTATTTGAGTAACCCTCATTGTCTAATTCTATGGCCATGAATAAGGTTTCATTACTGTCATGTGTAGGATAATTAATACCATCAGCACTATCATATATAATTGTGTCACTTACATCAAATGAGTTATTATCTTCTTTGGTGTAGAAACTTCTCTTTTTATTAAATGACCCTTTCCTACCTTTATACTTATTAAAAAAATTCATGTTCTTATCAGGCTTATAGACCATCTTATCATCTCCATGATATTCATCACGTTCCTCATCATGCTCAGTTTTATCCTTTTTAGGACACTTAGATACAAAGTGACCAATCTTACCATAGTTGAAACATTTGAAATGCAACTTACCCTTGTAATTACTAGATCCAAACCTCAACTTCCTAGCAAACATGGTTATTAGTTCATCATCATCAACATCTAAACATTCCTCATTCTTAACCCTTTTGGCTTTTAAATTTTTCTCAACTTTGAAATTTTATTCTTTCTTAGGAGGTCTTCCTTCATTTGTTCTCATCTCATAGGTAGTCAAGATGCCATGAAGCCCATCCATTTCAATCTTATCCAAATCTTGAATCTATTCTACTAAAAACACCTTAGAATCAAACTTAGGAGTTAGTGATCTCAATACTTATTAAACAACTTTAGATTCTTTCACTTCTCCTAATCCTCTAATGATGTTGACAACTTCATCAACCTTCAATAGGTAAGATGCAATTGTTTCATCTTCATTCATCTTTAGACTTTCAAACTATCTATGGTGGGTCTACATCTGAGCCACCTTCACCTTAGTGTCTCTTTCATAGATAGTCTTCAATTTGTCTCATATATCTTTGGATGATACATAGTGATCACATTCACAAGCTCTACCTCTTATAGTCCAAAAATAATGGCATTCATTACCTTGGAATTATTTTCACTAGTGATGAGCTCAGAATATGGATCATTATTGACATGCTATTTCCCTCAATTCATCTCTCGAAGGATATTATCTTATGCAAATCTTAGATCATTAGATATCTATTAAATGTAAAATAGCTAGTTATCTTGTTTATATTGAACCAAAGATTAAACCTTTACTTTTTCATTAATGTCTAATACATAGCATGTTTTAGTGATTTTTATTTTGAAGAATGCTCAAGAAGAAGACACAGGTGATGTATAGTGAACGTTTAATTTTGATCTCCATCTAGCAGAACTACGGACTCTGTAGGCTTGTTTCTATGGACTCTGTAGGCTTGTTTCTATAGACTCTACAGGGTCATTCCTCCCGACTCTAAAGGGTCAATTCCATAGATTATGTAAGGATGAAGCTACAAATGGGGAAGCTGGTAGCCATATATGATAAGAGAGAATCATTCCAGCTGGAATCAAATAAGAAAATAACTATCTGCTATTTTGTAATATTTGCTTTTGATAAAGTTATATATATATATATATATATATATGGATCTTAGGACTATTATAGGATAGTATATATATTTCAACAGAATAATTGGATCTCTTGGAAATCCAATCTCCTATCTTTAGATGAATGCATCGACAAAGGAATCCTATTTCTTTGCATCCTATTTTGAGTTGATTATATTAGTATAAAATGTAAGATTTTTATGTATAATATATATTAGATATCAGATGATAGAGAGTAGATAATAGAGGAAAAGATTTGTACAAGCATATTATAGGTTTTAGCCAAATTGTAATCATTTCAATTTTATGAATTATGACTTTAGTTTCTAGTATTGATTAATCTTTGTTCTTGAGTCTGAGAGGAGCAAGGGCCCACTCTCCTTGGAACCAGGAATTGTGTACGGTATTTATGTTATGTTTTATCAATTCATTGTTATAACTAATTAGAATATTGTTAATGTTTATATTTATTCATAAAAACATTAAAAAAATTTGACAGTTTTAAAGGCATTTTCTTATTCCAAAATCATTTCCTTTCTAAGCAAAAGTGTGTTTTCTTTTATAGCAGATGTGTGAAGCAAATTTCCTTTTATTAAATAGGAGTGTGAATTTACTTTCCATGCAAGAATAAATAGGAGTGTGATTTTTAATTTCAAGAAAAAGTGTAGATTGATTTGATTTTTTTATTTTCAACAAAAGAGTGAATCATGTAGTTTAGGACACATTTTTATATATTCAAAGTTAGAATAGGATAATAAAACACCCCCATAAGTAGCCTTCTAGATCTACCATCTTATACCTTATTGTAGACAGCTTTGGACACCAGCCCTAGTTGATAAGACATCAATTGAATATTGATTAAATGAAGAGTTAAACAACACTCATCATTTTTGGCACCATTATCGGGGATATAAGGTGTTAGTAAGGTAATAACTATTAGTCTAGAGTGAAAAATAGAAAATATTGTAAAAACCCATAAAATCACATAAAATTTTAATAAATTGATGTACCGTCCTAGATATTCTAAAGGAAGATTCATCCCAAAGTTTCCACCAAGAACACAAGTTGACACTCCTTCAACATCTCTGAGTAGTGAACTAGAAGTTACAAGTGAAACCTATCTACAAGAATATTATGAAACTTGGATAGAAACTAGACCATTGCCACAAGCAAGCCCCATAGGACAAATCCCTCAAGATCAATCTCTTGCAGGAAGACACTATTTAATTGCCAAGGATTTAAAAGAAGCATTTCAAAAATTCATAGATGAAGAAAATTTTGAGAATTTTGAACAACCCATAACTAATACCACAAATATTCAGTAGGAAGATCATCCCAACTTTGAAACATCATCAGAAGAAGAAATGGCTCTCCAAAAAAATCAACAACTTGTACAACTAGGAAGGACTTTTTCCTTTCATATTGTTGCAAATCCTAATGATCAAACCCCCATGAAAAATATTTCACCAGCTAATCTACCAAAATTCTTGGGGAAGATCTACAGAAGATCCTGATCAATTCTTATTTGAGTTTAAGGTGCTATGTAAAACCTATGATTACACAACAGATAGCCAGAGATTAAAATTATTTCCCTTTACACTTAAAGATGCAGCTATGAGATAGTTCATGGGATGATATGGAAACATAATTCTTGAACAAATACCAAGATTACTACCAAGTGCAAGAAAGAAAAGAGGATTTTTTCAAAATCAAACAAAATGAGGATGAATCTTAAGAGAATTATTTGGATATATTCATGTTCACTCATAAAAGAAGCAATTAGTCACTCACTGAAGAAGTTCAAAAATTGGTTTTCTTGAAAGGTTTGGACGAAGATACTAGAGATGCCTTAAATCTGATGGGAGATGGAGATATAAATAAGTTGGTTTTCGATCATATTTTTGAGCTTTGTACCAACTACTCTCAAATAAAACCTGGAATTAGGAAAAGAAGGTTTGGGAAATTTAATGAAGTGGATAAGCTAATGGAATAATTTTCTAATCTAAAGACAAATATCCTAGTTACACTAAATAGTACTTTGGGAGGCCTTCAAACTAAGGAAAATGCAACAAAACCCTTAGCAATATACTATCCTAAGTGCAGACAGAAATACACCTTTAAATACTGCCTCCTAGATAGAACCAATGTTTCATCATATGAGATCTATGATGCAACAGATCATGATACTAAACATTGCACCCTTCTACCTATTTTAAAAGAATCAAATGAAAACACAAGTCCAATCCACTGAAGAAGTAAATTATATCCAGAGATAAAACTTTGCCCCATAAAACCAAACTCAAGGACAATTTAATGCAAGAAACCTAGTTAATTCATGGATGGCACCATGTAATATTTTAGTTCCTTCACCTTTCTAGAATCAACCCCAAATTCTATCAATCCAAAATCCATGGGTAGGACAAGATTAGATGCCAACACCCCCATGGATGATGCCATAGCCACAGCAATAATAGGTATCGTAGTAACAATGGAATCAGTCATGGAAACCACAGCCACAATTCACCTAACCAAGTAGACCACTTCAATAGAAAAATATTATGCCACCCCCAGTTATTTAGAAACAAGGACAAATCAATCAACCCTTAATGCCTACACAACTAATAGCAAATCCAAAAAATAAACAACTAGCACCTATGTATGTTAATAAACAGGAAGAGACAATCAATGTTAGAGCTATTGAGTGTTTGAACATACACTTAAGATCAGGAAAAACCATACAAAAACATCTAATTCTTATTTCTGAGATACCTAATGAAAAATAAAAAAATAGACTCATCTCAATTAAACATTAGAGAGGCTAAAATCAAAATGAGACCTAAAGCAAACAAAGAAAAAATTACTACCCCAGTAGTTCCTTTTCCCAAAAGATTAATAGAAATTGGTATTAAACCAGAATCAAACTTGGTCTATGAGTTATAAAAGATCAATATTAAGGTACCCCTTCTACAAGCTATTAGGGATATACCTAAATTAAACAAGATCATCAAAAACCTTTGTATCAAGACACATGAGAGGAAAGCAAAATATCTAGGAACCATTCATGTTGATGGAAAAGTTGTTGATTTATTAGTAGGAAAACTATCAGTTCCAAAATATGCAGATTCAAGAAGCCCAGTGATCATAGTCATAATCAGAGGAAAATAAATTCTTAACATCTTGGTAGATTTGAGAGTAGTAATTCATGTTATGACAACTGATACTCTCCATACATTGTCTCTTATGAAAATACAACCCAAAACTACCATTCTTCAAATGGTGAACCAATCTATAACTAAACCAAAAGGGATTATAGAAAATATTGAAGTACTAATAGAGTCTTGGGAGTATCCAATAGATTACATGGTCTTACAACCCAAAATAAAGAATCTAGGATATCCCATGATTCTAGGTAGACCATGGTTGGCTACTGTAGTAGCATTAATTGATTATAGGTCAGGAGACATGACCATTTCTAATGGGTTAAAATCCAAATGCATCTCTTTGTATCCTCCTACAAAACCATCAACAAATTACATACAAGAACTTTGGATGGATGAATCAAACAACACATTAAACAACATTTCCTCATTAGCTATGATCATAGTTAAAAAACACTTAGAAGAATTGAATGAAGACATATACCTAGAATCTACGAACTCTACTAGTCCAAAATCTATGGACTCTGCTAGTCCAAAAGCTATGGACTCTATCAGTCTGAAAGCTACAAACTCGACCAGTCTAGAAACTATGAACTACCTTAGTTTATGATTCTTGGGTCAAATCAAATATTTTGAAACCTCCACTTCTACTTCTTCTATTGTTTCCTCATTATATGATCATGGATTGATTCAGGAAAGTGTGTGGAAATTGGTAGAACAATAGCAAACTCATTTCTTAGATGCATTCCATTGTTCATTAGCAAGACTGATTCCTCCTAGAAAAGAGTTTGTTGATAATGTAACCATGTTTCATAAGTTACTTCCTCATCCATGTCCTTTGAACTCACTGATTAGTGAATTCAATCAAATAGAATCCAACTACCCAAGTACAAAACCAATCATGGTATTCCCTAGAAAGATTTTGAATATCAATAGTTGGTTAACAAATTAAGAGGAAGATCAACTCTTTAAAGTACTGGAAAGACATACCAAGGCTTTTGCTTGGGATTATACCAACATGAAGGGAATTCACCCTAGCATATACACTCATCACATTTATAGAGAATCTATCAAATCGATCAAACAACTACAAAGAAGAATAAACCCAACATTAAAGGAGATAGTCAAAATAGAAAATTAAGGGTATATATAGATTATAGAGAACTGAATAAAGAAATAGTAAGAGATTACTTTCCTTTACCTTTCATTGATCAAGTTTTTGACAAATTGGTAGGGAAAAAATATTTTTCTTTCTTAGATGGGTTTAATGGGTATAACTAGATAATGGTAGCAGCTAAAGATCAAGATAAAACCACATTTACCTGCCCTTAGGGAATTTGTTCTTACCGAGTACTTCCATTTGGACTCTGTAATGCTCTAGCAACCTTTCAAAGAGTAATTATGGCAATATTCTTTGACCTTACAAATGATTGTGTTGAAGTATATATGGATTATTTCACTATTTATGGTGGAACTTATGAAGAGACTCTTACCAACTTAAAAAGAGTATTGATCAGATGTGAGGAATATCAATTATCTTTGAGCCATGAGAAATGTTTGTTGATGACAGATGAAGGAATAGTGTTGGGACACCATATTTTTGTAAAAGACACTCAAGTAGATCCAAAGAAAGTTGAAATAATCTCCAACTTACCCATCTGACAAACACAAACTGAAATTAAGAGTTTTTTGGGACATGTTGGTTACTAAAAATGCTTCATAGATAATTTTAGCCAAATAGCTACCCCTATGTTTGCTTTGCTTACAAAAGACAGTACATTTGAATGGAGTGATAGTTTCCAGTAGGCCTTTGAGACCATCAAAGCTAAACTTATTACTGCTCTAGTATTGAGAGGACTAGATTGGACTAAGCCATTCCATATATACATAGGTGCTTCCAATACAGCACTAAGAGTAGTCCTTGAACAAAAGGATGAAGATGGTAACATGTATGTTGTATATTATATTAGCAAAAACAAGATACCTACTAAAAGAAATTACACCACAACTAAGAGGGAATTCCTAGCTGTAGTCTAAGCAATTAACAAATTTAGACACTACATAAAGGCTACAAGGTATTTATCTATACAGACCATTCAACTATTAGATATCATAACAAAAAACCAATTGTGGGAGGTAAGATTATTATATGGTTATTTCTCTTATAAGAATTTGATGTTAATATTATAGATAAACTAAGGAAGTCTAATGTAGTTGTTGATTTTTTTGTCAATAATGAACACTACAAGTGAAGAAGAACCAGTTGAAGATAACTTTCTGGATGAACAACTATTTTCTATTTCATCAAAATCTCAATGGTTTGCTGATATAGCCAATTACCTCACCACAGGGAAGTTTCCTCTGCAATTTTCACAAAAAAAAAGAAACATTTAATCAAAAAAAGTTCTTCTTTTCAATGGATTAATGGAATGTTATTTAAACTTAGCCCTGACCATATGTTTTGTAGGTGTGTGAAAAATGGTGAAGCTTATGATATCATCAGAGCTTATCATGATGAACTAGGAGGAGGTCATTACTCAGCTCAAAGAACCATACATAAAATCTTAGGAGCAGGATAATATTGGCCTTATTATTTCCAAAATTTGTCACTCATTTTTGGGACAACATATGAACTATTTTGGTCCTGTAGGATAAAATTGTTTCTTCCCTTCTCAAAAATTGTTATGAGTATTCAAACTCTCCATTTTTGAAGCTTTGTCAGATTTCTACAGACTCTATAGGCTTGAAACTATGGACTCTGTAGGCTTAAAACTATGGACTCCACAGGCTTGAAACTACAGACTCTATACGCTTAAAACTACAGACTCTGCAGGCTAGGTTATAATGACTCATTTATATGGACTCCATAGGTTGGATTCTATGGACTCTTTTAAAGCTCAGGAGACTTAGACAAAACTACAAAGTCTACAAGTTGGTTTCTTGGTTTTACGAACTAGTTTCTATGGACTTTGCAGGTTCATTTCTACAAACTCCACAGGTTCATTTCTATAGACTCTGCAGCAAAGGAACAAGCTATCAACACTTAGACATTTTCAAGCTTGGTTCAACACCTTGGTTCAACCAAAAATGTTCATTGACAAGCTTCAAAGGAAGGATTAAACCATTGAACCATTAAACCTTGAACCAAATTGGTTCAACAGGTTCAATGGGTTCAACGAGTTCAAAGGTTCAACCATATCGGTGAGCTTAAAGAGTTAAGTGCTTTGGCAAAGGTTCAATAGGTTTAATGGTTCAAACGTTTAATAAGTGGCTGGATCAATGCAATTGGCTCAAGCGATCAAGTAAACACAAGATTGAACCATTGAACTGTTGAACCAAAATTGGTTCAATCGGTCAGTTCAATCGGCCGATTCAAAGGAGTGCCCCAAATCAAACCAAGGCCAAGTGCCCTTGCAGAGGGTAGTGAGCAAAAGAGGATAAAAGGATTTTCTTCAAAAAAGTGAACAAGGTAGAAAGTGGGAATTCTTTCAAAAAAGTTCTCACGATAAAATTGTTAAAGCAGAAGTCCTTCAGACAAAATGTCTGAAGGAATTCCTTCAGATATTTTGTCTGAAGGAATTCACCCGAGAAGGAAGCTCAACTAAAAACAAGGGGAAAAATGATTAATGAAAGGAACATTTCCTTCAAACAAAATGTTTGAATGAATTCCTTCAGACATTTTGTCTGAAGGAATTAGGAGCCTGAAGAAACCCAAAGACCAGCCGAAGGCCATCTGAAGAACCTTGAAGGGTAGGTACCCTTGCAAGGGGGGTTCTTGCCAAGCAAAATAGACCTTTCTCAAGACCCCAAAGGGCAAGTCCCCTTCAGGAAGGATCAAACAACAAAGCTGAATGAATTGCCAAGGAGGATGATAGGCCCATAGCTGTCAAATTCAAGGAAACAAACTAGCCATTGGTTTTCAAATGATGATGGGCTCGAAGACTTCAAATTCACAAAAATGAAATAGTCGTTGATCTTTGAAGGCTTGAACGTACACCTGAATGCAAAAGGCCAAAATGCCAAAAGGAAGAACCATGAAGGGAGAGAGCTAAAAGAGCCATCAAAGCTAGGAATTCATCCTCGAGAGCTTAAATGCCAAGAAAAGACAAAAACCAAAAAGAGACAAAGAGGGAAAAGCCAGAAATATATGTGCAGAAGTTATTCCAGTAGGTGGAATAATCCACCAAGCAGATATTTTGGCTTGCAAACAATGAAGGCACACCCTATTTGTCTCCCTTAGAGTAAAGGTGAGGTGGATAGCTACACAGACATTAGGTGATAGACCAGATGACTCAAACCCAAGAGGAGCCATTTGAGATGACTTAGCATGTCACAGTTAAGGCAGTTGCCCTATTTTTCAGCATGGTCCCTTGACAAATCTAGAAACACATTATTCAAGGCATTGACTGCCACATGAGCCACTCCATGGAACAAAGCACCGAGTCTTTCTTGGCCAATATACATTGTAATCTCTTGTCTTAGGCAAAAAGGAGACTTTTCTATTATAGAAGTGAAACTTTGCCAAAATTGAGAGGTGATTGTTGAGACTTTGAGCTCAAATTGTTTATCATATTTCTTTATTTGAATGAGAAAGCAAGTTACTTTTAGACTTTGTGCTGTTATAGCTTGTGTCATTTTAGGAGATTGTTCTTATGTCTATCTTCTGAATGTATTCTTGTTTATTCAATTTAACAAGCAGAACTAGTGGAAGTAATCAGGAAGGTGTCCTGAAGCCAACTATGGAGAGACTTTGTGCTATCTATAACTATCTTTAGTGTGTTTGTCTATTTTTTGTTTCTATGTAAAGGACCTTGGGATGACTTTGTACCCTCATTGTCCTTCATATTTCACTCTTGGGTAGTCAAGGTGGAGACTTTGTGCTACATCTCAGTCTACTAGTTACTACACCCTTTGTTACCAGTTACTTGTCACTACCTGAAAGAACTCTTGCTATTTCTTGCAAGATCACTTCTAAAAGAAGAGAACTACCTTCAGTGTTTTCACCAAGATTTTCTCATTTATTTGTGAACATCATCTCTAAAAAAAGAGAGATGGATGGTGTTATCCTACCCCTGAATGTTATTTTCTGCTTATATATATATATATATATAGCCTCCTATTTACAAGGAACCTCCCCTTGATGAGAGGATAGATTTTTCCCCTTTTGATGTGGTAAACCTACACATCTGGCCAACCAATCTCCCTATGTTGTGGTTAAAGAGACCTATTTTGCTCATCAGTTAGCTATTGATAAAATATTCACCTAAAATTTTTTGGTGACTCTACTGGGGATATTACATGCAGTCTAAAGCCTCAAGTTTTAGATTGAAGTAGTCCCTACCCTTATCCATTATATACTTTGGTGACTCTGGTCTATGTCTTACCCATCATCATTATAGCCTTACCATCATCTTCCACCTCCATGCCAACTGGGATAAAATGCACAGTTTGAAACCTCAAGCTTCAAGCTGAAGCAAGACTAGTTCTTTCCCATTTTTATTCTACAATCTGGCAACTCCATGCTATACTAAAAGTCAGAGAGCCCAAGGTGTTGTTGACCCTATTTTTGAGTTAGTGCGGTAGGGAAATTTCAATTTTTTCCCTCCCCAACTTCAAGTTCAATGATCTAGGAGTGTTCTTCCTACCCGTACTAGGACACCAACACAAGGTAGAGCTTCCTTTTCTACTGTCAGTAGAGCATTTCCCATACATATGCCACCCAGATTTGTTATCCCTCTTTTACATAATCAAATCATGGTAGTTTAAGGCCCCTGGGGTAACTCATTCAGCCCACTCAATCTTATTCCACCTCTTCATGAGCCACCACGCAGTTCAAGGAAGAATTTTTCAAAGTTCTTTGGTGATGGGAGAGTTCATCCTGATGAACACATTGTGCCTTTCAGCATAGCCTATGGTGTGATAGGCATGGAATTTGAAGATGTAGCAGTCAAGCTATTCATGGAAACACTACAAGGTGCTATTGCAGACTGGTTTTACCATCTACAGGCTTGGTCAGTAACTGACTGGGACACACTTAAAGCTAAATTCAAAGCCAAGTTCAAGCCTATAGAAGATGCACATGCCTTATTGGCTCAGCTCACATAGATGAATAAGGAACATCATGAACCTATGAGGGACTTCATTGCCAAGTTTGATAAGCTGAGGAATTGAATTCCTGCAATTGCTCAGCCAACACCTAAAAATCTCAAATGTTTCTTCATTAACTCACAACTGCTTGAAGTGAGTTTTCTACTGAGATGGGTTAGCCACATAGACCTTGCTACTCCTCAAAATTTGGCTACTGAGATATAATATGACCTTATCTTGGTATAAAATATAAGGAGAGATCCTAACAAAGGTAAATCCTCTTCATCTTTTGAATACTCACCTATAGCCACCACTGATCAAATGGTGCAAAAGCTAGCAAATGAACAGCTAGCCTTGAAAAAGAAAATGGCATAAGGTATGTCTATTGCTCCTTCATATAGAGATGTAACAAGGAGAACATTCCCTAATTAGTCATATCAAGGCAATACTACCAAAAATTAAGGGTAGCCAAATCATCTTCCTCCCCCACAGAGGAACCTCACCCTTAAAGCACCTCCAACCAATTCAGTAGTTGGATGTCTAGAAACAAAACATGATTTCTCTTTCCAACCTAAGTTTGATGAAGAAAATAATGTTGATCTCTTTTTAGTAGACCAAGATGAATCAATTGGTGACTCCAACATTGGTTTTTTGAATTATCAGGATGAACCCAGAAGTGAAGGTAGAGCAGATGAGGGATCATATGCTGTGTTTACCTAGTCTAAAAATCAGTCAACCTAGCAAGCTGATAAAGAGAAGATAGAGGAGAAACCTTAACTAGTAATTTCAATTTCCAAATGAGGAACTTCTCTATCTTTCCAACCCAAGGACCTAGTGGTTGCTAAAAAAGTAAGTACCCCAAACATTTCTGCACCGTCAACTTCAACTTCATAGATTAGTCCTCCCCCCCTAAAAAAACCTAGAAGGATGAACTCCCTTCCTCTATTCCTATTCCATTTCATTAATTTGATATAATTGACCATGTCAAGAAATCCAAAATTCAAATGACTGAATTTGAATTTCTGCAAGCCAACCCTGAGCAGTTGGACAGGTTGGTTGAGTGTGTGAAGAATAAAGCCATCCCTATAAGACAAGATGTTAAGAAGGTAACCCATGATCCCCCAAGGAACATGCCCATACCAAACCATCTTGTCATTACTCCTATTTTCCATATGAAAATAGAGCCTTTCTATGGTTCCCTATTGATAAACGGTCACAAGCTGAGCAACTGCATCATTGATTTCAAAGCTTCAGACAATGTCATGCTTGCCAAAGTGGTAGAATCTCTTGGTCTCACATTGACCAAGACATTTGGGAGATGTTTCTCCATGTAAAATAAATAATTTACACTATTTAAACAAGTCAAGGATGCCCAATTTGCATTTGCAGCATTCCCAGATAAGAGAATCAAGATCATAGTCCTAGTGGCCGACGTCCCAGCTTCCTATGGCATTTTGCTTGGGTGAAATTTTTGCAAGGATGTTGGTGGAAAATTAAGTATGGACCTATCTAAGGCAAGGATCCCTATCAAAGGCATCATGAAGAGGTTGCTCCCTAAAAAGGAGGCAAATTTTGTTGTCACTTAGACATCAGCACCTGAAGCTTTGATTCTATTTGAGTCTTCAGGCAGGGGTAATTATTTTTTGTCCAGAGAGGATGTTCATGTTTTTATAGATGAAAGTCCTATAGTTGGCAATTCAGGAATTGATTCAAATAAGACATCAAAAGAATTAGTAGGGCATAGTATAGATGAAAAAAGATTTTCCCTCTCTAATGAAGAAAAATTTAATAGAAGATCAGTTTCTGATGATATTTGGATCCTGGAATTTGATGGCAGCAATTCGTCTACCAATGCTGAAGCCAGGATTGTGTTGATATCTCCTCAAGGAGATATTTTTCCTTCTTCATACAAGTTTTAGTTTGGAAATGCCAATAACACTGTCGAGTATGAATCACTGCTGCCCAAATTGAAGGCTGTTCAGGATGAAGATGTCAAACTCCTTCACACCAAAGGAGATGCTGAGCTGATGGTTTGTCAAGTGTTTGATGCTAACAATCAAATCATGTGCAGGATTGAATAAGAAGAATAACAAGCTATAATATTGGACCATACTTCTACGTGCCAAAGTTAAGAAAAGGATCTCTTCACTAATGGAGCAAAGATTTATGGTTTTTAGATTGGAGACAACATCTTGACATGGGGCAAGAAGAGAGAACCAAAAGGAGTGCACAAAAAATGTGATTCTTGGTGAAGAGTTCCATTCACCCATCACTGATTCTGGGGACAAAATGGTTTCTTACTAGTTTATTAGGATAAAATGCCATTTTCATTGTCTCACAATAGGCAGCATCTGAAGCACTTCAATCCTTGAAGTATCAGATAAGATCATCTTTACATGTGTATATTTGTATAGTCTTTAGTTCTATTTTATGCTTTTCATTTTCATTTTTGGTGCCTTTCTTTTTTGGATAGCATGAATCCATAGCCCAATGGAATAATTAAAGGCACTAGAGATTTTAGTTTCTGCTCCCCTCAATTGTTTCAAGATTTCAACTGAAGGAAGTTCCCCAACTGGAGCCAGCTTTTGTTCCCAAAATCTGTCACTCATTTTTTGGGACAACATATGAACTATTTTGGTCCTGTAGGCCAAAATTCTTTCTTCCCTTCTCAAAAATTGGTTTGAGTATTCAAATTCTCCATTTTCCAAGATTTTTTAGATTTCTACAGACTCTGCAGACTTGAAACTATGAACTCTGAAGGCTTGAAACTACGAACTCTGCAGGCTTGAAACTATGGACTTTATAGGCTTGAAACTATGGACTCTATAGGCTTGAAAATATGGACTCTTCAGGCTAGGTTCTACAGACTCATTCGATGGAATCTGCAGGTTGGATTCTATGGACTCTTTCAAAGCCCAAGAGACTTATACAAAACTACGGACTCTGCAAGTTGGTTTCTTGGTTCTATGAACTAGTTTCTACGAGTTCATTTCTATGGACTCTGCAGGTTCATTTCTATGAACTCTACAAGTTTATTTTTATGGACTCTATAGTAAAAGAATAAGTTTTCAACACTTAAACAATTTCAAGCTTGGTTCAAAGCCGTGGTTCAACCAAAAATATTCATCAGCAAGCTTCAAAAGAAGGATTGAACCATTGAACCTTGAACAAAATTGGTTCAACGGGTTCAATGAGTTCAAAGGTTCAACCATATTAGCGAGCTTAAAGAGTTAAGAACTTTAGCAAAGGTTTAATAGGTTTAACGATTTAAATGTTCAATAAGCGGTTGGTTCAACACGGTTGGTTCAAGTGGTCAAGTAAACACAAGATTGAACCGTTGAACCGTTGAACCAAAATTGGTTCAATCAGTCAGTTCAATCGGCTAGTTCAAAGGAGTGCCCAAAATCAAACCAAGGCCAAGTGCCCTTATGGAGGGTAGTGAACAAAAGAGGACAAAAGGATTTTCTTTGAAAAAGTGAACAAGGCAGAAAGTGGGAATTCTTTCAGAAAAGTTCTCGCAGTAAAATTGTTAAGGTAAAAGTCCTTCAGATAAAATGTTTGAAGGAATTCCTTCAGACATTTTGTCTTAAGGAATTCACCCAAGAAGGAATCAAAACCAAAAACAAGCATAAAAATGGTTAAGGAACATTTCCTTCAAACAAAATGTTTGAAGGAATTCCTTTGGACATTTTATCTGAAGGAATTAGGAGCCTGAAGAAACTCGAAGACCAGTCGAAGGCCATCCGAAGAACCTCAAAGGGTAAATACCCTTGTGGGGGGGCTCTCACCAAGAAAAATAGACCTTTCTCAAGACCCCAAAGGGTAGGTCCCCTCTGAGAAGGATCAAACAACAAAGCTAAAGGAATTGCCAAGGAGGATGATGGGCCCGTAGCCATCAAATTTAGGGCAACAAACTAGCTATCGGTTTTCAAATGATGACAGGCCTGAAGACATCAAATTCATGGAAATGAAATAGCCATTGATCTTTGAAGGCTTGAACGTAGACCTTAATGCAAAAGGCCAAAATGCCAAAAGGAAGAACTGTGAAGGGAGAGAGCCAAAAGAGCCAGCAAAGCTAGGAATTCAGCCCTGAGAGCTCAAATGCCAGGAAAAGACAAAAAACTAGAAAGAGACAAAGAGGGAAAAGCTATAAATATTTGTGCAAAAGTTATTCCAGTAGGTGGAATAGTCCACCAAGCAAATATTTTGGCTCGCAAACATTGAATTCACACCTTATTTGTCTCCCTTCGAGTAAAGGCAAGGTGGACAACTGCACAGACATCAGGTGACAGACTAGATGACTCAGACTCAGGAGGAGACATTTGAGATGACTTAGCATGTCACATTTAAGGCAGCCACCTTATTTTTTAGCATGGTCCCTTGACAAATCTAGAAACACATTCAAGGCATTGACTGCCACATGAGCCACTCCATGGAACAAAGCACCAAGCCTTTCTTGGCCAATATACATTGTAATCTCTTGTCTTAGGCAAAAAGGAGATGTTTCCATTATAGAATCAAAAGTCTGCCAATTGAGAGGCGATTGTTGAGACTTTGAGCTCAGATTGTTCATCATATTTCTTTGTTTGAATGAGAAAGCAAATTACTTTCAGACTTTGTGCTATTATATCTTGTGTCATTTAGGAGATTATTCTTATGTTTGTCTTCTAAATGTATTCTTGTTTATTCAATTTAACAAGCAAAACTAGTGGAAGTAATCAGGAAGGTGTCCTGAAGCCAACTGTGGAGAGACTTTGTGCTATCTACAACTATCTTTAGTGTGTTTGTCTATTTTTTGTTTCTATGTAAAGGACCTTGGGATGACTTTGTGCCCTCATTGTCTTTCGTATTTCACTCTTGGGTAGTCAAGGTGGAGACTTTGTGCTACATCTCAGTTTGCTAGTTACTACACCCTTTATTACCAGTTACTTGTCACTACGTGAAAGAACTCTTATTGTTTCCTACAAGATCACTTTTAAAAGAAGAGAAGTGCCTTCAGTGTTTTCATCAAGATTTTCTCCTTTGTTTGTGAACATCATCTCTAAAAAATGAGAGATGGATGGTGTTATCCTACCCCTGAGTGTTATTTTTTGCTTATATGTATAGTATATAGCCTCCTCCTATTTACAGAGAACCTTCCCTTGATGAGAGGAGAGATTTATCCCATTTTGATGTGGTAAACCTGCACATCTAGCTGACCAATCTCCCTATGTTATGGTTGAAGAGACCTATTTTTCTCATCAGTTAGCTATTGACAAAATATTCACCTAATAGGCCTCGCCTTCATCAGCAAGTAAAAAGATATGTCAGACACTATGATGGTTGTCAGAGAATTAGACAACCTACTCTTTTAATAGAGATGTCTCTACACCCTCATTCTTAATTGGTTTTAAAACCATTTGAAAAATGGGGAATTGATTTTATAGTTCCTGTAGATCCACCTTCCAAAGGAAAAGAATATCTCCTAGTATGTACAAACTATGTGACCAAGTGGGTGGAAGTGGAAGTATTAAATCATGCAAGAGAAGAGATGGTAGATGATTTCTTATATTTAAAAATCATGTAAAGATTTGGTCCTCTAAGAGAGATAGTCTTAGATCAAGGACCATAGTTCATGTCAAACATGATAAATCACTTCATGCAAGTATATCAAACTCAACACAAAAAAACATCTCCATACCACCCACAGGCTAATGGGCAAGTTGAAGTCACCAACAGAGAATTAGAAACCATTTTAAGTAAGGTTGTTAATTCTAGAATAAAGGATTAGGTAGATAAGGTACCAAAAGTTGTTTGGGCCTATAATACTACTTCAAAAATAATAACTGGATTTTCACTTTATGAATTGGTTTATGGTAAGAAGCCTTTATTCTCTGTCGAATTTGAATTACAAACTTTGAAAATAGTTGTAGAAGTAGGAATTGAATTAAAAGAAATACAGAAAGAAAGACTCTTATAGCTTAATAAACTTGATGAAATGAGGATAGAAGCACTACAAAGAACTGAATTGGTAAAACATCAAAGAAAAGTTTGGCATGATTCATAAATCAAGCAACAAAAGTTTCAAAAAAGTGATTGGGCACTATTGTTTGATTCCAAATTTCAACAATTTAAAGAAAAAATATAAACAAGGAGGTTGGGACCTTATCAGATTGAAGAGTTCTATGAAAATAGTTCTATTAAGCTAATACCTATTGATGATAGTAGAAGAGCTCCGTTAGTCAATGGACATAGATTGAAACTTCATTAGAAACCTCTTAATAAAGAAGAATTTATTCAAAAGGTAAAAGTTCAAGTAGTTCTGGAGAGCTCTGCTTCTTTCAAAGAACATGCTCCTTAATAATCCTATAGATATCAAAAAAAAAAATCAATGGTGAAAATCCTTCCAGGGACACTATTAACAATGTATGCACAGAAAACTAGCTTACTGGCTAGCTATGCATTGCAAAAATGGCTTTGGCTAGAAAACCAGCAATAGCTAGCCAAAGGGCAAAAAAAAACTAAATTTATAAAAAAAAAGAGAGAATATCATCATGTCACTATGATTGGTCGTGTTAACTAATCCATGCAAACTTATTTGTGCAGGACAAATGGTGAGCAAAGGATACATCTAAGGCCAAAGTAAGTAAGACATATATTTTATTTATCTATGTTTAGTTAACTAATTATCTTAGATTTAATTAAGACTTATTCTATGCAGATGAACTAAATTTGAATATTTCAAAATGGAATGACATGACATATGTCATAACGAAAAAGCATGCAAACGAGCCACCAAAAGTATATGGATAAGAGTGCAGCTTTGATACAATCAATTGAGTCATCAATCATAATAATTATGGGATGTCATAAAAGGGGTTTTAAATGAAGTAATGAATCATTGTCACCATCAAAGTGACACATCATTATTTCACTTAATTTCTAATAATGGACAAAATGGTTGGCACACTCCATAAAAATGTGTGGTGCTTAATTGTATCAAGTCATCATATCAAACTACAGACTCATGTAACTATAGCATTTCATATGAACCATTTCATTTCTATAGACTTCAACAGACGTTGGTCTACAAATCCTCATTGGTTATTACCTACTAATTTCAACAAAAGACTGGTCTTAACCCCAATCAGAGTTAAAGGAATAGAGTTGTCTATAAATTTGCATAGAAATGGGATAGAAGACGAGATCAAAGCTGAAGAATACAACAAAGTTTCATAAAGACAAAGCTTCTGTGGTAGTGTTTAGAGTTAATGGTTGGCTACCTTTCATTGAAAAGCTCTAGGGTTTCAACAAAACAATGGTAAGTGAAATTATCAGTAATCTTACCCCTAAATTTTCAATTATGAAAGGCATTATTATTCTTGTTACAACTCAAATTATAAGCCAAATTATACAAGTTCTAGAAGAGGGAATGAGAGCTATAGGCATAATTTAATTTAGTGATTTAATTAGTCAGTTTAATGGTAATGAGCAAATGGGGACTTCATGTCTAATAGATTCCAAGGGAAAATCAAAAGGGATTAGTAGAAATTCACTTCCTAAACCCTATAAATATGTATCCAAGTGGGTACTCAAGTATATCATTTATGAGGGGTAACACAGTCTTTTAGGGGGAGATGCCATGAAAATATTAATACACCTTAATCATCAGAGACAAAACCCTCAATATAAAATTAACCTTCCATCCTTCTTATATGGTTCTCTGTAAATTATGTCTACAACCCCTAATGCTGATGTTAGACATCATGGCTTTATTCATCCCATTATCCAACATCACTTCCTTCAGCAAGGACAAGAGGTTGGGGAGAAATTTTAGAGTAGTATATCACAACAAATTCCAAATATACTTGTATAAGGTATTTGTTGACCACAGTTGTCAAACAAGTGATCTAGGTATTCCTCCCTTGCAAATACTACATCAAATTGAAGAAGAATATTCCATACTTAAATAGAAAAATAAAAATGCAACTTCTTCAAAAAAACTCTTGGAAAATGAAAAGAAAGAATTAGAAGCTAAATTCCAAGATTTAGAAGAAAATTTGCAAGATGCATGCAAATTAGGGGAATCTCTTTTGGCATGTAGGAATCCTTTTCCTGCATATAGTTTGTTTTTATTTGAACAATTTTATAGATGGTAGCTTCTAAGGATCCCTTGTCATCTTACTTACAAGATTTTATAGTGAACAACATTTTTGGAAATTTTTTATAGTGCTGAACCTGATCAGCAGGATTTGCTTTGTGAGTTTTATTTGCATGATTTGATTCTAGAAGACCATGAGCACAATAAATATTTGATAAACCTTCATGTAGGAG
The DNA here is from genome assembly GCA_037957365.1 of Torreya grandis. Classification (NCBI taxonomy): domain Eukaryota; kingdom Viridiplantae; phylum Streptophyta; class Pinopsida; order Cupressales; family Taxaceae; genus Torreya; species Torreya grandis. Next base: position 1,202,069 of record JARHVA010003807.1, on the reverse strand, counting down.
AAGTTAAGCTAAGGGCATTACATTATACATTCAAAAATCAAATAGCATGGAAAAGTAGATTTGAGGACTATAAAAATCATGCTAAGACTCCAGGATTGTGTGTCAGACTAGCCTTTCCTATTCTCAGATTGATCAAATATAATTTTAACTGTGCTTTGTTAAGAGATGAGGTTAAAACACATTATTTATAGGCTTTATATGATTGTGTAGTTTCTTTTGACTTATTTTCAAGATAGAGTTTTGATTCAGTGGTGACTGCAAGTGTAAATAGATGGGGCCAACTTTTAGTGCCTCTTCAAAGATGAGAGGTCATGTCCCCAAATAACTTAAGATGGAGTATGAGGAGAGCGTCCTCAATTTTATAAATCTTAATAAAGGTAATAAACTTTGGGGGAGAGCAGAAATGAATTGGCATGAGATATAGACCCCCTTTGTTGTTCATACCTATTTCTCGATGGTAGAGTTAGGCTCCACAATCAGAGGAGCAATTCAATATATGGAAACAAATGATTCAAGCACATTAGGGATTTACAAGCAATTTATACAAGCATATAATAAATTAATTTGATGAATATGATTTGAGTCAGAGTGTGGAAAGTAGATGCCAAAGCTATGAACACCAATAAATATTTACAATGGGACTTACAAAAGGTAAAGCTTGGGGGAGATGATGAGCTCAAAATATGGCTCATTATTGACATGTTATTTCCCTCAATTCATCTCTTGAAGGATATTATCTTATGAAAATATTAGATCACTAAATACCTATTACATGGAAAATATCTATTTGTCTTGTTTATATTGAACCAAAGATTAAATCTTTACTTTGTCATTAATGTCTAATACATAGCATGTTTTAGTGATTTTTGTTGTGAAGAATGCTCAGGAAGAAGACACAAGAGATGTATAGTGAACGTTCAATTTTGATCTCTATCCAATAGAACTACAGACTCTATAGGCTTCTTTCTATGGACTCTACAGGCTTGTTTCTACTGACTCTATAAGCTTGTTTCTATGAACTCCATAGGCTTGTTTCATTAGGTCAGGTAGGGTCTAGAACTAGTCTAGTTGCAAACTTGGACTTGAGGTCTTACCCCTATAAGCTCACCTTGAAACTCTCAAAATTTATCCAATGCTTCATATACATGATAAAAAAACCTTATATAGACTCTTATGCCTCTATGCATCCATCTCACCAAGACACCATGCTCAAACTTTCTCACTAGGATGTTTCATGCTATGACTAGTGTCATGACTAGGCTTCTCAAGCACTTAAAACTTGACAACTAACCTTGAATTTTTTTTGAAGGTATCTACACTTCTCTTTCATGATCATATATTTCCAAACCACCTCTCACAATATTGTGCTTACTTAATTCACTAGGCTTCACTATGCACACCTTCTCACAGAGTCTAAATTAGGCTTCTTAAGACACCTTGTACTCAAGAACTAGTACTCAAACATGCTTACTTGACCTAAACCTTGACATCATCCTCAAAATAATCATTAGGTTTCCTTAAAATTATATATAAATAAAGATACATTAATTTTCCTTCAAATTCTCTCTTGTTAGATGGCTTCTTTGTCACATCAAGTAGACAAGCTCATACCTCACAGACCATTCACCATACATCTTCACCAAATGTACCTTGATATCAATGACACCAACCTTGACATCAATGACAATAGTTCTCAATAGATTTATCAAATTATGTGGATCAAATTCAACAAATTTTATTAGATATATTAGATTGAATAGGTTTACATAAAAATTATATAGTTTTATAACACATTGAGGTAGTATAAAAGGATCATATTTTGGGCATGAATTTTGTTCATGCAAACACTTTTATATTTCTATGTTGATTTCAATGGTACCACATAAGCACTTTAAATATAAAATCTATCTACGTCAGTTGATTCAGAGTTTCAATTTGCACTTGAACATGTTTTAGAGTTTTACAAAAATATATATGATGATATTGTGTGTAATACAGTTTAATGTATAAATCACTCAATTTTCTATCATTTCTTAATCTTCAATTAGGGTTGAGGCATTTATACTTCT